>OZ026836.1:35074512-36274512 GCA_964023205.1 Lutraria lutraria
CTAGTACATGTATATCTTTAATACTTATATATTTGTTTTATGCCAATGATTCTGATGAGAAATGTATTACATGTATTGTGAAAAAAGTGAAGAACAATAAAACTTCGATGTTAGGACCACATTTGAAATCAACATATATATATATAAGGTGTCTTATTAACAAAATACGAAGTTGATATTGAAATGCATGTACCACTAAAAGCTACTTATTAGTTAGTTAATTAATTTGCCTTTACATTAAACAGCCCGAATCTTTGTCTGTCGTTTGTTTGGTGAAAAACTTAGTGATCATTGGTTACTAATGTATACGTATAAGACAGTATTTTTATTTCCTTTTTAATATTACTGCATGCATGCATGTATATTTATATATAGTCATATACTTGTATATAATATGTGTGTAAGTTCTCGGCAGTCCTGCTGTTATCATAAGAGCTCGAAGTCGGGAATCCAGTAATTAAAGTTTGGGAAAATAACATAACTGCCGGACAAAAAAATCAATTCCCAACTTCGAGCTCCTGTGGTGGTTAGGGCCCCTGACTAAAATGATATTAAAAAGCACATACATTTACGAGAGAGAGAGAGGTAGACCTATCCATGTGTACGCCTGGTGTATCCCTCTCGGCGGCCGTCAAGAGCGGAAATGTTGGTTGCTTAATGGCCCTGCATGGTTGTTAGTGCGAAATTAAACCATAGAGAAAAAATAAACTTTATTATTTTTATAATTGTATAAAATATGTACATGAATATTACAAACTTGTATAATATTGTCTTTGTTATAATTTCTGTCTAATTGTAAAATACGCAATTGCGATTATTCGGGTCTCTCCTGTAGTTATTTAACATAAGCTGACGCTTTCGATTTTCCCTTTGTTTGAAACATTTTACAAAATTAGAACACGTTTGTCTGTTACATTTTCCCCAAAGGTAGTTCTTGGGTAAAAAACGGGCAAAAATCTGTGTGATCACAATTAATTTTCATCGAAAATTTGAAAAAATAACCATTTTCCCATGTATTAAGTGTTGATTCAATTATTGATACATTACATACTTCGTCAACTGATAAAATATCATAACGTAAAATGTACATAAAGAATGAAATTCACATGAATATCGGGTTTAAGGGATTATTAACGTGTCGCACGTGCATGCGGCACACTTTAGCACGTGATTCAGGTTACTGGTTTTAACAAAAGCGTGTTTAATGATTATTTACACACGTGAATTGCAATATTTCGTAATTTAAAATAAATATCAAATACCACATCTTTAATCTACAAACTGTAAGATGTGGTATTTGATATTTATTTTAAATTACGAAATATTGCAACTCAAGATAGTTCAGAATCATAATACTTTGAGAATGGAATTGAGATTTGAGCTCAGAGACTGTTCTCAAGTTTGATCACATCGAGGCTAGATCTCTCTGGTGAACAGAATTTAGACGAAATACGAGGGTGCCCCAGAAGTTCATGGACTAACTAAAACAATCCTCTGGGACTTAACTTCCGGAAACACACGAATCTCCATAGGAGCCAAGTCAGGACTCTAAGGTGGTTGAGTGTTGGGTGTCTTCCACACGGGCGACTATGCCCTTGTTACCGGGTCATAATGCCATAACCATGTTTCATCCTGCGTGGTGATGCGATCTAGAAATATGTACATCTCCTCCGGTCTCATAACGATCCAGAAACTCTTCAGAACATGACACGCGATGTGCCTTTTGATCGTTCGTCAGACAACAGCTACGGCACCCACCTTGCACTAAGTTTTTTCATTGGTAGATCATTCTTCAATATCCTGTGCATTGTGATTGTCGAAATGTTCTACTCCGAAGATAAATTCCTTACTGTAAATCGCCTGTCTTCGTTAATCTTGAAATGTCAGTGAAAGTGACAAACTGAATACAACGGCTATAATCAAAAGGGTAAAAAGTCGGACAAAATTTACCTGTGTAACAAGTGTAAAAAATATGTATGCTACTGTTTCTGCGGTTTGTGCGGTCATTTACGGACCAAACATGGAATGTCCAGCGTTATGGTAAGAACTTAAAATATATTTGTATTACGTGTAACGAACGGAATAAATGTAGGCCAGTGATGAACATACTCATCTTTAAAATCCTGCCAGATAACCAGATAAATTAAAAGAACATAGTCTGGATTAGTTGTCCTCTATTATTGAATCGTAAAAATGGGTCATTATCTATAGCGAATTACAAACTGTAATGCACTAAAACAATATAATTGATGAAAATAGTGTGATACCGCCAATACGGGAGTCTTTTAATCTAAAACTATAGAAGAATATTTTGATATAGAGTCTAATGTTGTTGTAAAAAGTGGATTATTTTACTCATCTGACCAGGCGTCCATTATTTTGAATTGTAAAAATGGGTCATTATCGATAGCGAAATTAATGTCTAAAACCATATTATTTATGAAAATAGTGTAAAACCGCCAATACCGAAAGCTGTTACTTTCAAACTATCGAAGAAAATGCCGCAGTGATCAGGAGCTCATCTTCATATCCTATTGTCGTTGTGAAAATCGGACATTTTCTATTTCGCGACCATTTTATCGTGCCAGTTTGATCACAAAAGCTTCGAAATGTTTAGAACTGCGAATATCTAGAAAGAAAATTACAGCATTAGTTGAATATTTCACACTTAAACTTCAATGTACATTTGTACTAAAAAGCTTGTAAAAACAACAAGAATATTAATTAATTTGATCTACCTCTTGGACCTAGATAACGACATTTTCGGAAATGAAGCTCTCGCGTTATCTGATCTTGGCACTGTTTTACAGCCAGATTTCGCGCGTTGCACATCCCTGTATTAATATAGCATCCCTGATTGCTTGCCATCAAACGGTCCATTAATTTGACTCAACATTCATGTACACAGATACCGGCAATATTAAACGATTCTGATATTAATATACGAAAGACTGTCAGCAGAAAGGTTGCCAAGGAAAGATAAAGGATGAACTTAAATGAGATTAGTAAACCAGCGTTGATGAACAGTTAGATCTTAAGACGAATCGTAATCAATGTTGAACCAAGACTACAGCTTTCTATTTTAGACATCCGATGTTAAATAGGTCTTACAGATAAGTGATTGTTTTTCAAATCTGACAAATCGAAGCTGAGGTCTGTTAGCTTACTACAGATATAGATGTAGCTTTGGGAATTACCCACAGGTGCATTCAAAATAGTAAAACATGTTCTACAGAAACAATTCACGTCACGTTACGCGTTGGTAACGTAAACAATACTCGTTTTTTTTCTGACGCTTTAATCCAGACATTTCTCTGGTACGGAAAATACAAGCATTTTATAGTCAGCGCATAAAAACTCAATAAACAGCCGTACGAGTACTAATGGAGGACACATGGTTATTAGAATAATTATGTTTACTAGAGCAAAAGCACATTTTGATATACATGTATGTATGTTTATAATCTCATTGATAAGCATAGGAAAAACGACTCGCATTCAAAAGTTGTTTTATTGCAAAGTTATGCTAAAGCCACCACTCAAAATACTGCGTTTAAAGATATATTAAGATAATATTGTATATATTGAACTGATGTTAGTGCAGGATGTTGGAACTGCTATAATTCATATAACTATTATTCTGGCCTCGAGGTCAGATAAACAATTTATGTAAGCTATGAGCTACTTGACTAGTACATGATTATTAATATAAATAGGCAGGTGGTCTGACTAGCGTACCAATCTATACACACACTTGTCAATAGTTTGTATAGTTGTATTATTCGTAGTAGGCTATCTTGTTTAATCAAATACATTTTTCTCTTGTATTTAACGTTCGCTAACATCCAAGATCATTTGCCGACATTGCCAGCTTAAACGCTGGAGGAAGACTCGAGGCGTACTCCCGGGAAAAACTGCCGACCATTCGATCGTATGCTAGCTGGATAGATGTGTTCTTTTTGCCCCAGTGGAATTCGAACTTCCAGCCCTAATTAAGGGATTCATGATCACTAAACATATACCTTAACCACTTGTAAGCAAATGCCAACTTCTCCAAATGAATAACGTTTGAATGACTTTACACGCAATCTGAGATTTGGTATTTGAAGTTACCATTGATTCGTAAAAGTGATATATGATACTCAACAAAAAAGAAACTTTACATATTTTAGGTAAGATTTTCATTGACGCAACTTTAGTTCACTGTGTATTCACCTAAATGTCCCGTGCATTGATAAAAATAGTTGTATGATATGCAGTGGACTACAGCCGACACAGTTCGTTCAAGAAATTAAGGTAATGCAAACATTTAACCAAAAATGCAAAGAAATATGCTCTTACTTTAATTTAAACTGGTTCCCGTTGACTTGTGTGTACCTTTGGTGCACTGCATCATGGAACGGGAACCAGTTTAACTTTAATTCAAAGGGAGGTAATTTGAAGCATATCAATGTTTGAATCAAATTGTATTAATCAGGGTTAGACATTTTCAGTATCAAACTTGTTTTTCTTACAACAATGTGTGTATTGATGTTTACAACATTAAAACAGGTCAACATTCAATAAACAGATAGTTTGAATACCCATAATGCTGTTTAAAAAATGAGTTATTCCCCTTTCCGCTTAGTAATCCCTGGAATTCTTTAATAGGATGGACAGTTAAAATTTCACGGTGTCTGTCCTTGGTTATATCTTTAATCAGCATGGACATATAAATACATGAATAATGTAAAGTTTGTTTTTTTGCTGAGTATACTTTACCTGCATTATCATGACTCGATTTTGGTATGATACGAATAAACTAGAGCACATTGCTCTCAGCAAGATCTTTAATCTGGATTACCTGCCCCTGACACCACGTGATAATCGAAGGAATAGACAGGGAACCAGACATGATCTTTATTTCGAAGTACGGTTGGAAAAATGTCGAACAGCAGTTAGACTAGGAAATTGATTCTAAAATCAAAATAATGATAAGTAATGCATGTGACCGTGCTCCAGAGAGTCTTTTGATAATTGCAGGAATTTGACACCGCGACACGTTAGAAACACATTGACTGACATCGACTACAAAAACATGAAGACTATTTTCAAGGAAAAGTCTTTAATCCTCCTGATAAATTATGTATTTATTTCATCGGATTTAACGCCAGTAAGCCTGTAAACAAGGGCCACCCATGGGAAGACGAAATGTGACAATTATTCACATGATGGCCTTTATTCGGAGGTGACCGCTAACACAGGTTTGACTGTAATTTCAGTTACATCGCGGCGGGCAGTAATCCTATCTAGCTTCACTGTATGGACTTAATTCTTTAACACATTCTACCCGCAAGCTAGCTACTACCAAGCTATCTTGGAGGATAATTCAACATCTAATGTAATATCTTTAGTCAAATTAGTCACGAATTCACAACCTCTTGATCAGTAGACAAACGCTCTAACCACTGATGATGAACTGTAAAAATACATGCATAATGTAAATAAATAAACAACATCGACCAGCTTAATAAATTGTTCACAGACATTACTGTTTGTTAGACCATGTAAATCCGGGTCACAGGTTCAAACTAGTTTTACCGAGTCAATCCTTCGTTATGAGTGTACGGAAGAAAACATGAAATTTGATATAATTTTATTGTTCAACAGGGCAGTGTTAACAACATGAAAACGTTGTTCCGCGTGTGCGTAAGTCAGTAGATTGATAAAAAGTTTGGGGGAAATTTGATGCCGTCCATTCCTTCTCAATTAAAATAATGAATAGAATAAAGAAAATACGCAAGTTTTCCGGTTTACTGAAGGTCTGGCAACACTACAATGACTTTTTCCGGCCGGGTCGTATAAAAATAAGATGTGCAGAGTATACCGTTTCTTATCAGCCAGCTAATCGGTTAGTATCGTGAGTCAATACTAACAGTGCAGGCAGCTGTTCGCTAACAGTCCATATTACGCAGCATCCCTGAATTGAGCGTTGTTTTGTGGCATTGTTTCTTAGGAAATAAACGGTTGCTTCTCTAGACCTTAACGTAACCGTGATCAAATATTAATTAACATTAAAACTTAAGGTGATTCGGATAAATAGATTGACATAGCGTTATATTTTGACATTGGTTGTTTTTATTGAGGCACAATGGAGTTAGAACCGTTAAATAAAGAAAATGGACATTGCGAAGTTGAAGAAGCTGCATTAAATGAGAAGAATGAATCTAAATCTGAGGACAGAGACAGATGGGGCAGCAGAGTGGAATTTTTATTAGCTCTGCTTGGTTATACTGTCGGTATAGGAAGTATATGGCGATTTCCTATTCTCTGTGCGAGGAATGGCGGAGGTGCTTTCCTTATTCCATTTTTCTTTTTCATGGCGACCTGCGGTGGTCCTCTGTATTACATAGAGGTCAGTCTTGGACAGTTCTGTGGGAAAAGTGCAGGGGCTGCTTTTGATTTCTGTCCCCTGTTTAAAGGTAAGATGATTATTTGATATTATCTAGACATTACTTTGATCCGACATAACTTTTCTGAAAAAAATAGAGATCTGCAGATAATTATATGTAATCCAAATACATAAGTATATTAAATAGTAAAAAAGTTGTATAAAACTGAATTCGTTTTTTTCTGATTTTGGGTAATGCTATTTCGTGGAATATGTTCGTCTAGAAGACGGATTTAAAGTTTGATAGGCCTATTTGTTTGTTTTTCTTTAATTATATAGGTAAAGCAATAACTATCAATATGACTGACGTTTTGTTGTGTCTTGAGGGCGATGCTCAATTTTATACGTCTGTTTATAAACTATCCTGTGGTTATAGAAAAATATGATTAGAAAATAAGTTGTATATAAAAACACCACACCACGTGATTAATTCTTGATCTAGAATTGGGTTATCTTTTGTAATAGCATTTGTGTTGAAATCGTAAAACAGTTGCATCCAAGAAGCTTTAGTATGGTTCACAATGATTTCACAATCTTGGCTATCATGTATCTTATCTAATATGTACGAACTTTTCCTCACTAAATTGTAATGAAATTCCTATTGTGGCCATTGAGGCAGGTTTTCAATGTGTAAAATCACAAAAAGAATAAATCAGGTTGTTGGTTTGTTTGTTTTACAATGCAAGTTTCATTTTATGATCATTTGAGTTATTACAGTTTGGCTTATGTCTCCATCGGAAAGTATAACAATAGAAATATTTTATATTCATGAGGCGGGTGATTATATGTAAGATGTGCATATATTATATTCAATACAATGTAACTATGGTACTTTGATCCATAAAAACGAAAGTATCCGAGTTTGTAGACATACAAGGGTTAGTCCAAAAGTTCGTGGATGATGTACCAATAATGATCCTATTTAACTAGTAGAGATTATATCAAATTTGGACCGTAAATATTCATCAATGTTTAAGCAGTTACCCTCGAAGTGTCTCCGATCATTGTATTACATTGGTGACGTCATAACTCTTTTAAGAATCAAATGGTGGTCGAATTAACGATATTTTATTATGTTTCTTCTGTTTGGACGTATTGGGTAAGTCACGGTAGTTATCAATCGAATGGAATTATTTCCTAATTGAATAATTTGTATTGTTACATAAAGTGTGGTCTTCGTGTCGACTCTCGACAGCGTTATTTGCACGCTGACATTCGGTTGTATGTGTCATGACACGGATACCTTTTCTACTTTATCACCTATGGGCATCAGTCCGAAAACTGTTTTTTTTACTTGACCTTTCCTGTGCTATTATGCATTGCCATGACGACGAGAATGTGAACAACAGGATGAGTATTCAAGTGATGTCAACTTTTTCTGTCCGTCAGCTGTGTGCTGAAACTGTTCACCTTGAGTGAATATGTCACCGTTGTCATTGAATCATGCGTCTGTCAGTAATTTACGAAGACAGGATTTTGTAATTACATGCTAAGACATTTTTTATGATAATTCTATGGCTTATATGCAAAGTAATGATTGATAATTATATATTAATTTAGCAAACCAGTTTGAAGCGGAATAAGCAGGACTATTCGAGTGTCTGATATTGATAGCACAAGTCATTCTTTTAATAAGTTCACGTCAAGCGTGTGTTTGGAAACATGAATAATAATCAGACGACAAAATTAGCAAGGTGTATTTAAATATCTTTATATGATTTAATGCAGCGCTTGTAGATTTTTATCCTTTTATCCGACTGTAATAAATATAGCCATGTAATGTTTGCACTTGAGGATAGCGGGTTCAGATACAAACGTTTAATAACTATGAATAAAAGTTTGAGGTACCTGATCCTTATAAATTCACGGTGACATTCAATCATTATTGATTAAATATTAACGTTCAACCATACAACATTTAGAAATAATGGACTCGGGTCAGTTATATTTGACATAGCATAATGGGAGGTCATATATGAACTAGTACTCATCATTTTCTATGATTGCATTGCATTTTTTAAAAGAAACTAATATGTTAACAAAATAATACAATTCAGAAAAAGCTCGTGGTGAATTATTAATAAATGATTCATGTACATATTCTATGACAAATGAAGAGTTTGGTGGTAAGGTCTGTAAACCTTCCGTAAAATCAGTAAGTCAGTCCTAAGCGGCAGTCTAGATTATCAAGGTATAATTCGAACACTTCGTCTATTTACAGGGCTCGGGTTTCTTATGGTATTTATATCGTTTGATATATTATGGTACTATGTGACAATCATGGGTTGGATTCAGTATTATTTTGTCAAATCATTTAGTGCTGAATTACCCTGGTCGACTTGTGGAAACTGGTGGAACACGGAAAACTGCAGAGGTAATATTTGTGCCATTTTAGTCCTAATCATGCATGCTGATTGAATTGTGTTTAGGTGTACTTTAGCACGATGATTGGTGGCCCGGATCTTTTTACTTAGTCGTCTAGATGAGACGTGTTTAACGATGTCTGTCAGTTTTATTTTAGATAAAAAAAACACATTTAATGTCTCAAAGGGCATACATTGGTCAAAGGATTTGAATCATATAACTGACTTTATTGTTAACTCTTACAAAGTATTTTTGATTTTAATACAGTTTCATCATTCTGTACTTATTGACGTCACAGTTTACTATTATGGTTGACAACTTACATTTGTAATTTGAAGAAAAACATAATTGTATATTGTGTGACACTGAAACTGAGTGTCAGTCCGGCACACATTAAGCTTCATTCATATCAAAACTTAGATTTACAGTCAAACCACGCTTAATGACCATGCACCGAAAGAAGAAAGGAAAGGTGACTTTAGTGAATTCGAAATGTTATCCTAAGTTGAGACGTTTACCTGATCTGCTATATGAGTATATGTATACAATAAGAATGGCCGTCATTGATAAGATGGTCCTAAGTCACAAAATGAACGTTAAATCTGGGTTGCCTGTATTGTAGATCTTATATCATACAGTATACTGCGTTTCACAAACACGTACCATTCTGTACAACCCCATAGAATGACGACTATTCATGTCACAATGACATTGACGACATGTTTATTGAAATACGGCTGTTAATATCTATCAAGTGAGAGCATGCATGCTGCTACTGTACAGAGATGGTATGGATGATCTCTAAGAGTATAACACAATATGGTAACTTAAAACACATGCGTGTATTACAAACATCTTCAGAACTGCTGCCGGCCGACTGTGCTATAGGTTGTATCTTGTCTACAAATGGCAGCCTCGCTTCCTAACCATGCCGGTTCACCAATTCATTTATTCGACTCGACTTATGAAATTATCGAGTTTGTTATTATCAAATAAAATGGTTCGCAAATTTTGTTTTTTATCATAAAACATGTTTTAGATTGATGTATTAAAGACTTGTTTTTATATAATATTATGCTCAAATTCGAGGTTTTTAAATCCGGTTAAGTGTAGGTAAAATAGCATCTAAAAATAGTTTATCTTTCTGCTTCTAGAATTCACAAAAAAATAATTATGCTCGGAATTTCTGCTCGGTATCTATTCTGCGATTGTAGGTCACGCAAATGTAAACAGTTAAAATTCTTTCTGAAATGTAATTTCATTGCGTGATGAGAGTATCTTTGGCAAATCTATTCATCAGGATGGAAAAAAATCTACGTAAAACGAGCAACCTAGTTAGAGTCGCTAAGAGGTGAATATTCAAGTAAGACAGATCAGAAAAGCGCATGTCTAGCATTGGTCTACTTCAGTAATGTGTAACATACACGTCTGGAAAGTCTAAATTGACTTACCTGTTAGACAACAAATGTAAAAAAACGATGTGGGAGTCACTAATAAAACGTGTCAATCTCATTATTCGTGATTACAGTTGATAGACAAAAATGTCGAAGGGGGGGACTACTCCTTGTAGGTACGGTTTGTAGGTCCCAACATATCATAACAGTCGTGCATCGTCAATGGTTAATTGATACGCACATTATGTTGTCGGTTGTTAAGACCAATATCTTTGTGCTACCTTGTGTTTTTCACATACAATTAGTATCAACAAGCATGTGAATGGCACACATAGTTTGCCTTTTTACCTGAGATTAATGCCTGTCCTACTTTTTGTCTTTTAGTTGGTGCTTACATCTCAGCCAATCAGAACGCTTCTATCAACGACGTAGTAACCAACGCAACAACCTATGTCTCTAATGTAACCAACGGAACGAGTTTTACGGATTCAGTGATTGTTTCACAATTAACATCTCCAGCAAACGAATTCTGGTTGTAAGTACAGTAAACCTAACTTAGCAACCGCTTCCATTTTACGACATCCTTAATATAACGACTATTATTTCTTGGACTGTTTTTTTTTCAATATTTGCTTTATAATTCACCTGGTTAACCAGACCGCCTGAATGTTAAGTGTTTTACCCAGGGATTTGCTGTATATTCGAACGCAAGAATAACAATGCTAGCTCATATATACAAGCTGAATATAAAAGGACATTAATTTAAAGCCCCATTAGCTTTTTGCTGTAAAAAATATATGCAAAAACATTTAATTGCTGATATTATTCCAGGATAATTATTACCGACGAAACAAGCCCTTTTTCGTCTGAAAACACTCATTTCACTGTGATTTTTGCTTTTGTTAACTTGAAATATGTAGAGCGCGAGACGTCACTTTACTACGTGTGCATAGCATGACTGCGGGAAAACTCAGGTATTCTATAAATAGTATTTATTTCAATGATATTGAAAAAAAAACGATAGTAGTTTCGGAAACATTTTTTCTTGCTATCAAGTACGGGAGAAAAACACACCGGATTCCTCTGTTATAGAACAAACAGAAACTATTAACACCAATACATTTATAAGCTTATGGGACTTTAAAGTCAGTAAAAAGAATGGAAATAAATGAGTTGGCTCTGTAATATCCTAGTTAGTTTGTATGAACTAGTCTGGATGTTTCCCGAACCAAACATGAGTAGTGTCCTCTATAGACTATCTTCAGAATGGATCGTCATCTTTTGATAAGCTTTCTGAAACTGCGCCATGTCTTAAAATGGATTTTATGTTTGGAGAGGACTGTATCCACCAGTAATAAAACTAACCGTGTTATCAGCCATTCAAAAAACTATAAGAGAAATATTAATTGTATTATCACATGTTATTCATTCAAGATACAACGTGCTGCGGAAAGATGGGAGTTTTGAAGACATGGGTTCCATTCAGTGGCATCTTGTTTTGAGTAACTTCGTTGCGTGGACATTAGTTGTGGCTAGCCTCATCAAGGGAGTTAAATCATTGGGCAAAGTACGATTATTTTTAGTACGAAAATATTTTTCGCGTATAGGCCTACTCTATGTACCGTCCTCTTAAGTTTTTCATGTTATCATTGTTCTAATTTTGAAAGACACCTAAAATGCGGATACAGTTGACTGTTACTTGCAGGTTTCACTGATTGTAGGGTTAATTTTCCTCCGGTATCTAACTGAAATACGGTTGTAAACTGGCGCATATTTTTTTTTAATCAATACTTACGTAGAACTTTACGTCATGTTTCAGGTTGTGTATGTGACAGCTACTGCCCCCTACATTTTGTTGACTGTGTTACTTATACGAGGTCTGACACTAGATGGCGCATTTGATGGCGTTATTTGGTACGTTACCCCCGATTTTGAGAAGCTCGCCTCTCCTCAGGTATAGCCTAATATATACTTAATTATATTACACCGATTGTATTGCATTTAAGCAGATTGAAGAAAATCCATATCCTCATAATGCTTAAAAAATTTACAGTTTAAAATGATGATAAGATATTTTAGTTTTTCACGCACAAAATTACCAGCAATTAAACTTTAATATAACTTGAGTACATTTTCTGATATTAACCAGGTACTAACAAACTGACTTGTCGAAGATATCTGTAATGTAAAAATGGCCCTAAATTTACGCTCATGACTGACACGATAGTCTAGTTTAGAATCCGTTTCCTAACTTATTATTAATAAGTTATATTTACTATCAAAGTATTTGAATATATTCATTTTTTGCGTATAAATGTTCCTCTGATTCTGTTTATAACAGGCATGATGGTTTAATATTACATGTCACATCAAAATCATCGTTTGAAACTGTATACGTAAATTATTTTAACAGCTATGTTGCAAACATAGGGATTCTGGTTACATATAATGAGTATGGTTTTAAGTTTATGTTAATTTTAATAAACATGACATAATATGTGGGGGGGGGGGGGTTCCAATAGTACGCGGTTTAGCGAACTCCTTGGGAAACATAAATATCATACAATATCTGCACCATATTCCACTATATCCAATTTATAACAATTATCTGGGTCTGTTCAGGTAACAGCAAAACGGCAACCTACAATCTACTTTTCATGTATTTCTGGATTTCGATCGACATGAAATCTGAATATGAATTAGGTAACATTGTAAGGCTTTTACTCATGTATTAATCAGATCCATCATAAAATGTTGCGCTTAATTTACAATTTTAGAAATTATATTGTTGAAATGAAACAATTTTGTATCATGTGTAGTTCCGGTTTTGCGTTGTGTACGCGGAAATATGAGGTCTTTGAAAACTGTATGTTCTTATTTTGGACCATTCCTTATGAAGCCCTTCCAAGAACATGACTGCTGGGGTTACCATAGTAACGAAGTGGCCAGCACTTATGAAGAGTGTTGAGTCACAAGTACACAGTACTACGTCAGATCTCCGTATTCTGTGCTATGTACCGGTATGTAAAAACGTTATGTTTCCAAAAAAGCATTGGTTCCACTAAAGACTTCACCCTTAGATGGTCTCATAAACATATGATATGTACAAGTGCAATATGTGTACATGTACGTATTGTATCTTTATTCCGGTACAACTTTATATACATACATGTACGTACAGTATTCATGATCAGGTATACATATATACGTGCAGTATTCCTCATCATGTATATACATGTACGTACAGTATTCATGATCGGGTATATACATGTACGTACAGTATTCATGATCGGGTATATAAATGTACGTACAGTATTCATGATCAGTTATATACATGTACGTACAGTATTCGTGATTAGGTATATACATGTACGTACAGTATTCATGATCAGGTATATACATATACGTACAGTATTCGTGATTAGGTATATACATGTACGTACAGTATTCATGATCAGTTATATACATGTACGTACAGTATTCGTGATAAGGTATATACATGTACGTACAGTATTCATGATTAGGTATATACATGTACGTACAGTATTCGTGATTAGGTATATACATGTACGTACAGTATTCATGATCAGTTATATACATGTACGTACAGTATTCGTGATTAGGTATATACATGTACGTACAGTATTCGTAATTAGGTATATACATTTACGTACAGTATTCATGATTAGGTATATACATGTACGTACAGTATTCGTGATTAGGTATATACATGTACGTACAGTATTCGTGATTAGGTATATACATGTACGTACAGTATTCGTGATTAGGTATATACATGTACGTACAGTATTCATGATCAGTTATATACATGTACGTACAGTATTCGTGATTAGGTATATACATGTACGTACAGTATTCGTGATTAGGTATATACATGTACGTACAGTATTCATGATTAGGTATATACATGTACGTACAGTATTCGTGAATAGGTATATACATGTACGTACAGTATTCATGATTAGGTATATACATGTACGTACAGTATTCGTGATTAGGTATATACATGTACGTACAGTATTCATGATTAGGTATATACATGTACGTACAGTATTCGTGATTATGTATATACATGTACGTACAGTATTCGTGATTAGATATATACATGTACGTACAGTATTCGTGATTAGGTATATACATGTACGTACAGTATTCATGATAGGTTATATACATGTACGTACAGTATTCGTGATTAGGTATATACATGTACGTACAGTATTCATGATCGGGTATATAAATGTACGTACAGTATTCATGATCAGGTATATACATGTACGTACAGTATTCATGAGAGTATATATAAAAGTATGTACAGTATTCATGAAAGGGTATATACATGTACGTACAGTATTCATGATCAGTTATATACATGTACGTACAGTATTCGTGATTAGGTATATACATGTACGTACAGTATTCGTGATTAGGTATATACATGTACGTACAGTATTCGTGATTAGGTATATACATGTACGTACAGTATTCATGATCAGTTATATACATGTACGTACAGTATTCGTGATTAGGTATATACATGTACGTACAGTATTCATGATAGGGTATATAAATGTACGTACAGTATTCCTGGTCAGGTATATACATGTACGTACAATAATCATGATCAGGTATATAAATGTACGTACATTATTCGTAATCAGATATATATTATGTACGTACAATATTCATGATCAGGTATATACATGTACGTACAATATTCGTGATCAGGTATATACATGTACGTACAATATTCATGATCAGTTATATACATGTACGTACAGTATTCATGATAGGGTATATAAATGTATGTACAGTATTCATGATAGGGTATATACATGTACATACAGTATTCATGATCAGTTATAGACATGTACGTACAGTATTCGTGATTAGGTATATACATGTACGTACAGTATTCGTGATTAGGTATATACATGTACGTACAGTATTCGTGATTAGGTATATACATGTACGTACAGTATTCATGATCAGTTATATACATGTACGTACAGTATTCGTGATTATGTATATACATGTACGTACAGTATTCATGATAGGGTATATACATGTACGTACAGTATTCCTGGTCAGGTATATACATGTACGTAGAATAATCATGATCAGGTATATAAATGTACGTACATTATTCGTAATCAGATATATATTATGTACGTACAATATTCATGATCAGGTATATACATGTACGTACAATATTCGTGATCAGGTATATACATGTACGTACAATATTCGTAATCAGGTATATACATGTACGTACAATATTCATGATCAGGTATATACATGTACGTACAATATTCGTAATCAGATATATATTATGTACGTACAATATTCATGATCAGATATATATTATGTACGTACAATATTCATGATCAGATATATATTATGTACGTACAATATTCATGATCAGGTATATACATGTACGTACAATATTCGTGATCAGGTATATACATGTACGTACAATATTCGTAATCAGCTATATATTATGTACGTACAATATTCATGATCAGGTATATACATGTACGTACAATATTCGTAATCAGCTATATATTATGTACGTACAATATTCATGATCAGGTATATACATGTACGTACAATATTCGTAATCAGCTATATATTATGTACGTACAATATTCATGATCAGATATATATACGAATATATATAATTATGTACGTCACTTTAGGTCGAACCATTTATTTCAAGTTAAAATAGGTAATTCATAATGGACATCAAATTTCATAAAGATAAGTTTATCAGATTATTTATTTATTGTTGCTCTTTTATTAATTTGAATTTCACAGCAAGACGTGTGAAGTCCGATAGGGGGCGCCTGGTTGACTCTGCCAATCGACGCAAGCGCAGAGTAAGACAAAATAAAGACAAAATATTGTACTTCATTTCCAGAATTGTAGTAGATGTAGTTATTTTCTTTTATTTACAAAGTTTGTATAATTCTGAATACACACGTTGTTGAATGTGCATGTTTATTTGTGAACTCGCAAAACGATACCTATAGAAACAACAAGTTAAAAGATATTATTTCCTCTCTTTTTTGTTATATACTTGACGAGATCGCATTATATTGTGCATGAATTAATTCACGAGAGCACCTAAGCAACCTTTGGTCCATTGTATATAAGTTTGTATTGTGTTTTAATTACGGTAACAAATTGCTGTTAACAACTATACCTTTTTACAACTACATTTGTACAGTAGTTTGTATAATGAACCCAGTTAACTCTAAACCGTCCATATCTTTTTTACATTTCATTCCCGCTTTTCTATAACATTTCATTTAACATTTGTATGTTTTAAATGTTATGCAAGCCTAAAGTCATATCAATAAAGGTTATGTATCTTCCACAAACGCAATGGCGTACTTAACTTCAAAGGGAGGTAATTAGTGCGAGGAGCTTATCACAATATTATTTCCAGCCGATTTTATCTCCCTTGCATGCCTCGATTTTAGTTGGAACCCTCGTTATTATCTTTGTTATAACTTTCAATTTTATATTAAATTAACAAAATAGTTTTGTTCAACAAAATGTAGCGAGCCTAATTTCTTCTTTTGGTCATAAAATATATTAATCGACAAGCAGGATCAGTGTGTGGGGAATCCACGTGACCTAGTGACGTCACAATGTTATCGGCCTTCAGTGACAAAATTCTGAACCGGAGGTAGCCCTTTATGTAAGGAGTTGCAACAGTTATGTGACTTTAGAAGAAAACGAAAAATAATGCACTTACGTGATGTTTTCCTAGTTTAATTGACAGAAAACGCGCTTGTAACGATAACATTGTGACGTCACTAGGTCACGTGGATTCCCCACACTGAGGATCCCGCTACACGTTTTATTTCAAGGTTGTGATAATGAGTATTTTAAGGCGAACACGTTATTAAATGAGTACAGCTTTTACGATCCAAACATTTAGAAATTAACTCCACATGCCTGTTTACCATTTACACCCATCCCATGTGAGATTTTTCCTTTGACGACAGTTTTCAGGTTTTTTTTCGGTATTTTGGGAATATAACCCATACCCTTGGGATTGGGAATTTTCGCGGTGTTTAAATCAAAATTGGTGTTTTAATCAAAATTGGGGAAAAATGCATAACTAGATCTACAATTTTTGCAATGTTCAACTTATTCTCCCATAGAACAGTAGCAGAATAAGGTAGATAAGGTATTTACTACCAATAGTGATGTGAATGAATTTATAAAATTTATAAAAAAAAAAATTGGCGGGGGGGGGATTGGGAATATTTGTCTGTGAATTGGGGAAAAAGATACTATTTTCCATTGGAAATATAACCGAATTTCGGCAATAAAATCGCCCCAAAAAATCCCCGGTTTTCCTGAAATGATTGTTACTCGTATAACGACATGCCTAAACTAACTGAATGTCACTTATATATACCATGGTATAAAATATGTTTAACTTATCTATTTACATCAGGTTTGGCTGGATGCCGCCATACAAGTATTCTACTCGCTCGGCCCTACCTATGGAGGTGTTATAACAATGGCGAGTCATAACAAGTTTCATCAGAAATCTATTACGTAAGTTACGTTTTATCACTTAAAGCCCCATTAGCTTTTTGCTGTAGAAAAATATATGCAAAAACATTTAATTGCTGATATTATTCCAAGATAATTGTTACCGACGAAACAAGCCCTTTTTCGTCTGAAAACACTGATTTCACTGTGATTTTTGCGTTTGTTAACTTGAAATATGTAGAGCGCGTGACGTCACTTTACTACGTGTGCATAGCATGACTGCGGGAAAACTCAGGTGTTCTATAAATAGTATTTATTTCAATGATATTGAAAAAAATACGATAGTAGTTTCGGAAACATTTTTTCTTGCTATCAAGTATGCACGGGAGAAAAACACACCGGATTCCTCTGTTATAGAACAAACAGAAACTATTAAGACCAATACATTTATAAGCTTATGGGACTTTAAAAGTTTCTATTTCATATTTCCAACAGTGTTGATATGTCATATCTTTCATTTTAGTCTTAAAGCATGTATGTACTAATATGACTTTATGTACATATTATGGCGTTTGGCGAGAACACAAGACGTCGAGATGGTCATTTTTGAAAACAAATAACGGTCTCGTTTATAATTTATGAAAATTAGGACATGTAATCATTTTGAACGGTATCTGACAAGAAGTTGATGTCGACAAAAACGGAGCGGTAAAGATTTACTTTCTTCCATTCAGGGAGACCACGATATGTGTTGTGTCTGATGCGTTTACAGCTTTCTATGCTGGTCTTGTGGTGTTTACATGTATGGGTTTTATGGCGAAAGATGCCGGTGTGACGGTGGAGGAGTACGCTAAATCAACAGGTAGGATGGTGACATGTTTATAGTCAAAGTATGTACAACACACATAATCATGTTTGAACCGAAGTTGTGTTATTTTCGAAAGACATTAACAACTTCTTAATTATGCACAAGTTGGATTATTATCCAGATGCTTTGCGATAGGATCTTGCATTGTACTTCCATTTTGATAGAATGGTACTAAAACTGTCCCATGGGACTGTCAACTTGAACTAAATGCATAAAAAATTGATTGAGAATGCTGTTTTGAATAATAATCAAAGATAGGTCATATTTATGAATATTTACTGGTAAATACAGAGACATGTAGTTGATCATCATGTGCGTTCTCTTTTCAGGTCCAGGATTAGCATTTGTGGCGTATCCTGAAGCAGTCAGTAGAATGCCACTACCTCAGTTATGGGCGGTTCTCTTCTTCCTTATGTTGATAACAGTAGCGTTTGACAGTACAGTAAGCATGTGCTAATGTTCATAGTTTGACGTTAATAGCTCATAAATTTAAGTGTTCATATGTTTCAGTGTTCTTTGTCAACTATTGTCTAGACCACCTGGCAGTTATTTCTTTTCTGCCACAATTCCATTTCTATATTTACAAAACAGATATGCATTTTGTATCGTCAACTAGTATGTAAAGAAACAATCTACACAATACACAATTTGTCGTCTCAAACAATGTCCTAGTGTCACAGATGAGATCGTTTTGTCAAACTAATTAATGATGTACACAATAAACTTGGACAAATGCTACTCTTTTGCTCTCATTTATTGATCTTCCGCCCTCTGAACAAAGGTCAGCCTTGTGTAAAGGTCATACATGTACATTTTCTCTTTGGCTGTCTTATCATATTTGAACGTGTGTATTTGATTTAAACTGACTATACAACTTTTCCAATCTTTTAGTTCGGGATGTTTGAGACCGTGACCGGAGCGTTGATGGATTGTTTTCCTAAAACCATTGGCCGATTTAGGTACCTAGTACTGGTTGGAACAGCTCTACTTTTGTTTGTGCTTGGTTTACCATTGTCAATGAATGTAAGTTCACATTTTTCATTATGTAAGACTTCACCAAACACAACCAAACTATCACCATTATCATAGCCATCAGTTTTATTATTACTATCATCATCATAATCATTAATAAGATCATCTATATCATCATTAATTAGACCATTTATATCATCATTATCATACTAGTAAATGACATCTTCATAAACATCATTTCCAATATCGTCATCATCATCATCAGCAATATCACCAATATCAAGATTATTAGATTAAATCATTAGTATTCAAAGTTTTTCATGCATTAATTGATTGGTTATGATATGAATAGTTTACAGAATCAAATCGATCTGCCCAACACTATCCATAATTAGATAATTATATTTACATATATATGGTATTGAACCTATTCAGAGGTCAATTTATATCCGACAATGTGTAGCGCGGGTTATTCCTTGTGAAGTAATTATTTCGAAGATGTCTATTTATGAGTTACAATGTAGTAAAGCTTCCAAGATGATAATTATAAATTTACTAAAATGGAATAGCTTCGTTCGGAGTGTCGGTTCAGCAACTCGATTACATAAAATATTCTATAACAGTCAAGCTTTTTGGGTTTTTTTTACCGAATAGTTCTATTAGAAGAACTTCATAGATTTTGAAGAGTTTGTCATCTTTATTATTTTTATTTGTTTCCAGGGAGGAATATTTCTGTTCCAGCTGTCAGACTGGTATATTTCTTCTTTCGCTTTATTGTTCGGTTCCGCTTTAGAATGTGTGATGGTATGTTGGATCTATGGTAAGTTTAACTGATTGTCCGGGGCGTAATGTTACAATTTCTTTTAATTTATTTATTTCCTTGGGGTTGACGCCGTTTTTTCATTTATTTCTGTTATATACAATTGTCTATTCACTTAAAGGGGCATACCCTACAACTTGGTGCATTTAGAATTAAAGCAAAATGATGATAAATTAGAAGCTTGTAAAGAAAAAAGCCGACGAAGAAAGTTTCAGCCAAAAATTCATCCAATTAAAAATAAAATTATAAAAAATATGTATTTGTGACACATACATTTAGTCTTGGAAATTTTTGGGTGGAAGTGATTTATTATTGATAGCTATATTTTTTGTGGCTAGTACCTAAACTAGTCATTTTATGACCCATGTTCTTCCTGCAATTATCCATTATATATTATTTTACATATACATCTAGCACATTTTTACACTTCCACAGAATGATTGTCAGTTGTAGGGTATGCCCCTTTAACAAGTTACCTGGACGGTATTCTAACCAGTACCCACATGTTGAGGAAACTTGAAATTGTTGTCAAATGTTCATGGAATGGGTATGACCTGCCGCCGCCCGGGATACAATTTATTTAAGCTAGTCCCTAAGGACAGCAAAGCCTTTCACTTCTTCAATAAATCGTATTTCCCTTTTTACGACCTTAGCCAGTTATGTTTCAAGGTTTGAATTCAAATTTAAGTAAGCAATGCAACTAACCATCTTTGATGAAATATTTGGTCTTAAAACAATTTCAGATATATATTCCACTTTCATTTCTGATATGATAAACAAAATGTTGTCATCGTTTAGGTGCGGATAGATTTGCTCAGGATATATCTCTTATGACGGGACGTAAAGTGTCTAAAGTGTTGAGAATTTTCTGGTGTATTTTGATGACAGGGGCTCTATCAGTATGTATATACATTGTAGTGTATTTTTTTCCGAAATCATTTAAGTTAGTCTCGACGATTGTTGATTTATTTCAAATATTACGTTCTACGTGTGCTTCGTCTTACATTTTGACAAGGTCGCCACCGTTATTTATGTTCAATATGAACGCATGTACACGTTTAAGGTACATTTCATTTTTATATACCAAGTAAATCTAGATTCTGTGATCATTTTAGAACCTTATAACAATGTCTTGACATTGTGGTGATCTGATTATCAAATAAAAACCTAGAGGAATTACGGAAAACCTGTCCGGAAACAGTGGTTTTTAGTGAGTACAATGTATTTACTGTACATGAATACAAAGTGATATTTTTTTCAGATTGCTTTTCTTATCACTATATGTACGTACACTGTACCATCTTATGGTGATGGATATGTGTATAAGCCGCATGCCATTGGTATTGGTATACTTATGTCGACCGTTCCATTCTATCCCGTAATCTTCATGATGATAAAGGAGCTGTACAGGGCTGAGGGTCCGCTGTTACAGGTAAATATCTGCCTTGTGACTTATTTAATTAACTATCAAACGTCAATAAAACGTCTGGATACACATGTTCTTGTATGATTAATTACTATAGAAACAAATAGTGCCCTGTGAAGTCAACTGATTGTCCTTGCTGTTTATCGAACTTTCACAATCGATCTGATACTGATATATTGGGACTAAACAATAGCTGGTTTCTATGATATAAAAATACATATTATTTATATGAGCCCGCCATATACTAGTAAATGTGAAGCGTTTGATCTCCGGACCTCAGGTTCGAGAGTTCGAAACGGCATTGGTGCACCATTTCTCACTGGCAATTTGATTTGGTTCTGAATGTCATTCGTCCTCCATTGCTGATCATGTAGAGACGGTGGTAGTGACTTAACAAGCTCAGAACAAGATCTGTACTGGGACGGGATCCAGGACATCTGGTTAGGATAACTGTTAGTCTTTAGCAGTATGTATGTACAATGACAATTTTGGCAAACTGGCATTAAACCCGAACAATCTATCAAAAAAAAAATTTTTGAAACGTATTAATTACCTGATTCTTTTCTGTAATACGAAACTTCCATTTTAAGTTAAATCAATACATCTCTTATAATAACAAAATCATTTATTTTAGTCTGAAACTACTCTGCCGTACAAAGCGCTGCTGGGTTAGAGTGATCGAATGATTTCTAGTTATAAATCGATGCCAGTTCTGTTTCTTTTTTTGTCATATTTGTAACAAAAATGCAATTCTTTACATTTCTGTTTATTTTTGTTGCTGTTCTGAGACGGGGTGGTTAATTCCGATTTCTTCGTCTTTTTAAACAGAGAATAACATTCCTACTAAATCCATCGTCCAGCTGGGGACCGTTCGACGATAATGCTAATGAAGAATACAAAAGCAAGCCGTACAGATACGAGGATACATTTCTGAAAAGACTTCAAGTCAACATTCTGGGAGATAAGAATACACCATGGTTTTAAAGGATCTCGGTCTCTGACTTACCTCAACAGAAACCATCGTGAAAATGAGAACTTTTTGCATTAAGAGATAAACATTTATCATAATGATTGTGTCATAAATAAATATGATTGTGTTAAAGCCCCATTAGCTTTTTGCTGTAGAAAAATATATGCAAAAACATTTAATTGTTGATATTATCCCAAAATAATTATTACCAACGAAACAAGCCCTTTTTCGTCTGAAAACACTCATTTCGCTGTGCTTTTTGCTTTTGTAAACTTGAAATATGTAGAGCGCGTGACGTCACTTTACTACGTGTGCATAGCATGACTGCGGGAAAACTCAAGTATTCTATAAATAGTATTTATTTCAATGATATTGAAAAAAATACGATAGTAGTTTCGGAAACATTTTTTCTTGTTATAAAGTATGCACGGGGGGAAAACACATCGGATTCCTCTGTTATAGAACAAACAGAAACTATTAGGACCAATACATTTATAAGCTTATGGGACTTTAATAATATAGAACAACAAAGGTAAACTTGATCATCACATTCGTAAAATTGCATAAATAACGTTACCTGGTTATCATTCAACATATTTTCTAACCATAGACACTTTTTGTAAATTTAATCAAAACAGATTTTTTATCCATGATTTTTGGCATTTTATTACAATAACTTCATATCACAGAAAGCGACCGTATTACGTAATTTAGCGTTATTTTGGACCGCGATTACTCAGAAATATAAATAGAAAATACTTGGTTCTTTTTAATCGAGTTGTTTGTAGTATCATAGTCTGGTTGTTAAGCAGAACTTTACAGGAGAAATCTGGAATGAACCCGTACAAACTTGAGAATAGCCTTTATCGATTTTTTTCTCATTCCGATTTAACTCGGCTGTGGCCATGCATGATGAAGTGGTTAGTGAGCCGTAACTATAACCCGGTGACACAGGTTCAAACCCCAGTCGTGGCAGATCATACCCATACACATCTATGAAGGGTTTGTAAGTACTGGTCAAAATACAGTCCAGGAAAACTTGCTAACCCGGTCGCTGTATACACTATCTTGAAATATCGTTGAAAAACTGCATTTAACACACTAAAATAAATATGACTAAACCCCAGCTTTTTTGTTATACTTGACTAAACCCCAGCTTTTTGTTATAGACAGTCGAATCGAGTACCGGAGGATATATAATCAAATCAAGTCAACAGTTATACATGTATTAACATTATGAATCAATCATCACAAGAGGTCCTTATCAAATTATTAGAAGTTTTATGTATCATCGTGTATTTGCGTATATTAAAATATTGCTCTTTTCTATATTGTTTTGTTGTTCAAATAAGTATCAGTGGTTACAATATGTCCACGTTATACAGAATCACAGGCTACATCCGGTACTTGGTTTTAATGTGTACACGTCTGTGTTGATAAAAAAGCTGAAGAGGATGGACGTACGGCAGTTATAAGTTTTGGGACCATTTGGAATAAGGAAACAAAGTAATAAAC
The DNA here is from genome assembly GCA_964023205.1 of Lutraria lutraria. Classification (NCBI taxonomy): domain Eukaryota; kingdom Metazoa; phylum Mollusca; class Bivalvia; order Venerida; family Mactridae; genus Lutraria; species Lutraria lutraria. The sequence goes on from OZ026836.1 coordinate 35,098,805, forward strand.
AATGCGGTCTCTTACGTTTTGAATGACTGAAAACACAGGAGGAAACCCTGGAGTTTATATACAATATCCTTACTATTATATTCAGTCAACTTGACACATTCAATAAACTGTTCTATTAAATACAGACTGGACACTGACCATGCCAGATGATAAACATACTGTCACGTACATTACCAGATGTCATGAGTCAACAGTGCTTCATTTTCGTCGATGAATGTACTTGCAAAATATTCTCGTACAATAAGCTCCAAAGTAATTTCCTGTGTGAAGAAGAGACAGAATTAACGTACAGCCTTATTCACAACTAAGTACCAGGCAATATCCGGGTATTAGGTCCACACTGACCCGTTCAAATAATGATTTAGTCCGGATTATGGAGGGCTTTACTCCGCACGTTATAATAGGGTGCATTATGTAAGTAAATATACATGTATACATATAACTAAGCATTGTCCATCTGTTGCAAATACATTTGTGTTCAAAATATTTTGCCTTGTGGAGGAACTCAAAGAAGACCCCAGGCCTGGGCATACAGGGTAGAACCTTCTTCTTCAAAATACTGTACTATATCCCTCTCTGGGGCACTATCGTACAGGGTTGTATGTACAAGGTGGTACGCGGCGTTCAAATGTACAAGATAAAAGGATAAAAAGATAAAAGACTCTGGTCATCTACAGCCCTATGACAAGTCCTCCCTTGAAGGCCTCAATTCTGACTGGTGTGGTCTGGTGCTGAGGTAGCTAGTTCCACAGTCGAATCGCCGAGGGAACGAAGGAGAATTTCATAGCGTCAGTTCGGCAGAAAGGGATGAGGAATCTGTGTCCATAGCCATGGCCGCCAAAAGCCAGAACGTGGAAGAACTGCTCAGCTGTGATGTCTATGAGGTTATGTATGATCCTGTAGACCATCGCCAGCTTGGCACTGGATCTGCGTTGCTGCAATGTGGGCCATCCCAGCTCTGACATCATTACAGTGGTGCTGCTGATTGTCCTACAATCCCCTTTTACAATGCGGACAGCTCGCCGTTGCACAGCTTCCAGCTGGTTGATGTTGGTGACTGTGTGTAGATCCCACACTGTGCTGGCGTACTCCAGGATGGGTCGGACATGTGAATGATACGATTGGGCTTTGATGTCTAATGGGCAGCTTGCGATGTTTCTTCGTAGGAATGCTAAAAAGTTGTTGGCTTTCTTGGTAGTGTATTCTGTGTGTGTGGTCCAGGATAAGTTGTTGGCTATGTTGACCCCCAAGATAAGTTCCACTTTTGACAGGTTTAAGTTCTGAACTGTGTATCTTGTAGGTAGTGATGACTGGGTTTCTCTTATGGGTGATATGAATAATCTCACACTTGCTAGGATTGAAAGACATCATCAACTTGCGTCCCCATTCCTGGAGACGGTCTAGGTCATGTTTAAGGGCTATGGAATCAGCTTCGGATCTGATCAATCGGTAAAGCAGACTGTCATCAGCAAAGAGGCGGTTGGTAGATGTTGCTCACTCCGGTAGGTCGATAATATAAAGGAGGAAAAGCAACGGACCAAGGACCGTGCCCTGGGGTACCCCAGGTGACACTTGGGAGGGGGCTGATGTGTGACATTCGATAGCTAGCTGGACAGCTTCCTCACATGTTTGGTGTCAGGTTGGTTTCGAGCTCATTGCCACGTGGGGCTAGTATATCTGCAATATACGGCGTATCTTTGCGTCAAAGTTTGACAAGGGTCCGTAAACACAACGCGCTAACTACTGAACTGATCGGACGGAATGCATGGGTCTGGATCTAACGAAGACGAATCAAGACACCCTTCTTAATTAAATATATCTTTGACATACTTGACTTTTGATAAATCGGAACACTTTTACTGAAATGCTAAAAAGTAAAAAAAAACTGTGAGTCATTTGATAGAACAGCCCGCAAGGGAACTTCGAGCTACGATCGCTACCAATCGGTAGGTACGGATATTAATTAACCAAAGGCGTGTATATATAATATTCATGATCTTCCAAAAAATAAGTACATATTGATTAACGAATGAAATTGGATTCTAGCAGCAACGATAATTAGCAATAAATACCGTACGTAATCTTGCCTGTTTTTTTCTGTCTGCTACCTTTTGCGAGCACTTACCATTCTTCTGGGGGGAAAAACACGACAGTGTGCGGTAGATCATTTGGTTTACTATCTTTTTGTCTTGGTCTTAAACTAATTGATTAAATCGTGTATCTTTTATCAATAAAATAAGAATTTAAACATAACTTTTTTCTTGCTTAAGTGTAGCTATTTCGAGCATGATCTTTTACTATAGATTAATCCATTGTGTTTCCACAAACCGTTAGTAAAGTTATAATTCTATAGTGTCGCCTTGTCCTCAGCATCACTGCTAGGCAAAAACTTGATATCTCTCGTGTTTGTTGACCGATAACGTGTGATAATTTGCCAATTACTTCCATTACAAGCAGAAAAATGTGCAGCTGACATTTGCGAAGAGATTCATATACGGGGTGTATCAATCTATTTTATTTGATTTACCAATATTACCTCCTTTCTGAAGAAATTATTATCGATCCTCTTTAATTGGACGCTTGCTCTTGAAATAACATTGTTAACAGTGAGTATTAGTCGTCTGTTAACATTCAAAACCAGCTGGAAGCGTTCCACTATTGGTTCGATCGTTGTACAGATTCATTATCGATTCTAACGTCTGTACAATATATGTGTATATATATATATATGAACTCACAGTTCGTACAGACTTAGGATGTTTTAATAAAGATCGAACGTTATATATGTGATGTTCATGAATCCAGTAGTTGGTTTAGGACATATCTGCAATATTTATAGAACGGATCAATGTAGCGGAATTTCGGAAGACTGTGTTATATGACGCAGTAAGCTATGTATTTGGTATTTATTGACCAAGTAAGTATAATTTTTTATTGGAAAATAATAGCTATATATCGTGTTGGTAAAAATGAGATTCGCATATTGTTAATTGAATGACCAGTATAGAATTTATCTAGATGCCGTGCGCCAGCTCACGTAATATCTAAATATCAACAACATCTAAATGTTGTGTTGTCAAAAAAGTTTTGTTCTTCTAAAAGTTGTTGTACTAAATGCGCGCTTGTGAATATACAAAAAAATCGAATTTAATTATGTGCATGTTATATTTAAATACAACATTTTTGCACTAGCATTTAAAAAAATAATCGAAGCATGACTGTGTATGACCCTATGTTTTCAATCATACAAAAATATTTACATCTAAATAAAGTAAAAATGTAATTATAAAAATAGGATAACTTGTGTATACTGCAATTGTCGCGGTTAATTAGAGTTAGTAGTATCTTGCCATTGTGATGCACGCAAGAAACAGTAGGTCTGTCAGAAGAATGGACACCACAAGAGAAAAAGGCATAGATTCCAGCCCCCGTTTGCCGACTGGTCGTCTCATTGTTACCGTGTCACATTTACTGAGCTAATAAACTGATAACTTTCAGAGCATTATAAGCGTGCAGACGTATAATGTCGAAACTCTGCGCGACAAATCGATTTGTCATCTAAGATAACGTGTCTCTTAGTAATATGAAAAAAGGATCGAATTTGCTGATAAATCACGGCATAATTAGCAGAGTCAATCTGAAATGAATTATGACTCCTGTCTGTCATTGCTGCATGTTTAAGATGGTTTCACAAGAGGGCTTAAATCTGTAAGTCCGGGTGTTCATGTTACACATTAAGCGTGAAGCAGTCGCTCTGTTGTTTTCTATTTCATACTACCGGTAGCAATTTACATTTCTCAATGTTTTAAAGACCTTAAACTTCTTTAAATGTTTAAAACACATTCAATGAAGGATAATCATGACTTAAGAGCGGAGGTGTACTTTCAATACGGAAGAAAAAGGATTTGATTGCAACCAGTGCTATGAATGTAATATATATAGTGACGGTGACAATACGTGTTTATTGATGTTTGTTGCCAAGAAACAGAACAAGCATTGTTTGTGAGTTTAAACATTGTGTGTACACAAATGCAAAGACGTGACATTTTGTCGTTTCTAACATCCCTTAGACACGGCTCCTATAACAAAACCAACGTTCCTGTTTGAAGAAAATATTTAAGAATGGTACCACAACATCCATTTTAAAAAATCCACTTTCCTGTTAGAGGAAAATTATCATGCATGTCTGTGAATAAATTTCGTGTAGAAAAAAAGCCATACAGATTTCGAAAATGTTGTGTGTCTACCTTTTGGCTTCCAACATCGTCCCTTGCAGAAATAGTTGGCTATTTGAGTATTTACAATTGCTATTCAAACTTAATACGAAGACACTTTTTGGTCAATAAATTGGTTTAATACAGTGATGACCTCATCGATCCAGTAATACATGTTTTTTTAGGAGGTGATCTGAATATTAAGATAGTCACCGTGTCAGGCGTTCGCGTTTCTGATGTCTTTCTACGTGTTGAAGTCATTTAAGTATCACATTGCTTATATAAAACTATCATTTAAAATCGTTTTGTGTTTCTGTACACGCACAATAAAGATAGCTCTCATAGGAGATAAGGCTAAAGATATAATTTCTTTTTATAAACATAATTATAAAACTTAATATAAACTTTGAATCCATGGGTGGTGTTTTCTATATTGTATTCAGAAATATGTAAATACTGACTGTTTGGGTTACAAAAGAATGGCGATGTTTCATTTTACAAAGGGTTGCTTTTTTGGCATTTAATCCAATCCAAAATTGTATATTTATTTACTTCAGAGAAAGAACTAGATCAACGGTAGAAGCATCGCATTTGGATAGAATGCCCCATCAAGGTATAGAATAAGTTGTGTTGTAAACCTATTTTTCGAGATGTACTGTCAGGGAGAGAGACTGATTTGAAGCCCATTTAGTTGTTTATAAAAGATTATTGCGCCAGTAATGGTTCTTATTGACCTCCTAAAACTCATTAGATATATCCTATGCTTTCATTTAGAATTCTTAGTGACACACCAAATTGAAAATGTCTGATGACACACATATATGGAGAGACAATTCCAATTTGCAAACATGCTGCTGGTTGAAAGAATTGAATCATTTTTTCCTGTGTGGATTTATGTTAAAAGTTAAAAGTTCCTATGATAGTTGAAGACGAGCAAATCTGCAGGAAACCGTGGACGAATGTTCTCTTGTTTGATGCTTGGCCTTATGACAACCGTTTGGATTTACTTTACCATGCTCGATTAGGTAGTTAGGACTCAATTCTTCACCATGTTCATGAGTTCAGAGGGTTTATTCTATCGTAATCAATAGTAACGAGGAACAAACGTAAGGAAGAGATTAATCTTTCATGTAACTAATTAAGGTTAGTCATCTCGCTTCTGTTCGTGTGAAATTTATCGCAATTTTTGTTAATAACACCCCTGTCTAAGATAACTAATGGTGGGTCTACAATGATCTAAACACGGTGTATAAGACATTTAGCTTGTTTAAAACGAATTGTTGCCCATTGGTAAGCGGTCTTGAAGATTTAAATCTATAATCGAGAGATACTGTGTAGATCAGTCAGATAATGTTTTAATCATTTTGCCGATATCAACGCATGTACTTGTAAGATTCACTGGGTTCTAGGCGAAATTAATGACATGTTAATTGGTTGTCCTGACATTTGAGAATACATATGTATATACGTGACTGTTTGTGATAGCGATCTGTATTTGAGAGAAATGATCGTGAATGCAATCGAAAATCTGGAGAAAAAAAATAGAATAGAGAGAATAAGATGTCGTCACTTCATCCATTTGTTCAGAATCTCAAACCGTATCTTAATTTATACACGTCCATGCATATACGAAATATATATACATGTAATAATAAACAATTCTGTTGTACGACTGGTTCAAACGTTGGAGGTAGGAGATCACTCTATATAAACAGTCGTGTCACCCTTCAAATCATGACTTAACGAGTAAACAATTACGATCCGATGCTTTGTCGAAGGACTCAACGGTAACCGGACACGGAATAATAACACTCTGACTCAAGGTTGCAATCTCTATCCAAAGTTATCATTCGCATACATCTCTGTCAAGGTCTAAAAAGTAGTTAAAAATCATGTGATAGAGTCTCCTTTAGTTTCCATCTGATACTGATAATTTTCTTGTATACGTTCAACTTCTGCGTTTTGTATCCATTTTAGCGTTTGTAACCTAATTACAGAAAAAAAACTGTTTCCGCCAAGAAGAAATAGTGCGCTTGATAACTATGATATTTTCTGTGAGTTTCTTGTTTTAATTAGCTGTAAAATTAATAGTATCTGTGACTTTATTTATTCTTTTACGATGATCTTGTAAATCCTGAGACGTTGACAGAGATGTACTGTGAGGGACAAAAAAACAACAACACTGGAAAGAGATTGTCAATGCTGTTCTCCTCCGTCCTCACGGCCCTTTAAAATACCCGTTTTATAATAAGCAATAAACTACAGTGAATTTGAACCGTTTGTTGGTTGCGTATTTCAGACCCATTGGAACTAGTTACAACAAGGTTTAGACAACTGATGTTATGTACTGGGGGCACAGGCTTGGTGATGTTAGCATGCGGGACTTTAAAACTGACTAAATACCGAGTAAAGGAAAGTTTTGATGTTGGTGTACCGTGTGTAGTTGCGGGTGTTGTGGTATGTACTTAAGCATTTGATATCACATTCCGTATTTGATTCACGTTAACTGAATGGCTTCATTTTTCTTTCATGAAAACCATTGTGATAGCATGACCAAGTTGATCTTGTGGTCATATTTAGCTTACTATGCGTATATGATCATGTTTGTATCATATATGTTAGTATATGTTATTCTATTTATGATGAGATTTGTTTTTACTTGTTTGTACTACCATGTTATTTCTATATCTATGTCTGTATTGTCTTTTTCGTGTAACCATGTGTAAGTTACCATAATTGTTTAACATAGCTTGTATGAAATTAATCGTAATTTGAGGGTTCAACGCAACAGTGTCGTAACTCATATTGAAATCAAAACAAGTTACGACAGTGTTGCGCTGAGCCCTCGGTATGTGTGTGTTGTGTTACAACTTATTGTATTCTCATCTGCTACATAAGGACTTAACGTGTCTATTTCTAGGCAGTGCTGACGGCACTATGGTATATGATCGTTATGTATAAAGCTGGGAAGGCTATCGCATGGCCGGTAAGTATGTAACATAGAGACAAAGTTCATCCGTAGCACTTTTATAAGTTTGGCGAGACCTACGAAAGTAAATATGTGAGGGAACTCGTGTAAACTGTGATTTAACGACGGAATAAAGCCGGATTATGCGTCAGGAAAGCAACGTATCTGTGATAGGAGATATTGATTGCTTATTCATTACTAAGATATGGCGAAATCATTATTTTCAAGTTCATTGTATCTGAGGTATTGACATAACATACTAAATTAAGAGACTGCATGTTCGTTCGTTTTTTTGAAATTTTGCGTCATATATCAAGTGCAGATTTTGTTTCTTGAAATACTTTCACTTAATTCAACAATATATTAGGAACTGTTTCCATGGACGTCATTTCCTCGGGAAACATTCAAATGAATTGCATGCAGTTAGTAATTGGATGCATTTCGCTTTCTTTAAGAAAATATAATTGTCTCAAAATAATTGAGGTGGAATGATACGATAACATTATGTGTTTCAGGTCCGGATACACTTCCATGCTGCGAAGGTGACCTTGTTGTTTTACGCGATTATCATTGGTTTTGTTGTGTACAATATTACTGCGCAGGACTCAACGAAACAAGCGGAAGTTGTCGAGGAGCAAGTGATAACAGACGCTCAAACAATAAAAATTCTGTTCATTACAGCAACAGTGTTCAACGTCGTGTTGCTTATCGCTTCAATGCGGACCATATTTCTGTACGGCCATCTTCTAGGCGTGATAATGTCTCCAGGTATTCTCTGTCGAGATAACCCTGAAGTGCGCAGTATTGTGGTGGACCTGCCAAGTAACGGCATTGGCAATCACGCTCGCGATGTTTTGGTGTACACGCCAAACTCCACGCCTTCACATGTGTTGACCAAATCTCGCGAAGTACACCGAGAATCTCTGGCATTGAAATCAGCACATACCAACAGTGACAGTGTACCAGCCACTCCACCTCCAAGTTACCAGAAAACCGACATCGATACGCTCTGAGCACGTTGTTTCAAGTCAAAATTATACATTGCATGTAAATGTACGGAGACGTGTTGTCATCTCCATTTCAAAAGGTGCTAAAGTGTGTCGTGAGATTGAGTAAGATAGACAGAATCAGTGATCAACTAGAAATTAAATTAATGTAGAGATTTGAATTTCAAGTTGCTTCAAATGATTGTAATCCACACGCGGATGGATCAAATTTAGATTTTCACTTTACATCATATCAGATGCCAGACTTTGTTCACAGTTAGACGTATGACACAGTAACTAACTTGTTAATATGTCAAGCATTCACATACACTGTGGTCACGCACACAAGATTAGTGCTGTTCTAACACGGATGTGGACCGCTCTAAGTCATACATAATAATTACATATGTTAATTATCATCATTGTCAAATTCGTATAGCAAATCAAACAACCGTAGGAGAATGTATGTTTTGTTGTTATGCCGTCAGATTTTGCTGTGAACACTCATGTAGAATGGATTTATCACGAAAAATAATTGATTACTTCAGAAGAGAATACCATTCTTACAAGGCTTTTGATTGGATCATTCGTTTTTAATGTCATTCTTTACTACGTTTGATTGCTGCAAAAGTATTAATTAATGTAGACGTTGTTATAATTAGCAGCAATACGTCAGTAAATATAGTATGAAAAATGTAAGACTGTCAGAATAATACGTGTGTACCTTATGATTATTATTTTATACATTGTAATGGATAGAATACTGTCACATGTTCTTTCGATTTACCCTTGTGATCATTTTAAGGACTTGTCGTCTGTACTGCATTTGGTAACGTACCAAATGCTATTCTCACGAAAATTGTTTTTGGCGTCTCAGCTTTGAAAAGATTTTTGCAACAAGACGTAAAGCAATAAATTGTCTTTGTTTTGCAACTAAGTGAGACAATTTCTTATTGACAAAGGGTATATAAATTTACAAGTAATTGAAGTTAATGATGAAATTAGTTCGTGAAATCACTACCCGTAGACTGTAAAAGAGTTAGCAATTAAATTTTCAGTAGTATTAACTCATTATTTTGAATATACATGTACATGTATCTTACTTCTTCCACGAAGTCTTCTTCTGTTTTACCAATTACTTGTTTGTGGTCTTTTAAAAAGGTTTTAACACCGAATGTGGTGTTTCAGGTGTAACGTTAAAGTTGTTTTTTCAGTATGGCAACGAGTAGGACATGACATAAAGAATATAATAATGTTTATACATGCAGATCTCGTACTTTAAGTTATAAGATACTATTTTACTAGAACATTATTGTTACATATACTTCGATTTCATTTTTATGACTGTTATAGTAAGTATATAGAGCATTTTTGTTGCGTCGTGAGCGTGTACATATAACTGCACACAAGGTCTAAGTGTCGCACGTGCATCCTCAGTAAGTGATTCATTAGCATGAGTTTAATGTCTGGTGTCTGCGTGGTTTATACATTCGTATAGAAATGGATTGTTTTGTCAGTAAGACCGAAGTCTATGACAATCTTCAAGAACTTAATTCCAGTCGCGGCTTAGACTCGAATCGATCCTAATTGTTTGGCACTTTTGGTATTGCTGTGGGGAACGTTAGGGTCGACGCAAAATTAGGGTCTGCTGGGTAACCGTCTATTGTTAATCAAAATAGATTATACATTTGTAGTACTCAATTTACATGTACGAGTATATAGAAAAATTGCATTATACAATTTCGAGAAGGTAACGTCGCTCATTGTTAATGAGCAGATAATCTTATGATGTTCTGAGTGTTAGTTGCATGAGTCCTTATTATTGTTGTTGATACTGTTAGCATGTTGTTAAGTTTAACTAGTGTTATAGTTCTGTCTGTTAATGTTGTTTGTTAACAACAGAGTTGTGTTATATGTTTACCTCAAAATACAGTGTAACACTGTTCAGCTGTCACTTCAATATTCAGGTCATCTCATTGCAAGGATCATTTATTTTTGGACGTGTTTACTAAACATTTGTATTTCCTTTATAGTTCAACTAGAAAACGAACCCACCTCAGCATTATAACAAAAAAATTGGTCACAACAGTGGCTCTAATATTCAGGTTTTATCATACAATATATCTTATTGGAAAGTAATTTGTAGTACAAACTATTGTGCATATCTTAAACATTTTAGATTATTTCTACGTAGCCAGTTTGTATTGCACATAAAAAATGTAGTTTTCGAAGATATCACGAAACTATTTTGTCGTTGTATAAATGATGTGTATTTTCTTACTTCGTATACATGTTGGTATTTAGAAATGATTTTGTATGAATTGTTTTACTTCATGTCTGATTTGACTGTGTAATAGGTGCATCGTTCAATCTTCATATTTAAAGTAATGCATTCAAAATATTGAATGTCTAAAAATGTCAATAATAATAAATTGCAATAAATAATAATGTGTCCTCGTTTACACCTAATCAAATCATATATGCATTAATTTTACTTTTTGTGTATCACATACATGTAGTTATTTTTTAAGTTTTATCAAAACTGCACTATAATGTGTGTAAAAGGATGGTATTAAAATATAACAATACGAAAATACACTTGTATTCTAGTTTTTTGTTTATTTTCAGTGAAGTACCCTATAGAAAATATAATTTCCCGATACCAGCAGGGTCTGTCTACACGCAACTGAGTCCAAAGTCGATCATATTCTTGAAAGAGATGGAGTTAACCAGCAACTTTCAGAACGTATCGTATTAGAACTGTGTATCAATCAGCCAATCGATGCAGTCATAATATTACTGATGAAATTTAAAATATCACTGATGAAAGTCGAAATATCGCTTATGAAAGTCGAAATATTGCTGATGAAAGTTGAAATATTCACGGTTGATAAAGGTCGAAATAGTACAGATGAAAGTCAAAATATTGCTAATAAAAGTCAGAATATTGCTGATGTAAGTCAAAATGTTGCTGATGTAAGTCAAAATGTTGCTGATGTAAGTCAAAATGTTGCTGATGAAAGTCAAAATGTTGCTGATGAAAGTCAAAATATTACTTATGAAACTTGACTTTTAATATCGAATGTTCCTTGAACATTCATAAGGTACTGCGATGCGATCATCGTGTCTTCAACTTGACATAAAGAAACCATACAATGACGACATTTATTCCGTTGAAAACGACTATAAATGTCACGTTTTAGAGCACATCTCAAACCAATGCTTAATAGGTTCTGTGGGAGATATCGACCTGAACTGTTTATGTTTCATTACAGATAGCCATTTGCCACGACATGAATATTGCCGACGACGTCTCTGTTGTGATATCAAATATCCAGAAATTCATAATCTGTCAATCTAAGCTAATGTGTTTCAGTGTAGACTTTCTCAATACGTCATGAATAAATATGTCGTTTTCCAAAAATCAATTTGCAGTACATGTACAAATGTACATGATATCTCCATTTTTGTTGAAACCTTCGATTATTTTGTTACAGTGCTGAGAGAAGAACACTGATTTATTCGGCGTTGAGACTTTAATGATGGTAAAAAACTACATGTATTCACATTAACTGTGGACTATGTCAGGCTTTGAATTGGGTATTACGCTAATATGTTTTGTGCATCAATATCTGGAGTTTTTTCTTCCTCAATATTTAAGTAATTCGCCTACATGCTCTATCAATAATCCCAAAATCAATACTAGTATTCAATCAAGATTGTAAACAAGTATTTATTGAAATAACCGTTTCTTTTAACAATACATGTATATACTAAAAGTGTTCTTTGTATTCATGGTAAATTTGTGTATACTTTGTACATGTACATTGTATGTAATAACAAATGCACCTTAATTAACAGATTATCATTTAATTTGTTAGAAACAGAAATATCTTGAATTCTTTCATTTTTATGTAGTACATGTAATAACTACTAGTATTCACCCATTATTTATCAGTTGATAAGCAATGGACCGGGGTTCAGCTTGGCAAGATTTAACTTGAACACAAAGCGCAGCATTAGAAATTCAATTGGTGTGACGGGCTCCAAAAGAAAGCATTATAACAGCTGTTAGAACGGAACAACTAACCGTGTTTTATCGAAGAATGGTATGGAGTTAATATAAGAAATGTTGCGGATCTTGTAAGAATATAGAATAATGCTTAATCGTGTATATCTGAAACGTTCGGCTGGTAACTTTTATGGCAGTATTTGAAACTCGGGCATGATTTCTTTGATTGAAAATGAATTACAAACTGGACTTTATACAAACTTCCCGAATTAATTCTTTGGTTGTGTTTTGCAAGATTTCAATTCAATGATAAAAAACGTCTAAGAAAATTGATCAATTCTTACATTACGTTTACCTAAAAAATGATAAAAAAATCATTAACGTTCTTTGCAATGGGATTGAAACCTTCTGAACTAGCCTAGCTGATATATTATCTAAGTTAAATTATTGTTTTCATAAATCGATATCTTGTATACAGGGTTATTTATCGGCGCTCTTGTATTAACGTTATCTGCCTCAGATATCACATTCTGTTTGCCCAAGATCTGTTGACGTGCCGAACGAATTGTTACAAGTATGATTCTTGGATGCAGGGCCAATAAATCGTGAATATCTTTATTGATCTGTACGCACGTTGTTTTCTTGTGTTTTTTTTTAGTGGAGTTTTTTATTTGAATTTAGATACTTTGATTATAGCAGACATTCTTAATTACCCTTACCAAAGACCTATACATCGTATACCGTAGGCCTATAGTATTGGTCATTGCCCTTACGACAGGCCTTCAGTGATGAACCTGGAACCAATAAACACATGCGATTATTGGTCCCAGGATGAACGTATTAATTTTCAATATCATGTTCCAACCACAACAAATTATTAAATATTTATAACCTTTTTCGGAATTATTCATTTCAACTTATTGTTGTATTGAAACGCTATCAAATACGGTTAGAATCTAATATTCGGAGACTTTGTATATTTGATAACATGGTGTTTCATACTGCAACATATTTGAAAATCAATAATTCTGAGAGATTTATGATAAGCTATTTATTTGAATGGAAATTAATTCTGATGATTTTTTGTATGATACGTGCATCAATATAAAGAGGTGCGACAAATGATAGAACTTCCGCAATTTACCACATTTATCATTAATTATCGATGAAAGTCGCGTAATTGCAGAAGTCGCAAATGATCCATGCGATAATTTATCGCTGCATTGGGATAATCTACTAAAATATTTAAGGCATTCAATATTTATTTAAGCGTTTAAGATTGCGTGTTTATCAACCATTCAATGATCGTATAGTATTTTAAAATAGAGTTTCGTATAATATGGATTTAGCTGCAATAAATATCAGTAACAGACGAGTTAAAACGATTAGTGTTTGCTTCAACCAAGGACTTATATACAAGTCCTTGCTTCAACTAATCCGAACTTTTTTAGTACCGGACGATACGGTAAGGCTAAAAAGCGAAAAATACGAAGTGTAGTTCTTACGGAACACAAACAATCATGGCGGCCTCCAGGATAAATTCATCCTGGAGGATTTGCCGACGATATAGGATATTTTTCTACTTCTGTTTCATTGCACTGTCGCTGCAGCTATTTCTTGGATACAGTTTTTATACGATGAACAGCCAAGAATTGAAGAAAGTGAACGAACAAAATAATGGCGGAGCAAATGACGTGGAAATGCTGCCTACACCACATCCGGTTCCACTACGTTCTGTGAGTTTTCGCATTACATACCTTTCCTGGTAATGTGTAATTAAATTACAACTTTGATTATGTTTTAATTTTTTGTTGTTAATTGCAATAGGTGGAGGAAAATAATATACCCGATGTGGTGCTCAAACCCACGGATTACAGTCAACTGGTACCCAATGTCAAGTGGTACCCACTATTTATTGGTCAAGTGGTACCCACTATGAAGTCAAGTGGTACCCACTATGCAAATTTTATATTTAATTGATAATTGGTTGAAATTAAAAAAGTAATTGCTAATTTAAAAAGTTTGTCGTATCATTTAACTATCTATGTTTTATCGAATTAAAGTTTTGTGGTACATTGATTTAGTTGAATTTTAGTGGTGTATCAGGATATATTTATATAAATTTTATATTTAATTGATAATTGGTTGAAATTAAAAAAGTAATTGCTAATTTAAAAAGTTTGTCGTATCATTTAACTATCACTCCTAATTGCTAATTTACCAAACAAACTGTTATCTATGTTTTATCGAATTAAAGTTTTGTGGTACATTGATTTAGTTGAATTTTAGTGGTGTATCAGGATATATTTATATAAATTTTATATTTAATTGATAATTGGTTGAAATTAAAAAAGTAATTGCTAATTTAAAAAGTTTGTCGTATCATTTAACTATCACTCCTAATTGCTAATTTACCAAACAAACAGTTATCTATGTTTTATCGAATTAAAGTTTTGTGGTACATTGATTTAGTTGAATTTTAGTGGTGTATCAGGATATATTTATATAAATTTTATATTTAATTGATAATTGGTTGAAATTAAAAAAGTAATTGCTAATTTAAAAAGTTTGTCGTATCATTTAACTATCACTCCTAATTGCTAATTTACCAAACAAACTGTTATCTATGTTTTATCGAATTAAAGTTTTGTGGTACATTGATTTAGTTGAATTTTAGTGGTGTATCAGGATATATTTATATAAAATTATGTTTTGGATTTATGATAAATATTATATTGTATATGTACTATAATATCATATTAGGTGAGTGGGTAACTTACATTTTCAATGACAAAAACATAACTTTCGGACTCGTATTGAAAATATGTTATTTTCTATCAATCATCAATGTATGACCAGTGCTTTTTCTTAGTTAAAGTCCACATTCTAACACCACTAAGTGGGTACCATTTGACTTCATAGTGGGTACCACTTGACTTCAAATTGGGTACCACTTGACCAAAATATAGTGGGTACCACTTGACATTGGGTACCAGTTGACCAGCTCCCAAACCCACGACTGTCGTGTGTTTCAGCACCTCATCGTGTATATTATTTTCCGGACATCTTACTAAGTAGTCCCAACTAATTAGACTGTTTGTGACGTCGAGATACTTTTTCGACTTGGCCCTATCACACATAGTCTAACAAAGATCTGCATAAATTTGTGTTGGGGAAAAAACTATGAAAACCTGTTGAGAACAATAACTACAATATCTGTGACCAAAGTGAACCGTTCAGTACTTAGGTAGAAAATACGTTTCTATACTCATACATATTCCAACATACCTTTTCTAAAAGATACATGTATGATTTGTTTCTCCCAATCAATTCAGTATTAAACTGTCCGACAGTAGTTGTATACGGTTACTGGATACATGTGGCTAAAGTCTGTTTGTACCAAGTCTTCGAATTAGAGGGTTGCCCCCTGCCCGAAATAATTTACTTCTTTCTTCAAGTCTTTTGGAGGGCAACCTAGTTATAGAGAGTTTCCTTCATAAAGTATATAGTCTGGCAACCTGTCACAACAAATTAATTCAAAGACTGCTGACGGTACCTTTTTTTCACACGACGTAAAATTTAAGTTTAATATTTCAAATTTGACATTTAACACAGATTTTTTAACTATGAGCACATTGAAAGCGTTTTTCTGCTATTGTCACGACCAAAACAACAGACGAGGAGAAAGGTAAAACACCGTTCACACTTGAGGCTTGATTCCTATTTTAATGTAGAGAAACAACTGTCCAAAGGTGCAGTAATTGTATGAGAGATTATCGATGATTTAATTTTAAATTCTGTTTAATACCGTATATGCTCGACTATAAGACGCATTTTTGAGACTCAATTATCAAACTTGACGAGGGGGATGCGTCTTACAAGCGAGTCACACTGGAGAGATAAAATATTTTTTCCAAAATCTTATACTTTTGACAGAATATTTCATTTTATCGACCGTAGATTGCGTTTTCGGCGAGGCACCCCCACCCACTATTTGTCCAACAGTTTAGCAAAAAAAACAAAACATTACCTACCGTATAATATGTTGTCAGCATTAATAACTTTCTGTTCTTATCTTATCTAACAGGTTCCTTCACCCTTAGATGAATTATTTCATAATTAAGAACGAGTTAATCGTGTAAAATGTCGGCATCCTTTGATGTAACAAAATTTTCCTCGACACTTTTTCTTTTACGACTTATGAACAATTCACCGCCTTTGATCGATTAAATCATCCTTATTTCTAAAGTTCTATAGTAATTAGGTCACAAATTCAGCTCAACTTATGACCAAAAAAAATTTTTTATCACTTAGACCCAGAGGTTTAAAGTCCGCACATATTTTCCCACACTCCCAGACTTGTAACTATATTGATTTTCTATTTTTAGCGGTGTTGAAATATGCTTAGGTTTAAGGTTAATGTAACTGACGTCATAAATGATGCAACCCGTCAATCAAATGATCAGTTTCTTGCTCTCTGGTGAATATTTTACTCACATAAATTGAATTTAAATGTGACACACAATTACGGATATTTTCTGTGTAAATAATTTGTTACTGGATTATTTAGTAAGGTACGAGATTAATACAGATGTTATCACTTATCAGTGACAAAGAAGTTGTATTAGTATATCATTAAGAGTTCTATTTGAGGTAATGCACATCTTGATGGCTTTTGTTTTCTTTGGTCGTGGTTTAGCAAGTTTGACACATTGTTTTGTTTGTGTGTGTGTTAATTTCTTTTGTATCCAGTGAAATTAGCACCTTTTATATCTCAACTTATCAAAAGCACAGTCTGTATGACATAATCGTTGCTGATTGCAATAGGTTAAACATTTGAATTAACATTACCTGGGGGCATTTCAGAATAACAGATTCTCTTACTGTGCATTATGGGATATATATTAATTAACAGCCTGTAGAAGTTACTCCCCTTTGTTAAATTCTACTTTCTGTTTTAAACGACGGTCGGGAGCGATGCAATTTCTGCTTTGAAATAAAGCAATAATTTGCTGTTATTGTTTGATTTTAATCAGTTTATGTCAGAAGATTAACTCCCTCTGGAACTTTTAACTATCCTCGCTTGATCTCAAAATTCGACAGCGTCTTATAGAAGGGTCAATGCTAAATACCCCAGATTGCTCGTCCATTTCATAGGTGCGTCTTATAAGCGCATGCGCCTTATAGTCGAGTATATACGGTAATTATATGACAAAAACGACAGTAAAAAAATTAAAAATGCAGTCACACACTGGGTTTAAAACATTTCAAATGACATTCAGAAATTGGACAGATAAATACTAATGGTTGAAAATTGAAGAAGTAGGTTGAAATGCAGTGTGACTGTAGTGACAAAGTGAGAAAAGAGTAATGCTGAAGCTAAGCAAGTTAGTGATTAGTGTTTGGGCTTATGATGGCTCACCAAACATTCAAATTTCCAGCATACAAGCGTACATGTATAATTAGAATACCCAAATGATTTCATTTCTGTGGGGTAACAATATGTTGGATACCCAATTGTTTTTCTCAGTACTCAATTCCACCAAAAAATTAGGAGTATTACTCAATTACACAAAAAACCTTATCTGTTGCTCTGGATTGTTGTTATTTCTATCGAATTAAGTAAGTTATACAAGTAATTGAAGAATTTTGACGTAATGTTAATTTCCGCACATAAATATGCAGATGTTTGAAAGGCTGAGAGGGATGGCGCTTCCGAATTCATTCATGAAAATTGGCCAACTGAAACCCTAAATTAGTAGGGCTACCTGCTAAGCTTTTTTTAATCATTACAACAATAACCATGAATCATGTGATGAGCAGTACTGTATTGATACTGAGAGTGAGAGTATGATATAATGTATTGATTTCATTATCACTGTTATAAAATAACTTTGTGGAACAAATTCTGTATTTCATATGTTAAACTGTACTTTCTATCTTTCAGGATTTAATTAAAAAATTGGATCGTAAAAAATACAAGTAGTAGAAAACTCTAGTTGTAGACTATAAGTGCTTTATTTGTTTTATAATTTGGACTTAGTTATTCTTTTATTACAGAACACTAAGAATAACATCAATGTAAGAAGTGTTACTACACTTTCAACAATGGTAGAATCCAAAGCAAATTGTACAAAAGTTGCTGCTAAGGAAGCTGCTGTTGCAATATCCAGAGCTAAGTCAGCCTCCTGTAAACAAGAGATATTTGATACGGCTTGTCTGAATGAACAAAACAGGTTATTCCCTGCAAATCTTCCTAGATTTTGCCACTTAAAAGGTAAGTGTTTTGATGACATTGGTACCATATGGGATTTATTTATTCTGTCCTTCATTCATGCAATAACTTGTCATTATATTATTTCTCTTTTTGAACAAAATAAGTTTGTTTAGATTTAGTCAGCCAGGCAATGTGTCCTTACTTGCAGGGTTAATGTGATCTAGAGTGCACTGCAGTGAAATTTTGTGATATAAAATTTTTAATGTGTATGACTAACAGCAAGGGGAACTGTTCTGTACCTATAAAGTTTACATAAGATCAGCCTAAAACTATAGTTGGTTTACAGTTATCTGACTGGCTCATTCATTAACGTAATACTGTAAATAGCAACTTTAACCAAAAAAAATATTATTTCTTTCAGGAAAGGAAAGTCGTAGTACATACCTTGGTTGTTTCAAAGATAACCAGAAAGATAGAGATATGTCAAACTTTAACGAACAATTTACTGCAGATAACACACCAGAGAAATGTATCAGTTTTTGTCTTACTGGAGGTAATCATTATTGTTTTCCATCTTTATCTGTACTGATTCAATGAAAAGGACCCCTGCAGCTAAAACTGAGCTCCAACACATAACTTTGGTCTAGATCGCCCTTACGTATAAGCTAACTTCTAACACAGGCTACTGGCATGTGATAACAGCAAAATAAAGTTTTTAAAAAAAATCTTTTTTTTTCACCATAAATATATTATAGAGTAAAGGTATAGAACTCCTGGGCTCAGAAATCACACCGGCCGTGTTCATCAAGGTCCGGTTGAAACAATTCTGAACCGATTCTTAAAAGCCTGGAAATAATTTCTCTTTAACCACCATCCAATCTTATATCCATATATTGCTCTAAACTGGAGCAACAAGCCCTTCAACTTACAAAAAGTACCACTAGGCATCGATGTGACCTAAGTTTGTTTCATTAGCTACATAATAAATTTCTTTATTCCTTCAGAATTTCATACCCACTCCGGGGTAAATCGAAAGAAAATCAAATTTGTTATCACTCACCGTCCACGAATTATTCAATTGATGGATACCTAAGGCATTTTTTAAACTTTATTTTGCTGTTATCACATGCCGGTAGCCTGTGACTTCTAATACATTCTGTCTATTGCTATGTGTAATTTATTAATTTGTTACCAAAGCTTTTTCATATATTGGTTTACAAAAGCAGTGAGTGTAAGTCCAGCAAATCCCCAAAAAAAAATTTATACTGGTAAGTACTGCTAAATATTTGTTTGAACAAATGGCAAGACCAACGTTAGTTTTACATTACGATTGTCAAGTCTTGAATTTCATCGTAAAACAAATAAGAGATATACACACATAACAAATACATGACACAGTTTCATAATAAATGCTAATGAAATTTAGATAAGAACAAAAATTGTTGTATGTAATATCATAAATAATTATATCAGTGGTTTGATGCATTGAGGAGGAGAGATAATAACTATTTATGATATATTCTGGTATAGTGACAATGTGATCATACGAGTGTAAAAGTCAGCTTTAATTTACATAGGGTTATGAAAGGATATACAATAAAAGCGCAATGGACATATCAAATAATTATATTGACTGTTGTCTCACTGCTAGAAGTGGTTGAAAATGTATTATGACAAATTTTAAAAAATAGTTTCATTCACAATGAATCAACATAAGTTTTGGAAAAATGTATTTTAATGCTTCAAGAAATAAAAAAAAATATCAAGTGATTGATATGCCAGATTTGATTTTTACCTGATAGAACCTAAGGATTTAAGAATAATCAATGGTACACGTGTGAATACTTTCTGTAATCCACAGGTTATCAGTATGCTGGAGTACAGTATAAAATTGAATGTTGGTGTGGTAATAGGTATGGGAAGTATGGAGACCTACCAGAGGCGTCTTGTGGTGCTTACTGCCCTGGTAACCAGTCTATGACATGTGGTGGATTCAATGCTCAGAGAATCTTTAGCACTGGATTACCAGGTATGCCAGAATTTAGGTGGAATATTTTCATTTGTTGTATGATATTTATGACTTAGTATTCTCATTGTCAATCAATATCAATGGTGCATTCTACATTATGTATTGCTTTACTCCATTGACAACATGGCGTTTTATCAGCGAATTATTATTTTTTGATAAGAAAGCAATTGTCTTTTAGTGATTTGTATACCAGGTACCTTTGATTGGACTAATCTTATTTTGTTTTACTTTATTTTCATAGAAAAGAAGATAAACAAAGCAGAGTTAGTGTTTGATCCAAATTCTGTGAAAGCCTTAATACCTGTAAGGATTGTATTTGTTTTAACTGTGAATGGTAGAGCTGTCAGGCAGGTCCTACGACTGATCAATACTTTGTATAAACAGGAACACTTCTTCTTTATTCATGTGGACAAAGTAAGTACATATGTTTAACTTGCCTGCAGCTTGTCATGAATGTCTGATGAGGTTTCCTTTCGGTACAGAAACAAATTAGAAATCTTACAACTTACTTAGACAGAAATTTAAGGTGTCATTTTTCAGTAAGGCTGATTTATTGAGTAATACCAGGTTACCAGGGACCGTCTCTGGTGTATTTCATGTTAAGCTGTGATTTTGCTTTTTGTATTGATGTGAAAGATGTTGAAAACTTCTAAATCACTTGCGAATGAATTATTTATTTGAAACTTTAAACAGATTTTAAGCTGTATGGGTAGGGTTGTTGCTGTCTGGGTATATCTGTATCTCATCATTAATGTGCAGGGGACTCTTCTTTTAGAATTATGGACCTTCACAGTTGAAGATTCACAGAAATAGTGAAGCTTAATAAACAAGACGACAATGGACAGTTGCATTGTCATCTGTAACATGAATGCAAGCTCTGAGAAAATTTTACTTCTAAATCATATATATTTATCAGGATATCATTGTATTTAGTGGGAAAAAGATTCAATACAGCAACATATCTTAGTTCATGGTACCTGACTCTTTTCTTTCTTCAGCGATCATCTTACATGTACAGAGAACTTTTATCCTTGGAAAATAAACTATCCAATGTCAGATTATCAAAAGAAAGATTTTCTACTATTTGGGGTGGAGCTAGTTTATTACAAGCACATCTCTCATTTATGGCGCAGTTATTAGAAATGACTGATTGGCATTGGGATTATTATATTAATCTTAGTGAAAGTGACTATCCTATCAAGTAAGTCCTGTTTTGTTCTGTATGATGATATTTTTCTTGATGTTCTATATGATAGTCACAGTTTATGAAATCATTTGTTTGTTTGTTTATTCAAGTTGAACGCCCCTTTTCAACAATCAGAGTCATATGAGGCAGACAGTTCACCTAACCATTGTTCCTGGGAAAAACCAATACTACACTCCCAACCTCCATAAGCAACTGCCTACTTTCTCACATAAAGAGACATGGTTGGAAGCAGGGCTCCAACCCAAAAACCTCTGTCAGTGAGAGGTTACATGGACCATGGAGGTCCATGAAATCATTGCATACTTCTATAACTTCACACCTTTTGAATATGTATCTACATTCTTTTTTTTCAATCTATTGTAACTCTTTTCATCAATCTAATTACTATAATGCCTTTTATTACACACAATATTCTGTTTATTTGTCTTGATTTGTGCTTTCTACTGAACATGTACATGTATCATATCTATGTCTTCAATTTGCAGGAGTGTTGATCTTCTGGCCATGTTTCTCACCAAATACAGGGGAAATAATTTCTTGAGATCTAATGGAAGAGAAACTCCAACGTAAGTCATTTCTTTGTTAACATTCTAAAGATTATAATTTGATATGATAAAAATACAACATGCCAGTGAGAATGACAGTACAAAATTATCAACTCAAGAAAAATAGCAGTAGCGCAGGCTGGAGGGTTTATAATACATTCTGACATTCCATTACCTTCACTACCAGGATATATTTGTAGTTTTTATTACCGCTATACCAAACGATATTTACAAGTTCAAATTTAAATAGAACATGGGATGATCACAAAGCTACTAAGGGAAGTAACTAGGATATTAAAATGCATTTTAAAAGTGAGTATTTTCCCTTTGTAGACTCCAGCTCTATGGGATTTCTTTTGATATTGACCACTACAAATCTGGAATTATCATCACAACATCAGTCCATTCAATTAAAATGGGATCTTTCAATCACTTGATACTGTGTACAGACGTTATATTAACATAATTACTTACATGTTGACTAACCAGATGTATTGATCCTTTGAATGCCTTGATATCATGTCCCTCTAAGACTTAAAGTTCAGTTGTCCAATTTTTCTAATGTCATGTTATAATACTATTTTAACATTTACAGGTTTATTAAGAAGCAGGGTTTGAACTGGTTATTTTATGAATGTGATGATCATTTATGGCGTATTGGAAAGAGAGATTTACCAGAAGGTGTTCGTTTTGATGGAGGAAGTGATTGGATAGGATTATACCGTGACTTTGTTGAATACTCCATCAAGTCAACAGACCAGCTGATCACTGGCTTGAAGGAGTTTTACAAATATACATTACTACCAGTAGAGGTCTGTTTGATGATTAATACACTATTAAAATACTTATATTTACATCAGGTTCACACCTGCCCTAGAAATACAGAGCTTATAATTATACATGACTTCAAATTTAACAAAATCAACTAAGTAATGACAAAAGTATTAATACAATTTTGAACCATTTAAAAATTGGTAGTTTACACATATACCAATTAAAATCCATTGATAACCCTTTTACAAATATTACCCTAATATAATATGAACCTGATCATTTAGGTAAATGTGTAACTAAGTTAATTTTTATAACTTTTTTTTTCAGTCATTCTTCCATGTGTTACTGTTAAATAGTAGATTCTGTGAGTCCTGCATCGACAATAACTTACATCTAACAAACTGGAAACGTAAACAAGGGTGTAAATGTCAACATAAGAATCAAGTAGACTGGTGTGGATGTTCCCCGAGTGTGTTCAAGTCCGTTGACTTCGATAGATTACTAGTATGACTTTTTTATGACATTTTATGATTTATGGTTAACTTTTTATGTATCATCAGAGTATTTGATAATTCCAAAAACTAATCTTTTTAATGTAAGTTTATTCAATCAGCTTTCTAATACCATTCTATGTATCTGAAAGCATGATGTAACTATTTTTGTTTGAACCTGTCGTAGGAAATCTCTTCCCTGCTTTTCAAACTCATAAATTGATAATACCCATTAATAATTATCCACTAAGATTCAATGTAATATAGAGTAACATAGTTACACAGGGATTCTAGAAATTCACAGTTTTATTCATTTTTTCCATTTTTTAACCCCCAAATCTCGGTTTTGCACCATAGGATTCTTGGGGACTTTTTTCTGGTCATTCTTTATCACATAAAGAACCAATATACTCAAAAATGGCTTATGTACTAATTTATTCCACAAAAAGCCAATTTTGAACTTCAGATGACTGGACTAACAATGTTTTCAGTTTAATTCACTGACGATTGAAACAAATTTTTTACATTCTGTTGTGATTTGACTTGGGGGGAAAATAGCTGTGTTATTATGCGTTACCCTACCTAACCATTTTTTTTACCCCACCCTCGAGTTTCAAACAGCATAATTCTAAGTACAAAAGTATTTGGATATCATTTGTACCTCGTAAGTACATAAAAGTAGTGTTTAGAAAAAAGTTTGAAAAATTTGGCAACTCACACTATTTTTTGGTCAAGTATCATATGTCTGCTTTTGTATTGCTTTAATAAAAAAAAGGTTTTCTTGATATTGTCAAAATAGTTTTGACTCTGGTATATCAAATATATAACTGATGATGGTTTGAATGAAGTGTACTCTGTTATAATAATTAAATTTAAACTTTTTATTTTAGACTTATAAAGGGAAGCTTGCATTTTTTGCAAGAAAGTTTGAGCCTATCATTAATCAGGACATTATCAACAGTGTAGACAGTATGATGATAAAAGATAACACAGGTAAACATGCTCTTCTAGATCTATATTGGATTTATTGTACATTTAACTCTGACAATCATAAGCCATTCTTAGCCTTCTGTTTAAAGTCCCATAAGCATATACATTTATCGGTCCTAACAGTTTTTGTTTATTCTATAACAGAGGAATCTGGTGTGTTTTCCTCCCGTGCATACTTTATAGCAAGAAAAAATGTTTCCTAAACCACTATCGTATTTTTTTCAATATCATTGAAAAAAATACTATTAATAGAACAGCTGTGTTTTCCCGCAGTCATATTATGCAAACAGCATTAAGTGACGTCACGCGCTCTATATATTTCAAGAATACAAAATCAAAATACACAGAGAAATGAGTGTTTTTAGAAGAAAAATGGGTTGTTTCCTCGGTAATAATTATCTTGGGATAATATCAGCAAATGTTTGTTTTTTACATATATTTTTTATTGCAAAAAGCTCATGGGGCTTTAACATCTAAAAGAAGATATCCTGTTTGCACATTATCAAATGTATACTGAATGTTGTATTTAGCACATGTAGTTTAAATCATTTGGACAATATTATACCACCAGAAAAAGGAAGAATTAAATTTAGGAGTTTTAAAAATACTTTTACATGTTTACATATACATGTACTTCTATTTAAGATATTTTCATAAATTCATTGACAAATCAATCAAATGTTATGATTTGATATCATTTTTATACAAGAAGGTGAAGAATATCAAATATGTGTCTTCAAGTCAAACATGAAAAAAAAGCTTGCATTTTTTATAGCTGTGTAGTATATAACCTCAAATGAATTGTCATTCACACGCTTTTCAATTTTCAGATTTGCCTGCAATGACTCAGTACTGGCATAATGTTTATCATCATTTAGATCCGCCGAGTAAAATGAGACAGTTATATACATCATACTTCCATTCTCTAGTCAGACGTAACATACTAGCCCTTGGCTCAGTGACGGCGTCTAACTGCGCAATCTCAGATATACGCATCATAGAATCTCACGTTCTTAATGTGGCTGATAATTTTCATAGGTTTGGAATTAATTATAGCAAATTTTAAAAAGTATACAATGTTCAAAATTGTTTAAATTAAGGTTTGTCAATCTTGTAAGAATCATGAATGACCTTTTTCCTTATTGTTGAATTGTGAGTAGACTTTTTAAACAGAGACAGATCTTAAACATACCGCACTTACAAGCACAGGCTTAAGTGATAATGTTTGTGCCTGGTTAATCGACCTACCCTAATTTTTACCTGAAACCCTTGACATTTTATTAGGCAAAACAAACTGCACATCTACTTTCTCACTTTTTTTACCTTTTAGCATGTTTTTAAGAACAAAAAGACATCCTGACCGACCTGTCCTATTTTTAATGAGCTTGTAACCAGGCACTAACAATATTTTTAGGCCTTATATATTGCAATTTTGGTTTTTACTTCATCGATACAATTTTACACCTATTTTAAGATGATATACTTTGGCTTACTTTTTGATGATATTATTCTAGTTTTATCGCCTTTAATAACTGTGAATATAAATTCCCTATTAAGATAAATTGAAACACTATTTCAGATTACTGATAAAATACAATGTAACGATGTCTGATATAAAACAACCAGTTACCTTAGAGAGCCAGTTTAGTTATAAGCAACATTACACAGTTCTTGATCCAGTAGGACCTATAGGTGCTCTTCAATCATTAGAGGTAGGTTCTGTATTTTTTCTTTCGTCATTTACTGTGTTGCCCTTGAATTAGGTCATTTTGATTGTTTTGTTAATAAATGTCTGATCTGTCAGGTTTTAAGTTGCAAATCTGCTTTGTGGGTACCCCTTTTTAACCTTGAATTATAGTATTCAACCATTCAATTTGTAGTCTGGATTATATATACTCTAGACAAATTGTAAGAATATCAGATTAATCAGTTCAAATGGTCTTTTCCTTATTTGGCTAGTATTAACCCCAACTCTCCCTTACCCCCAAGCTCACGCACATGACAGCTGCATTAAGACAATAAACTCTCAAAGCTTTTTTAAAACAACCAGTTATTCCGCTCTTATAAAAATATTTGAAATATGAATGTTTTATCAATTTCAGGTTGGTACAGATTTTGATGTTAAAGAAGTAATATTTAGAAATTACGCAAGATTACTAGGTCCTGAGAGCGATATAGCTTTACGTCATGTTTGGGGCTATGGTTTAGATTCCACCCTTAATGTAGCTTGGATCGATCCAGCTGGCATAGTAGCGGCTTATGATGACTTAACTCTTAGCAAAGATGCGAGAATAGACATTCAGAAACCAAAGTTAAATCATCCACTTAGACCAGGAGTGTGGACTGTTAAGTTGTTATATAGACTTAAAGTTTGCGTTGAAGTACAATTTGTAGTGTTACCATATTCAGCCACAGTAGAAGGAAGGGGGTTAGCTTTAAAAGAAGTCATGCAACTGCATAATGGACCTGATGGCTTTTATTCATCTGCAAATTATACTGATTTTACTGCAAAACTTGGAATAAATAATCAGAAACAATTGTATAAGGATTCTGTGATAAATAGCAGGAAAATAGGTAAAGATTTAGAGAAGTGGGTTGATGAATTGTCAAGTTTTTCATGGAGTATACAAGATACATGCTCATCTAGGAATCTTCCGCAGAGTTGTCTTCCCTTGAATATTTGCTCTGACACAAGATGGAGCTCATTAGCGCCAGACCCGAAAAGTGATATAACTCAAGATATACAAACCTAGTTCTAAAATAATTAAGATCTTTAAAGCACCTCTACTGTTTTGTTTTTTTCTAGAAATTGCCTTTGCTAGATTAATTTATAACTTCTTGTTCTATTTATTTTCAGTATTTCTTGCACAATGTCACTGTAGAGTACTATATCATTAAATTATTAGTTGTTTAAATATTTTTTCCTTCAAAAAATACTTGTTATAATAGTGTTAAAAACCTACTAATTGGTAGATTTATCATTTTGTTCATACAGACATTTCTTGCCATTATGAAGATAGAGAATTCATCCTTCTATGAAAAAATGTGCTATCAAGGAGAAATTTTTTATGAGGGGTCTTATTTTCATTCACATAAACAATCATTCTTTTAGCAGAATATTTGTAATTATTGGACTATTCTTAGATTTACGAAAAGAATGTCCAAAACTTTCATCAGTTTCTTGTCTGTAATGAATTCAATCAAGTATGTTTCCCTCTTTGTACTGTGAATCATTACCTTGGTTCACTAATTGTTTGATGTTCTGCCAATTCTTGTGTGAGATTTGGAGTCATCACAACCCTTTAGTTGATATTTCATTTTTAGAATTACGCAATTTATGCCATTTATGAGTGCCAAAGTTTTTCTGTGATTTTTGTATCCAAATGTCTTAAGTTAAATATTGTGTGTCCCTCTAAATGAAGAATTCTCTTTGGCCTTTAACTTAGTGTGACTGTATGTTTAAACATTCTGTTTTATGAAATGAGTTACCCAGTAAACATTTGTATTGTGACACATTGTGACATTCATTGTATTATGATGGGCATCAAATATTCAGACGTTCAGCTTGTAATGCAGTCTCTTTGTTATCTTACACATTATGAAGTATTTAATATTTGATTTGAAATTTTTTTGTTACGCATAGTCGCATACATGTATTTGTTATCTGACATAATTATACAGTGTATTTGATGCGATTTGCTTTTTACCTATATGTGTATATTGTTCTTGACATTCTCATGATACCTAGTATATTCTATTAAAATCATTAATGTGTTCCTTTAAGTTTAAGTATTAGATCTAATGTTTACCTTTGATATTGTAGTCTGTGCTGAATTTATAATTTATTTGTTATTTTGTATTGTAAATTTAAATTAACATATACATGTCTTTGTAATTTTTTTTTATATGTGTTGCTTTTGTGTCTTAAATACATTCGTGAGTGATTCTGTGTACAAAAATGTTCATATATGTATATATATACATGTTAGTTCTATATACAGGGCTCTAAGTCATCATTTTATACATGTATTGTGTTTACAATAAAAGCTGTATTTCGAAATACCAGTCCAGGCCCTTTGGTTGTGTGAGCTTTGTTTTCATGTTTAAAATATGATACATGTACATACACTTAGATCTGCTACCTCAACCCTTTATTTTCTTACTAAGATGCATTCAATGAGTGATTGGAATTCATAGACAGTAAAAACCTTATATTATTAGTATACTTCCATTGGGGCAATAAAAAGATAATCAAATTGATATATAAAATTGCAGGACCGTCTTTATAAAATGTCTTTATGATAAGGTAATAATGAAATTATACAGTGATCCTAATTTTAAAATTGCTCTGAAGCAATGCTTTACTGTGTATAATTAATATAAATCAAATTTGTCACTCACTGCTAACTAAATGACCATTTTCTAGGACAATGATACAATTATACAATCCTTCATACTGACTCATCATATGCTAGCTAGGTTTCTGTGATTGGGGTACTGCAGACTTTCTCATTCAGATAATTTGACTGCATTTTTACAGTTAAAAACAGAGACATATTGTAGATAGTTTTGCTTGTTTCTTTGAGCAGTTGATTCATAGGTTTGAATCAAACTAACATGAGAATTCTGCGGTAAATTGATACTAATTAGTTTTACTAATTACTTACGTTTTTTTAGGTTAGACAAATTATTGCTAATTATAGCTTAATAAAGGGGTGGGGTTTTACTTGGAAATCTGTACAATAGGTTTTGTATTATTGATATTATACAAGCATTGATCACAAAATGTTAACATGCCGAGTGACAGTTCATTGTTTGAACTGCTGACATTAACTATGTTTTATTAACAATGTTTTTGTCCTGGTAGCTACACTTATTTTACATTTTGTCACAATCCTAGACTTTTTGCTCTATTCTCAGGTTTTGTTATATTTTTCTCTTATTCAAGTTATTGGGTCGCACCAACAACCAGGGACATTTGTTGGTGTTCCAGTTGTTAACATTGGAGGATGACCCCAAGGTTACACCTGGGTATAACCACCAACCTTTCATACGCTTATTACCTAGTCAGAGGCCATAACCAATTAACCATTTATCTATATGTCATGTAAGTGAGTTATGCGCCATAAACTGACTTGGTAGATTTATTTCTATATCAATCTTCAGAATGAATCTATAGTACTTTTTATGAACTTTAGTAATATTTTCAAATCTTAATGCTTTGAACAGTTTGTCTTTTCTTAATCATTTTCGTGGTTCAGTATTGTTTGTTTTTTTTGCATGATTTTGAATGTGAAGTATTCATGTATCTTTAATGCCAGTTGTTAGCTTTTATATGTCATTGCTTAAAATGCTTTGTATTTCATTGACTATATATTTTTTATTAAAATGTTACGTGAATTTGCTTGATTTTGTCTTGAAAAAAGGTCTTTAGAAACTGGTTAGAAAAAGGGGCTGTCTAAACAGAAGTACATGTATTTATCACAACTATCCGTTTACTAAACTGTGAGGCATGTTCTATACTGATAATTCATTTAATCCCGAGGAACTTGGATGCTAAATTGTAAAAAACTTTGGGTTTCTTTTGTTATTCAGATTTTATAAATATATGTAAGTTATTAGGTAATTTTTCCGGGACATCAACAGTGCTACCTAATCCTTCTCAACTTATGGAGACAAGCACTTTGGTGTTGCAAAGATCAAGGCAAAGTCTGTAAGAAGTGCTTTAAAAAAACATAGATTTTAAAGTACAATAAGTTAGCTGCCATTTTTGCATTCACCTTGAAAATTGTATACACTGATAGCAGAAAACAAACACAATGACTTACAAAATATTTTTATTTCACATCTGATTTATGTTTGTTGATAATTACTCAACATGCCTCATCTGCTTATGAATATATATGAATATAAAAGCTCTGTAAATAAAAAGCCTATCACACTGTGAAATATATATATATGTGTATTGCATTGATACTTGTGAACTAACCAAAATCGTGCTACTAAATTCAGTAACAACATAGATGTACAATATGTACAAACTAAAGTGACTAACATAGTCACAAATGAACAAAGGAAGAAAATTACATGTAGTAAAACCGTGTCAGCAAACACCTCCAAATGAAGGCCACTCAGTGAATAAAGGTCATTTTTTAATAACTTTGATTATTTAGAACAAAATGACTCCAAATAAAGACCACTTGTCAAAAAGGCCACATTATGTCTTTCCCAGGAGTGGCCTTTGTTCACAGGTCTAACTCTATCATATTGTTCAGTAATTAAAACTATGATAATATATCAATCGAATACTGTTCACGAGTACATTAAAGTATTAATAATAGTTATATCTCTATATAGTCACTGGTTGAATGTTTATGTCAGCATCAAGCGGTCATATATTCTTAGAGCACAACTGACAAAATATCAAAGTCCAAAATTATAAAAGCATGGGCAGATAACTGATTCCAAGAAGACGCAACTAATAAGAACAACACTGAATGCAGCATTTCCATTGGTCAATTTCATGACTGCAAACAGCGACAACCAAATGGAATTACATTGAATGCATGCAGCTATTCCATTGGTCAATTTCATGACTGCAAACAGAGACAACCAAATGGAATTACATTGAATGCAGCTATCTTGAGTGATAATTGCAGGAAAAATAAGCATTTCTACAGAAATATTGAGTATTTTTATGAACACAGCCAAAACTGACTTTACACCACATACCAACTAAAGCAACCATGTGAACAAAGATCTCTTATTGATACATATAATATTTGAACAAACTGTGTAACAGTTAAATATCTCATACATGGATGGCTGGTGTTCACATGTATATGAATAAAAGTTTAAAAAACGTCAATGAATAAAGTCAATAAACACAATAAATTTGAGGTTTGACTTATATAGCTGCTATAGATACTCATATAAAATGATAATTGATGTATTCAATAAATGGATACATATTTCCACCCCGATTCTCGTAAAAATGTCAATTTTAAATCCATGGAGTGTCCTCATCACCCAGTAAATTCATACGAATTCGTTCACGTAAGGTTCTCTTGTATACATATGGATTTGATCTGTAGATTTCTTTTGCATCATCGTCGACTGGTTGCCAAGCTGATGAAGGTTCCATTAAGAACTTAATTCTCTGTAACAGAAAACAAAGCATATTTAATTAATTAAATAATATAAAGCCTTAAATTTCTTAAATGCATTAGTAAAGTACTTATATATTTAAGAGTAGTAGAAATGTTTCTGTTATATTTTTAGAAATCCCATTTCTTTAGTAACCTAATAAGCTATTCTAAACCTCTCAGAGTCCCTACCAGTATTTCATACATTACATCATTCAGACAATGTCTATAGCACAGATGCTGCATATAAAACCCATACAATATGCCAGGCCCCAGTTTCACAAACAAAATTGAGTAGAAACTCAATAATGGACTCAAGTATTTTTTGTCTAGAAATCTTGTGTTACTGACTAGAAATGTTACCATTTGTTTGCTTATATACTAAGAACATGATTGCCAATATAAATTATTTTTGGTTCAGTGGACAAATTAAGGCTCAAAACTCATTTTTCATTTGAATCGAAAGTCCAATATCCAATAACAGACTCAACTCATTTTTATTCAATTATTCCATATCAAAAGACTATTGTTAGATTGAAATTGTGGGAAACTGTTATTAGACCATTTTTGTACCTTCTTTTAATACCACTTTTAGAATAAAATACATTAATATAGAGAAATAATTGATATAATAATTAAGTTGAGTTTGAGCAAAAACTTAAGTTTTTTTGTGAAACTGGGGCCAGACTCCGAGGTTATAAAACTTGAAAACGGTCTCCGAGCTCAAAGCTCAATTTCGTTCTCAAAGTATTATGGTTGAAAAGATAGAGCTGATTAATGTTTGAATACATATTCAGATCAATTATGGTGTCAGACTAATGAATCAATAATATCATTATTGTCTGATCACAATTAACTTAGAACCATTAAATGACAAATTATGAGATTTGAGCTTGGAGACCGATCTAAAGTTTTATAACATCGGGGCCAGGTCTTTAAATTGATGATAAAACTTGAACCTACCTGTAGTAAGGTACCTTCTGTATGATAAATCTGCCAGAACATTATACCGAACACAGGAACAAATGGTATTAAAGCCATCAATATACCAATAGCAATAGCGTATGGTTTGTATGAATAACTGCCACCATAGTTAGGAGTTTCATACGTGAACACTATAACTAAGAATGTTATCTGAAAAGTAACACAAATTCTAAATGTAAATATTACTTTTACTGAGTATTCAAATCTGGTCGCAGCAGGCCATACCCTTCTATGGAAATTTGACAAAAATGTGGAGATGGTATAGGCTCCGCGTGAAAGAGTAAGTTATTACTTGCTAGAATACAGGCCAGGAAAACTGGTAAAGTGAATGGGTCGCCATATACAATACTGTTGAAAAATGGTGTTAAAAGCGTCAGTAATAAAGGAATTACTGAGTACCAAAAAGTGAATATATTAGGTCAACTAAAACTGTATTCCTTACTGCATGTATTTCACAAAGTATTTATTTGAGGCAAGCATTTTTTTATACCAACAAAGTAACAATCTGATTGCTCGAGAACTTTTCCCAAAAAAAATTTGACCAACCCTCGCACACGATACTTTGCTAAAACTCCCTCAAAAGATGTAGAATGCAGACCAAAGATAAGCAACACTGTCCTATTAACCAAGTAGAGCAGTACAGACCTTCGATTTACTACATGTAGTATATAGAGAAAATGTAAAATATTGGTCATAAAAAAATTATATCAAGTTTTTTTTAGTACTCACTGTAAGAAATCCTGTCATAAAAATGCACCAGCAAATTCTGACAAATTTGGAGACTTTACGTCCCATCATTAACTCGATATCTCGTGCAAACCTGTCAGCACCTGAATATTCAACACACAACAAGAGGCTACATCATTATGAAGTATAGTACAAAGATCATATAATCATAATATAACTGACAGTTGATAAGAGATGACTTCAACTGTGATTCAAATTGTCTTCAGGGAAAAATATTTCTGGAACATATTTCAGAGAAAATCTCAGTAACTCTGACAACTGGATATTTCTCTCCAGAGTTGTAAACTGCAAATAGACATCATAATCACCCGTGGAACCAAACAAAACAGTTTTAATATTGATATGGTCTATTATAGAAGATAATCAGAAAATCAGTATGAAAAATGAGTAAGGTCTTAACAATAAGGTAGCCATCTCATTGAAGTAGGTGTGTATGTAGTGATGTTACATGTTTAAGAGCTAGCAATGGATAATAATTCATTTCGGCCATAAACAGATTTGAAAGACAAGTATGCAGTTTCTATTTATCTCCTTTCTTTTCTAAACAGCTATTTTTTATTAAATGATCTAAAATAGTCATTAAGTTTACAAAATTATGTCCACAAATAAGAGGCCATTATAATGAAGTGGTCTTAACACTGATGTCAAAGTTTCATAAAGAAAGGGGGGGCAAAGGAAATATATGTACAAACCATATATCCAGCAAACCATGAATGCTTCTAATGAAGAACCAAACAACAAGGCATAGGTGAGAATGTACCAGTCAGCTAATTCGAACAAGTAGATACCACCCTGAATATAGATGATAAAAGAATTCCTAGAAAAAACTCCTACAGAAATACCCCACCATCCACAATATAATACCCAGGTACGCAAACACACTTAAATCCCAAAATAGACAGTACCATACAAAATATGGATGACAAAACCCAGCCTACCAGAGGAGCCCTACAGCTTTGGAGCGATCTGTAACAAAGCTACATGGGAGTGTTAGAACAATATTGACTTAAGAACTAGACATCTTGTACAGATGTTCTTACCATTCATATATACATGTAGTCAGCTTAAAAGAGAAGGATACAGAAATTAGAAGTAACAAATATTTAACATGAGAAAAAATATTTTTCACATTTATGATGCTTCATTCTTTAATGTGAGTGGGTTTTAAATGTGATATTAACACACTTGAATCCTTTTAAAAAAGGCTGTCCCCATCGCAGTGTACACAGTCTATCTCCAAAGGACACTTATGGCCGAATTTTGAACAGCCATTGAGAAGTTAATTCAAAAAGACATTGCAAACAAGAATAGTACAACAGCATTGTCATCAATAAATGCAAAATATAACCACTCTATTTTAAAAGTAAGTTATAACATGAACAAAGTACAAAGAACTTATAAGCCAAAAATATGATACTTACATTTGTACAGAATGGTAAACCAAGAGTAAACAACAAAAAGGCCGTACCAAATCGTACAATATATTCATACCGACGTAACTGTTTACTGTATACATCCAGTATGGTGTCCGTGACCGTCTCCAAAAATCCAAACTACAAAGAAATATATTAACTGTACACTTTCAGCTTAATAGTATTAATTCACAATTATGTAGTTATTGCAATTTGTATACGTGTAAATAGGGAATTAATCCATTAATTAAAATGGTTTAAATATTTAAATGTGTATGTTATGGCCTGCATTTTCTAAGATATTAGATAAAAACTGCTCTGAATTTTATTTCTAAATGAATATATTCATAGATAGATATAACAATATAAGAATTGATAAAACTGAAAATTTCTTACACACACATAATTTTATTGAGGGCTTACAAAACCCATGATTGCAGGAAATGTGAACGTTTGATTGTATGCTGAATTTTTACAACATAAATGAACAAGACTCATTTAATGCAAAAAAGTCTTCATGACTACATGCAGTCAAACCTGTGTTAGCAGTCACCTCCGAATTAATGCTACCTCTTTAAAAAAAAACATTAATCATAAAGAACAAAATGACCTCCAAATAAAGGCCACCTGTAATGTTTTGTCTTTTTCCAAGGGTGGCCTTTTCTCACAGTTTTGACTGTATCTGATAGTATATAAATTAATATGCTAAATAAAACCTACTGCACTATCGAAAGCTACGGTGATAAGTGTGAAGAAAAACAAGATAGCCCAAAGTTGTGGTATCGGCATTCTGCTTATAGCTTCAGGGTATGCAATAAATGCCAGTCCTGGACCTGAAATATCAATAAACAAGAATTTTATACATGAATACAAACTTCTAAACTTGTTAAGAGTATTTTACAGTAAGTCTGTATTGTATACTGGTGGAAGTGCACGCTAGCTCCAAAGACCAGTCTTAAACTAGATGCAATATTTCAATGTTTTTTTTCTGTCAAATTCCACATACAGTAAAAATGTTAATATCAAATTGCATTAAATATTTCTATTGGTGTTAGTAACATGGATGCAAACCATACAGAATTAGTGCTAAATGTTGATGTCCAGTCTAAACAAATCAGTAAAAACTGGTGCCGTTCTCTCCCTATAATGGTGTTTCATATATTAAATGTAGATCAATTACATTGTAGGCATGTTCTGTTATACATGATGAAGTAGATTATTGGAAACAAACAAAATAAGGGTATTAAAAAAGATTGATCCTTTTTTCTCTGGCATCTGAGTATAATTGATGAATATGACACGTGACAATTTATCATATTTGCCATTTGTCAAACTATTTTTTTTATAATATCCAAATGAACATGATTACCTGAGGCAGCTTTAGCGACTTCATCTACTGTGGTTCCAGCTTCTTTGGCCATAAATCCCAGACATGTAAACACAACTAAACCAGCAAATAAGGCAGTAAAAGCATCGGCAACTACACATACAGTAACTTCACTGTAATAAATGAGTATGTGAGAATCTCCAACAAAACAAGGGTCAGTCTGATCTATGATATGATCAGGACATGTGACCTCAGAGCATCCTACAGGGATTCATTTTTTTAAACTAAAAATTTTTGATTTTCGCATTTATAGTGAAGTCAAGTTGTTGCCACATACTAACTATAATTTATCACCTATTTATGGATCATGAATTAGTGGCAGACAACAAGAATGTGACTTGGGGTTTGGCTAAACTTTTTTACCAAAAATATATTCATATAATTGTATACATATTCCTATTTTAATCTATATAATTGGATTCTCATGTTCTACCACACTCTAAAAAACAAAATTATTGTTTCTGTTGTGCAACTGCCTGTAAAAATTATACTTTATTTCTAAAGACCACATTGTTATAAACTGCACATAATTACAATGAAGTATCTTCATAGATTAAATATAACATTATCATTACTATAGTAAAACGCCATTTATTTCATTAATGTTGGAAATTCATATTTCTTACACAACAGATTTCTGTCGAAACTTGTTATGACTCGCCATTGTTATCGCACCACCGTAAGTAGGTCCTAGTGAGTAGAAAACTTGTATAGCGGCTTGCTGCCAAACCTAGGTAGAAAAAATCATAGACAATGTATAAGAAGATTGCGCAATAATTTTGTGTCATTGGTCTTTCATTCCGATCAGAAAATGTACATTGTATTTAGAAATTACTTGAATTCTAATGTAAGGTTCATTTTCAAATAGTTTTACCTGAATGAGATGAATTTGAGAATGAGCATCATAAATGGAAAGTAAATATTTGACACAAATGAGGTTGGAGACTTCCAAAGAAGCAAAAAAGAAAAGAGACAACCAAATAAGCATTAGCAATGATAATATGGTACTTATAAAATCCATTCATTTTTTAGCAAGATTATCCTCTGATAAACTATTTAGATACTGAAAGATTTGTCTCCCTTGAATTGTAAGATTCCTTGTAACTGCAACTTGGAACGGGAACCAGTTTGTCATCCTTATACCATAAGAGTTGTCTCCCTTGTACTGTAAGATTTTTCTCCTGGTCTTGTACTGTCAGACTTATCTCCCTTGTGTATTAAGATTTGTCTCCCTTACTTACACAGTACATAACATAAAGTAATAAACAGGAATCTAGAAGCAGTCATTATTTGACATATGCATAAATGATTAACAAAGGTATGCGGAGCATTTTTATTGAGGAATATTAATTTTCCTACAACCGACAATAAGCAATTTACTTCACCATTTTCCTAGTTAAATGTTCAAAATGAATTATTCAAAAATAACAACATACCTGGGGCGAAGCTAGTTTCTCAAAATCTGGGGTTAGATACCACACAACACCATCCACAGCGCCATCTAGTGTTAAACCTCGAATCAGCAACACAGTCAACAAAATGTAGGGGGCAGTGGCTGTGATGTATACAACCTATTATAATGTGAAAATAATGAAATGCATGGAACAAAACTAGTACCTCCATGGTTTCCCCTATCACCATAAAAAAAGATTGGGTTGGTATGTCAGCAGAATTTATTTAGATAATGTCAAACCTGTGAATAAGGGCCACTATTGGGAAAGACAAAATATGGCCTTAATTCAAAGGTTATTCTGTTCTTAACAGTCAATGGAAGTTTTTTTATGAATGGTCTTTATTCACAGGGTGGCCTTTATTTGGATGTGGCTGCTTACACAGATAAGCAAATGAAACTCAATACAGTAATTCTTCGGTGAAGATTTTATGAAAATTCCAATCTTATGCTGTCATGCCAGAATAAAAAAAATGCCATTTGGTATTTAGAAAAAAATCATATGTCATAATTACACAAGTATTTACAAAACAAATAATTGTTGTCATGTTCTGTTTCAAGTTTTTGTTAGTACAAAAAAGGGAATGAGGCTATTTTGTTTGTTGACTGAAAAAAAAGTAAATCATGGTTATTGGATAAAATTATATTCATTATCAGACCAATGTAGAAATGGTACATAATTATTTGATTCCCCCCTCTTTATCAAACAAGCAGTGTCACAACATATTAACAGCTTCTTATTATTTTGTCCTAACGGATCTACATGAATATTCAAAAAAATAAAATCAAGATAAACTTCTCCAATATAATGTAAGAATGATGCTTCCACAAATATAAATATTTCATATACATTCAAACCTGTGCACAAAGGCCACCCATGGGAAAGACAAAATGTGGACTTTATTGACAGGTGATCTTTATTCGGAGGTCATTTTGTTCCTTTTAATCAGTAATTATTTCAATGGCATTGCCCTCATTCACAGGGTGACCTTTACAAGGAGATGATGCTAGCACAGGCTTGACTGTAGATGATTACATTTCTAATGTTTTAAATTGAAGTATAAAACTTACCTTTCCAAGTGATTTAACACCTTTCACCAATGCCAGAACCACAAGAAACCAGGCTACAAAGTTTGTAAGTACTAAGTGCAGCTGAATGGTGCCCATGTTCTCCAGCCCATCTGATTGTCTTAGAACATTGTGACTGAAAGTACCCAATATCATGATCATACATTAATGTGAAAGTTGAACAATTTTGACAAAAAATATGAAAACTTCCTCTTTGAATGGAAGTCATAAATTCATGCATTTTTCATGAACCATTCATGAATAGTTCATGAAGCATACATTATATATATATATACTGTATTGTCATTTATTTTCGTTGGGCTCAAATTTCGTGGTTTTTACTTAATTGGCTATTTCGTGGGGACATGATTTCGTGGATTTTGATTTTTGAATAAAATGCCTTATATCTGCATTTAAATTCGTGGGGATTTGATTTCGTGGATAAGCCGACCCACGAAATCCACGAAATTAAACCCCCAACGAAAATTAATGATTCCACAGTATATATATATATTTGACAGCGTATAATACTGTGACAATTCGGTCAAGCAAGACAGGAAACAGATGAACTTGTTGTCGGTCAAAATGACCTAAATGACCTGTAGCTGATCAATAGTAATTTGAAGAGTCAAAACATTTTCATACAATGTACTAAATTTGATCCTAAGATCAAATCCTGTGGAGTCAGAAGCATTGCTTTGCGAATTACAAGAGTCAATTAAGATGTCAAATAAGAGCCCTGAGTATAATTATGAAACACTAAAATCTAGCCCTCTGATAATATTATATGACTTCTAGTAGAAGACATGTAACAATTACAGTACAACCTCTGAAGAGCAACACCCTGTGGGAGCTGCAAATATTGGCCGTTGTTTAGAGGTTGTTGCTCTACAGAGGTTAAATTTATAGTAAATATCAGCTTAGGGAAATTTTGAAGGTGTTGTTACAGAGAGGTTGTTGCTCTACAGAGGGCCCCTCTAGAGAGGTTGTACTGTACTGCTCCATTTTAACTGCTTGCAGACAGTAATGTATGTTCTACTGTTATTTATCTAAGAAATTTTCAGACTTGCATACTTGACTGCAAATGCCTTGCAGATTATTCTGTATGCATCATAATTAGATCCTTTAATTGATAAAGTTTGAAAGACATATATATCAACTGCAATCTATGTTTTCAGTGATACAAGAAGAACTGTATGCTTTTACTTCCTGAAAAAAAAGGATTAGGGCAGCTTTCAACTAGTCCCTATTGAGTCCCG
The DNA here is from genome assembly GCA_964023205.1 of Lutraria lutraria. Lineage (NCBI taxonomy): Eukaryota > Metazoa > Mollusca > Bivalvia > Venerida > Mactridae > Lutraria > Lutraria lutraria. The sequence continues at coordinate 35,138,690 of OZ026836.1, forward strand.
AACTGCTGTTTGAGAGGCAAAATAGGTGAAGATTGATTGAAATTTAATTCCGTACTTTTAGCTATCAGAACGTAGAACATAAAATTGATTTGCTTTTACGCAATCAATTCATTAAAAAATCTGCCAGCATATAATATTTTTTAGCAATTCTGAAGAAAAAGTTTTACATTCACTTGCTTTGAATTTTCATGCCTATACCTACTTACCCAATGTTCAAAATTTGGATCTTGTAATCACAAACCAATATGTTTTTAAGGAGGCCTTACAAGTATAATAAAATATTATTTGTATCATCCAACATAGATAAATCATTACCCAGTATGTTACTACACAATGTCATGTATATTCAAATCTAATTTCATTACAATGATTTTACGTTAAAAAGAAATAAAAAATGTAGATTGCCATTTTGTCATTTAATGAAACATAAAATATGGTTCTATCAGACTTTGGTAGTTTCATAGTTCACCAATTTTTAAAAAAGAAAAATTTGATGGACATAATAATTACATGTATCGAGGGCTCAGCGCAACACTGACGTAACTTGTTCTTATTTCAATATGAGTCACGACACTGTTGCGTTGAACCCTCGGTATGTAAATGTAATAAGCCTAGGTTAAAAAAACCTTGTAAATCATAATCTTCTAATTTGACTAAAATATTTATTTTTTCTTTTTTTAAATTTTGTTCTTGTGGAAGGATAGGGCATTTAAAATTTGTTTGTTTCTGATTACACAAAGACCTTAATTTTTCCATGTGACCATAGACTGTTTATTTTGTCAAAGGAACATTGCAACCAATTTCTCACTTTTTTTAACCTTTCCTTGCACTTTTAAGTGAAAAAAGTGCCAATTTTCCTACACAATTTAAATGAGCACGTAACCAGAAACAAAGAATATTCTTTTAGGCCTTACATGTAGGTTAGTATACAGTCCAGGGTCTGTATTCACAAAGCATCTAAGTAATTTTTTAACTTAAGTTATATTTTTCCTTAAATTAGACTTTTTCCTTAACTCTTTTGTACTAATATAAAGGAGGAAATCACAATAATATGATTTTATCTTTGTTCTAAAGATGCCAATTATGAAAATGATAATATTTTTCCTTAAATTAGACTTTTTCCTTAACTCTTTTGTACTAATATAAAGGAGGAAATCACAATAATATGATTTTATCTTTGTTCTAAAGATGCCAATTATGAAAATGATAATTCATTTTCACACTTTTGATGACTGGTTTACAAACTTTTACCATGAAAGAAATTTACACTTAAGTAAAAATAAAGACTTAAGTTAAAAAAAATCTTAAGATGCTTTGTGAATTAATACGGACCCAGGAAAATTTGTTAGGTGAACCAGCCAGTACTACATGTATACTGGTATGACTGAAATATTATTTGAAAAAATCATTAAACTCAATAAAACGAAATATAACCATCAAAATGTAATAAAAGACTATTTCTCAAGCTGCATGATAATACAGCAGTTTTAAAATGGCTGCCATGTATTTCATTAAAGGAATTTAATGGTTGATGTAACATGTACATGTGTATAGCACAATGTAATAAAAATTTACTGCTCACAAGTAGTTATTTAAATAGTTAATTCGGGTAAATCTTCAACAGCCAAAAATGATTATGTTGTTCAATGAACCAAGCTCTCTGTATTTTCAGACTACAGTCAAACCAAATTTAGTAGCAACCAGTATAAGCCAACATGTGAACAACACATGTACTGATCGATATACAAGTCCTGTAACAGGCCAAACTGACCTATGAGTAAAGGTCACATATGCATACTTCCCAGCTTAGACTGTACTTTGATGAAACAGCCCAATTTGAAAGGAATTAATGAGATCTTGAATTTTTCATGAACTATTATCGCATAGTTCATGAATAGTTTATGAAGTATGGATAACTACATAGTATTTCGAGGGCTCAGCGCAACACGGTCGTAACTTGCTCTTATTTCAATATGAGTTACGACACTGTTGCGTTGAACCCTCGATTTGACAATGGATTCGGTCTATTTCACTTACGTCCAAAATTCCTGAGCTGAAGATACCCACAGACTGGAATTTGTTACTGAGCTATTTGAATAAGACATATTGTAACTTGTAAGAGACGTTTGATTTATGAACAGCTGTGACGAGGAGTTGAACGTATTATTGCCATTTTCCATCTCTACACTTGACTTGTAGTATGTACGTTCTGAAAATAAGAATATGTGTTCCGTATATATAAGCCAAGCAATTAAATCACTGGTGCATACTTTCATTTTGCTACACCATTTTGATTCAATGCTGTTGTTTTTTTCAACTTTTATTCTTTTGTGCTGCTATTTTGTTATATCAATTTTCATTCCTGACCCTATAGTTAAAAAGTGTATTCAATTTGTAACATCAATCTGGTTGTACTATAGTTGACCTAGTATGTACAGGTCACAGTATCTTCAGGTTATATCATTCTTAGCAGACTTAAATATTTAATTTCATTGTAAATATAAATACACACTCTTTTTTCAAACATTTATACATTAAAAAATCCATACAGACTTTTAAACTGGAGAATAGCCACAGGTGGGAAATTAAATATGTACAGTTTTTACACAGATGTCAGTCTGTTAGTATTGTAAATAAATAAATTGGAAGGATATAAAAAGTACAACGACAAAACTCAAAAAGAACTACAACCGGTAAAAACTGAGTAAGGGTTAAACATTGAGGGCCATACAGATATTTAGTAAAACAACAGGAAACATGATAAGTGTCCAAATCACAAGGTCAAGATGAGTTTCCTTCTTTTACAACAAAGGTCACTAAATGATGCATGTATATAGAGGTATTTTGATAATTGGACACTCAAAATAACAATAGGCCACTCAAAATCAATAGCTTTTTTAAATTTCTAAACTAGCACACAGTAAGGCTGTGTATTACAAAGGTACAATTCAAGTAAAACATTGCATGCTCAATATTGTTATGTTGTCAGGATGCAGTCATTACATTATGTGCGTTACAGTCAATTTTCATTTTTGCAATTGTTGTTAGAATGCCATGTTGGAATTTATCATATGTGTTTGTTTATACAAGTATACATCGATGCATAATTCTTCATTATGTAAAGAATTTACTATTGTAAACAAACAATATACCTGTTTTAACTCATATACATACAATAACAACCCTATTTCATTTTCATCATGCCTTACATCATAAAATCAAATCAGAATCTCAAAAGAAATTAATAAATAATGTACACAAATTATCAGCTGATCATTAATAGAAATAAACATGTACTTTGTATAAAATTGACCAATTATACAAAGTAGATAAGTGGTTATTTGATACATAATATAGGGGGCTAGCACATTGAAGGGGTGGTGCATAAATAACAGTAAACAATGAAAAAAAATCAAAAATTCAAAATGTCTACCAATTATCTTAAGAGCACCTGCCAGAAGCAGCAACAGCATTTATTCATTATAAAAATCTTGTTTGTGTGTTACCCCTGCAGTACTCCGAGTTCCACCAATTTCCACAAGTTGTCCATGGCAATGGATTAAAGAAGGATTGAAAAAAGTAATATTGTACCCATCCCATTATGCTGACATAGTACCATAGAATGTTGAATGATATCAGTACCATCAAGAAGCCAATGCCTGAAAATATCAAGAAATAAATTCATCAATAAAGGTCAAATTGAAATACCGTATAATTCCTATTATTCCTAAAGTGTGTGGGGGGGGAGGGGCAATTGAATAATTAAGATGAGTTTTTTCTTAAATCATAAATTAGCCAGAATGGTTAAAATCGAGCTATATGCAGTGTTTATTAAGGTTTACAGTATCAACAAATGGCTTACATGACCCATAAGCCATAATCTTAGAATGTGTTCATCTATTAAAAGTAGGATTTTTAAGGATTTCTTTTTTTAAAATGGGGGGGTATTAGAGGAGGGGCTTTTAATTGAAATTTTGTGGTAATTTTTAAGAATCTCTTCTTTAAAAGAATATGACATGGCAGTACAAATATAAGGCTAGAAAATATAGTTTACAGTTACTTGATGAAAAAAATATGGTAGGTTACTCGCAAAACATGTATACCCCTCTTTAATAGGTCTTCAAGTACAGATCGTCCAGAGTATTTTCACATCTAATGCTTGAACACTCCAAATAACTTAAAGGCACACAGTCATGCACTTGTACCCCATAAAGAATTATTTAGAAAAGAAAGATATAGTGAGGTATATACATGTTGTAATTATTAGACTCGTAACTGGAGATTTTTCACATCATCATCATCATTCCACAGCCAACAATATAATAATTATGGTTTACTATTCTTAGTTTATCTAAGCATTATCTATTATCAATATTGTACAGTAATAATATTTGTTTGTAAATTGAAAAAAAATGGAAAATTTTAGTGTTTAAGAAGATTTGAAATACCATCTCATCTTAATATCATGATCACAAGCACTATTAGCCCGCAGACACCCTGAGTCCCCCTCAAAAACAAGACATCAGTTCACCATGAAGCCCAATTCTGTATTAGATTAAAGATTTGTTAATCTTCAAGAAATTATCAATTTTGCAGTAGGAAGGAAGTATCTGAAACAATCTAAAAATTTAGACATCAAACAACAGCATCTGTTATTAGCAATTAAGCAACAAGTACAGAAAGGCACAGTGATATGATATACTTGTAAAGCTAGCTGAAGATATAGCCCAATAAATTAATGGTATTTTATAACTTGCTTAAGGCTTCTAGTTATATGCCAAATTCTAAAAGTACATACCGATTACATTAACTTGTTCTTATTTCAATTTGAGTTACGACAATGTTGCGTTGAACCCTCGATACACTCTTACATTGAACTAGTTCCACATATATTACAGTGCAAGTCTTCATATTAGTTCAGTTTCCATGAGTACTTTCAGTTCTGTGATATTAATTGCAACCTTGCCACCCTGATTCAAAGCCTGTATGAAGGTTGTTTTTTTTGCGAATGCAGACTTTCATCATAATCTGAATACAGTTACTAAGATAACTTATTAACAGTAAAACCTGTGACTGTAACCTGGGGTGGTCACATTTTGTCTTTCCCAAGAGTGACCTTTGTTTGATTGTATTTATATACATTACAATGTTAACATGAATGTTTAAGAGCTACAAAATGCTTATGTCAACTTCCAGCATTTGTAAATTAAAAATTAATGATGAAGAACTTTGTGCTGCTCCATTTTAGTTGCAAATATGAAAATGATAATAATAAATATGATCTATAGAATTTGTTGGATAGCTTCTGTAAATAAGACATAAAATAATAGTTGGTTTCTGGTTACCTAACCTACCCTAATTTTCCTCTTTGTTCAGTTTTTGTTTAGACACTGAAGAGACACTGTTTACCTTTCCACCCACCTGCTTTCAGGAATGATAAAAAATCCCCTGCTGAAAGAAATGTGCCCAACCTGCCTACCCTTTTAAATGAGCATGAAATCAGAAAACAAACAATTATTTAATTCCTGGAGAACATGGGAACATATTAACAGCTCCCCTGCCGACAAGACTGGCATGATTATATTCTATGAAGTTAAAGAGCTATTCAGTGGGAAGCAATAAGCACAGTATATGTATTACATTTATCGTACATAAATATGTGAATACTTTATTCTACCCTATAGACAAAAGGGCAAGGAAGTGTTATTACAGCACATAAAAATGTTTCATGTTGATATCAAAGCTCAAGTAACAAGCCCAATAAAAACATAGAGAAGGTCGACACACTTAACCTAATTAATTTGGGCTGAGAAGGTTGGAATGAACAACATCCATAACTGTATCATGGAAAACTTTCCTGTGAGTTGTTCTAGATTTCATAAATCATGATTCTGGGCTTTACCTATTAATTTTAATAACCAGTTGAAGCGGGTACCATCTTATAACATATGTGAGAATTTATTTCTTAGGTTCTCCAGCTCATGTGAATAACATATCTACACATAAATGTATATATATGCAATGATACATTAAACATAATAATTAAAGCAATGAATAGATTTAAACTTCTATTTTCTTTTCTTGATCATGGTGACAGACTGATTCCTTAGACAAGCACAGGAAGTAAGGATCAAATAGAAAGAAAAAAAATCAATATACAATGTACAGTCAAACCTGTTAACAAAGACCACCCTTGGAAAAGACACAATGTGGCCTTTAATGACAGTTAATTGGCCTTTATTTAGAGGTAATTTTGTTCTAATTTATCAATAACGATTATAAAAAGAGTGTCCTTTAATAACAGGGTGGCCTTTATTCAGAGGTACACAAGTATGTAATTATGTACATACAAGCATAATGCTCTGTTTAATGTAATAGGAGGAGGGAAATCCTGTACTCAATTTGGGGTTCGAAACTGCAGCCTCTTGCTTGAAACGTTAGACCGACAGAGATTATCGGGCTGGATATTATTAGTCAATTTATTAATACAAATACTTTATGGTATATATATACCGTACTGCTACAACACTCCTTCCTTTTTATTCAATGTAATTTATTTCTGCAACCATAGGCACTTAATAGACTAACCCAGCCTTCAAACGCATCTTTTGGCCAACTTTGGATAAGGTTAGACAACCGAGTAAGTATTACATTGTATTTTAGGGAATTTCTTTCCCTAAATTGGGAGAAAAGACCATTTTTACAATTGGGAAGTCACTGAATTATGGCCTCAGTGTTATAGAAGGAAAAAAGGCCCTGCTATTCACACACAGCACGCACCAAATTTAAAATCTGTGGTTGTGATATCAAATTTTGTCAATGACGACAATTTTTAGGATAATAAATGAATTATATCTTTTCAAATAAGCAGAACTTCACCGAATGTAGTCAATTGTGGATATACAGCAATGTAATTTTTCTGGTCCCCGGCACCTCATTATAACCATGGTCTACTGTGGCTAAGATTTTCACTAACTGAAGTAATGGTTACAAGCCACATCGATCAGTAATTTATTTCTAACGAAGGAATGAAGTATTCAATCCAGTAAATACTGGTATGGCAAAAATTTATAAAACAGTAATGCTGCTATGTTTTATAATTTCAGAAGCACTTGGTACCTTTAAGTAGCTGGAAGATTAGATTAGATGTACAATTTTGTTTGTATAACATGTATAAGTCGTGTTTAAAGCTAGAGAAATTATTGTTTGTATTTCTTTGCTGGCTTTATTATGAACCCATAGAACAGTCAAACCTGAGAACAATCACCACTAAAAGGAGAAAAGAAATTTGTACTTAACATCAAGTTGGCCTTTAAACACAGTTGACTTTTTTTATATAGTTAGTCTTTACACAAAGTTGGCATTTATACACAGTTGACCTTCATACTTAGTTGGCCTTTTCATGTAGTTAGCCTTTATAAAGTTGGCCTATATATGCATAGTTGTCCTTTAAATACTGTTGACCTTTACACACTGTTGGCCTTTGAATATGGTTGACTTTAATATGTAGATAACCTTTCAAACAGTTGACCTGTATACTCAGTTGGCCTTTAAAAATAGTTCACTTTAGTAAAGGTTTTGTTTATTATAGTGTCACCCCTATTGAAAGGGCCAGCCAAGTAGGCTTATGAGACACCTATCTTATGTTCGCACAGTACCTCCTGAATCCCTTCTCCTTTTTGTCGAGTGCCTGGCTGAAATGGGCCTACGGTAACCATTTTTTAACTAGCTGGCGGCTCACCAACCGACCGGATCAGTTCTAGTCCAGTCATCCCTAGGGTTTGAACCTTCGATCTCCCACTCCAAAGGTGGACACCCTAAACACTTGGCCATGGTTGCGGTTTGTATGTAGATAAGCTTTATACACAGTTAACCTTTATACTCTGTTGGTCTTTATACAAACATAGTTGGCCTTTATACACAGTCGATATTTATACATAATTGACCTTTTAATATAGTAGGCTGTAATATGTAGATGGCCTTTATACACAGATGACCTTCGAACTTAGTTGACCTTTATACTCAGTTGACCTTTATACTCAGTTGACCTTTATACAAACATAGTTGACCTTTATACACAATTAACCTTTATTTATAGTTGGCTTTAATATGTAGATGGCCTTTATACACAGTTGAACTTTATGCACAGTTGGCCTTAACATACAGTTGGCTTTTATATGTAGATGGCCTTTATACACAGTTGAACTTTATGCACAGTTGGCCTTAACATACAGTTGGCTTTTATATGTAGATGGCCTTTATACACAGTTGAACTTTATGCACAGTTGGCCTTAACATACAGTTGGCTTTTATATGTAGATGGCCTTTATACACAGTTGAACTTTATGCACAGTTGGCCTTAACATACAGTTGGCTTTTATATGTAGATGGCCTTCATTCACAGTTGAACTTTATGCACAGTTGGCCTTAACATACAGTTGGCTTTTATATGTAGATGGCCTTTATACACAGTTGAACTTTATGCACAGTTGGCCTTAACATACAGTTGGCTTTTATATGTAGATGGCCTTTATACACAGTTGAACTTTATGCACAGTTGGCCTTAACATACAGTTGGCTTTTATATGTAGATGGCCTTTATACACAGTTGAACTTTATGCACAGTTGGCCTTAACATACAGTTGGCTTTTATATGTAGATGGCCTTTATACACAGTTGAACTTTATGCACAGTTGGCCTTAACATACAGTTGGCTTTTATATGTAGATGGCCTTCATTCACAGTTGAACTTTATGCACAGTTGGCCTTAACATACAGTTGGCTTTTATATGTAGATGGCCTTTATACACAGTTGAACTTTATGCACAGTTGGCCTTAACATACAGTTGGCTTTTATATGTAGATGGCCTTCATTCACAGTTGAACTTTATGCACAGTTGGCCTTAACATACAGTTGGCTTTTATATGTAGATGGCCTTTATACACAGTTGAACTTTATGCACAGTTGGCCTTAACATACAGTTGGCTTTTATATGTAGATGGCCTTTATACACAGTTGAACTTTATGCACAGTTGGCCTTAACATACAGTTGGCTTTTAAATGTAGATGGCCTTCATTCACAGATGACTTTTATACAAGTTGGCCTTAAAACATATAGTTGGTTTTTATATGCCGTAACTGTTGGCCTTGATAATTATAATTGGCCTGTACACATAGTTGACCTTTATAATGCTGCTTAGCCTTCATTCAGATATTAATCTGGTAATGATGGTATAGCCTGTGGGCCACAGCTGTTTACAGTGACCATTCCCCACAGTAACTGTAGGCCATTTGATTGTGATACATAAATCTAAATTTCTTTTAAGGGCACAAAGGCACTAGTATAATTATGTACCTATGTTGACCAAGAAGTTGTTTTGCCCAGATTCACAGATACTATTATGTTTCTTTGTGTCACTTTAATGATGTCTTTAAAATGTTTCGAGTGAATTATTCTATATCAAGAAAAGCAAACTTTATCAAAAAGATCTACCTATCTTATTTTGTTATCTTTTTAATAATGTTTAGCAAATAAAAAACTAGAACGTTAAAGTAAATTAACTATCAAAATGTCCCAACAGATACCAATTAAGTATTATAGATATACAATGTTAAAAGTGTCATGTGTGTTTAATGTATTGTAATATTTTTAATTAAATATTTTCTTATTAATAACATTTTTATGCTTTTAATAAACTGATGAAAAATCCATCAGAACTATAGTCAAACCTATGTTTGTGACCACCTCCAATAAAAGACTTACTCTGTGAATACAAATGTAAAGGTAATTTGTTTGAAACTGTCATTGATTAATTAAAACAAACTGTCCTCCTAATAAAGCCGTCTAATTTTGTCTTTCCATGTGGTTTTAAGTAACCTTTGTTCACAAGTTTGACTGTATATATACGAAAGTTGAGTGATCTGGACGTTAATTGTACTCTGACTGGGAGCCAAAATTAATCAACAGAGTATTATTTGACAGCTGAAAAGTTATTAGCATTAACTAGGAATAGAGGCTTCCTTTATTGTCATTAGACACACATTTAATTAAAATACTTAGAATTACCTTCTGAATATTAATTAAAGATCATATGTATATAAAAGCCAGATTGTTTCTCCTTTGGAATTAAAGGTCTTGGTTGATTTGTTTCTTTCATTCTTCAGATTTAAGCCATTCTCAACATTATTTCAGTCATATCATAGCGGGCAGTTATCCTTAGTAAACCAGTTTCCCTGGTTACCAAGTACTACATGTAACCATGCACATTCTATTCACAAGCAACTACCAAGCCACCCGCATAATTCAGAGGTGAGGGACAATTTAACATAGGATGTAATATTTCAGTCAAACTTGTCTTGCCTCGCCTTGGATTCAAACTCACAACCTCTTGATCTGAGTAGACCAATTTTCTAAACACTGCATGAGCTTAGTTGGGATTAGGTCTAGGTGGAATTGTACAATAAAAATTAGAATGTAGTTGAAGCATTGAAGTCAGAAAATATGTGGTCTGAAATATTATTAAGTGGCCTTAATATCAAAGTGGTCACTCTGTGAAGTTTTGCTGTATATGAATCATGAGACCCACAAGTGGGTGATGCCTTAAACGGCCCACAAGTGGGTGATGCCTTAATGCCTTGAACAAAAAACGGTTTCCATAGAAACCCTTTCATTTCTGAACAACATATATGCAATTTTAATTCTCGGCTGATATATTATAAGCTTAAATCAGGCCACATTTTGAAAACATATAATCAGAATTGCAAAAATGTTAATGTAAAGCTTATAGTCTCCATTTATCATTGCTCGTAAAGTGCATTTCTATGTAAGAGCTGCGGAATGGTGCATATTTATTTGTTCATGAATTGAAAAACCAAAGCAAAAAACAAATAGTTATATTAGAAAATATAATTCTTGCATTAAAAGTTTTAAAATGTTCATCTACTTGTGCATTCATTGTAAAATTAAATATGAAAAAGTTTATTCTGAACAATAAAAATTCTATAAAGTATCAATTATTATTGTAAGTCATTATTGATCATTAAGGTCAATTGAAATTGTAAACCCCATTCAGTGTATCACAGGAAACAATTTAATGAACTGAGAATCATAATGGATTCAACATGGTATTAAAGTGAACAAAGAATGTAATACAGCAAATGTCACAATTAAATGTCCTATGGGTCAGTTATAGTTACATTAATTATTATATCCATTTGAATAATTAAAATAGACCACCATAGGGAAAACTATCTATCTATCTTTCGATCCTGCCTCACTCCCCTTTCGGGTATTACTGGCAGCTGAAACAAAAGTACAGTTGGTCAGTTACTATTTTAAGTCCGGGATTTATATCAACAGATCAATAAACCAATTAATCTTATATATAAAGTTTGCTTATTCTGATATGCTGACATTTTGAATGTAAATCAAAGCATTGAGAGTACTGTCAGGAATGAAGTTTACATGTGTTAGATAAAACCAGCCTTAAAAATCCCTGTCGAGAATTTGATGAACAGTTCACGAAATGTTCATCAGTTTATTCATGAATTGTTCATGAATTTATTCATGACCTATAAATTGGACATGAAGTTCATGAACAATTTAAATGTCCATGAACTTTGTTATGAATGTGTTTTTCATTAGGTTCATGAATTATTGATGAATTATTTTGATGAACCTTTGAGGAACGTAGATGTACAATTCATTAAACTTCCTGAATGGATCATGAACTTATGATGTTCATGAACAGTTCGTAAAGTTTCATGAGTTCTTCACGGACTTCAGTTGATGAACAGTTCATGAAACGTAGGTTCATGAACTGCTGATTAGTTATATTGTTAAACCTTTGATTAACTGTGATGAACAATTCATGAAACTTCAAAAACTGTTCATGAACAGCATCGGTTCATGAACAAATTCTCAACAGGGGTGTTATCTTTATTATGAATTAGAATTTGAGGGTCAAGTATATAGTCTTGACAAAATGTACATCTTTAAGCTAATTAACCACAATTATCAAGGAAAAGCTACTCTCTAAAAGTCATGACATACAGTGAGAAATTACTAGCTGAAAACCCAAACAAATTCAGTACCTTCAGCTCTTTGACTTATATACACACATTGAACTGTATAAACCATCTGTACTGAACTTCTGACCCTGTGTCATTAATATGAAAACTCTCTAAACTGAGAGACAATAAAATATTATGGCACTACTTTTGTGAATGAAACTAGCTATTTCCAGTATGTAGTAAACCTTATCACCTGGACAGTTTATGAATTAACGAACTTTAGTGTGGATGAATACTTAATTATTATACTTGTTAGTTTTACAGTTTAAATTGCCAAAATATTGCCCGTGCTTTCAAAATCAACAGAATCCTGCAATATATCTCCAACATTTATCAAAACTGCTAAGCCTGCAATGTATACTGATACAACAAGTGGTACTATTTTTCAACGCGGATGAGAGGTGTCACTGTTTTGTCGCTACAAAAAGTGGTGTATACCTATAGGAACTCCGTTCCTAAAAAATCAGTCAAACTTGTCAGTTAATTATTTTCCTAAAATAGAAGAGAAATCGAAATAGACATTAATTTTATAAAGAGTCATCTCTGCGGCAACTTGACGCATTTGTCAATGTACATACAGACAATTTTTAACCATTTAGTTGTTGTTGTTGTTTTAACATCACTACTCCATAAAATAAGATAATTAAGAATACATTTCTTTCTCAGATCAGATATAAAGGAAATTATAACATTAAATGATATTCGTCTTCAAGATTTTCTATACTTCACATTTTCAAAGACGTTTCTGATATCATATTCCATAGACCTTCACACACATAATCATGTTCTTTCCAATAATTTTGTCTACTAATCGATCAAAAACATGTTCTGTAATAATGAAACTGTTCACATGCCTTAGCGTGGGTAATTAATACTAATTTTAACATCTTAATTACCTTTAAACAACGGACAGAATTCAAAAGCAGCTCCAGGACTTTGTCCAGAAAATTGTCCGAGGCAAACTTCGATGTAATACAACGGCCAGCCACATAATATCATAAAAAACAAAAATGGTATTATAAACGCCCCGCCTCCATTCCGTGCACATAGTATGGGAAACCTCCAAATGCTTCCAACACCGACAGTAAACCCGATGATGGCCAACAAAAATTCTACCCTGTTTCCCCAGCTTCCACGCACATCTTTTTTCACATTATCTTCGCTATCGATCATTGAACTCGATTCACTTTCCCCTTTAGATCCACCACGAAGAGATTCCAATTCCATGTTTCTTATTTTTATCAACACAATTCTAACACCCCGAAAAAATCTTAATATATGTAGTAATTAACCGAGTTCCGACAAACGCCCTGTGGTAACACACACTGTTTCTGTTACAGTGTAAAATCGTTCAAATAGGATCAACAAACCCTCCAGGTTGAAATAAACAAGTAAATATCAATGATATCAGAGATAATAAACTCGTTGATTCATTTGCAACACTAGCTGAGAACGAATCTGAACTATAATAGTCCAGAAGGCGCAAATGTCTGTGTGATCAACCGCGAACAAGCCAGCGTGAAAGTTAATCACCACACTTTCTAGTCTACTCTAACCGTTGTTGTATCTAGACTGTGTGTTGCATCCGGGACACAGCGTATATATCCAAGTTTAAAAATTTTCCTTAAATTTTACAGTACTTTACCCATGTTCGTATACAAGGCGAAATTATTTGGTTCTGGTTACCCGACTGCAGGCTCAATGTTTACCTTTCCTTAGTCTTTCAAGTGTCAAATAGAAAAGCCCCGACTTACCTTCTCTATTTGCACTGAGCATGTAACCAGAAACATAATTTAAGTGGATGAACATAGCAGTCGACTTACTTGAACTCAGAGGAAAATAAAGATGTGGTTTGGGATATAAAGGCGTCTCACTGAGTTCTGTGAGATAGCCTGTGTTTGTATTTTAATTGTTAACACTTGCTTATCTTCGACCGGTGGGCATCGGTGATTACGGTAATATATTACATGTACATGCTCGTGCGAGAGTATATTACAACATAAAAGGTAGACAACTCTGTTGTACGCTTTGAGGACCGTTCTTTATGGAGAAATGTGGACTTTATAGCCCAGCATTATATCTTTCTGGAATCTTCAATTTGCCATGGATCACTTGTTTCGTTGTGTATTTATGATCTATATCAGAGTGATAACTGCTGGTTTCCATAATGTGTTCGCCTGATGTTTTCACACTGTCACCTAACATTCTCTAGTGGTTATTCTTATCATTACACAACTTATCATTTATCAAATTTAACTTAGATGTTGGAAGAACGAGACACAATTGTCTTCCCAATCATTGTTGCGTATATACATGTGTGAATGACCGATATACATGTATGTCAAAAAGCGTCCTTCTGCGGCAACAAGTGACTCCTTCCTATTAGATTTTGCTTTTGTCAAAAATGTCTTTCATAGTTTAACACAAGTTTCTGCAAGACCACTGACCTGATTATGATACAGTTCATGACAGTCTTTTACTTGTCTTCATGATTAAATTTCCATTCAAAACATTGGCATGCATATGTAAACGAATAGCCTCATGCATTATTAGTCTTTTTGTTTCATTTGTTATTTTTTCTCGAAACTTTAATGAGAATTCATCTCAAACACGTACAATTCTGTCTCGTATCGTTTCATCATTCGCTTTTCAAAAATATTTGTGACATTCTTACATTTGGACGAGTACGTTGGTGCATGTTCGACATTCTTACATTTGGACGAGTTCGTGCATGTTTGACACTATTCGATTTGAATGAGATAAAATATTAGTATGTCTGGCATTCTTACATTAGGATGAGTTAGCGCATGTCTGACATTCTTAAAATTACACTGGGACGAGTTGGCACACGTCTGACATTCTTACATTTGGACGAGTTGGCGCATTTCTGACATTAATTCTTACATTTGGACGATATGCTGTATATCTGACCAGGTAACAAACAACCGTGACAGAATAAAACGATCTTCGAAGTGTGATCATCATTTAGTATTATAATTATATGAGGTCTGTATACGTATCATTCCTACAGACTTTGAAAACCATCAACTACGTGTCCTATTTAGAATGATTGTGTGGAGTACGGACAATAAACAAGTATATCAGTTGAAGATGTCAGACTAGTTATCGTGTCTTACCAGAACAGAACAGAACAGACATATCTATTTCGTAAATAAAGGCCTCCGGCCCAAAGTACATGACAATAACACATAGAAATACATGAATACAGAGTTATGTCAAATACGTATTTTATAATAGAA
Source organism: Lutraria lutraria (assembly GCA_964023205.1). Classification (NCBI taxonomy): domain Eukaryota; kingdom Metazoa; phylum Mollusca; class Bivalvia; order Venerida; family Mactridae; genus Lutraria; species Lutraria lutraria. The sequence continues at coordinate 35,154,023 of OZ026836.1, forward strand.
TAGATCTATTTTTTACTCACAAAGTTTAAGCATAAGATGGTATAGATCGATCTATGTATATTGAAATTTTATGTAAGGTTGCAGGATGTTCAGTAGATAAAAGTGAATAAAAATCACGAAGGTCTCTTCCAGATTTGTACCATGTAAATAAAAATTCATTTCTTACCGCGGAACATTAATTCAAAAAATGAGATGTTTCGTTCTAAATAGTGGTATTCGTCCCTTATTATTTACTGTAGCTATTAATTCATTTTTGTGGGTGCGCATGAATGTACATACATGTATAAGCAGATATTATCAATATATATTGTGATGCACGAGCAGTCAGCTGTGAAAAAAGGCTTTTAAAAGATTTATCTGAAAAATAAGTGGAGTCATATTGTTGTTGGAAATTTACAGACCCTACACAACTGGATGAAAAGTTTCCACTGCCGAAATAACAGCTAGTGTAGTCGGCAAACAAATAATAAAAGTTCGATGAGTAAATACTTAGTACAGTGTGAGCTTTTCTGTTTTACTACTGTCTTCGTATCCATGGTTAGTGTTATAAAACATTGTACAAATTCCGAATAAAAGGAGCATTATTGTTTTCAAACCTGGGTCAAACTTGATACAGTTATGAACTAGGCCGCAGACATGGTCCAGTGGTTACAGTGCTGGACATGTAACCCGGCAGTCCATACTGAAATCCCCGTCGCGGCAGGTCATGCCTATATCCAAGAAAACTTGACAAAAATGTACATTTCCCTCTATATGTGGAGAAGTTGCCGGTTCTTGTAGAAGGGTATATGTTAGAAGTAGTGTACAACCTCTGTAGAGCGACACCCTGTGTGAGCTGCAAATATTGGCCGTTGTTTAGAGGTTGTTGCTCTACAGAGGTTAAATTTATAGTAAATATCAGCTTAAGAAAATTTTGAAGGAGTTGTTATAGAGAGGTTGTTGCTCTACAGAGGTTAAATTTATAGTAAATATCAGCTTAAGAAAATTTTGAAGGAGTTGTTAGGAGGGTCGCTCTGGAAAGGTTGTTCTGTAGCTAGAATACAGTCCAGCCGGAATTAAAGTTTTTTTCTAAGTGAACTGGTCGCCTATATTGAATAAATGATGTTAAACCCTAACACCAAAAAAAACAGTTAATGGATTAACAATTGTAATTCGTTTAATTGACCAAAGGTTAATGTTAATATGACTCATGATTATGCATTGGAAAAATTAACGTGCAAAGTAATAAATAGCATGTTACTAAATACTATGGCATTCAATTTGTCGATAAATTTAAGTGGTGTTGTCGTCTTTTATGGTTAAATAAATTAACATAAAAAATGAAGAATCACTGATGATACAATATATGGACACTTGATACTATCATAAGTGCACGTACGATATTTGTTTGACTGGAATATTTAATCTAATTAATTAGCATTCAATAACACGCACTTTTGCATGATTCATTAACATGTTTTATCTCTAACAAAATGCACTGAAATTAACAAAACAAACATAATATTATTTTGTTCGTAGGTTTTTATGGTTTTCAGAGTGTGTTCTTCAATGTGACCTGTTTACTAAGTATGAATTCGATCAGTATTTACTTAACCTGTCGGATAAATGCGCATCGATTTCTGTCACATCAGTTATAATACAAGACTATACATACGTATGCTCATCATTATTATTATACCTCACGTGACTTATTTACTCTATAGCCTTATATGTGACGTCAGAGGGTGACAATCCGTAATGTTACCCTGTGACATTACATTTCGGCCCGCTTGCCATAACGAAACTGCCCTCACGCGCTGACGCTATATTAACGGGTGCCGTGTTTTAGTCAATCTGTTCTATATCCTGGACGTTTGTATGGGCGATTATCAAAATCCACTCATAATTTGACATCCCGTTTACCAGAAGATAATTTGACAGCGAAAATAACTATGCTTCGTTTCAATCTCTGAAGAAGACTTAGTGTTTTGACTCAACCAGTACGAAAAGAACCGTATAATTGTTAGCATGTTTGTTGCATACTTGTCTTTCTTAATTATTGTTTTGTTCGGTATAATAAAATAAATATCACATCCCACATAGGGTGATAGAACGTAATGTTCACCCTTGACAAAGTAATGTCAACCTCGGCTAACGCCTCGGTCGACGTTACTTGTCTCGGATGAACATTACGTTCTATCACCCTATGTGGGATGTGATATATATATTATAACGCCACATGGAATCTCGTTCGATATTACACTGTGTCGAGAGTACATATGTTTTGAACCTTTTTGTAAATTTCCACTCAGCTTTTTTCACCATTTTCAGCTCGATTTACAACACTATTTATCGAGATCTTTATCAATTACAAATGTGTTCTATTAAAAGGTCATACATACTGGTGTACTCCGGTTATTGTTATGGGATATTTTTATGTTTCATGTTCGCAAATGAAATGTTTAGTAAGATGAATAAGTATGATATAAGTAAACAATGATACTGAAGGTTTAATGTGAAAGTTCAGACAAATATAAAGTCACTACTTATTTATGGTTATGTTCGCAAGGACTTATCATGATACACTCCTTATAACTGATGTATGCATGCACGAGTAACTTAGATAATAAATCAATATTAAGGAATTGAATTCTATAATGACAAAATATATAAATAAATTTAAGCCATAACTCTTAACTGTAGAGTACCTGATAAACAATAAAAAAATATGTATGCCAAAAATAACCACACGAAAACGACCAGTACCGAACACATATCGAAAAGGAATACTAAACCTACAAAAGAGATTGGTACAACCACATGTATAGTTCAAAATATGCAGCCTAAAAGGTGATTTTTGCTCATTGTACATGTTGTCGTCTACCTCAGTGAATTCTCATGATGATACTATTTGTAATCTACGTATGAGCGCCCGATGAAAACAAAATAGAGAAGATCTGTTAGCATGGATGTTTTATGATAAGGATGTGCAATGCATGCTTGATTTACCATCTTTGTACGTCGGTACATCGGCACAAAGTCTTTATAACGCAGTCTTTTAATATATTGTGTGTCCTTCGCAACATCAGCACAAAGTCTTGGAAACTCCGAACATAGGAACAATACTTGTACCCCAGTACATAGGCACAATGTCTTATAGTAACCTTTTGCAATAATCCGTACAATATTTGTACTTTGTTACATTACCACTAAATCCTGGTGATTCGTATACATTCGTATAATGTTTGTACGTCCTTACATTAGCACAAAGTCTATGTAACTCCATGTTTTCGGAAAAAATGTTCCTCTGTATAAAATCTGTGTAACTCAGAAGAAAGTACTTTTTTCTTCGCAACAGCTGCACAAAGTCAATGTAATTGCAAAATATTGTACAATTCATACTTCTTTGTATCCCTGTATGTCCGGAGAAAGTTTGTACTGCTGTATACATTTGATATTAGAAAATGAATACCATGCATTCTTTATATGTCCAAAATATTCTGAAATAAGAGAACGATACTTATTTAATTGGTATACTGGAAGATGTGATACTTTTGATTTTAAAAATTTAATGCGAAATGAAAATCGTGTTGTTTTAAAAAAAGTAGCACTATATGTTTCAAACCTAATGCAGTGCATTGATACATTACAATAGAATATCTTATGGCATTAAATTAGACAATTTACGTTTGTAGAAACGTATTCATATTTTAACTTTGTTGAGAAAATGTTGACATATTTCCTATTTCATGAGATCATGGTACATCGTTATATGCTTATACTTTTGTTCAGTATCCTTGAGACTTTTTCTTAAAATTTGCTGTGGACACAACAATATATATTAAATAACTTTGTGAACATGTATATATATGTATGTATTTTGGGCCGGTGGCCTTTATTTACGAAATAAACTTGTATCAGTATTAGCACGAAGTTTTGTAACTCCAAACATCGGTCCAAGATCTTTGTTTAACTGTATATTGACAACATGGTTTTCTAAGTTCGTGATTCTGAACATTCAATGTTTGCTTATTTAATAAATGTCCTCGAAGAGTACTAGTCACGCGGCAATATATTACTACGGGAAACTTTTGTCACTGTATATGGTCAATATATTTTTATTTCTGCTTATTATTTGCCAATAGTAAATTTCAGCTAACGTGTGGCTGGTACTAATATGTACACATGTTTGTTCATATGTGCGTGTCAATCATTCATTGCTTAATGTATACAACATAGAAGAAAATGTTGTAAATGGAATTTCGATTTTTATGAATCTTTGAAATTGTTAACTTAATACTATGCATATAATGTTATAAATGTATACATTTGTACTTTGAATCTTTCGATGATGTGTTTTAATACGCTTGTGCTGAATGTACGATACGTATGTAGTATTTCAGCATCATGTTCTATGTATGACTAATTATGAATGTCTGTACTGTGTTATGTGTGTAAACATGTTTAATTATATTGTTACAAGTATTGATTCTACTTCCGAACTCATTCTATTGTGCATTATAAAAGAAAAATCATTTAACTAATATAGTTGTTGTCTTTAGGTAATAAATAACGGACGACTACTTCAAGTCGAACTAATGACCAATTTGCAGACAATATAAAGGCCTAGTACTTTCATGTATAAATTACATGTTGAGCCACATGAATTACTAGTATAATTTTAAACTAGGTACGTTATTCTTCCAGACAGATTTCTTGATTGTGTCATACAAACATATCATACAGATCCTCAACTGAGCGCTAAATGCATATACAGCGCAACCTATCAAAAGCAACACCCTTCTAAGTTAAAAACTGAACAATTTTCATGATATTTGTGAATGAGGCCATACAAAGAATGCTGATTTGGGGGTACACTGACTATATTCGGAAAGCTTCTAGACCAATCATTGATGAATGTAGATAGGATCATGTTGTCAAATGAATTAGCTATAAGGTTGTAATATATCCTCCACTTGCCTTTGACAAAGTTTGACAGAATGCCAAGACATGAACAAGGCAACAACCTTAAGATAGAGAAATATATAACGGACAAACTTGATTTTATACATGTTTTATTACAATCTACAATGGTGAGATCATTAAACATGTATTAACAAATCAGACAAAAATAGATAAATACTATTACAAATGTATATACAATATGACATTCAAAAACAGTAATAAAACTGTGTCCCTTCAACATAAAAAATAATGCAACGGGGTACATTTAATATACATTATAATCAAGTTGCAATGGTATCATGGAGTATAGAAAGTTTACGATATAGCATTTTATGCTTAAAGTCTCCTATAAAACGCCCTAAATGGCACTAAAATTAATGAAACACTGACTTCAAGTGTGAAAAATTACTTAAAGGGAGACATTAAAAAATTACATTACAGAAAAAAGTGAATTAAGGGAGATAACGCTAGATTGAGATATAAAAGTCAATGTTATAGTGACTTAAAGTGAGACAACTTTAGATTAGCAAATAACATCGAATGTAGAATTGACTTCATGGAAGTCGACTTCATGAGAAAGTTTGGTGAAAATTGCACAAGAAGGAGGAGTTGCAAAGACAAGAAAACTGGGAAAGACAGACAGATGGACTGTGAGAGCGACTACTCTATATGCCTTCCAAATGCCATGGGAACATGAATATACAATATTTGTTCAAAAAAAATATTTATATCACCAAGACAACGATTCAAAATATTCTGGTTAACTATCGATACTGAAAATACCATAACCAGGCAGAAATCAATTTCACATGGATTAAGAGAAACTAGTAAAAACACATAAGTTCAATTACTTGATAGCAGATCATTGGGTAGGACCCAAATGTATGCCTTTTATGCACTGAACGACTATATCTAAAAACAAAAACCTACATTACGCTGTTCACTATTCAAATGCATTTATTAAGTGTATCAAGGACTTATCTTTTTTTTAAAGTTGAACTTAATTAAGCTGTTTACTAGAGTCGGCCAGCATTCAGTAATTGGTATATCACAATACATGGCTATGGTTTGCATTGAACAAACATGGATTTCTCTCACTAAGAAACAGCATAAAACTAAACTTCAATGGTTTTATCGGCATGTAATACCTTTGACCATTTACATATAGTTAAGATGTCAAGATGGTCAAGACCCGCCTCCACTCCCAAAAAGTAAATGCAACCATCTTGACTACAAAATGGCTATCATACAAAATCCATAAATTGACTTCTAGATAATGAATTTCAATAGATACACATTGATGCAAATTGCAACTCTCTAAAAGATATATATACATGTATATATTTTAATATGGGTACATATATCACACTCTCTGAGCATCATATGAAATGCAAATAAAGACATATTATACTATATAAGAAAAAGTAAAATTCTTATACATGTACAGAGAACAATAAAAGAAATTTTCATCTTCAACGAGGCAATATTTTCTGGAGTCCAGTACCCTGCTCGTGTCTTGTTAAGTAACACTCTTAGACAAAGTTCTGTCATAGATTTTGAACATTTATAAACTACAGTCATATCAAACTTATGGTTTACCCAAGAATAAATGTCACTCATGAATAAAAAAATACCTACAAGTAAAGGTCAGCCATAAATAAAGGTCAAACGTGAATATAGGTCATCCATGAATAAATGTCATTCATGAATCAATTTTACCCACGAATAAAGGTCACTCATGAGTCAAGGTCAGCCATAAATAAAGGTCGTCCGTGAATACAGGTCACTCATAAATAAAGGTCACACATGGGTCAAGGTCAGTCATAAATATGAATAAATATCAACCCTTTATGAAGGTCACCCATGATTATATCAAGGACTTATATACATACATATATAAGTCCTTGATACAACTACCTGATTAGAGAAATGTTATCTAACATAAATTTACAATAGAAATTTAAATTGAAATGTCGTATATGTTTAAAAAGGTCGTATAGCATAATTATGCTTGTTGATATATATACGGTTGGTAATAACAGAGACGTATGTCTCTGGTAATAATCATAGAATGCACTATATATAGCCAATTATAAGGACTAAATGTGTATGTATAAGTCCTTGATATATAGCATATACTTTTGGGACAAAGGGGAATTGCATACACGCGTATAAATGTCAATAATCAAGCAGGAATTTAAGTTTAACAGTTATTTAAGTTCCTTAAAATCTTTAACGGATGCTTAATGCAAACTTAACTGCGCAGTTTCGTTATTTCACTCGATTAATTTGTCGAATAATATATGATTGTGCGCAAAGGCGCTTAATCAGAACATGTTATCAACTTTGGTCGTCTATTTTACCAATCAATCTATACATATAAACATGGCTGGCGGTGCGAAAGTAGAAGACGCCGACAATCGGCAAGAATTGGAAGCCATCGGATTTGGATGCGTCCACGAAGAGTTCAAAGAAATAAATGAAGTGAAGGAGTTAATAAACAATTTGTCTGGTGTTTATGCTGATCAAATTTCTGTTGAAACGGCTGTCGAGAAATTCACTTGTAAGTTATGCGTCATGAATCATTGCTATTTCAAGACATAAGTGGCGTTAATTCGGATATGCACTGAATATGTCTATTACTGTTTATACTGTTTCTGAGGTAGGCAGTCGTTTCACTCCCAAGACGTTTCCTCACCAGACGGTTCACTCCTAGACGTTTCACTCCCATTTTGGGAGTGAAAGGTCTGCATTAAATGAGACATTTCACCCCCATATATTTGCTATTATCAGTATAGACTTACAATATTTCTTATACAATTAAATTTTGTTTGACCACTTTACTGAATGATTAATTAAATCACTGTGTGTGTCAACAACACCTTGTCTAAACACAACAATATCTGTTGTTGCATTCATATAGTCAGTAAGTGATAAATACCTGTGGGTGTCAACAACAATAGGTGCACATGTTTGATCCTAATTTTCATTCTTGTTAATTGATAATTGACTGTCAAATAAATATGAAAAGCTAGCAGTCATCAAGACATCAAGAAAATTTGAAATGTTATTTTAGACTTTTTCATACAATTACAACTGAAAAACTTACATTTTTGTTCACTAAAACTGATATGATACGTAATTGTGCCAAAACCTGTTTTAATATATGGCCAGTGACACGACAAAAGGGACCTTAGGGCTATTTTTATAGAAAAAAATGTTTTATGCTCACATGAAAGAGTTACATTTTATGAAGTGAATTCAATTATTTTATTGCAAAATATCAAATATTTACCGACTGGCGCATATTTTCATACACCATACACCTTGTACATGAAAATATGCAACGTCATTATTAACGTCATTTTCGACGTATGTTAATGAGTATGTTTATTGCAAACGTTACTAAACAACCGATGATAAAGAAACAAAAAACATCATTATGAAATATCATATGTATTGTAGTATGATATTTAGATACTAACATTACCTTAATTTAACAATTTAACATAAAATTTACAATACAAAAGAGTATGTCAATATGATAACGACATGAATAAAAATGCAATAAATTAGGCTTATGATGCAAACCTGAAATGATTATGAACATCAATATAATATACGGATATAAATGTAACAAAAACTTGTTATGAACAATATATATATTTCATATAATGATTTTTTTGTTATTAATTTATTTCATGAATTGAATATTATAAAACAGCTGATCTTAAGGTTGATACACATAATGTCCAAAGTTATTATCTCAAAATCGAGCGGACAGAATTTTGAAACCTGTATAAATTTTTAAGGTTTCTATGACACAAAATGATTTACAATGAGAATTTTCAAAAACATTCATCATTTGGGTAATTGGCCCTTAAGTACATATGAGTAGTCTATTTTTCAGATATTAAAAAAAGAAATATCTTTTTTTAATGAAAACTAACAGCAGAAACAGATGCAAAAACACAATATCTATCCAATTTGATAAACAAAAATGTATGTCATTGTGCAATATCTTCAGGAAATAACATTTTTTTCCAATATTCAACAAAGGCAACAAATTTTACAAAATGTTCAAACTGTTGTACAATAAAGTTAAGTATTTATGGTAACTATCAATCAAATAATTTTAAAGATAATCGGGCTGTACTATTTTCAAAACATCAACATTTTTAGTAGCATTGAGCATGTATGTCAAAAAAGTACAGTTTTATGGATATAATACCTTAAGTTAATTGTAATTGATCATTTTAATATAATTATCATGGCCTATTCTTCAGATAATTTGGGACAAGTAATGTCCTGAAAAGCCGGTCTGACATATTGTCGGACCTTTTTATACAGGTAATTCTGTCTTTCACTGCTCAGTCCTGCAGGCTGCAGGTGATTAGGATATGTATACAGCAGAATATGGATGTTTTGTTTTACCAAATTCTTCCTAAACTCTGGACCGTCCGAGTGCTCACGAACAAATACTGCTGTTTTATCAGATGCTTTAAATCTGAAACAATGGTATTTCTGGATTCCTTTCAGTGGCAAGAAATATTTTGACAGAAATGATTTCCAATCATACCTGAAAGAGACAATTAAGTAAATTAATGGCACACACATACATGTTCATTATTCACATTTACATACTGATAGTGTAAGTTTAACATGTGACAATATTCTACGCCACTTATTTCAACAATAGAAGTATTTAATTTAATATTTCAATTACTAGTAATGTAATTCTGCTACAGGTTAACCATTTACCAAATCCAGTTCTGTTCCTCATGTCCATTTCTGAATTGGACAGGAATGTTGTTGACAGCAGATCTGTTTACTATATCAGCAAACTGTTCAAGACTATCACAGTCGGAACGTTTAAACAGTTTTTTAACACGCCCAAAACCACCATCCACCAAACATCTGAAAATACATTTATTTTTAGTAACATGTCTTCACAAATAATACTAATTTCAGGAAATCTATACCTTATTTGGGTTTTTATTTAAGAGTTTTTGTTTTCACTTAAGAATTCTAACTTCACTAAAGAAAATAACAAACATACTTTGTATGACCAGGAATTGCCATTAGTAAAGTTATATCTTCATGTAAACCTTGGTGTATCCTCCAGCTCAAGTAAGCCATCATGTATACGTATTTGTTCTTGTTTTGGGCTGCAAATGAAGTGAATCAACTAAAAATATTGTATAATCAAATTATGCCTTATGATTTTGTTAGAGATACCGTTTAATAAAAAATGTAGTAATGTAATAATGCATGGTGTAAAACACATGATTCATTCTGTTACACTACAATAAGTATGTCATATGAACAAATATTCAACATAATGTTCCCATTCAAGTATCATACTAACTCCATTTTGACATAAAACGTTTAACAGCAATATAAGTGTTTTCTGTAAATGAATTAAATGTTATTTACAATAAAAGAATTATACATTTACTTACATCCACAATTATCAGCGTGAAAGTAACATTCTCTTTCACCAAAACTATGTCGAAGCAAACAGTCATGTAACATACTAATGACTGAGTTTGGTCCATGTGTACCACTACCATCAATACCTAAACAATATAAAATATGATTTTTAAGTTTTGTCAATGCATAGTGTGCATTCAATCAAATGTACCATCAAATATATATTTACACAATAATTTTTTTTTTCTTATCAATTAATCATTTAGAAACATATTTCATTGTTTGTTGGACATTTGTATCAGTAAACAGCTATAATTACCTATTGTCTGATCTTCATCAATCAAGTAATTGTACTGTTCATCTGTTGAGTCAATACGGACACCAAACATGTGTATTTTTCGACCAGAAACAAAATAAAGAGGTCCCATCTGGGAACTATGGTGTGGAATTGTGACATTTTGACTGTAGTCAAATGTGTAGTGAACCTAAATAATAATTAAGATTATTATTAATAATAAGATCGTTTTTAGATAGGCTGAAGTTTAAGTGCTCATAATATCAAAGTAATCCTTTATCTTCTAATGACATTTATACCTATTGTGAGTATGTATTTTTACATTTTGAATATACAATGCATATACATAAGTTATTATATACTTAATAGTTAGACAAATATTTTGTTTACATTTCATTATTTGTATGACTTACTACTAACCTTTCTCAGATTGGAACTCAGTGGAACAACTGAACCTTCCACTCTAACATGGGTTTTCATTTCATCTCTGGCTTCTTTTATTGACTGATGATATACTTGGCGTTCTGTTCTGGCATCCTAATTAATGTAAATTTCAAAAATACAAATTAATTTTGAAGACTTACTTTCATATTTATGTAATTAATTGTATTGAATATTCATTAATTGTGCATATATTAGTATCGAAATCATTAATTAAAGCCAACCTTTCTTTGAATAGAAGTGATGAAAATATAGTTATAGTGTTAATGATCAAGCAGTGTACCTGAATGTGTTGTGTTAAGTCTCTAGATGCTGTCAGTTTTTCTCCTTCAGTACGGGCATCTATTACACTCTTCCGTAATAGTTCGCATTTGTAACACACATCATCTTTTGGTGTCATTATTTTGATATGTGGTACACAGTGCCTCCAAACATTCTTGAAAGAGGACAGGCCTAGTTTTCTAACATGAGGCTGCATGCTACAGGCGTCTGCGTACTTAACATGTACATCCTTCTTGGTCAAACTTGATGGAAGTAACACAGGGGGGTCACCATCGTGTCCTCTTTGAGCAGCAGGCATTGGAAGACCATGTATGTCAGAAAACCAAATCAGCCAATCAACTGAATACTTCACTTCCTCGTAATGTAAAGCATGACTTGGTTTCTTACCAGTGTTCCCATGAATTCTTGGTACTGGACCATTTGTGTTTACATGTTCCTGGATATTCCTCAGCACTTTCATACCAATGTCATTTATATAAGCAAATGTACTTTTACAAACAGAATGACCATTAAATACAAATCTGTACCTTATTCTCTTTCTCTTGCCACACCTTGTACTTTCATTTCCTATCTTTTGGAGACAACCAATAATGAACATTTCTTTTTCATTCTTTTCCATTTCCATGAGAGACATTTTGTGTTGTTCAATCAATTCATTACTATACTTTTCTAAACATTTAACTTTACACCTACAGTCAACATTTCTATTCAAGCCATCATACGCTTCTGCATCAGAATCTTCATCACTGGTAATTATACATGATTCATGTACAAAGTCTTCTACTCTTGATTCTATACCTCCATTTGAATATTCTTGATCATCAAATATTCCCCAATCTTCATCATCTTCCTCATGCACAGCTGTTTGTTTGGGTTCCTGTTGATCATCATCATAATTCACTCCAAATTCACCAAAAAGATCGTCAAGTTCCTTAAATTTGAAATTTTTTTTTTTTAATTAGAAATTTAAAAATGTGTTATAAACAGAAAAAAATAAAAATGTGTTCATGATGAAAATAAAATATAAAAAAAAGTGGCGTCGCGGCGAATTGAACCAAGGCACCCTATACTCTCAGAATTGTAACATACCCACTGTGCTACGCAGGAATATGGTAGCAAGCGGGTTTACAATATATATATGTTCGTAACGTCGCTGTTGTAGTGGGAAAGGGACATTACTCCCGCATTGGTTGCTAGGAAATCGTAAACAAAAAGGTAAATAATGAAACAAATAAAAACAAAGCATTTTTTAAAGGTTTACAATCATATTAAGACTATTAATATTCTAATTACCTCTTACAAATAGTTATTTAGTTGTAAAAAATTCTCAAACGTTGCGTACGGTTGTTGCAGACGAAATCATGACGCAGTTGGCAAAATAGATATTCAAGCGTAAAACTTGGCATATGTAGCTAAAAAAATGATAACATATGTTATATTACCTCAAGTTGGTCCATTTTTCATGTTTATAACGTATTCTTCATCTAAAAATCGTTTTAAGCGCAGTATAAGCTGTTCATTTGGGATAAATTCAGCGATAAAAGTGTCATCACTTTCCCGTACATTTAAGCGGTGTTACAGTAAATGCCCGAACGCCCCTTTTGTCGTGACGTCGGCCATATTGCAACGTCGGGTTTTATTTATTTGTAAATAATTCCATTATTTTTTATACATATCATGTAATTTTATGATAGTGTATTTGACCATTGCTAACCAGTTTATCCCAGATCTGATCTTAGATGAAAGCCGATTTTTTTAAAATATGCATTTTCCCCTTTTATGCTGGATTAGCTCACCTTTCCTCTTGTAATAACGTGATGTATAGACTAGCTCGATAGTAGTTTCTTATATTATTGTTATTTTTAATAATATATAATTTATGTCTCTTGAAATTCTTAAACAGAATGGTTGTATACATGTTTTATTTATTTGGAAAGAAATCACATATGCATGTCATTGTATGTATACAAATGAGACACAAATAAAGTATGAATATACCGGTATATACAATTGCTCACTTCAATTCATGCAGAAAAAATGTCTTGAATGTTCTAGTCTATCAATTTATATTTTTATATCATGCATAATAATAAAATCTAATAAACTGGTTTTAATTAACAGCTTTGTTATAGTATATTTAACGGTATATTTAACAGTTTAGAATAAAACAGTATTGAATGATTTACTATAAGTACTCACAATTTTGAAATTATATTTAAGGTAATTAGAATCTATGACAAAATGGCCGTCTGACATTTTAGCTATGCATCCTAAAGAAGTGGCATTGTTCAATAATTACTGAAAGTACAAATGAAATGAGTTTTTATCAATAGCTAATGATTAAATGTCAGACGGCCATTTTGTCACAAATTCGAACTATCTTAATATTTCATTACTGAGTTTAAAAACTGCTACATAATTATAGATCTACTTGTACATGCCATCTTAATTAAGTGAGTCTACCAATCATCCCTTTGATTGAAAACAACAAATCACCATTGATTGGCCAAGTATTTATAATTCATTACAACAAAAGGGAAAGACATATACACAAACATTCAAAATAAACACATCATTAACAAACAAAATTATCCATCAAAGTCATATTATTATATCATTAACAATGAAGGGGATGAAACGTCTGCACTTTGACAAATTGGGAGTGAAACGTCTGGGGAGGAAATGTCAGAGGGAGTGAAACGTCTGGTGAGGAAACGTCTTGGGAGTGAAACGACTGGTATTCTGTTTCTGAGACCAAATATGGATTTGCATTCATATAAACAACATGTTTCTGATGTCCCTTTTCTTAGATGTTTTCACTAGATTGTATATTCTTGACAAATTCCGGTTTGTTACACATAACAATAATTGTCAGTCACATTTACTCACAATTAATACATGTAATATCACAGTTCACTGATAGCAACTCGCGTTAAATTTAGAGGAAGACCCACCCAATATTTGTTCAGTCGCGATTTAAAAGCATTAACTGAGGGTGCTGAAACCACATTATTTGGCAACTCATTCCAAGTATCTATTACCCTTGGACTGAAAACACTTCTTCTCAGTTCAGTTATTTCTTTTTTGTAAATTTTGTACTTATTGCCCTGTGTTCTTAGATAACCAGTCAATGAAAAAACTTATCACAATTAAGTTTATCATATGCGTGAATGATTTTAAATTACTATAGTATATGTAACTTTTTTCGACATTAAAAGTACTTCTTATTATTATCAAATGCTTTAAGTTTAATGTAAGTTCATGGCTTTAGAAATTAGATATATAATTTATATTCTTGTATGTACTTCAGGAATTTGAATCTGAATATTTTAAGTATTTGAATACAGGGATCTCAATAAGTTTGTGGCCAATAGGCCCTAAAGCTAGACTAACAGGCCTACTATATATAGGAGGGATCCGGTCATTTCCTAGCAATATTTTATAAACTTTTGAGATTCCCAACCGGCCCAAACACATTTCTAAGCGGCTAAATTGGCCTGCAGCCTGCTGTTACTGAGAACCCTAGAATATTGTTTTTTTTACATTTAGTGTAACATTTCTAGAATGAACGCAGGACAAAATTTAACAAAACATATCAATCCTTGATGTTTTGTAATATTGACTTGTTCAATGTATCAATCAAATATCAGGGCCTTTTTTCCTTCTATAACAGGCCGAACTTCAGTTACTTCCCAAAATGAATTGCAAAAAGGTTGTTTTTTCCCAATTTGAGACAAGAAATTTCCAAAATTACAATGCTATTCTAACTCGGTTGTCTAACCTTCTCAAAAAATGGCCAAATATCGTGCTTGAATTTCCCAAAATGAAAGGCTAAGGCCCCTTCCCAATTTTTGGAAACAAGGCCCTGAATATAAACCCTCTTCATTAACATGATTTAGTTGTAATGACTGGCTGTTTGTTTTTCAATCAACAACCCAAAACCTGGTTATTAGAAACAACTGGTTTATCCTGAGCAGTAAGTGTGTTCCGATGACTCCTAGTATAGGACTGCAACGAATCACCGAAGTTCGAATATATTCGAATGTACAGCATTGGCTCGATTAAATCCGATTAGGATTCTGTGTTTTTGGTTCGGTACGTCTTGGCACTGATATATAGCGTACGCCCATATAGTAATATCCAATCAGCACTCGTCATTTCATTCACTGCTTCACATGTAAACAGAAACAAAAAGGCGAGCAAGAAACTGCTTGTTAATCCACCGGTGTCACATTTTGCATTCGAGCAAAGATCTTGGAGGGAAGAATAATTGTAACTTGTATGTTATAAAATGCACTGTGAAACTACACATACAAGTAATTTTTACAACGGCAAGATGGCTTGTTCATATTATTTTGGCATTTCAAAAGTCAGGTTTAAAAAATTCCTATATTCATGGTGTCTATTGATGTAGATAATCAAATTGAATATTCGATAATCAAGAAGGTTATATCCGAATTCGAACGGAACAGTAGGGTACCTGAATTGTTGCAGCCCTATTGTCATAATAAGTCATACAGTCTGGTTCACATTTAGTAATTCTTTATAATGGATTTATACCTCTTGTCACAATATTATATGTGCTGATTTTTACAGCTGAATGTAACAATAGACGGTAACTGATAACAATGTTTTAATGTACTTGTATTTATAGACTACATATTTTTCAGTTATTGTAGACCAGTACCAGGAACAGCCTCATTTGATTGATCCACACTTAGGTTAGCATTTTGATTTATTTATTTAGAGAAACCTACATTTGTATCTTAGTTAGGTCAAAATTAATAGTAATTTTCTTTATTTTTTTCTTTAACTTTTTTTGAAAGCATTATTATTTATACTATAATTGCAGTATATTATGATAATGAATTGTTCCATGTTTCATAGTTTTTATAATCTCATTATGGG
Source organism: Lutraria lutraria (assembly GCA_964023205.1). Lineage (NCBI taxonomy): Eukaryota > Metazoa > Mollusca > Bivalvia > Venerida > Mactridae > Lutraria > Lutraria lutraria. Next base: position 35,170,326 of record OZ026836.1, read on the forward strand.
TTGAAAATCAATTGGAGTCAGTGGTTTTCACCTTCTATAACAGAGGTCTATTAAAGGCCTTTTCCCAATTGAAAATTACTTTAAAATCATGCAGTTTTCCCAAAAATCCAAACTTACACCAGCTATTTTATTTCCCAAATCAACAATTTGAGTGATAATTCTTCCAAAAATCAACAGGCTAAGGCCTCTTCCCATTGAAGAGAGATACAATACTGGAAGTAGTAAAGTGAATGGTCTATTAACTTCTTTCATAATTTTGAACATATATACATACAGAGTGTATACAGAATGTTTATCTTACTAAGCTATTGATCTGTATTTGATATTGAGCTCAATGTATGACTTGTTGCTATGTATTGTTTTATTCAGAGACTCTGACTAACTTGTTACTGGATATTGGAAGAAATGAAAAATCAGCACCAGCTCTTCAGCATCTTGCTTTCAAATTTCTTTATCTCATAACAAAGGTATTTATCTGCATACTTATAAATCATTTTGTTTACTTAGGTTTACTGATGGGTCCTATTTTCTCTTCCAATTTCTGTATTTTCTGTTGTATAATAATTTCTTGACATGTTTATAATTGTATACATGATATTAGTCATTATCTAAAAACAATTAAGCAAATTTTAATACAGCCAATAATATGGTGTTTGTAACTTAAAAAAACTGATGTTCTTTTATATGTGTATTTAATTATTTACTTCATTTTGAATTTCAGATGAGGGGCGCCAAAGTGATTGTAAGATTATTTCCACATGAGGTAGTTGATGTGGAGCCAGTACTGTCCCTTATTTCTAAACAAGATCAGAAGAATTTTGAGGTCAGTATCTTTGCTACCAATTATATTGTCAGAGTTTTCTTTCAATGTTTCACCAGTTGATTTTGTTTTTGAATACTATCCACAAAGATTTGAGGTATGACGATTAGTGTTATATCTGGTACAGATGCATAAGTGATTCCTACTTTGTTCCTCCGTGGTCGAGTGGTTAAGGTTGCCGACTTCAAATTACTGTAACCTTTCACTGATAGAGGGTCATGGGTTCGAGCCAAGCTTCCGACCATGTCTCTTTATGTGAGAAAGTAGACAGTTGCTCACAGAGGATGGGAGTCTAGTACTGTTTTTTCCCAGGAATGATGGTTAGGTTAACTGTCTGCCTCATATGACTCTGACTGTTGAAAAGGGGCATAAAACTCAAACAAAACAAAACCTACTTTGTTACATTGAACTCAATATAAGATTCTGAAAACTAAATGCATTGTTTTAAGTGTTATAGTTTTGAAAGTTGCATGTTCTCATCTTATACATGCTTTATGGTTTCACAGGTTCTTTTTGTTTACATACACATGGTGGAATTATTAGTGAGTTTCAATCTAATTACTGTTGAAGCAGACAAATTATGATGGCATTCTGAATGAGTGAATTAAATCTTTTCATGTTTTTAGGCCTGGGAAACAAGATATATGTTGCTATTATGGTTGTCCCAAGCTTGTATGATTCCATTTGATCTTACAAGACTTGATAGTAATGTAATCCAAGCTGACGGAGATCATAAACTTCCAGTCATGGATAGAATTTTCAATGTTGCCAAGGTATTATGTTATGTAGTTTTCTATGGCAGTCCAGAGATATAAATGTGATAGAATAATAAATTTAATAAAATAAACAAAAATTCATGATTGGTTGGCCTGTATAAATTCATCTTACAGTTTTACCACATGCGGCATAATAGCTGTCATGGCATTCAAGTATTGTAGTGATTTTATTAGTAATTACTTGTCCTAATTTAATTAGTTTGTCTTGTAACTAAAATAATTGAAAGTATTTCTTTGTATTCAGCATAGTTAATTGTTATTTTGTTAAAATGATGTAGAATGAATTTGAAATAAGGATTTTTAGATCTCATTTTTACAATCTCGCTTTTTTTCAGCAATATCTTTCTGTTCCCGATAAATCTCGTGATGCTGCAGCATATCTCATGTCTAGATTTATGACAAGACCTGATGTTAAAAGGAAGAAATTACCCGAGTTTTTAGATTGGGCCATGAAGGGTTTGGATGGAGCTGATTGTGAGTTCTGGCATCAATTAGCACAATCTCTCTTGTGTTCTTGACTCTAATCCTCATTACTGTTATCTTTTGTTAAGAGCGTTTTGATTTGGTGAAATTTACAAAACGGATGCGTAAAAGTTTATATTAAATTTTGTTTGAAATTCATTGTTACACAAAATTGTACATTCAACTTTCTGTTTATATTTATCTGATTAATGGAAGTTTCATGTTCTTATGATAACATGGAAATATAGATTTATTGCAAATGTCATAGTTATCTTTGGTATTGACTGCCTTGATCAATTATGATGTTTAGGAGTTGTATGATTATTTCAGATTCTACCATGACTGGCACTATCAGTGTTACTGGTCAGCTTGCTACTCTAGGCCTTATCTTTAAACATGGTAAAAGGGAAGATCTTCTTCAATATGGTTAGTATTAATAGATCATATAGAATTAGAATTGTTAAGCCCCCTTTCAAAGAAAAGGGGGTAGGTATATTGCTTTGCACATATTGGTCTGTCGGTCGTTCCATCAGTCCTTAATCAAACCTTGTCTGACCTATAACTAGAGAATGATTTGGCTTAAGCTCTTTTAAATTGGTTGGTAGGTGGATCATCACACGTAGATGAAGCCTATTGATTTTGAGGTCTGTATGTCCAAGGTCACTGACCTTCAGCTTAAAAACGTCCGACAACTAACTTGAGAACAATTTAGCCTAAGTTCTTCGTATTTGTTTGGGACAATTTAATTGAGGACATTGCATTTAAAGCCTTTTGTCCTATACTGCGGATTCAAGAGACCCGTGTGAAGAATCCAGAAATTGACTGATACTTGCAAAGAACATGGCCATTACTGGTTTAGAACCCAGGAACACCAGTTAGTATAACTTCCTGTCAGTATGTTACTGAAATCTTATTGAAAACTAATATTTCTTATGATTGGAGAGAAGCTTGTAAATACAATAATCTGTCATAAGATTATTTACTTCTTCAGCGCCCATGGTATTAGAGAAAGTAGATAAACTTGATCTTGCTGAAAGTAACAATACTATCCTAAGAAAGTACGGTGTCAAGGTAGTTCAGAGACTTGGTCTTACCTTCTTGAAGAGTAGGGTTGCAAAATGGAGGTAAGATATTTGTAATTCATTTATGATTATATCATGAGATTTGAGATAATTAAGAGTATATTCTTTTCTCTGTCTGTATAGTAACATAATTGTGTTTGGGTCACTAATTTCTTAGGTTTTTTTTCTGTCTCTAAACCGTCTTTTATAAGGTAAATGCTCACAATTTAACATGAATATATAAGCTCAAGACGACAAAATCATAAGGAATAGTTTGTAAACTTCTTTATTTTAACTATTTGAAACTTATTACAGTTGTATGCAGACAAATCTGACTTCCGTTATTAAATGTACATAATATTATGTAGTTGTATTCTGGATTATATTTTATTTTTGAAAGGAAGGCTGATTTCAGTCATGTTTTGTCTACATCACATTGGAAATGCACGAATGTTTATGCTATGTAGGGGAACCTAAATTATTTTCTGTAATATGTCAGGTACCAGCGTGGAAATCGTTCTCTTGCTGACAATCTACAGTTAAGTAAAGAAGCTGTTGCTCAAAGAATGGCAATGTCCAATGCTGGTGTTATAGCTGGTAGTGCTGACAATGATGATGATGAAGAATATGATATTCCCGAAGAAATTGAAGATGTTATTGGTAAATATAATTTGATGATCGTGTCAATTAATTTATGTTTTGTAAATATTGGCTTGATGATTTTCTTCATATGGTTTTATGTTTCTTCTTTTTATTTTCACTGGGGGTTTAAATATCATACCAGCAGCCAGGATCATTTGTTGACTTTTCCAGCTGTAACGGTGAAGGAAGACTCCAGGCTGACATGGGTAGAACCACTAACTGTCAGAATGCCACCTTGGCAACTTCCTGACATGTGAAATATACTGTTTTCAGTTTAACCCTGCTGTACCGGCGGGGACTATAGTGTTTGTCAATGTCCGTCCGTCTGTCCCAAATGGTTTCCGGATGATAACTTCAGTTAGGGGTGATGGATTACTATGAAAGTTGGTACATGAGTAGCTTATGGGAAAACCTGGAGTGGGATTGCATATGGGGTCAAAATGTCAAATATCTAGGTCGCTGGGTGATGGATTTCAATAAAAGTTGGTATATGGGTAGCTTAGGGGAAAACCTAAAGCGGGCATGTATATGGGCTCAAAAGGTCAAATTTCTGGGTCACTGTGACTAATAATAGAAATCTAGTTTCTGGAAGATAACTTCAGCTGACTCCTTTGTTTAGACAAAATTATCATCATTAAAAAATCTAGTCAGATGATTCTGTATAAACATCAGCTAACATTCCAATGATAGGTGATGACAGGGGACATGTATTGCATGCAATACTGACTGTAAGCTTGTTTAAAGGGTATCATTTTATGATGGGCACTATCTAAAGAAAGCAGTATTTATAGGTGGAACAACAAAATGATAATTAATAATGATAAAAAAATCAATTTGAACATGTCGTTCTTCATAAACTTATTTTATTCATTTTTATAATGGACCTTCATAATTTGCAGAACAATTACTAACCTGTCTCAGAGACAAAGATACAATAGTAAGATGGTCAGCTGCCAAAGGGTATGTATTAAATATTCTCTCGTCATATTTGTTCGACCTATACTTTATGTTGGTAAATCTTAATATTATGAGTCTGTATTAAATTTAATATTGATATAACTGTAAGTTTTTAGATGAAATTGTGCTGCATGCTCATTGTCCAATACTAGTAAGAAGTTGTATTGGACAAGCAAGGAAATTGGCAATTTTCAAATTGATTATATAGTAAAATAACATGATACTGTTTTGGAGTTCAAGTTTCAAATAGATCATGCCAAGCGCTGTGTATAATAATTTTGCATCCAAAATTTCCAGATAAATTGTTCATTGTCTATTATCATCTGTATAAACAAATGTATGTTCTTAGCTCTTGTATATTCGCTGCTTTATTTTAAAAAATTTTAATCTTCAAGAAACAGTCTGGGTTTAACTTGAAGATGCATTGATATATTAATCTTCTTTTATCACACAGGGTTGGTCGTCTCACTGGTAGATTACCACAGGAGCTGGCTGATGAAGTTGTTGGTTCATTGATGGAACTGTTTAACTTACAGGAATCTGATGGAGCATGGCATGGAGGTATGTTTATGTTGTTACTATGGATTTATCATTTACTGAAATATAAAACTTCCATGATGATTTTTCTTGTGTGTGTCATTTGATATGGTATGAAAATAGAAATATTTTCAGTCATTTTATACTGGCTCTATTTTATTACTAACACAAAAATGAGCATGTTGAAATCTTAAGAAACAATAATTTTCCACATAAATATTGCTATTTTTCCCTTTTTCTATGGATATCTAGTATAATCATGTTTGAAGATATTGAATACCTACTTGTCCATTGATATGAGATGTTATAAATGTAGACACTAACAATCAGTCTTTGTTAATTTTGTACTAACTTTACTGATGTTGTATTGTTTACAGGATGTTTGGCACTGGCAGAATTGGGTAGAAGAGGACTTTTGGTACCTCAGAGATTACCTGATGGTATGTTTTTAACTGACTTTTCAAATTTGTACAACTTGAACTTCATTCTGACAATCACTGAATGAGTGACTTCAACGTCTTCAATAAAAAAAAAAGTCGAACCTAAGAGAATTTTCGTAATAGCCTTCCTTATACTGGTCTGCTCTAGTTAGTGAATCAAGTAGCACTTCTATCTGGGAGCCTAATTGAAAGACAACCAATTAACAAAATAAGATATCAATTTTAGGTGTGTTTTTTCACTGACACCAGCAGCCAGGTCATTTGGCATCAGAAAGAATCGTCTACCTTCCATGAGTTAGCTAGTCAGCTTCCTCTCATGTGAAATTTGGTCCCAGGTGAGATTCAAAGGATGGTTTGGGACTAGTGATAACTAGTCAGTGACTATAATCTCTTAATCACAGAGGCCCCATTGTTAGATTGTACATAACTTAGATATTTATGTATTTTATTTTCAGTGGTACCTGTAGTATTGAAAGCGCTTGCTTATGATGAAAGACGTGGTAACTTCTCAGTTGGAGCCAATGTCAGAGATGCTGCATGTTATGTATGTTGGGCATTTGCTAGAGCTTATGACCCTAAAGAAATCACTCCATATGTTACACAAATAGCTAGGTATTACATTTGTTATTACATTTGTATTTGCTGTTTTGATCCCCTCGCCATTTGGGGAATGGTGGAAGGGCATTAAATGTTACCCCCGTCTGTGCCTCCATCCGTTAAAATTTTGGTTTCCGAGCGATAACTCAAGAAATATTTCATGAATTGGATTCATATTTTACACGAAGGTGTATATTATTAAAATACAGGTCAGGATCAACTTCCGTAAAAATCCAAACATTTTCACAGGAGTTATGGCCCCTATTTGACTTAGCTCTCAGCGGGGGCATTTGTGTCCACATTTCAACTTGGGGGGGGGGGGGATTCTTAGAATGAGTGAAACTTTGAAATGAATGGATTGGTCATGTTGATTTAAGACTTTGTATTAATTTGTTCTTGTTATTATTGATGTTTATAAATTCATAGTGAAAATTGGTTATGCCATTGATACAAGATACCCAACTCCTGATAGATGACATGTCCATACATACTTATGGGCATAGCACTTCCATACTTACTATTACAAGACATAGTTTATTGTATGTATTTTGTTATTAGTTTCTAGGATTTAGTTCATTGTATATTTCTATTTTTATGGTTAGCTCATGCTAATGCCTGGATGGGTATCTATGGTAACTACCTTTGAGTTAGTGTGATATGCTGAGAGAAATTCTAAATCATTCTTTAATATTTTAAATCTGTTGTATTACTTTCAGTTCATTGATAATTGCATTTGTATTCGATCGTGAAGTGAATGTACGTCGGGCAGCAGCTGCAGCATTTCAAGAGAATGTTGGAAGGCAGGGGACATTTCCTCATGGTATAGATATACTCACTACAGCCGACTACTTTGCTGTTGGTCTTAGAAATCATTGTTATCTGGAGTTAAGGTATGTAAGATTGGTTCACAGCTGTGCAGTTACTGATTGAATTGATAGACAGACTGATACAGTCTTATACATTGTCAAAATAAAAACTTCAACTCTGCAGTTGTTGCAAGTTGATCCTATTTTTGTTCAACATTCAGAATTGTGAACAAGCAAAAGGTGTAGTTCAGTTGAAAGTTGAATTAACTGTCAATGCTTAATTGGAAATAAACTATCATGTCCCAGTTTGTTTTAAGTACAAGTTTAGCAGTATCCTGTTTCTTTATTTTGTATTTTTTAATTTGTTGTTCATTTATATTGTCTCTGTCCATATTTGCAATTATTCCTATTTTCCTAACATTTCACCTTTATGTTGCAGTGTGTATGTAGCCCAGTTTTCAGAATATACCAATGCTTTGATTGATCACTTAGCAGATGTTAAGGTTCATCATTGGGACAGGTAAGTGTTGTATGTTTGTTATTTAGACCAACATAATGTTATAGATAACTGTGAATAGTAAGGGATGATTGATGATGGTCGAGTGATAACGTGCTGAACTACTTAACGAAAGGTTATGGGTTCGAATCTAGGCTCCACCTTTCAATATTTCATGGATGCTTATTCAGTGTCTCCATGCCAACTACTAAGTACTGTGTTAAGAAATTCACAGGAAAGGTTGAGGCGTGTATTGGTGTTTTAAACTGGACTAGATAAAGAACCAGGAAAAACTATTCAGCAAAAATGTTGGGATATAAATGCCCTGTTCTGTATCTCCTCTCCCATCTCTCTGTGGGGGCTCTGAAACGACCATAGCTGTCAAATGGGTCGCTAATCAACAGATAAATAAACAGATGTGAATAATACAGTTCAAGAAGGGAGATAATTCAAGTTTAAAATTACATCCATGCACTAGACTAAGACAATTATCAGCTGATAGAGCCCTAGTCAGAATTCATTTACTTGACGACATAGATGTTTTTTTCCATTTTAGCTCCATTAGAGAACTTACATCCAAAGCGTTACATAATTTGACTGAAAAGTCACCAGAGCATGTGGCTAAAACAAGTAAGTGAATATTGTATTATATTAGCATATCAGCATAAGCATGCATTTAAACTGAGAGAAATTGATAGCTTTTTGTTGCACAAGTTATATTATACATTCTTAAGTACATGCTGTGGTATGTTAGTGTTATAAATGTGATAATAGACAAACAACTCAAAAATTGTATTCTCTCTCTTGTCTCTGATGGTTATATTAATTATGGTGGATAAGATTTTTTCTTAGTATCATTTAGATTGGGAATGAAATAACTTATAAAGCAATTTCTTTTGCACTTGAATAATATCTATCGTTATTTATAAATGATAGACTTAATGGCTGTATACATGAGTTATTTGATGTTTAACTTGTATGATTTTCTATTTCAGTTCTACCCAAACTTTTGTCTCAATCAACATGCATAGATTTACATACCAGACACGGGACCATTCTTTGTGTTGCTGAAATTGTATATGCACTTAGTAAGATTGCATCTACTCAGGGGAGGTAACTATTGTTTTTTCTCAACTTTATAATGGTGGTCTGTCTGGAATAAGAGTATTATTTTCTCTATTGTTAAACTTTTTTTTTTGCTTTTATGAAATGGCTCAATTTCTTGTCTGAAATTTTCATTAGCTTGTCTGTTTTCATAGAAAAAGTCAAACTATTGTAATCATTGCGTTGTCTGCATCATGCAAAAACTTGATCAAAAACTGTATGATGTAGTAACATGAAACTTCGTAGGTGGAAAGATCTTACTGAGGCGGTGAACAGACGAGCATTGGCAAAGCTTGCGACACTCTTGTGCACTCTTGTTAAAATTTCATGCACTATGTTAGTCAATTTTGTATACATTATGTTGGTAAAACATTATGTGAAACTTTTATTAATATTCCTGTCCTAGAAATTAACATCCAAGTCTATATTATGTTATTGACGTATGCTGTACCGGTATATATTACAGAACTATGACAGATATGATTGGACAAGATGCTATTGATAGTATTAAAGACATAGCAGTCAAGGTAACCATAGAGTGTTGTATTATACAAATCTGAAAATTAACTGGAAAAGATATTATACTCTTATCCAATGCTGTTCATTGTCTTAAATAGCGGCAAAGAATGGTTTCAGCATTATGGTGTGTTAATGATTTTCTTGCTTTGTAATGAATTGAGAGTATTCAAAATTTACTGGTTATCCTATGACAGGGCTCAAAATTAACACTAGTGAAATGCTAGGGAAAAATAGATTTTGCTAATTCATTTTACGACCATAAGCATTTTTTTGCATGTGGAACTGAAAAGGTTGTAATAAATTTACTTTTTATGCGATACAATTACATTTGCATAAAATACAACCTATTTTGTTATAACATGAATATTTCTGAAATACAAATGTTGTGAAAAAATTGCTAGTGGATTTCAAATTTTGCTAGTTGTGTACTGTGTGAATCAACCGCCATATATAACCTAAAATTGTTGAAAAACGACAGTAAACCCAAGTAAATAAATTGATTATTCATTTTAGTTACACGAAAGAAAGTTATTTAGAGGTATGGGTGGAGAGTTGATGAGGAAGGCAGTTAGTTGTTTAATAGAAAGATGTTCATTGGCTAAGATACCATTCCACAGTGATTCTGTAATAGGTTTGTAAAATTCTCAGTGATAATTGACTATTTACCTGTCTATAAAATTGTAACAAAAAATTGGGAATTGACGTTTCATATGGTTAAGAAATGCAATTAGTTTTATATCTGTGTGTAGCCTTTTCTATTGTCTTTGATTTTCGAATGATACTTGATGTAGTGCAGTATCAACTCAACTCACAGATTAAAGTTGAGCTGCTGTAGAAAAACTAATCAGTCATTTGATCAGTGGCTTGATAAAAGTTAGAACTGTGATAATTGTGATATTTTGTATATTTGCTAGATTTATGGCAGGAGATTTTAGATGATTGTTTGAATCATACTGAGCATGAAGTACAACAAGCAGCTGTGACAGCCATACCAGCTTTCTTTACTGAGTATTATAAAACTGTATCTGGTGTTGCTGATCCTAAAAGACAAGGTAAAGCACAGAGAAATATTACTTTAGCCATATTTCTGAATATAGTAGAAACCCTACATACTGGTTGCCTCTGGGACAAGAACATTTTGCTGGTTAAGAAGGAAAGTCAGTTTAGAGAGGTTTTTAATTCTAGCCAACAGGTGTGTGTTACCTGCAGCTACTATTGATACTGTGAGGGTGCTTTTGATAAATTGTGAAATAAACATTTATTTGAAATAGAGTATAATTGATGATAGTCACATACTTTAGGTTTATCAGTATAAAATAGACTGATAGTTATTATTTAACATTGATAGATAGTTTATATTGGAAAAGATAATCATACATATATATATCATGTACTAGTGATATTCTCCTGTAATCTTCATAAGTTTTTCTTACTGGTTTAAAAATTTCATTTTTATTTATATTTCAGAAATGGTGATTGAGAAATATTTGAGACAGTTAAGAAATACATTAGAAGTGTCTAGGTCTGTATTTTGTGGATATTTTTATTGAATTTTTATATCATTTCCAGTTATTTGATCAGATACAACTTCACTTACATACACTGAATTACTTGGAGTACTGACCATGTTATGGTTGAATTATAGCAACACTTTTTTGGACCTGATTCTTTGAAAGTTTGTCTATAAAATGATTAATTTATTTAATGTTACCTTTATTGTCATGAAGATTACATATTTCACAATGTTTAGTAGCAATGACTAAACTTGTTCAATGTCGACTTTGTGAGGGCTGTCATAGTAACAGACGAAATCTCAAGTCATCCACCTAGTCATCTTACTAGCTCAAAATTCAGGAAGAACACTCTGTGTTGTTGTCGAGCACTGTGCTAATTTTTTCTGAAACTCATTTTCAGACAAGGTCATTCATTAGCACTAGGCGCTCTACCACAATTTATGTTACAAGGAAAGTTACGCCCAGTGTTAGCTGGTCTCATACAAGCCACACAGATTACTGAAAAGGAGGAGAAGTGGGCAGAGGCTAGAAGGGATGCTATCAAAGCCATAACGTCGTAAGTGATACAGAAATTTTTTTTTGTATCTTTGTTAAACACTGACATTTGACTTGCATTGTAGTATTTTAGATTGTGTCTGATATATTGCTAAAAATGATCTTCTTCCATAAATATAATTATGTGGATTCATCTTATTTTACCCATTTGTAAAATGATCTAAAACTTGTACCTGCTGTTTATTTTTAAATGATTTCTTAAGAGGATACAAACGCCTCCAATTTTGATCTTACTTGACTTGTTACAAAACCCAGGTACTAGTTTGAACAAATCTAATTAGACTTCAGATCCAAATATTCAGCCTGAGAATGCTGGTGTAAATGTTCATTTATTCAGTTGTATTATTTATATTTCAGTGTTTGTACCACCATGGGGGTTGAGAAAGATGGAAATCCAGCCTGTATAATTTGTTCTTCAAACATACCACAGATCTATGATGCTTTTCTTTGTGCCATGAAGGATTACACTTTGGATAGCAGAGGTGACGTCGGTGCCTGGTGGGTTGATACATACATATTTCTTTTAAAAATACTCATTGTTTTTGATACAGCTTGTTTTGAAAGCTTGAATGACTTAATGTCAAATTATATACCCAAGAGTGAGAATTTATTTAGTCTTGCTTACTTGATTGAAATGGGAACTGATATAACTACAGATGATGGATAGATTTGGAACCTGCTAGTGTTTAAGCTAGAAAAAAATGTAGCAATGTTTAATGTAACTTGACCAATTAAATAGGATCAGTAGGCAAAACTGTTTATTTTTCTAAACATATTTTTTATTAGAACACAAGGGATGATTTACACCTTAGTATTTTTCGTATTTTTATTTTGAGGTTGCAAATTTTAGGATTGGTGTCAAAAATGGGTATGTCAGGTAATTCTTACCACAAGCTTTTAAAATCCATTCTCATGATATTTATCTATTTGTCATAGGTATGGGCTATATGTATACTCCTGGTATATGATCCCATTATTAAATTATTTTGAAGTGATCATGAAGTGTGTATTTGTTTAAAGTTGAATGTGTTTTCAGGGTTAGAGAAGCTAGTATGAGTGGACTGGAAGAAATTACTGCACTTATTGTACAAAAATGTCCTGATCTCATTCAACCACCTGTGTAAGTACATGCATGAGGATTTAATATATATATTGGTTCTTGTATGAAGTGATTTTGTTTAATATAGTTTATGTCTTTAAATATGTATTATTTGTTTGTTTGCTTTCCTTCATTTTCTGGCTTTATTTTATGTAAAATTGTGAATATTTAGAAAAAGCTGTGTCCAGTCAATAAACAATTAAATTTCTTGTCACTGAACATGTTATAATTGTTCATTTACAATAAATGGATCAATATAATGTAGCATTTATTATTATTATTTTGTATTACAGATGTGAACATTTAATGAAATGTTTGATTCAGCAATGTTGTGAGAAAATTGACAGAACTAGAGCCCATGCAGGGAATGTATTCTCCAATCTTCTATATCATAGGTAATTGTAGGAGATATTAATTTATTTGTGTAGAGAATAATCTTGAAGCATTGGATAGAATTAGTGAATATTTGTCCAATTTTTAACTAAGCTGTTTTCGAAGAAAAAGGTGGAGCTATTGTGATCTCTGTGTCATGCAAAAACTTTAATGTAGCTCATAACTAATTAGAAGAGGTAGCAACACAAAACTTTATAGGTGGATATATCTCATTGAGGCAGTGAACAGACAAGTGAAGGCACCGCTTGTAGCGCTTTTGTTCAATTTTTAGAATGCTTTCTGGGTCCGTATTCACAAAGCATCTTAAGATTTTCTTTAACTTAAGTCGAAATATTTACTTAAGTGTAATTTTTTTCATGGTAAAAGTTTGTAAACCAGTCATCAAAAGTGTGAAAATGAATTATCATTTTCATAATTGGCATCTTTAGAACAAAGATAAAATCATATTATTGTGATTTCCTCCTTTATATTAGTACAAAAGAGTTAAGGAAAAAGTCGAATTTAAGGAAAAATATAACTTAAGTTAAAAAATTACTAAAGATGCTTTGTGAATACGGACCCTGGTTGTATTCCAGCTTTTGAAAACTTTGTTCTAAACAGTAACAAAAAATTTCCTCCCATTTGTTTTTCAAAGTTCCACATTCTAATTTTAATTTTGTAATTTTCTTTCAGTCCTGAAATACCAAATATCCCACACCTGGAACAATTACAGACTGTTTTTCCAAAGTATGTACAGCTCTTAATGGAATAATAATGTTGAACTTAAAATAAGACAATGAATGTGTCAAAATGTTTAAGTTTTATATAAGTCTATGCCATCTTTATAATAATAATAACCATTGATTGATATGTAATACCTGTTCTATAATTTTATTACAATACTTGACAATTTTTAAATAGAATTTTATGAGAAATCTTATTTCATTTACGAACGAATAGGTCTGTTTAATAACAAGTGATACAAAGTTTTAGAGCCTTATTATTCTATTATTTTTGTTTTTGATAAACTTAGTAAATGTATGATAATTTCACATTTTGAATTAATAATCACTATGATGAATGTGGTTCATAAAGAACACATGTACTAAATATGTTATTTTTACCATGTTACAGAAATGATGTTGTCCGTATCAATTGGGCAGCACCTAGTGATACATTTCCTAGATTTACCCAACTTTTGCAATGTGAAGGTTATAGGTACAGTGTATTACTTGGTCTGACTGTGAGTGTCGGAGGCTTAACTGAATCCTTGGTAAGAACATTAATTGTGTATTGATTGTTTAATAATCTCAATATAAGTTATATCAATATATAGGGGGCATTTTGTTTTTGGGGGTATTTTAAAAATACATCCTGTTCATTGATTATTATACCCCCAGATATGAAATATATGGGGGCTATATTGGATTCACGCTTGTCGGTCGGTCGGTCGGTCCGTGCGTCTGTAGACACAATTTGTCCGGAGAATTTCTCAGCAACTACTCACAGGATCTCAATGAAACTTCACAGAAGTGATCAGTAGTAAGCCTAGTTGTGCATGCTTAAAGCATTTTTCGTTCGGATTAATTTTCATTGAGTTATAGCCCTTTGTTGTTTTTCTACAGTATATACAATAGGCAAATTTTGTCCTATTTCTCATTGACTACTGACAGGAATTCAATAAAACTTCTCAGAAGTGAGAAGTAGTTAGCCTAGTTGTGCATGCATTAAGCTTGTCTTGGTTGGTTAAATTTTCACTGAGTTATGGCCCTTTGTTGTTTTTTATACAGTGTATATACAATATCTCAGTAACTACTCATAGGAATTCAATGAAACTTCACAGAAGTTATAAAAAGTAAGCCAAGTTATGCATGCAATAACCAGGTTTTGTTTGGATTAATTTTCACTGAGTTATGGCCCTTTGTTTTATACAATAAGTAAATTTTGTCCATACCATTTATCAGCAACTACATGCAGGAATTCAGTGAAACTTCTTAGAAGTGATAAGTAGTTTGCATGTCCACAATAGGTTTTGTCCAAGTAAATTTTAATGAGTTATGGCCCTTTGTTATTGTTTATATAATGAATATTTAGAAACTGGTCAGGATATTTCTAAGCAACAATTTGCAGGTATTAAAAAAATGAAAATGCATTATATTTCCCTCTGTAAAATGTAACAATAACTGTGTCAAGGCCGCATCTGGGGGTATTCATCACCTTTAGTGATAGTTCTTGTTTTGTACATGACTATTTTCTTCAGGTTACCAATAATTGAGTTTGTATATCTGAGAAAATAGTTAGTGTCTTACATTAATAAGTAAAGTCAAACCTGTGAAGTAAGGCCACACTAAGGCCAAGGAATATGTAGGCTTTTATTCAGTGATCATTTTGTTCTGAATAATCAATGACAGTATTTAAAAGACTAGCTATTATTCACAGGCTGGCTCTGAGGTGGCCGCAAACACCTGGTTGTCTGTAGTAAGAATTTATGTATGTTAAGCAAGACAATAATCAGAAACAAGATCATAGCACACTGTGGTTATTTGATCTACTATTTGTAACAGTGTTCAATTTAAATTAATAAAGTGTTATGTAATGTTAGGTTTGTTTCGTCACCATTGATGAACAGTACTATAGTTTTGTATGACATTTAGACTACTAATCATTCCACCCAGGGTGGATCAGTGGTCAGGTGATAATGTGCTGGACTACTAATCCAAATGTCATGGGTTCAAATATCAGCTCCGCCTTCAAATATTTCAGAGATTTTTTTCAATGTCAATAACCAAGCCAAGTTTTGTGAAAATCACAGAAAAGGGGTGAAGCATGTTACGGTGTTTTACACCGTGCACGATAAAGAAATAGGAAAATCTATTTGAAAGAAGAGTAGGAGTGCACGATAAAGAAATAGGAAAATTTATTTGAAAGAAGAGTAGGAATATAAAAGCTTGGTTCTCCTGCACCTTCTCTCTTCTCTCTCTGGTGGACTCTGGCATGACAATAGCTGGCAAATGTGCTATTAAACAATAGACAAACCAACAAACCTAATCATTACACCAAGATGACTAACAAATATCAGATTGCTTCAGCTTGTTTCAGCGACAATAAAATAACTCCCAACAGTATGGGTAATATAGTCAATGAATTATATTTGTATCATTTCAGGTAAAACATTCAAGTATGTCATTACAATCATACTTGAGAAGTATTGGTAAAGATATCAATGAGTTAACTAAAATAACATCTACACTAACTCAAATATTTCAAGATTACCAAAAGGTTGACAGGTACGTTATGTGTGATTATTTATGTAAACCTTACAGTAAGCATTTCTAAATAACTTAGTGTATAGAGCACAGGTTGCTTTAAACCAGAGGTTGTAACTTCAAGGCCCGGTCAAACTTTCTGTGACTATTTAAGTAAGATTGCTACCCAAGAAATTTTTCCAACCATGTAGGAAATTTACAGGAATCCTAGGAAACAGTTTGCTTTGCTCTTTCGCTAGTTGTTATTTCTATGAATGTACATAGTAAATATATTTTATACCTGATTTTATTGTAAAAATTCTTTCATTTCTTTGACATTTTATTGTAGAGTTTCCTTACCGATGTTGAAGATGTTAGACCAGTTGCTGTCTATTGGTTGTTTTGATTCATTACTGGAGCATGAAAGGTGAACATAACTGTTATTATTTTTTTGTTTTCATTATCATTTAATGGAAGGAATTATATTCTGATATATTCTTCATTCAATTTATAGAGCATTCTGAAATTGATAGAGATTTGCTATTGACTTATCTATTTATCTGAAAAATTACGGATTGATTCAAATATTTTATTATTTAGATACCGGTATAACAAATTTAAATGCATATTTTTAATCAATTAAAATCAGCTTTTTGATATAAAAAAATTGACAATTTTGATAAATGTTATTGTTATATTTACTTACATTGTATCACTTGACAATTGAAATTATTGGTAAATTCTTTGCTGCTATACACACAATCAATATTATTTATTTAACTGTTTGCATTATTCTACATCTTTCATTATAACTGTCAAATTGTCAGACTTAAAAGTCATTTTCAAAGTATTTGAAGTTTAGTTTGATAAAAGCATAAAATGACTCACTCACTATCTGATATCTCTTAACCACTTATTTTCTCTGATACTTAGTTTTCAAGCCTAGAACCATCTTGTTTGAACTGTTGAATCTCTTACTGACGTATGAAATAATTCATTTTTAGCCATCCATTTCCATTGGAAGTGTACAAACTTGTTAAAGCAGAGATCCAGAAAAGTGGGGAACCACAGAAATTACTGGCTAGTGCTGATGTGTAAGTATCATACTCTACTAATAAAGCTACCTCAGAAACTGTTTCAATCTCATTTGTGAATGAAGGATTTTCATTTGTATATGGATCTTGAAAAGTTTACTTCAGAGTTCTACTTTCAGTAAACTGTTGAAAGCTTTTGACCAACAGTGGATTGGTTTTTTTTTGGGAGGGGGGTCTGTAAACCTTATTTACAGTTCACTTTTTCTAATTCTTTTTAATGCAAATTTTATCAACAATTTGATGTTATTGAAGTTGTCTGTGCTTACCTGTGTCTGTATATTTTCAGATTCTGTGGATTGTTGCAATTTCCTGGTGAAGTAAGAAGGAAGAGTCTTATGTCTTTGTCTATCTCCTTGTGTCATAGATTCCCTAGGGTATGATCTGATGTTATTTACTTCAACTGCCTTAAGTTGCAAAACGGTTGCCTTACTGTTTCTTGATATTTACGCATATCTGCATCAATTTCCTGTAGTTCTTAAGAAAATATATTAATTTTGATAAATTTCATTATTTTTCAAAAAATGATGTAGGTAAATAGAATAATATTGGTAAAAAAGAATAATAATATTGGTAAAAAAGAATAATATTGGTAAAAAAAGCAGTATTCATATCCAGCTTTTTAATTTTCAAAAAAAATTTTAATCAATCTTTTAGAAGTGTAGAAATGCTGATCCAGGTTAGAAAAAAAACATAAATGCTTTCTACATGTTATTTTGATAATTTTTTGTTGGTTTTGGTTGATGTTACCAGTGTTAAAGTAAAATTATGAAAATTTGTGTTTTTTAGATCCGTAAGACCACGGCGAACAAATTATATGAAGTGTTGGTTACTTATGATGATATTGCACCTATTGAGAATCTAGATGAACTTATGACAGTACTTAGTGAAACTTTATGGTAAGTCTTCCTATCTTACTCTATTTAACAATAACTGCTACATGTTCTATTACATTGACTCCAAATCAAAAACAAAGGTTTTGGTGTGTATCTCCATCATAGAAAATATTCTACCTTTTCAGAATTTTGTCACACAGTTAGGGGAAGGGGCCATTTCTTTAAATTTGGGGAAAAATAAATTAAATTTTTGCGAAAGGGGAAGAAAAAACTTGATGTAAATTGAAGTTTAGGAGAAAACTGCATGATTTTAAAGAATTTTCCTGAGGGGAAGACACCTATAAACGGCCCCTGCTTTTATATGAATTATGTCTTTTCTGGTGATTAATGAATTTTAGAAATCTTATAGATATACATGAGAACATTATAAAGTTGATTGTTGTGGTTGATGGCTTATGTATAAGCTTACTAAAATTCATATTTCTTCATAGAACATTATAATTAAAAATTAATGATTTATGAATAAATATTTGCCTTGAACACTAAATATATATGTAACATTATTGTGTGTAGTTTTGGAATAAATTGAATTGTTTTCTGTTGTACATTCATGCTTATGCGTAGAGTTAAGACAGTATTTTGATATTCCAGGGAAAACAATGTGAGTGAAATAAAACCTATTAGGAATAAAGTTTGTGAACTGCTTGATATACCGATACCTACAATTATCAAAAAGGTATGTATCTTGTCCATTAACATTTTGTATTCTGGTCAAACCTCACTCAGTGGCCTCTATGGTCGAGTGGTTATGGCCTCTTGACTAGTTAGCACTAAACCCTGACTGCTCTAAGTTGAACCCTACTCGGTACCAAATTCCACATGTGAGGAAGATGTCTAGCTAGCTTGGAAACCCTAGTGAAAAAGAAAAAATATGTTACTTTATGACCGCTTAATGAAATCTTATCTGTTGTTTGTTCTTGGTAAGGATTGTGAATTTATGTTTCTCCTATTACTCCTTAGACTAATCTTAATCTATTCTCATGAATATGTGAATGTTTTTCACAAAACATGAATTTTTTTTTAAAAATGAGATGAATGCTGGCTGACAATAAAATTGTGAAGTTGTTCCCCTTTCTATGATATATTTATATCTGTAGAACTAGGCTGTTTTTCTTTGACACTTTTCTTGTTTATTTTTTTTTTTTTTAATATAAATTTTGGTGTTCTGAATAAAATTACAATTTACCTTTACATAGATTTATTTTGTATTGGAGAAATAGAAAATATCAGTCATGTATGAGGATTGTTTGATAAGTTCCTGAAATTTTATAACAAGAATAAAACAAATTTATTAAACATCTCATACATGTAACAGCATATTCATTCTAAAAACAGTATAATTTTCATAGAATTGCATTGCTTACATTAAATTTTTACCACACTTTAGTATGGTGACATGGGTACACACACAACATGATGTTAATATCATTTTCAAGCAAATGTTACACTTTTCGATGTTTTGACCACCTTTGGCTACACAATTCTTGCACCTGTATACACACATGTTAAATGTCTGAATATATTAGTGGCTGCTGAAAGTTCTGATAGCTTTTCTAGTTGCCAAGTAAGTCCCTGTAACCCTCAAGACTTGCATTAATCTCGGGAAATGTCTGAAAATCCATGGGATAAGTTGGGAGAATCATCCAGAATCTCAAATCCAAGCAGGCTCCAAAATGGTCTCATCTGTGGTGACTTTTCTGTCAAAAGCATTCAGACACCAAGTGGACATCTTTGACATCTCAAGATTTCAAGTTAAAAGTTGGTGACGGAATCCGGACAAAAGCTCCCCCAGACAAAAGCTCCCCCGTTCATTTTGATAGAGGCAGACAAAAGCTCTCCCATTGTTTTACTACCCCGGACAATCGCTCTCCTGTTATTTTTGCACCCGGACAAAAGCTCCCCCAGACAGAAACTCACTGTTGATCATGTTATTCAGTCAATAAATATAAAATAAATGTATCCAGATTATTTCGGACTACTTAAGACCTGAATCTATACTTTCTCTAATTAATTTTGTTTGTTACACGCTGATTTAAACGTCTCTTGCAAACAATGCATTTAAGTGTTGATCTATTATCTCTGTCGGCTCTATACTATACTCTTATTAATTTTGTGTTACACGTTAAATGAACGATAATTATATCACCATACTGATTGATATTTGTTATTAAATAAAATGTTAATAAGACAATCTGTATTTTCGTTGGCAAGAACATTTTTATGCTTTGAAACTTCACCAGAATTTTTCTTGTCCAGGGGAGCTTTTGTCCGAGGTGCAAAAATAACGGGAGAGCGATTGTCCGGGTAGTAAAACAATGGGAGAGCTTTTGTCCGCCCCTATCAAAATGAATGGGGGAGCTTTTGTCCGGGGGAGCTTTTGTTCTACATTTGTTGGTGACTTATGACTTGATGTTGTGGACTCCTTGATCAAGTCCCCACACAGCTTTATAACTGCATTCTGTTAAATATCATATCAAAGACCTATACATACACAGACAAGCAACTAGTCTAAATCTCGCTGTCAGATGGCAGATTGACAAAATCTCACAAAATCACGTTTGTTTATCGCTCATTTTCTATTGAAGATATATTAAAGTAAATTATATCTTACAATAGAGCAAGACATTCCCTACAAAATGATACCTAGTTGATAAAAATTGGAGCACAAAAAAAAGGTTTTATGCAAAATACAAAGGTCCCTGCATGAACCTTATATCGTACATTTTGTCATTTTTCTGCTATACTTGTTGAATTTAAGTAATAATTTCAAAGAAATTTCTTGACAAATCTTATTGAAAATATTTTCTTGCATCAGAAAAATGAGTACTTAATGACATGGTTGAAAAATCATTAATGAGATTTGCACAAATTTTAAGTACCGGTAGTTTGCAAAATTCAAAGATCTGCTGCGTGCAAAAATAGCATTTTCTACAGGCGCATACAGGAGTTTCTTAACTACAATGTATAGGTCTTTGATCAGATGAAGGACGTCATCACAGTAAAAATCTGACAAGAAGTGATATTGAATTAAATGTGATGAAAATTTGCAAAGAAACGACCACAACAACAACTTTGCTGTGAATTATGTCAATTTGCATTTAAGACTTCCGACAAATATGCGCATGAATATTAGAAAGTTTGTTACTCATTTGCAATATTATGCGAAAATATAAATTAATTATTTTTTAGACAAAAATTTCTCAAACATATCAAACAACCCTCTTATATGTGATTTTTTCCTTTCTTTCAGTGTTTTATTAATTAATATATTGAATTGTTCTTGTTGTTTGTTTTTTTTCAGACTGAAGCAAGTTAGTGAGAGACCACTTCCAGTGTTGTTTAGTTCAATCATGAATATGAATATTTATGTCTCTAGAAATTATATCTACATGTGCTTCAGATGTACTGCAGTTTGAACATTTAATTTATTTAGTATTAGCTGATAAATTTATGTAACTTTTATCAATAAAAATGATGCCATACTTCTAGAAGTATACTTCCATCAAATTGAAAGGAATTATACACATTATATATGTAGCTGTGTCAAAATAGGCAGTCATTATAGAGATTTGGCTATTTATATAAATAAGTCATTTTATATTAAGTTATTAAATAGTGAGTGGGAACTGTGGTAATTTTTTATGTAATATAATCAACAATGATATAGTCATCTTGTATTCATTCTATGTACTAAATGTACTAAAAGATTCACTTGATTCTTCTTTAAAAAAAATAGAATACATATGCTGGAAAACTGTTTTCAGTATCTTTTTCTATCTGTATCAATGTCATTTGAAAGGTAACTGTCGACTACACTTACTGTCTTTCTCTCCTCCTTGCACCTTTTTCTTTTACTGAATATGCTAGTATTTTTGTTCTGTATAAATTCAATGAGTCATCTAAAATACCCATGTGATATATAATTGTCTATTTTCTTTTCAGTCTTAAAACACATAACAAGGAAAACGACACTTTGTCAAAAGTACTGTTATTGAAAACTTTTATAGATATATGATCTGTGTTACAACTACCTTAATGATAATGATAAATATTAATAATGTGGCAATTGTTTTATTTTTTCATATAATTCAATTATGCATGTTTCTGCTGTAAAACTAAGAAATTTGCTTAAGATAATAATACACAAAGTTGTTAAGTTATTTTTATTTATAGTCATTATACAGCCCTATGTTTCACCTTAATCACCAGCTCATTAGGTCGTCATTTGTTATACTAGATATTTTACTTGTCATTTATTTATTTTTCATAACACAAACCTTGTAACTAATAATGAAGTATGGTAATATAATGCTTAATTTAAAGCCTATTTTCTTTAAACTTTAATTATTCCTGTCTACAATGACTTTTGTTAACACAAAATGAAACCATTTAATAACTAAGCGACTACACAATCACTGTGTATTAATTTTGATAAGTTGACTTTTCTTCTTTTGTAGTGCATTTGTTACATGATAGTACTGTTATATGTATACAATAATATTGGACAAAAAATTAGACATGTTTGCTTTACTATGTACTTTGTATGAAAATAGACTGTTGTACATTACATGTGGAATAGAAAATAAAAATACAAAAAAATGTTTTTATGTCAGTGCTAAAGTATTCAAGGTCTTTCACCTCACTTATATACTGGTTCTGTGCCTGAATATTGACAGTGCCTAATTTTTCCTACTCAGTAAATAGTGTCATTGCAATTTTCATTGAAACGATTGATCAGTATAGACCCAAACGATTGCCACAATTAAAATAACACTTATCCATGTAAGTATGAACAGCCGAAAAAATCCTTCAAATATCCACATCACTAAAAGTAAATACCCAGTGATGCCTGATATGGAATGTAAGTGGGACATGTAAAATTCTCAAGGCATTGTGTTATTATGTGAAGCCACACTATTGACTTGTCAGTCTGTCTTTAGAATATGTCTATGTGTCATATGATATTGTTAAAACAAGGTCTTAATATGTTAAAAAAACATGTGATCTTCTCAGGGAATCATATTGAAATGTTAAACCACAATGTTGACTTGTCAACTTATCACATGTATATGTCTACTTGTCATGCTATATTGTTTAAACAATACTTCATTATGTCAAAACAACATACACAATGTAACATATGATCTTCTTTAGTATTGATGTGTGTTAAACTGTCAAAGATTCAGATGTCAATAGAACACAATGTCATGAACTCAAAATTGAAAATTATTTATTTTGGGGCAGTATCTTTGTACAGATGATTGGTGAAAATAAGAAAATATATATTTGCTGGTAAGAATTTGGTTGTGATGCTAAAAATAATGTCTTTATTAGTTAGTCAGTTGGATTGGCTCAGTTGGATTGGCTGATACTCAAATAGTTAGTATTTTTAATTTTAACACTGTCCAAATACTAAGGCCCTTTGTAGATTGACTTTGACACAGTTTATGGGCCTATTTTAAGGAAATAATATCTGATGAAAGCAGTGGTATAAAATTTCTCAAATCAAGAACGAGTTTTATGAAGAACCCAAGTTCTAATTTTATGGGAATGCAACATTATTTTTTGTAATTTTCTTTAATAAAACAACACCAAAACTGTCCAGAGTCAGGCACTGAACCAGTATACAGCTTTGTGGGCTTGTCTAGAATTTTTTTTTTTCCTCTTAGTCTTAAAATGTCAAACAAGTAATACACTCAGTTTTAAGTCTTAAAGTATTATATATTGACCCACTGTTTGATGATGTTTTAGATAATCTATTATGTAGCTTGCATACCTTAATTGTGTGTTGTATTAAAACTAATTGTACACACCGGTTAATGTGATAATAAAACTAATGGCAACAATGTTACATTGAAACAATATTTGTTCTATCAACTTTTATACAAATTTAAATGTCAAAATTGTATCAAGTAAAAGTCAATGATGAGTATGCTTAGGCATGTGGTAACACCTGGTTAGTGTTGGTTTTATAAGCCACTCATGTTTATCATTGCAAATAAAATTCTCTTGGCAATTGTACAATCTTTTGCTTCACATCATCACATGCTCATAATTTACAGAACATGTTCTGCTTGCTTTGATATTTGATTTATCTGCATCAATCTGTGATAAGTTTTTTTCTTGCTGTACAGTATACTTATATACAAGTAAAATGAATAAATTCTTTTGTGTATATCTGTGTTGTGATATTTCCCCCTGACTGATATATTAAATGTATTCAGTCAAACCTGTGATGAAAGGTTACCTTCAGGATAGACAAAGTGTGATCTTTATTCACAGGTGGCCTCAATCTCTACCCAGAGTTGTCATTCCTTTCTAATCCACACACATCTCTGTCAACGTCTCGATGCTAAGATTCTTGGCAAACTACATTTTGATCCATAACATTCTTTTGTGTATATTTCATTAATATTTATTAGATGTCATAATGAAATATGTCATATCGTTTTAGAAAACGCTTCAGTTTGCTCCATCATAAGCTGTGCCATTAGGGATTATTTAACCTTGTAACTCTAAACCAAACTTAGCCGAATAATACCGAAGTAAAAAATCAAAATGTGGATAATATAACCAGAGACGTATAATACAACTCATCATTTTGAAATCATGCATCTGTCATTTGAAGCCAGGCTACTTTTTAGACATTTAAGTACACAGTCTGCAAAATTAGCAGTTGTCTGGAACAACCAATTTTTCATTCGGACAACCAATTTTAAATTTTCATTAATAAATCAATGCAAAAGAAGCTAAAATTTCTGTTTTCAGCAACCACATTTCAAACCTTAATTTCACACACTGAGTACTGTTTTACATACTGATAAGACTGGTTATTAACTTCACTGATCCCACATACACAAGGATAAATAAACATTTGTTTTATGCTTGTATGGGTCTAAGACACTTTATCTATATTTGATATTGAGATCGGGACAGTCCTGCTATAATGACTGTTTATTTCGTTATAAGTGTTGAACTGAAAGTCAAACCTGGGCTTGCCTCATGGATGTATCTAGATAGCTTTATAGACTGAATTTAACTACCTGACATATCTCAGCTAAACTTTAAAATCTTGTTAACCCATCGCCAAACAAGTATTGTATCCTTTTGAATACTAGTATGGTGGGATCTATTGTTAAAAATGTATAACATCTTCAAATTTGTTTATGCTGACAATATGTAAAACGTCAGGGATCAATACTATTAAATATATACTCCGTGACCCTAAATTTGTAAATGAATTTCTGTTAGGAAAGAAAATGTGCTGATTTAAAACGTCTAAAGATTAGGCTAATTAATGTTTTGGTTAACTTTGTACAGCGACATTTTGCAGAATAAAACGAACGCAGGTAATCAACAACAACAACAACAAAAGCTTCTGCGTTGACATTAAGTGGATAGTTTTGTCTCCCATAGTTTAATTTGATGTCAAATGGTCTTTAAAAACTTTCAGTAATTCGCCACGTAGGCCGATGAAGGTAATACTAATTTCGAAATTCGATTGGTTTCTTATTTTTTGGCGAAAAAATCACGTTGTCATATGTTTTCGTGATGATTTTTTTACCAGTTCATCATCATGTGCGTAAGTGTATCTTCCATGGGAGAAGATGCACTTTAACAAAAGACTGGATGATAAATGTCTAACAAACAGTATATAGGTTGAACTTCATCCCAAAAATATTGAGTTTTCAATTTGAAACGAGTACAGTATAATCTGTCTACATCATCTGACTATCATGACCATACATGACTCAGATGGTCAGAAAATCTGACAGTTCAAGTTACAAATATACCTTGGAGAATTTTATATATAATGTACATTTGAATGCAAACCACAACTCTCTCTTTAAGGAATCACGGTGCATTTTATAGATATATATATAGCTCAGTTGCTTGAGCATCTGGCTTACAAGCAGGAGGTCGCATGTTCAAACCCCTACTGTATTACATTTAATGACATGAGTGAGGCTAGGCAAGGGTGAAGCTTAAACTGGATTAGTCTAAAGAGCCTGTGATTGTCACAATAAATTACTTGAATATAAAAGGAAGGAGAAATGAATGTAGCAGTATGGTATATAAATATATAGTATGTGTATTTATAAATTGGTTGTAATGTTAACAGCCCAATAAGCTCAGTTGGTCAAGCATCTGACTTGCAAGCAGAAGGTTACAGGTTTGAGTTCTGCATCAGGTACATAAGTTTTCTCCTGTAAAATAATTTAACTAATGCAGGACTCGAACCCACAACATGCTTGCAAGTCAGATCTATCAACTGGTGAGTAACACAATTTTATTCATATTAATAATACAATATATATTATTATAGTACAATTCAACAGACTGATTTGCAACTAGGAACACAATAGTCATGATTATTTCTTAATACATGATAAACAAATGATGAATTTAATTATGGTTTAAAATTTAAATTCTAGTGAATATAATCATGCAGGATGAATGTACAGGAAACTATAGATACTAGAAAAATTACACACATTATACTGACACATTTTCGTATGTACACAGTATTGTTTGTTTATACAACTCACCCTTGGCACAACAGGTAGTTTCATGTTTCACTAAATACTTGTGATTCTTGTAGATCTGTACTCAGCATTTATAGCTGTAAATTTACCACTAAACTAGTCTTATGATTGTCTTATCTACAGGAAATTATCAAACACATGGTTTGTCGTTCTTTTTTCTAATCTTTTTTCATAATTTGGTTTATAAATGCTGTACACAAAGTACCTTCAGTGGAGTTTTATACCACTATTGCAGCCATTATTATTGTTGATATTGTGTTGTAAATGTGAGAGAAAAAAACAACAGTTATTTCCATGATTTTCTTAGATAAAAACACTCAGGTTCACCTTAAGAATGATAATTGTGCTATTAGGGAACCAATTATCACTTATTATACCCCAGTTTACTGTTAAAAATCCCTCTCATCCAGCAAATGTATGAGATAATGTGCAATCTCAAGCTGGCAATAAATAATTCTGGAACATTTGAAGTGTAGGGCAGTGGTTGACAGAATACTCTGAATGTGATGTTGAATGGACTTACTCATGGAGTTCATTTTGCATGTGTAAAATTTAAATGAGGTGAAACTTAATTCAATGGAATATGGCAGCTTTTGTAAAAAAGTAAGGATTTCAATGTATTACAACAGGATTATAATTATGATGTTGTTGAATGTCTTTAATATGTGTTGAAAAACTTACACATTTATATGTACATGGCATAGCAACTGTTATATTGCAATTTGGTGTATTTGTGGAAGGATATAAGATGGAACTCACTAGCATAGGTCAACATGAGCTTTTGAAACCTACCATTGATGTGAAAAAAGGTATATAAATGGTAACTTATCCTGGATGTCACTGTCAGGCATATGGCTTTAGTTGCTGACAACTAGTAATCATGGAAACAAAGCGTCTTTCTTTGTGTGAAAGTCTGATAACCTTTAAATTTTATTAATTTGACCTCTGTACAATTATAGGAAGTAAGGAAATTCACAGGTACAGCAGCTTTGGTTTTGTTGGTTTTATTTCTTACTATCCAGTATCCAGTCGCAGTGTGTTATCATGATCATAAATACTGAGGTCTAAAATTGTAGATAAAATGATTTATTAGTTTAGTCTTAGGGTAGTCCTACTAATAAGACTGTTTGTGATGATACTTGATTTGGCCCTGTCCCTTCCAAAATGATCAAGAATTTGGCGAACAGGAAGCTAATAAGTAAGACTTATATAGTCTTTGTGGAGTGTAGCCCTACTAATTCGGCTTTCCTGTTGGCTGATTTTCGTGAACAAATTCGGGACAGTGCCAAAGTCAAAAAGTATCTCGTTGTCACAAACAAGTCTTATTTGTTGGACTATGTGGAGTGAAGGTGAACATGTTTTTGCCTGGATGCCCATCATCAGAAAAAAGTCTACTTAGGTTCAATGCCTGATCATTTATCAAGTACAGCTTAGGTAGTAATTAACAATGTTCACTTATATTGAGATCAGTATGGCAAGATTGTTACAAATTTCAGTATAGTTCAGTTGTCAATCAGAAAGGGTTCAGAGATGATACTGGGCCTCGGCCATGGTCCAGTGGTTTGTGCACTGGATTTGTATCCCAGGTTTAATTCTCGGTCACTGCAGGTCATACCCTTACATAAAATTTGACAACAATGTTGATTTTTCTCCAAATGTGTAGAAGTTGCTGGTTCCTTTTGAAGGGTGATTTAGTACCAGTTTGAAAACTTGATAGGTACACAACTGAAAAATGATAAAAGAAGAGATGATACTGAAGCAATACTTAATTGTTGCAACAAGAAAATTATGTAAATGTGACATTTTTTCCATTCATTTAGAATAATCAATATTTGTTGGAAAAGGAACTTAAATTTAAACCTGTTCAAAACTTGAAAATGCTAATTCTTTATTTTCAACAATGAACACAGTTTTAACCTGCCTCGATTGTCGTGTGGTTATGGTTGCTGACTTCAGAATCACTGTAACCTCTCACTGATAGATGTCGTAGTTTCTAGCCCAGCTAATAACCATATGTCTCTTTATGTGAGAAAGTAGGCGGTTGCTTACGAGGGATGGGAATCTAGTGCTGGTTCTTCCCACAAATGATGGGTAGGTAAACTGTCTGCCTCATATGACTCGGACTGTTGAAAATGGGCGTAAAACTCAACAAAAGAAGCAAAACATGAACACACTTTTGTTGTTCCACCATTTAATTTTCAAAAGTACTGTATGCATGACATTGTATCTGTAAAGATTTTATTTTAATACAATGTAAGTTTGAATGTTTACTTTATGTAATTTTGAGACATCAGTGTTCGAACTAATAAATTTAAAGCACTATCCCGAACCATGTGTGGACTTTTGAAAATAAAAAATTTCCCACTAGCCCAAATTTTAGAAAATGCACTAGCCCGATAAGAAATTTACTAGCCCTGGGCTGTGGGTTAGTGTGAAGACTGGGACATTTATTTCGGATGTTATAAATCATTATTTTATCAATGGTGCATTTCTTCTGTCTGTGCAAGTGGTCATCATACTGCTAGATGAAACCCAATGATTACTGGTTGGTGTAGACAAAGACATATACATACATGTGTAGGTCTTTGGTGTAGACTTACATTTGACCTACCTTTTCCTTGCCATGATTTTCAGAAAGTCAGTATGTAATCTAGAATACACATTTCATGTCTAAAATGCATGGTGTTTCTTATATTTTAGAATTTGGTTTTGCCTCAGTGATTTTGCCTGATACATACATTTTTTTATTCATTTGCCTGGTTATAAATCATTTGCAAACTGTCTGATTTGGTTTTGTTATTTGACATGCAAAACTAGGTCACTACCATTATTTTTGGAAAATTGCCAGGATGGGCATCTTCTAAATTGTGTTGTAATTCACTTTAAGAATGTGTAACAAGGTATAAAACTTTTACAATGAAATGGTTTAAGTATCTATTAATTAAATTCATTTGTTGTGTAAAATTCCCTATTTATTTTATAATGTTATTGCATTTGACAAACAAAAATGTAATGTGTGCTCTAAGTTATGTGTGTCAATTAAATAGTTGTTCACACCATTCAATTTTACATATTTCAAGTTCTAACTTCTATACATCACATATGTTTTTATCGCCTTAGATAATTAGTTACAAGCTTTATCAAAGCAGACTGAGGTTAATCTACCAAATGGCTTCTATAAGTTATTATAAGTAATAACTTAGTACTTCCTGCCAGAATGTTTTAATTGTAATTCTATTGGTCAAATTTTATAAATGATTATTTTGTTATTTGTTAGTCTTTACTAAGAGTCTACACTAAGTCTTCAATTAACATCTGGATTTATCAAATAAGTCTTCACTGAGTGCAGGAAATTAGCCCCCCCCCCCCCCCCTGGCATCCCCCCACCCCGAATGAAAAAATCAGTAATGTGGACATTTGCCTCTCCCCCAGTTGAACATTTACCCCCCCAGTCCTTATTTTCAAGTATTTTCTAGATGAATTATACCTACGAGTATTTGTTTATTATAGCTATTTGCGAGTAGTTACTGTATTGTCTATTACTAGTTTGGCTATTCCTGGCCATTTGATTGGCTAATGGTGTTTTCGACCGGCTATTTGTTGCGTTACCTTTCCTGTTTGACTGAATCTGTTTGTCTGCTCTGTTTGTCTGCTCTGTTGTTGAAACGCAAATAAGTAATGTAGGCATCGTTCTATGATGTTAACGTGGCATGATATCGGGAACATCATTAGATGCTAGTTTAATGTGATTTTATCATATCAGACTATGGTGGATTTGGTAGTATTTAGGGTGTACTTTATTCCATTGATGTATGGTATGGTAATACCATGTACATATGAACTACACATGAATATATTCATTTGTCAAATACTCATGATTGTCAAATATGTATAACTTGTAAATATGTTATACTCTCCATAATGGAGGAATGAATAAAAGCAACTTCATACAAAAAACTTAAACCAATGCTTCTTGTAATTCGTCAAACTATAACATTTTGTTATAGTTGTTCTTGTTAAAACTAATGTACAATGTAATATATAATGTTTTTTTGGGAAAGCAAATGTTCAGCGATGAAAATCCATGAGTGCTAGCAAATTGCTGTCATAGATAACTAGAGATTTAGTTGATGTGTCCTTTTGGACTACAGCTTGTTTCAGCTCATTTTTTACATAGTTACTCAGTAACAGTAGGCTGCAGGCCAATTAAGCCGCTTAAATGTGTTTGGGCTGGTTAGGAATCTCAAAAGTATATGCATTATTGCTAGAAAATGCCCGGACCCCCTCCCCCCCAGCAGGCCTGTTAGTCTAGCTTTTGGGCCTGTTGGCCATAAACCTATTGAGAACCCTGTTAGAAAAAAAATACAGGAAATGTGTCCATCTAATTCATAACCTCAGCAGTTTTATTCTGTGACATTAAGCCATGTCCTAATTAACTAACTGACTGTCCCAAACCCCCTTACATTGTCCAGCATCACCTGAATCCTACTACACCCATTAAGTCTAAATCTCCTATTTTTCTTACAATAGGATTATCAGTTGTTTGATCTGTCCATTTCAATTTATTACTTACCCAGTACATTCATTGCAACTGAGACCCAAAAAAAAATAGAATTTCATATCATGCTGGTCAGAGACTGTACCCTCTGTCCACTATAATACTAATGCGTGAACAAGTAATTAAAACTCCTCCTATTATCAAAGATGCTGATTAACCTGACTAAATTTTCCACTCAAATGTCCGTATGGTTTTTACCTGCCAGTTTATATCAGAAAATCATGTATGGCTGGTGTAATCACAATAAAAAGTCATGCTATAGAAGTGGATCTGTGTTGGTAAAATAAATTCTATTTAAAACTGATAAATGATAGATGAACATCAGACTACATTATATATCCATTCAGACTCATTTCTGAGACATTTTTTAATTTTAATTTTTTTTTTTCATTTCAATATTTTCTTTTTAGGGAATTTACAACATTTTACTGTATTATCATGTATCATTAAGTCTGCTAATTTTGTCTGTGGGTGCTATGTTTGACAAACACCTGTCCTCCATTTTCTCAGGTAGGGTCAGTCTGTGAGAATTGAAATTAACTTTTACTTTATTATACAGATAGGCAAATACTTACTTGCCTTTGGTGACCCGATGATAGATTGCAGTGACATGCAATTGCAGGTCACCTATTATTCTGACTTATCTTGCTTTTGCACACTTAAATATCAATTCACTTCCTATAACCCTTGCCCCATGGCCAATACCTGTAATTAACAACTGTAAATATTGCATATGTAGTTCAGTCTGGGACTATAATATACTATTACACATGTGTCCCAGCTTCAACTGTCATGTTTATAAGGTTATAATTATATGCCTCCAGAAATATAATTTTGGACACTTCAATAATTACCAACCAAATTAACTTGTCACTATGTGACATCAAAGGCCTATACATTACATAGGTCTTTGGTGACATGTATACCTTTCTTTGAAAATCATTCACTCATAAAATGAAGTTAAAAATTACATACTGTTCAGTATTTAAAGCACACATCATGATGATTCATTTTTTTTTCAATTTATAACTGAAGTTTTATCAGTACAGTCATTCCACATACCAGCATTGTTGAATGTGAAGACACAAGTTGAAATACTTTTAAGTTTGTAAGTTATGAGATAAATTTTGAGATTATATTAAATTACACAAACATTTATGTTAAACTTTTCAGAAGAGTTTTTGGTCAATGTAGCCCAGAGTGTTGAGCTGGTGACTCAAAGTGTTACATTCTTGTTCTATTTTAACAGACAAGTAGTATTAGGCATATCAGTTTACATAGCCCAACCCACAAATACTCTAAACATTTTATATGTTATGATAATCAACACCCTTTCATGCCACATTTAAACTAAGGTCGGGTTACCTCCTGATAAATAAATGTTTTTACATCATTAACATAAAATGGCTGTATGTGAAAATATTATGTTATGTCCTAGTTGCTCAGTTTTTACACTCATATCCATGATTTTGTGATGTTTACCAAGGGTGTATTCAGTTTTGCGTGAATCGTTACACAAATTAAACAAGGATACTGCTGTGAAGGTCTAACCCTCCAGCTACTAAGATGCCAGTTTGGCCATATTTATATTACTCATTTTTTAAAATGATTTATAATAAACACATGCGTTACATGAACTGCACTCTTCTCTTTTGGTCAGAGCTTCCACTAGAGGTCTGGTCTCAGCATGCCATCTTAATGTCCATTTGTTCCTGAGTGGTGGAATGAGGCATCCAATTGTAAATTATGTACTGAGGGCATAGGCTTCTATAGCACTGATAGTCTCAAACACATTCGTATCAGTATTTCTTTTTACATGACTTGAGGGCTCAGTGCAACACTGTAGTAACTTGTTCTCATTTCAATATGAGTTACAACACTGTTGCGTTGAACCCTCAATGTATTATGTGTACTTCTCATGCTTGAAAGTACTAGTAAAGTGTACCTTTTGGATTATTGATAACTACCAGTAGTTCCAAATTCAAAGTTTTCACTGTTTTTGTAAACGCAACAACTGTATTCCAGTATTATTTACAACCAAATGACATGAAAATTCAGACATAAATTATAATGCACAAAAACAGTGCATGCAGACTTAAACTCAAAATTAAGTAACCAAAGCTAGTAACCTTTTAGAATGGGGCTGTAATTCTTGATAAAATGTGACCAATGAAATTAAAGTATTTAAACAAACATGTTCACAGAAAATAACTTATACCTTTGATTGCTCATGGAAGCTAAATGACAGTTTTACATAATTTGTAGAAAAGCGCAAATTGATTGACACACAGTAACTTTATTAGAACAAGCAATCCAATTTTGTATCTTGCAATAATGATATAACTCGAAGAAACTTAAAATAAATGATATTTTTATTACAGATCAAATTTGATATTTTAAACATTCTTGACATAGCTTTTAACCATTAATACACTTGAGATTTTATTTATTAAATATTAGATTTTACTTTGGAACGAATTCATGCCGCGCTTGAGTGACATTCCACTCCAGTCCTTAATTTATTATATGCTACTTAGGCTGGCCCATCCCAAACATTTTTAACGCATGACTTGGTTTTGTAACGTAGGTACAGTGTATAAATAGCTGAAACGGTATGCATTGCGCTAGAGAATTACCGCGATTTCCTGACGAAAAGAAGTAAGGAATAACTTTTGTTTTAAGAAGGAACAGTTAAATCAACTGGATGATAACGATTATTGATGGATTTGAATACTTTGTAAAGTCCAAATGAGAGAACAGTGAAGATAGCTATTATTGTGTGATAGCTCGCTATTTAATGTTTACAAATTCGCAGATCGGGAACATGAAGTAAGTTAGCACGTGAAGTATGTGTCTATAAATCTATCACTGTTCCGACGCTGTATTAAATTGTATTATAACTATCCTGGAAATACGTATCATCTATTTGTTTTTGGCAAATACGTGTAATTGGATTAATGATGCAAAATTAGTGTGATTTTGTGAAATGTGCCAGTTCGTTGATTTGCAAGTCTTAAATGATGTAAAAAGCAGCTTTTGTCGTTGCTGCTGTTGTTGGACGGAGCCAAGTCGAAAAAATGTCTCGCTGTCACAAAGCAGTCTATTTAAAAAATTAGTTGGACTACATCATTATTTGCTAGCAGGTTTATCAGAAACCAAAATATGTTTTTATGAAATATTCACTTGTGGTACTGCAGTGTAGTAATTGATACGCTAACTTAGAGTTTAAATGTGAATAGTGATAGCATTTGTGTGACAGTGGGTAGTCCAACAAACTGACTGTTGGTGGCGGTGAGCCACTTTTCGACTTGGCTGGAGAGGATGGCCCTTAAAAAATTGTGAACGAATCCGGGCTCGTGTAATAAATGTGTCATGCTGAATTTTGGTATCTGTTGAGAAACAGTATTAAGGCGGGGGGGGGGGGGAATAATTATGAAACTAGGTACACTTGGTTATGTAAAAGATTACATTAAACTCATGTGTGCTAGTTACTGAGCACTTGCCAAAAATGTTATCAGTACCTCACGGAGAGAACAAGTAACCTTGATGATAAGTAAGATCATTAATTTTCGTGTAATATATTGTACATGTTTTAATTAGAATGGTTTGAAAGTTCTCAAGTTAATGGGTTTTAAAACTTTAACTTTTCACCTTGCTTTGTTAATATTTGTTTTTGGTAAATGGTTTTATTATTGTCGGATGGTAATTTATGTCGTTTTGTAAAATGTCTGATTTACTGGAGTGTGAGAAATAAACAGAATTAACTCATTTTATGTGATTTATTGTTTTTGTTTCTTAAACAAAGCCACAAAATTGAAATTGTTCAACTGTTTGGCTCATAACAAATATAGTTTATCAGATGCCCCATAGGGTCATCCACTACTTTTTAACATATAGCATTTTCAGTACAAAGCCATACCTTCAATACCAAGCTTATCCATACATGACTGAAAGATCTTTTGATAACCTAGTTTGAAGTGTTTGTTTAGAAAAGTATGTCTGTATCCATGGCAATCTTTTGTATGCTATATTGGGGATTTACTTCAGTGTATTGGCAAAATTAGCTCAAAACATTGGTCAAGCTGTAGTCTTTGGTCAGTTAAGGTAATAAAAGTCTTAAATATTTACACTTATTGTAGAAAAATAGAATTTATTATAGTCCAAATGATACATAAGTTTCAAGTTTATAATCTCAGTGGAAAAAATTATAAAAAAAATAATCCAGCCCAATAAACTTGTACAAGTGGCATGATAAGCCACATACTGGTTTGAAATGTGAGAAACTCCACTTGAGCTAAAGCTGCTGCATCAGATAGGATATCTGCAACATGACATAATGTTAAAACTTAAGTTCTGATTACATGTATATTTTAGGCTTGCCAATTATGAGGATAAGTTTGTCCTACATGTATATAATGAAGTCTTGTTGATTTATAAGTTTTTTTTATTTACTTGTCACTGTTTGTGGTGAAGAAAGTTATTTCTAGTACCAAAAAAAAAAAAAAATCTATGAAACAGACTCCCGACTTGCAAAAAAATATAACTGGAATACAGATGAAAACCGGTGTAAAAAGCCAACATTTATTGACAAAAAACCTATGTCTGGTGTGAATTTTCTGCTAGTCAAGGAAAATCTGTTCTTTATCCCCATCTTGGCAGTTTTATTAGATTATATCAGCTCTGCTTATTAAATGTAAACTTGTCCATGTGGTTTTAATTAAGTAATCCAGAGATTGGAATCTAAGATGTAAATCTCACAGGGGCGACAATTCACTGCTCTGCTGGTAATTATATGAAGAAATTTACTCAGAACAGGTGAATTTGCAGTTTAATGGATGTTTTAATGGGATCTTAGAAAGTTATGGTCCATTTAGAGATGCCCAGAGAGAGAGAAGATAAGGAGAACCGGACATTTATTTTCCTACTTATATTCGAAAACACTGATTAGTAATTATTAGTGTTAACCTAAATCATGTGTAGAAAAAACTTTCATTTCGTATCAAGTGATAAATAATCAGTTGTCCTTGTCAAAGCTAAAACTGTATAAGAAAAGCTTCATTTTGATACATTGATGAGTAAAAAAGACAATAAAAAAATGTATGTTTGTGGTGGAAGTGTGTTATATGGAACTTAATAAAAACAAAGAAAGTGGAAAGCTTTTTTTATAAGTATAGTTATTTTATACTATAATTTACTTAGTATGTTACTGGTATGAATAAAAAGAGTTTGGATGGAAATATATATTACAAGTATAATTATATCAGTGAAAATTGTGATAGAACTTTGTTGCAGGTTCAAAAGACCTCTGCCAAAAAAACCTTTGGGCCCAAAGAGACCATATAGGCACCAGCCAGTATGTTATCAAAAGCCATGGTATATATTTTAACTTTGTATCAGTGTGTGCGGTGCTTGGATGTTTGTTTATATACACAATTGCTTGGGCATGGTGTTAGAGTAAAATGTATGTATATGACTATATCCATAGTGTAGGTGTTAGTATTTACTTCCAGTTTCTGTCCTCATTTTCCATTTGCTTGTCTGCCTATGTATTCTTGAAATTCAATGTTTTTACGATGTAAACTTGTGCATTCAATGATGTCTGTACATTCTTGAATTCATGCATTATGTGGTGTCTGTTCATTTATGAATAATTGCATTCTGTGATGTCTGTTCATTTATGAATTCATGCATTCTGTGATGTCTGTTCATTTATGAATTCATGCATTCTGTGATGTCTGTTCATTTATGAATAATTGCATTCTGTGGTGTCTGTTCATTTATGAATAATTGCATTCTGTCACAGTGTGGTGTCTGTACAGTAAATTCATTCATTGCTAGACTTATTTGCTTGACTTACTGTGGCTTAACTTTGTCTATTTATTTACTCATCCCCACCCAATTTTTTTATCAGACTTTATTGTAAATTTGTACTAGTTTTGTTATGTACTGTTTTGTCTTACAGTATGTACAAATGTATACCTCAGCAATTTCAGTATTATAGATGCTGTCTATATTTAGCATTTTGAATGAATATTTCAACAAGACATTCTGGATTATGGTGCTGGTGACGGTTTATGAATTTTGTGGTGTTAATGGCTTAAAACAACAGTGAAAAGAGCATTTATGTTGCATCCATCTCAAAATTAGCTAAACAAAAACAACAGACTACTTAGGAGAATCAAGCTTAGTACCTAAAATTCTTCAGAAACACTCGCTGAATTTCTTGAATAATTGAAAAATCCATTTCAAATTACTTACTTGATACAGCAAAGTGTTTGCTTTTTTACTATATTTCGTATAATCATAATTTATGTCTGTATTATACTAGATCTAATAAAATATTCTTTTGTACCTGAACACCGGGAGCTAGCTGATAGATGATACTTATATAAATATGTTTTG
Source organism: Lutraria lutraria (assembly GCA_964023205.1). Classification (NCBI taxonomy): domain Eukaryota; kingdom Metazoa; phylum Mollusca; class Bivalvia; order Venerida; family Mactridae; genus Lutraria; species Lutraria lutraria. The sequence goes on from OZ026836.1 coordinate 35,207,821, forward strand.
GAAACTTGTACATTAGTCCAGTCATCATAAATTTTTTGGGGAATTAATAAGTACATAAGCCATTTTTGGTATGTTGGTTCTGTTTGTGGTGAATAACACCCAGAAAAAAGTCCCCAAGAATCCCATGGTGCAAAAGCGATATTTTGGGGCTAAAAGTTGAAAAAAATAAATCAAACGTGGAATTTCAGGAATCGATGTATAACTCAAAAACTATTTGGCCAAATGAGTTTTATTTTTCCAAGATGATGTGTATTGATAAAAGACTTCATTTTGATTTAGTTTTACTCTCGAGTCGAATCCAAAATGGCCGCCATAATCCAAAATGGCCGCCAAAATGTTGTTTTTACTGTTTAAATCCAAATATGACTGATTGCCTCTTATATCAGTCATTCTAATTTCAAATGTAAAAAGAATAAAGATTACTTTTATCTTATTTATGATGAATTTATTAAAAAAACAAATAGCGAAACTTATAAAAGCACACAATGTAATTTTGGACATGAACTGTATAAAAACTCGAATATGACATTCTAGAGCACTATATTTGTTCAAGTTCAGAATTATGCCCAAGACACTTTTAACTTTTGATATTGATGAATATTAACAACTTTTGTATTTTAATGAACTTGATTATTCATTGCATAAATCCAATATGGCCGCTCCAATCCAAAATGGCCGGCCGCAATTCTTACTGTTTAATTCCAAGTTGACTATTTTGTCATATTCTTATTACAAATGTAAGAAGTAAAGAAATTAATTTTATATTATTTGTGATGAATTTCTTTTCAACGTCAATATTGAACTTATAAAGCTCACAAGGTAATTTTGGGCATAAACTGTGTAAAACACAAAAATGACATTCTAGAACCACTATAATTATTCAACTTTAGAATTATGCCTAAGACATTTTTAACATTTGATATTGATAAATACTGAGAACATTTGTATTCTAGTGTTAATTATGCATGATATAAATCCAATATGGCTGCTAAAATTATAGAGTCGATAGGTCATACAACAAAAATAAACAATTAATCAGACAATAATGAAAGATGCCAATGCAAACACCTATCTACATCCTGCAATAGGTTCCTAAGTCTCTTCACTTTAATCTTTTCTGAATAGTTCTCAGATGAAGACATTTTTTCGAATGCAGTAGCTAGTGCCTCTTCCTGAGGGTAGGTAGTCTGTATCATTGTTGTCAACAGACAAATGCTTAATTGGAGATAAGCCTTCTCCATTGACTTTGTGGACCAATATACCTACGTTTTTCTAATCGAGGTTATATTATTCAGTTTTCAGACAAAGTCTCCCAATTATTTTAGTGATTTTCGAGCTTTTGATCTTGATTTACAAAAGGAGTTAATTAAAAATTTTATCAGTTAGTCTCAGATTGAATTTCCTTAGGGCTTCCTTGAGGGTTTAGGTAGCCCATATACAGTCATCATTATACCATACATTTGTAGTTTGTCGTGGCTTCTAGAGTTTGTGGAGGTCAGTGGGATTGAGCCTTCAGCTGTCTTTATGGGCAGTGAAGTAACAATGTTAGACACATCCTCACTATTGTCTAACTTTTCATGAGTAATCATAGGTCTGGTCTCAAAGAAGTTTTTTTTCAAATTCGCTATTGCTAGCTTCCGCAGTTTGGATTGGTCTTAGACAGACGGACATGCTGATGAAATAAGCTGGGAAAGTGGTCACTTCCACAAGTGTCATCTCCAACGTTTCATGTAAGAGTCTTTTAGCAACGTTAATTTAGGCTACACAGAGATAGATTTTTCAGGCACACAAGACCTGGGATGAGAGAAACAACTTAATATCTCTTCCAAAACCAAGAGAAGTACAATTAAATCCTCTGGTCCAGACAAAGTTCATTATCAATTAATTTCTTAAACGCCCATTCATACTCTTTCTCTTTTACTTGATACGTTTAATGATGTATGGGAATCAGATGAACTCCCTTCTTCTTAGCATTGCTAATTCCTATTCCTAAGCTGGGCTTTCTAGTGATCATCACGCAATACGCAGATGCCACCTTCCACTTTTTTATTGTGGCTTTCTTCCGTGTCCAAGTGGGAAACACTCAGATCCACACAAACAATAAATGGGTATGCCACAGGGCTGTATCCTGTGGGTCACCCCATTTAGTATCAAAACTAATAGTGAAGTTGAAGTTTTAAATCAAGGAGTAAACTGCTCCCTTTATGTAGATGGTTTTACTTGAATCCTTTGATGTTTTGAGTCGAAAAAACAAAAACCTCTCCATCAATGATATACTTGATATGAAACTATGTCGGATCAAAATGGTTTCACAGTTTCAATACATTTTTAAATGCATCCGGAACTATGTCTTATTATATGGGCAACACACCAATTCAGGTTGTACCTGACTTTAATTATCTAGGGGTTATATTTGACTCCAGACTTACATTTATATTAGTCATATTAAATCACAAAAAAAGTAATTGCTAGAAGACTCAATACCTCCTGAAAGTTGTCACTGACTGAGGATCTAACAGAAAAGTACTAATACGTTTATATCAGTCTCTTATCCATTCAGAACTGGACTATTGATCCATTGTATTTGAATCAGCCTGGAAATCATATCTAATAGCCCTTGAATCACTACATATTCATGGTTAAAGACCTGTCCCTGGAGCCTCTATGTTGAGGCAAATGAAATACTAGTACTAAGTATCCCTTTTTTCACAACAAAAACTTGCCGCTCATTATACATTTGTATTTTAAAACTAAAATTAAATTTCTTTTTAACAATACATACCAAGTTGTTAATTACACTTTATCAAAATATATCTTTGAATGTAATTCCACCACTTGGCACTTTCCAAACCAAATACCAAGAACGAAAGAAACATATATCACATGCATCAACCTATTTAATCTGATGTTATATAATCTGTATCACTATAATATAATACAATGTAAATGAGATTAGTCTCACACACTCTTATTTTTTTTGTCACTACATATCAATTGCAACTATTTCATTTTACATTTTTAGCTGCGCTTCATTTCTTATTAACATGACTATATATCCTTTTACCAATCTGATAACATACTTCTTGACGTCCTCTTATTTAATTTCGCTTTACATGACTTATGTTGTCGATGCGCCGTAAAACAACATTAAACATTGCATTTCCAACAGTGAAAATTAATATAAGGATTCATTGTGATAGATAAACAACATTGCAATAAAAAGTAATCACAAAAAAATCACCGCCACTCACATATTCATTGTACATTATAACTACTAACCTCCACAAAAAATGCGTCTGAAACAAAAGAAGTCTAAAACATTTTTGCTATCTAGAACTACTTCTTGATTACTAAACTACCAAATCTATGTTTTTGGAAGGTGATACTTTCCTACATCATCATATTCAAAATAGTTACCCTCGGCCCAATAACAGGTCAGAAAATAGTACCACTTGTTGTACACATTGCAGAGTGAGACTTTTGATAAAAGCTGAAGTTATTACTGCAGAAATATTATGTTATGGCAACTTAAACTGTAAAACTTATAAGTACAATGTATGATAATTAAGTATTCAAACGCACAAAAGTTTCATTCATAAACTGTTGAGGTAACAAGATTTACTAATATTGTTTCATTCATTATTTAAAGTAGTGCTCGAACATATGGTGGTGATTTACGCCATGTCGTACGTGTTTCCGCATTTTTGCCACATTTTTGTGGCAAAAATGCTAAAATAAGACAAAGTTGACTTTCCGTCAGTACTTCCAGTACTTTGATCAATCTTTATACTGTTAATGACTAAAGATATATTGATTAAATACCTTTCAATGCTAAAATACTGGAAAAAGCTACTAACTTGACAGTTTTTTATTGCAGAAAATGTTTTATACGACAATTCAAAAATTAATCTTAAACCGAATGAAGTTTGGGCGGCCATATTGGATTATGGCGGCCATCTTGGATTCTTAGCCGATATAAAAATATTCAAGAAGATGCTGTTGATAATTTTTTACCAGTGTACAAAATTTAAAATGTCAGGAATGAACTGTTTTTGAGTTACACAGGGATTCCAGAAATTCGCAGTTTTATTCATTTTTTCCATCTTTTAGCCCAAAAATCTCGCTTTTGCACCATAGGATTCTTGGGGACTTTTTTCTGGTCATTCTCTATCACATAAAGAACCAATATACCAAAAATGGCTTATGTACTAATTTATTCCCCAAAAGGCCAATTTTGAACTTTAGATGACTGGTCTACATGTATAGGCCTTCATAGAATATGATACCAGTAAAAAAGGAGTAGATAAATATTTTTGCTGTCATTTCAAAATGTTGTTATGAACGAAAGGCAAATAATTTGTAATAAGGCCAGCCTTAAAAAATGTTTGGGCTAACCCTACCCAGAGAATTTTCAGTTGGTAGGTAGTTAGGAAATATTTTTAACAATTTACTTTAACCTTAATGATGAGTTAATCCCAAAATACCTGTCAAAATGCTATTTATATGTTTTAAGAGACCAAATCAGTTTAGTAGGGCAATTTTTGGTGTGTACCGGTAGGTAGTGTTACCTATATATTTTTTTAGGATGGCCTTAATATGTTAACTAGCTGTGTATAAACCTCATGCTTCTATTACCTTTTGTATAGATATTACAAGTTAGTTAAAGTTCTTTATGAATTTGAAATGGTAAAACATGTGAAAATTTAAAGTTGTTCTAAGGTTTTACTCCTCTTTTCAATAGTTTTACTGTGGTGAGCAGTAAATCTAATTGTGTATATGTACCAGTAGGTTCCTCATTCTGTACAGTCATTAAAGCTTCTCTCATCTTACCTTTGAGCATGATGTGTTTATTTTAATCAGTTTTGGCTTTTGAACGATATCAAAACTTTTTAAGTTATAGCTAACTACAATTTTAAGTTGAGCTTTTTTAAATTGATATTAGGGCCTGCTCCTTTATGAGAATGAAAAGATATATTAGTTACAAATTATTTGGTGAATTTTATTTCAAAATATAAAAAATGGAATGTAATGCCAGTTCTGCCTAAAGGACAAAACAACTTGGTTTGTTTAAGATAGTTCTATGATTATAAAACATGAAGATAAAAATCCCTTAGAAAGAAATTCAAATGATTCTATTATTCTTTCAGGTCTCGGACTGCAAGAAAATCTTTCAAAGCTCGACCGGAAGTGGTTGAATTGATTGATGGATTAGATGAGACAGAGCTTCTTCATTCTGATCAATACCATCAAGGGGAGGATCAAGATCAGATGGCATGGCAACAAAACAGTTCTCAGTTCTATGGTGATTATGAAAGAGAGTATTACAACCGAGCAAATCAGCATCCATCCCATCCTAACAGTCATAGATCTTATAGTCATCACCATGATGATTATAATAAGGAGAATGCCCACCGTAAATCTACTAGATCTGATCATAGGAATGGTGCCAGTGAGCTGGATTATTATACTAGTAGAAGCGGCAGTAATAGGTATGCTGCTAGTCCTTCTGACAGAAGGTCTCCTAGAAACTATGACAGAGATGCCCATCATCATGCTAGAAGTCCTAAACAAAGATACAACTCCAGATCACCACCAAGACGGAGGATTGATTATTCACCACATAGTTATGAAAGAGAACATTTTTCTAGATCACCACGAGAGCAAAGGGGAAGTAGAAGAGGTAATAGGGATAACTATGGTAAAGCAAATTCTTCATTACGGTCTCCAAGGCGAAGTTACTCCAGGACACCGCCGTATGAAAACAAACGTAAGCTTGGTCATTCGTCGAGGTCGAGGTCTAGGTCATCCTCTTTAGACCGAAACAAATCACGAAAAATTGAACATAATTTTTCAGATATAAGTCCTGATACTATGGCTGAGAGAAAGAGACGTAGAAAGAGGTCGAGTTCTAATTCAACTGATGAATCAGACAAGAAAGTGAAATATTTCAATGAACATAAGGATAAGCAAAGGCAAAAGTACAAAAAGATGTATGATGAATACAAATATTCACCAATATCATCTGGCAGTTCTTCAGAATTAAGTTGGAATGTTAATCAATTAAATTTCAAAAATGGAAAAAATCCATATAAATGGGTTCGTCCGGAATCAAATATTACTGTAGGACTGACTCCTGATTCTAGTGAAGATTTGTTAGATAACAGTCAGAGAAGTGAAGAAGTGGAATCGGACTGTAATGGTGATAGTAGTAATAATAATCAGTTGCTTGAGAGAAACAAGAAAATTGTAGAAGGTGATGATGCAAGTTCAGTTTTAAGTGTAGGTGCAAAAAGTTATTCCAATATGTCTGAAATGGATAAAGAAGAACTAGAAATGAGAAGGCATGTCATAATTGAAGAGTTGGGAAAAGAACAAAAAAAAGATGAAAAAGTGGATTCTGTGGCTAGTAGCTCATTAATAGGTTCTAGTCTCGAGGTAAATACACTAAGCATTAACAATGTAAAGAAACCAGTGCTAAACACTGAAGCTGATTATTCAGGTGAATCTAATAAAATAAAAAATGATAATAATTCTGAAGTTGTAAAGAATAAAGAAGACAATGAAGAAATTATTTCAGACAAGATAGGTGATGCATTTCATGACAAAAGTAAGAAGCCAACATTTGCAACAACTATGAATGAAGAACAAATCTGTAATAATGTTTCCAATAACCTTCAAGCTAAACCTCCCCATAAGCAATTAATAGATACTTTGGAACAGTCGAAGGAGAAAGCGCCTGGAATGATAAATTATATTAATACGCTTTTGACTTCAGGTATTCTTAATAATGAGAAAAAAAATAAGCATGTAATTAGGAATGAGAACACTAGTTGTACTGGATCTGTTAATACTACAAAAACTAATCAGTCAAACAAGCTAAAAGATCAACAGTCTAAAAGGAACAGAAACTCTAGTGGAAATGAAAGTAAAAGCAAAATTATGTATGGTGACAGTAGTAATTCTTTAATTGCAAGTACAAGTGATACTACCATTCATACTGAACCAAAACTGATGATTGATAGGCAAATCATTTATGAGAAATCTAACAGTAGGGAAGATGGTAAAGTTTATTCAGGTAAACATTGTGAAAGCCATACTGTTAATGGTTCAGAACACAAATCAAGTGATGCCACCATAAACAGACCCAAAAATCATGCTTCTGCTGCAGAAATGGAGAATCAAGATTTGAGAAGGAAAACAACGTTTTCAAATAAAAAAAGTGGAAAACAAGACAAGACAATGCCCAGTAAAACCACTGATAGACCTGCAAGTACCCCAGAGAGTTTACCGAAGAAAAGATTAAGGAGAGAAAGTGAAATCAAACAAAGCAAAGATGAAAGTGCACCAAGTAAATATGAAAAGATGAAGCAAAATGACAATGTTGAAAATACGAAAAGTGACCATGGTGTATACAACAATTCACTGACTGAAATGGAAAAGCCTCATAAGAAAGATGTAAAATCCACTCAAATGAATGAAAATATTAGGAACAGTAAAAAATTGTCTGTTAATAAAACTGAAGATGCAGATAAAGGTGAACATTGTATGCCCAACGAAAATACAACACCGAAGAGGGTTAGACAGAAGGACATGTCTGTTTTAACTTGGTCCCCTTCTGTTGTGGAAGGTAAAATGTGTCGTCCAAGTTTTGGTGAATATATTCCTCTTGGCAAATCTAGTGAAAAGAAGCAACCTGCAGTTTCTGCTGATAAATGTGAAGCTGCAAATAAAGATAACTTGTTTGGAAAGAACCAAAGAAGAATTTCTCATTTTGCTCAGAAACAGTCAGACAAAAAAAAATGTTCATCTCCTATGAAGAAAAGAAAGGAACTTAAATCGGGTAGGATTGTGAAACACCCTTTCAAACACACAACAGTGAGGAGTAAACAAAGTACAATGAAAAGAATTGGAAGAGACAGTGTATCCAATAATACCACTGAAATTTTAAAAGAAAAGAATGGGTTAGAAAAGAATGACTTAAATGTTTCTAACAAACAAGTTGGGAAGGAAGAAAGATTGCCACAAGAAACCGTGAAGCCAAGTGGTGAAAAAATATGGTCAGATGTCATGAATGAGAAATTAGAAGAGCACAGAGAGAGTAAAATTATTAGCACACCAACCAACCAATATAAGGATGACAAGAACCAATCTGAAAAAGTGGGACAGGAAAGAAAGAAAGTGAAAGGAAATATGGAGTCTGATAAAGGTGAGAATGAAAAAAATAAAAAATATGGTCGAGCCATATCTGCTGTATCAAAGCCTAGCAAAGAGGAGCCTAGAAAAGAAAAAATGAGGAAAGAAAATGTGTCTGCTATTTTCAATGAATCTTCAGAAACTAATAACAAACATGTTAACAGAACTATTGAACAATCACATGAACGTAAGAAGAAAGAAAATGACATGAATGAGACTGAAGGTAAAAGGGACATGAATGAAACTGAAGGTAAAAGGGACATGAATGAAACTGAAGGTAAAAGGGATCGTCATTGTTCTGGTAATATATTTGAGAAAATGGTGGAAGAAAAAAATGACAGAGATTTGAAAAAAGATGAAGTTGCTAAAGAAACCCATACAGTCACTGAAAATGAGTCTGTAAAAAAGGATCATTCATGCAAGAAAGATGTGAGGAAATTGAAACCTACCAAACAATCGGGAGCTATTAATGTTTCAAATGCTATGGAAGATCTTACTGATGTCAAATCTGAAGTGAAAAACAAAACCAAAGTAGCTGAAAATGAGGGAAATATTAATTCAGCTAAGGTGCTTTTATCTCCTTCAGATAGTACAATTAGCTGTAAGAATGGAATGCTCAGCTTGAAATCTAGAACCATAGGTGAAAAAAGTAAAACTAAAGTGTTGTATTATGATGAAAGCAAGAATGTGAAAAATATGCTGCAGGGAGTTCCTGATGTTGTTTACAAACTAGGTGAAGTCTCAGGTACAAATGATAATGCAAATGTGAAAGAATCAGAAATAGGTAATAACGACATGATAAATGAGAAAAACACTGAAATGGATACAAAAAAGATCAGTGGTGATAGTGTGGAAATGACTTGTCCTAAAGTGAGTGATATGTCGTCTGTTCCTGAATTAATGGTAGCTTCTTTGGCTGATTCAAATAGAAAGGAATCTGAGTCAGCTGAGATAAATGTGATGAAAGCAATTCATGCACAACTTCCTGCTTGTGTTCCAACAAACAAGAAAAAACTTTTTAAAACTAATGAAAAACACACAACTAGCAGGCAAATGAGTACAGACAAGACTATTAATAGTGCAGGTTTGCCAATGAACCAAAATGGCAAATCCACAATCAATGAATTGGTCCAAATAATGGAATGTGAAGACACAATTAAAGCAGATTTTCTGCATACTGAGGAGTCCAACAGTGGAAAAGTAACAAGTCTCTTGCCAGAACAAAGTGAGATGGATATTGTACCTATTGATAATACATGTTCATCAGACTTGAAACAAGTTGTAACTTCTAATGAATTACCTGTAAAAGCTATCAATGAATTAACAAATGAATTGACCTCAGAGAATACCAGTGGCAGTCCAAACAAAGATTGTGCTCCAACATCTTTAGATTCAGAAGAAAATATTGGACCATCTGAAGGTGAACCTGAGGGTACTAGTGGTGAATTAAATCTTGAAAGTATTGAAGACAGTCATACAAATACATATAATTTTGATGATGAAGATATTGAACCCATTGAGATGATTGGTTCTGTGTTTACAAATGAAAGGGATCTTGATGCTGAAGAGCATGAACAAAATGATTTTATTGAAAGAAAAAGTGAAAATGAAAATTTGTTATCTGAGAATTTAAAAAATGATGATGTTGATTCAAAGGTGAAATTTTGTGATGACCTATTAGTAGTTAAAGAAGCTGAGAAGAAAGACATTAAGAGTAATGATCATAAAAACTCTGAAGAAACTCTTGTTGAAGTCTCAGATAATATTGAACTCAGGACTGTTAATAAAACACCGCGTAAAAAATTTTCTGCAACATTATCTGGATTGGGTAAAATTCTGCGGCAACAAAGTAAAAGCAAAGCCTTACCGATATGTAAAGGTAAGAGGTCAAAAAAGGAAGTTGTACCTTCAAAAGTTGCTGACACATCATGTAAAAATGAAGAAACTGACAAAGAAAGTGATGATGAAGAACTTTTATCAATTGGAATTGAATTAACTCCTTCGAAACAATCGTCTGATTGTAAAGAATGGTTACAGAAAGCAAAGTCAAAAGCAATAAAGATTCCATCAAATCTAAAATCCAAAGCTGAAGTAAAAGGCAATCAACAAAAAGAAAGCCCTAGTTGTGCAACAACAGACACTAATCCTGATGTACTGTTAAGAAATGATGAAAGTCACAATAGATCACCAGTAGAAGAACCAGGTTTGTCCACTGTACATGCTGAAATGGATGTGACAGAAAATACCCCTGTAACTGGAGAACACACTGAAGGAAATGGGACAATTCTGAACACTGAAAAGGACATTCTTATAGGGGACCAATCTGTTGATAGCAAGAATGCATCTACTGATCCTTACACAGAGTCAACTAACCATTCCCAGGCTGCATCTAATCATGATAATAATGAATCTAAAGTTATTTCCAACTTATCCAATGATTTACATAAGAAATCTGACTTTAGTACTCTAACAAACAAGATTGAAGTTGTTCACACCAAATTTCTCACAAATGGCTACATTGTTAACACTAAGGCTTATTTGTATCCCAAGAGGTTCTACGAAGCAAGGAGTGAAGGAAAAAATAGGAGCAAATGTCTACGTTGTCAGAGCTGCACCATGTTGTTTTCACCTTTGAACTTCACTCTCCATCATGACACTCATAACATTGTAGAATTAATAGATCCAGATAAGAGTAAACGATCGGAATACAGACTTGCTGATAGGCCAAGCAAAGATGTAGCCAATTTCTTCAAGCTTTTCATTCAATACTTCCATTCTGAACGAGAGTGAGTACAATCATGTATCATTTTCCTTCATTAAGAAAATATTAAGCAAACCAATTTATTCACTATTTTAGTGACGTACTGACCTTTTATTGACTATAAGATTTTCTATATTGTGAATATATTATAATTTTTTAATGTTTGTGCTAAAGTGTCTCGGGCTCAAATGTCTTTAATAATTAAGAAATTGAAATAATTGATAAAACAAGACAACTATTTAATAATGTTTCATGAATTGAACATTTGGGTCTTAGACAACTTGTATTCATTATTAGGGATCATGCATAACCCCAGACTTACTAGTATGTGTTCAGTGTGACCATCTATTATGTATTACAGTGTATGTTAGGTTTGGTCCCATGTTTGTACAATGATGTTTTCATTATTCATAGGAAAGGCTGTAACTTGACAAGACTCCCACCAGCGAAATCATCTAAAAGTGTAGAAAAATCAGTTGTTACAAGCGAGTCATCGCCAAAGGTTTGCACAATTTAAAATACAATATGAGTAATTATTTAAATCATGTCTCAATAGACCACATAAAAAGAAAACCCAAACGAATGCAAGAATTATAATAGATACCATATAACTGCTGATTTCTGCACTAAGTGTTAAATTAATCTTAAAATGATTTTGCTAGAATTCCATGTAATGTTGAAAATACATACATTATTATTGGCTACTTTTTCAGATTAGTAATGCAGAAAAGGGGAATAAAAAGAGTACTGTAGGTTGTCCAGATTGTGAAGGTGTTCAACCATCAGAATCATCACAATCAACATCCTATGGTGCTATCTTGTTCAACTCCTTGACTCTTCCATTGATCAGTGGAAATGCACCACCTGACCCACAGTTTAGTTCTGCAACTAATTATTCTCAGGAAATAATCAACTCACAGAATCAAAATGGCAATAAAAATACTAACTGTAAGCCATATTGTGTGATCTCACAGGGCAGCAGTCCTGTTAGGAATGTGCCACCAGCTGCAACCCACCCACCATTGTTGAATAATCAGAATGGTGATTTATATGAAACTTCTAATACTAGTAATGCTGCAAAAGCTCCTCGCCAAAGGTCTGAACCTAAAAGTTTACAAAGGAGGACTGCGGGTGAACTATACATCAACGGAAATGTTCAACATACTAGAAATGAGTCTTCTACCATCCAGAATAGAACTTCGCAGCAACCATGCAATGCTGGAAACCTGCCATTAGACTTTCACAGGGGACATCAGAACCAAATGAGAGCACCACCTAAAGGATATGTTGCTGAACATACACCAGCTGTCATTGATACGAGACACATACCAATCTCAGCTCCGATGGGGGCTGTTTCCCAAGTAATTGGGACCGTGCCACATGGTCATCAAGTGGTAAATACTTATACAACTAATCATGATAGGAGTATTCCTCATTCCTCTCAAAGCGGATTAATCAGTCTTCTTCACCAGACTGGAAACTTACAGTCTACTGGTACTCGTTTACACAGCTTGAAATCTGGACAATTCACTCCAGAGAATCAAACAAGTAATCCTTCCATAATACCTCCATCGAATGGTACTGTCAATTCTCCTGTGGCTACAAACCTAAGTCAAGTATCAAATCAGATTAGAAGCTCTGCTACCTCAGCCCCTACTGATAAAATAACTTTTCCTGATAAGGGTACATCAGCAGAAGCATCAAATACAACATCAGCTCCAGTTTATAATGGACAAAGCATTGGGCAGGGCACTCATGGTGTACCTGAGACTTCAGCATCTTGTGAGAGTAGAAAACAACAGGTTGTTGAGTCACAGGCTAGCATTTCTACTGGTCAGAAAGTTGGATTCTCACACAGAGGCCTACTGGCTGAGGTTAATATTGAGGAACGTAAACGTGAATTACTGGAAGAACTGTGCATGTTGGAGAACATAAAAACACGTGATCGTAAGTAATATCTGTAATCCAAATTTCCTCTTTCGTTATTTGGATAGTTTAAAATCTGACTTAGGTACATTCTTTTGCTGCTATGCTTCGAATTGATCCATCTTAAATATTATATAAAGAAACAATGATGTAGAAACTTAAGATCAAGAAGTGTTATTTTTGTAATTTGTCATGCTAGTAAACCATTGAATGATTTATGGTATAAGAGTTATATAAAATATACATTGCACGTATACAAGCTGATTAAACAAACTAACATAGAAATATAAATCTATTGCAGGTGGTTTGGACATTTTGTTATTGTGTGACAAACTGAAAATAAGAGGACTTAGCACTGTTGACAAGAGTAAGTTTGACAAATCATTTTTTGTATCTGACAACTTTGCATAATTTAATAGATTAATCATTCATCCGGACCTTTAAGACTTTAATTATGCAATATTAAATATACTGTGAAACTTGTGTTAACTGCCACCTCCGAATAATGTCCACCCTAGGAAAAAAGGCCATTCTTATAAAAAAAAACAAGAAAGGTTCGTTATGTCTTTCGCAAGTATGGCCTTTGTTCACAGGTTAGCCTGTACTGCCTACCAAATTTTACTGACAAAGGGTGTTTTTTTTTTCAATTCCAAATTAACCACTTGAATTAAAAAATTACATTCACTACACATTATGACATAGATGATAGTTTCATTGTTTGCAAGAGTTTAATAATTTGGTTATTATCTCTGTTAGATGAATTGACGATTTCTATTTCAGAAATCCTTAAATTATCTGAACAAAAAATGAAACATTCAAGTGAATCTGCTCAACAACAGAGACCACAGACAGAAGAAGGTATGTAATCAACATGGCCATGTTAATTTGATAACTGTAACACTGATGTTTGTATGGGAATGTATTGTTAAATGGCTATAAAGTTGATATTTGAGGACCACATTATATGTATTTGTATATTATCATAATGTGTTAACTTGATTTGATATAGATATTTGTATTTTTGTTATTATGAACAATGTAATATTATGTAGTTGAATATTTGCCATTAACATCGAAGTTCAGTATACATAAAACAGTTAAAACATTTTTCTGCAGGAAATGTGTTTGTCACCTGCTAAATTGTGTGAGAATGTAGTATACAAAACATAAAAGTTATAATTGAAAATATCAATCAGTTATCATGCGAGATTTATACTTACAAAGGTATTATTTTCTGAAAAAAATGTTAGGTTTACCATGAAAATGTACAACAATGTTGCAACAATTTGCCATCTCCTTATGGAAGGTTAAGTTAGTACTGGTTAGAATACCGGCCAGGAAAATTTGTTATGTGGACTGGCTGCTAGGAATATTTTTTTAAATGGCATTAAAAACAAATAAACTAAAGGCAAGTGTCTTAGTTACACTCATATTGTTTTTTTCGATTTCAGAAAGAATACAGAATATTGCTGATCTGAAGAAAAAAGTTTCCAAAGCTCCTTGATTTAACTCAGTATGTACCAATATGAGCACTGGTTGAAACCTTCCAAGATGTTCTATTGTATTTCATTGTCATGTACTGATCTGGTGTTTTATAAGGCAGAATAAGAACATGAATCATCTATGTACGACTGTAGTAAAATCAACCTGCATTTTTATCATGATGAAATCGACTGAGCTATAGTTTGTATTCTGAAAACAGAAGATGATAAAGGCTTTAAAGTTGTACTTCATGATATCATCAGCATGAATAATGTAGATGGAACTACTGTCACATTGATTCTGTGTGTGAGAAGAGATACATGCAGTAGTGTTAAGTGACTTCTTTATGTTGTCCCAGGAGATGTATACTGTCCTCTTACGCTTTAGTCTGGTTCTACTCTGAATTTTTCTGCATTCTTACTTCTTTGACTGGTTGATGGAGGAGAGTAGATACTGCAGAAGACTAAGTGTTGGAAGGGATTGGGTTGTAACTACTACAGTGGCTGAAGAAGTCGTTCTATTCAGTATTATATGGATTGTTAACCTAGCTGACTATGCAACATGAGTTTTAACAGTTTGTTTTGTAACATGTATGTCTGTATTTATAAATAATCGTTTTAAAATTCATTACTTGTATTGCTGTTTTCCTGTTTTTGTGTACCTTTAGTATTTCAGTAAGGTTTTACTCAGCCTGTACTGACATATCAAAGTTTGCTGTAAGTAATGTCTGTGTACATGTATTTTTGAAGGATAACTTTGTCACTATTGATATTTCATTGTCTAGGTATATCAAATGTTCTGTGTTCATGTATGGCAACATGTTTTTATGATAAACATATATTATTTGATCATTTTTGTACCTGACATACATGTAGGACTCTACTTCATTTGTTTATCGACTATTTACTGACAAGTAACCTACCATCACATCATGTTAGTGTTAGATAAAGTATAATAGATCTAATCTTGATATATGTACAGTGAAACCCTGCTTAATGACTCCTTCAATAATTGGACCATCTGATTACAACAACCACTAACAATATTTCCTCTATTTCAATTGATAATGAGACTACCTCGGAATTAATTTCATTTTCAGGTACAATGGTGGTCTTAATAGTAAAGTATTTCTGTATGTTAACAAAACCTCGATTATAAGACCATGTTTTGGACCTAAACTTAAGGGCATTATTGTTGAGATTATCACTTATAATATTAAGTTGAATTATTGTAAACCAGACTAGCAGTAAGTGATTCTTGTAATGAGGTGGTCTATTGACACTGTGACTGTATACTGTTGTTGTCTCATGTGATTGATAGATCAGTAGATTAAGTACTGATATGAATACATGTAAAATATGATAATAAAGATATAACGTTAGTTTATGGTTTTTCTTCAATTAGCCTATGTGCTTCTATTACTTGTATTATTAAATTTTATGTTTATGTTACAAAGTGTTCACACGATTATAATTTTTTCTAAAGAAAATTATTTCTAAAGATCTGCTACTTATTGTTGTTTTTAATTGTTATTTATTGTTAATGAAGATACATGTTGTATAATATTTAGCTTGAATTTTGATGTGGGCCAAAATACTACATTTTTCTTCATCGCCATGATAGTGTTCAAATAGTTTTCCTGCCCATGTTGCAGTGCAAGTTCATGCAAGTCCAGTTTCCATGAGTTCTTCCAGTACTTTGATTTATTTTTATTTTCTTCCTACCATTTTGTATTCAGAGATTTTTAAATGTTGGCAGCTTGTTTGTTTAAATAATTTTACTTATTTGCTTATTGTTTTCTTCCACTTGTGTAGGGAATTACTTAATGATTCAAATGTGAATTATTTAGGAAGTTAAGATTTATTTGTATATGCATCTAAAATATGAGATTAAACAAAAAAGAACAGAAGTGCAGAACAAAAATTCATGTGAATTGAATTCTATTTTACTTTATGCTCTCAGTGGGTACCAGTTTTATTCATACTGTGCTAAGATATATTTTATATTATGTTCTGGTATTAAAAATATACAAAATCTCACTATTCTTTGTTTTTGTATCAACATGAACTACCAGTTAGAATTACAAATATAGTAACTGCCTCTCGAATTCCAGTGCCGGGGTTCATACCGTCTATGAAAGTTGTACAAAACGGAAGATTTTCCTTCATATCAGGAGATGTTGCTGGCTCCTTCTGGAAGGGGAAGTTTGAACTGGTAAAGAATACATTCCTAAATAAGTGGTTCGGAAAGTCAATTGGCCACCGTTTATGACTGAATATCGTTAAAAACGGCGTTATACTCAGCAACAAAATAGGGAGACTAATCTATCCTAGCACATTTTCTTAATTTTAGAGTGAAACACAATTCACAGAAATAACGGGTTTTGGGGTTTATTATTATACATGTAACTTATCTTGTAATCTATGAACCGTTCTGTGAGAAAATTTCCTTCTCTGCCTCAAGTAGATTATGTATCTAGATAATTTGCTATCTATTCACATGATGCATTTCCCCTAGAATCTATACAAGAGTTCAGTTTAGTGGAAAGACTCTCACATGTGCTAGTAAAAAATTTACTTTTGGGAAAATTGTTTAATGAATAACATCTAGATGTGAAGTAAGCAATTCGAAGATTGGCCCCTGTTGATAAGAAATAAACAGTTGATTGATGTTTGCTGCTACTCACATGATTGTTTTTATGTTCTTAATGGCTCACGGCTCGTGCAGTGCGTGCGTCACGAGCTTCGAAGCATCAGAGGGGGGGGGGGGGTATTAAATTACCCTTAGCACGGACCATCTTTACTGAAGCGATGAAAACCTGCACCGTGTCTACTGCAACTGTGTAATCATTCATGATGTATATGGAACAGCATGTATTGGAGGTAATGTTTTAGCATTTTCATACATATGTATTCTACACATGTAGGCCTATACGTACTTTATGTTAATACCCATGTTGACTGTTTACATACTCGATCCTACCTGGAGAAATGTGAAGTTATTATTTTGGGGATAAACCTAAAATTGTAATCTAAACATTTGTCATACAGCGTATCTCTTGAAAACCCTTTTCGCTTGATATTCTACTCTTTGATTTCAGTGATTGTGTAAGTTATTAAAGGGGCATACCCTACAACTTGGTGCATTTAGAATTAAGGCAAAATGGTGATAAATTAGAAGCTTGTAAAGAAAAAAGACAAAGAAAGTTTTAGCCAAAAATTCATCCAATGAAAAATAAAATCATAAAAAATATGTATTTGTGACACATAATTTAGTCATGGAAATATTTTTGGGTGGAAGTGATTTATTATTCATAGCTATGTTTTTTGCGGCTAGTACCTAAACTAGTCATTTTATGACCCATGTTCTTCCTGCAATTATCCATTATATATTGTTTTACATATACATCTAGCACATTTTTACACTTTCACAGAATGTGTGTCAGTTGTAGGGTATGCCCCTTTAAATCATGTCATTATTTAATCGCTAATTTAGAATTGGTTATTACAAACGTAGCATGCACTCCACACTAATAATATTATGTTCGTTATGATATCTTCATAGCTATACAAGTCCCATATGATGTATTCTTTGTAAAAACGGTGTAATGTTCTTACCAGCCTACTCTAACCATGAGTCATGGTGGAGCCGTTCTAATAAAGACCACGTGATGAAGTTAACAAGACGTGAAGTGTACTCTAGATCACGTGCTTCCCACATTACGATACAAAAATCACGTATATCCAAATTATATCCATGAGACTCATATTGATAAAGGCTTTGAAGCTTAATTCGACTTTTTATCATCATTGTGACCTTCTAACTGCAATTTCATGATACTACGTCAGTTGACTCCTACAGGGTTTATAGGGTTCATCAGAACTAAAATTGAATAAAATTCAAACCTTCTCATGTATCGATGGATGGATAACTTGGTCTGTAACATCCTTTGAGTGTCCTCAAGCTAATGACCTCTATCAAGTTTGTGGTCAACCTCTTCTGGTTGCCCCTATTGAGCAAAAAACAACAACTTCTTTCATGAACCAACAAAAGGTCCATCACCAAATTTTGACAGGAGCATTCTTATGTCAAGACCAATATGAATTCATTTATTCTAGCAACTTATGACTGAGCTTTGAAATCTTATGTTCAACTGACTAAGATCGAGCGCGTAATTTAAAAAAATACTGTATCCGAAATAATCAAAATGTGCTTGTATTTCGTCAAGTGATTATTCGATCGTTCGCCCGCGAATCATTGTTTTTTTGTCCATTTTCATTAAATGATAAAGCATGAGACCAGGTCTATACATATTAATTGTGAAATATTTATCCTAGTAATTGATATGCATCTTTAAACAGTATTTAGTGGATAGTTTTACGAAAAGCAACACCTGTTTACTTGCTGATTCTTTTTTCAAAATTATTAGGAGACAATAAACAAGTCAAATGCATATCTATTGTGCATTTGATGAATACATAAGTAGATGTCTATATTTGTTGGCCAACCAATTAATTAAAACCGCACTTGTGATTATTAGTCCGTATTTATTTAGTCAAATCATAAGTACTTAACGGAAGTACTTGGATCGTGTTTAACGCTTTCGAATCACAGTCATGTTTATGGCATCTGCAAAAGTATTGATAAATGCACTCTGGTATATACAACGCGGGACTGTAATATATGAAATTAGTAATAATTGTATTATATATACATGTATAGCTCAAAACATGACAAAGATAATTGCTTGATTTATTACTAATTGCACTTAAATATTTATGTATATTTACAAGTTTCATTTATATACAGTAAGTTTAAAAACATATACGACTGTCAATATAAATATGAGTAATATCACATTATGTGACTATTTAGACATTTTGTTATAGCATACTTTTAGTCATGACTAAGTACAATGCACTTGCAACACGAACTTATTATACATTCATGTGCATTGTATTGAATACCATATTTATTTGTTAATGCAAGTACATTTGTATATATGTTATATAATTTACCATCACCTACACTAATTGAAAAATTAATGCATGGTAGCTATATATATGGTCAATGAGCTTCCATGGTCGAGTTATATATATATGGTATCTGATTAGTGAATCACTAGCTCTTGTCCGATATGAGTTCGAATCCCACCAATGACTTGAAACCATCCCACCAATAACTTGAAACCGTACACATTTCAAACATAGCGTATAGAAGGTTGGTGGTTCTATGTACTCAAGGGCTCAGCGCGACACTGATGTAACTTGTTCTTGTTTCAATATGAGTTACGTCACTAGCTGTTGCGTTGAACCCTCGGTATGTGTGTCCACCCTTTAAATTGGAATACCACCCAACAGTCCTGGCTGTAGGTGTGACGTTAAACCTCAGTGGAAAAAAAAGAAACATATCATACTGCTGGTAGCTGTAATGAACTATTCTATTAGCAATTTAAAGCCTTTTCGGTCTCCATCCTTTGATCACTTTGAACAGTTTGGAAATATGAAACCAGTTCATAGCAAAGGGCTCTTTTATAAGTTCTGCTTCAGTTAAATTACATAAGTATGCACCATCCATTTGTTCGTCTCCACATAGTTTTGCCAGTTTCATGAGCGAACATTTATTTAAACAGTCAACTACTTCATCAACAGTGAATTCAGAGAAATGTTTTCCGCTTTTTGTACTTTCTGAAGTATCTGGAGTTACAACACTGTTCAGCCTCTCTTCACCACCACGTGAAGCTCTTGATACCGACGCACTGTGTGATACTGTTTTATGGTTGCTCTGTTGTGTGAAACGCTGTGAAATATCCCTTGGTTTGTTCGATGGTGTATCTTTTGAAATATTAGCATTACGTTCCGTTGAAGACTTGGTAGTGTAATTCGGAGCGTTTACGGCATCTATAATAGCACTGTCGTTGTCACTAAGCTTTCTATGTGGTTTTGGTATGTCGTAATCATTCTCAGGGCTGTATGGTTTAGGTACATCATAATCATTCTCTGGACTATGTGGTTTAGGTACATCATAATCATTCTCTGGACTATGTGGTTTAGGTACATCATAGTCATTCTCTGGACTTCTATTAGTATTGTCAGGTCTGAGCACTCTAGGGATATCATAGTCTTTCGTAGATTCTTTTGGTCTATTTATCGGCCTTGTACCAGGAACCGGCACATCATAATCGCTTTCTTCTTTGCTTGTATCGACATGTTTTATAACTTCCTTAACTTTGAAATGAATTGCTTCCTTACTAACATTTCCACGGCTTATGTTATTGCTGTTGGTAACTTCTTTGATTTCAGATTGTTTATATTCTTCACTCGACTCACGGAGTTCTTTTTCAGTTATCTTATGTGGGACGTTATTATAGTCAGGTATCCATGATGACGGATGACTGTAGTCATGTTCATCATCCGATTCTAAAGAATTTCTGTTTTCTTGCTGATTCGTTGAGTCTGCATCGCCTTGCTGAAATTGACTTTGTGGCATAAGCATTGACCTTTGTGCTATCCCGCATTTATTTGTGTCTTTTACGACCTGTTTCAGGGGAGGTAGACTTCCTTGATCCATGGCTACGTATTCATCTGATTTTTCAATATCATATGCAGTTTGTAGATTAATGTAATCATCACTTGATCCACAGTTTGGTATCGAATGTGAATGTTCTGGTTCAAAATCGTTACTGTTGTCAACGTTTTGTTGTTCAATAAGCAGTACTCTATCATTGACATAAATGGCTTCGCTTAATAACTCTGAATGTGGCATTGATTCGCTTTGCTCCTCAAATGTGAACATCTTTTTACGAACGCCGGTAGGGGGAGCAGAGTGGGTTTCCCCGTTTGTGTCAGTGCCACTGGTACTGGTCCTAGAGTCATCAACCGACGTTTTCTTGCCTGAGTCATTCTCTGATTCAGACTCATTATCCTCAAGGATATAACTTGTAAATGTTTCACTACCCTTTTGTGGCTTTAATGACCCCGTTGAAGACCAACGTGATTCCCTCATAGACAATCGCTTTCGCAAACCAGTTGATGCCGCAGGAGTAACTATCTGTTGACTTGACCTTGAGGGTTTGTCAGATACATTTGAATAAAGTCTTGAAAGTTCGTTATGAACTTTTCCAAATCCTGCCATTGACTTCATCATAACATATCGTACATAGTCTGGAAAGTTTTGAACTGGCGTCTGAAATGATCATTCAAAAGATTTTAAATCTTCAACCAAATTAGGGAAATTGACATATACATGTAGAATGCTTTCACTTCAAATGCAGAGCCGGTATGAAGTTCATAATGGCCGTAAGTCTTCAGTCCGATAACAAGGCCATTATATGAAAACACTTAGGCTACTTTTTAACAATTTTATTATTGATGTACCTCTGAATGTTTTAAGTCATACTCTCATTATGACCTTTGTTGTCTTAATCTAATTACATACAAATTGTTTGAGTTTTTAAATGATATAATGGTTAACAGACTTCAGTAATTCACATCAGCTAATTCAACAAAGCATTAATTAGATAGTTGGACAAACTCATGAAATATAATAAAACTAATTGCTTTAAGGCTTATTTCGATCAACAGTTGCCTTAATGCGTTTTTGTCATCAGTTGTGAACCCATCCAGAAAGAGCACCTTTAAATAATTTGAATGTAAATGATGCATGAATATATTCACACATCACACATGTATGTAGCCCGCGTTTCTAAAACTTTGAAAACAAAGAATCAGGCAAGACAAATGTCTTGATGTTGAACTTTCAAACTTTTATTGTTTCAATTCATGTAATTAACATGACAATATGAGTAATGTAGTACATTTCATTTAAAACAAAAATAAAATGAGGTATTTTAAACTATTCGAAATTATTAGTTTACTTAAAGTTTTAAATGATACAATATAGTATAGATAGTATTATATATAGTTATGAGTGCTACCTTGAAAGAAAATTTATTACGAAGGGTAGAGTAAGAAAGTAAGAAAAGTTTTGAAATACAATTTTAAATAAATGCTGTCATGTCTAAAATGTAGGAGAGTTATCAGACAGAACAACAAAAAAATGTTTTACGTTAGTTTCGACATGAGAGATCTGGTTACGAAAAATGCAATGACCTTTGGTTATTACCATATGTAAGGTTTTGGGCATGCTCAGAATTAGATCATTAAAATGTCAAACAATATACACAGTATGGTGTATCTATAAATTTAAAGTCATTAGATGGACAGCGTTCTTGTCAGTTGAAATAATCGTTAATAGTAAACAAGATAGATCAAAAGTTATTTAGTCATAATTTATTCTATCTAACTAATACACTGTTGAGCTGTACATGTCACAGATCGAATACTAACTAGTATGTAACACGTGTGTGATATATTCTCTCTTAAAATCTGTCTTATAATACGTCTGCTCAATTTGACAGTCTAAACATAAACGTATATGCCACACCTGATGTGATTTAAAATAGTGATACTACAAATTATAATAAGCAATAAGATACAATTTATTGGCAAAATCGACATCTAAATATGCATTTGGCCATGTACAATTTTACACATAAAGCATATGACCAAGATATATAACATAGTACGTATAAACATAGATCTACAATCATAAATAATATATAAAATAATCGAGTCACTTGATAATGATAATGAAAATAATTACAAATGTAATTAATAAATATTCTATATTCTTACCTGGGCTGCATTAGACGCCTCGATGTTGCTTGCCCTGTTCATAGTTTAAAAAAAAAAATTAATGCATCCACAGTGACTGCTTGATTTAATTCCTTTATAGTTCTAGGTGATAACTTTGACTAAAGCTGAACTTTTAACATTGTTCTAATAAATATATACTGAAAGTTATGACTAAGAAGGTTATATATATGTGTGGTCAGAAACGCGTTTATTTCCTATTGAAACTTAGCAATAATCGTATGACTTCGAGTGTTTAGAATATCAGAGTCGTCATCGAACTTCGTATTAAGTGTAGTTAATGTAGTTATTAGTAAATGATTTTCTAACGCGTGTTATTTCCGAGTTGTTTGATGGGTTACATCCGTGGTTTTCAATTATAATTTAATTAAGGCTTAATTTGATCAAGTTTTATCGTGAAAGCATTTAGTTATTTTTATTTCAATTAACTGACGTAACAACTCCGATCCCATTGCACTTATGAATAGCACAAATAAAAAATATTTCTTGAAAATACTTTGGACTACAATTATTTAATTGTGTGGGATGTTTCAAACATGTACTTTATACGAAAAATATGCGGCAGTTATGTCGCATTAGAAAATAAAAAATCCGTGGTCGAAATGTTTGGTCATGACACGTGCACTTGTTCGGGTTGCTGTAAAGGACGAGTGATCACAGTCTATGAGTAGACATCACAAACCACCGCTGTGAGTTTTAACCCCTCTCAGAAACATACACACATTAATTACGAAGAAACTGTCCAAGTTGCTGACAGAAACGATCACTGTGGCCTTAGACAATAGAACGTCTAGGTTTTTCCTTCACTGTTACAGCTAGAACATTCACCAAATAACACTGACTGTTGGTACAGCCAACTTACGATTTGCAGCATGCATAAATTGTGACTTGAAAACAGTTCCTAAATTAGGTGTACATATATCCTATTTATACAGAAAAACCTGACAACACCAGCCATCTAAGGGATACAAAATACGACCTTCTCGTACAGTTGAACTTGTTGCCATGAGTTTACATTGATCATTGTTGTGTTATTCTCATGTGATCATTCGTCAGTGTTGAATGCTTTGTTTCGTGTTCAAATGTCACGTGGCACGCAGAGCAGAAACACAAACATAGTACATGCATATGTTTTGCAACACCATTTGTCATTTACAAATACGTGATGACTGTGTTAGTGTCCTAGATGTTCACTTGAGTATACGATTATTCTCATACTGATCTCATAGTTGATATATACATCACGTACGTGGTGGGAAAAATCATCAAACAATACAATCTCTCCAGAGCGGCCCTCTCTTGAGCAACAACCTCCCTTCAACAACAGCATGTTTTCCCTATGAACATTTTAAGTATTAATTTAACCTTTCTAGAGCAACAACCTCACAAAATCAACATAGCTTTGATACTTCTAAAAGGGGCCGCAATGGAGAGGTTGCACTGTATTTTAATTATATCTATCAAATGGGATATACATTATACGATTGTATATTTATCGCATATCTGATCTTTGTGGTATTAATTTCTCGACGGTTTATAATCGGACGATACTTACAACCACTTGCTGACCGGAAACAATTTAGCTATGGTCACCATATCAAGTTCGAAAATAGCAGAAATATTGAAATCCTGTCCGAAAATATGAGCTCCTTATAATGAGATAGTATTAAAACTTTAGTGGTACTGTACTATATAGTTTTTAATGAAAAATGAACTACACTTTCGTCAAACTTTGATTGACGTTCGTAGTGCAACCGTGTGGTATCAAATATTATCAAATTATATATTTTTGTTGTTGTGTTTTAATTAGAGTACGTACGTTGATGTTAATTAATATTAAATTTTCCGATAAGTAACGTTACAAACAAAATGTTTTCACGCTGACGTTGCTTCATAAAAAAATGCACCAAAACTCGGGCATTTCCGTAACTTAGACAATCACCGGGGAGTTCCGTAACTTGGACAATCGCCGGAGAGTTCCGTAACTTAGACAATCACCGGGGAGTTCCGTAACTTAGACAATCACCGGGGAGTTCCGTAACTTAGACAATCACCGGGGAGTTCCGTAACTTAGACAATCACCGGGGAGTTCCGTAACTTAGACAATCACCGGGGAGTTCCGTAACTTAGACAATCACCGGGGAGTTCCGATTGGTCACTCCTGTATATCTATTATTATTTTATTGTAACGTTATATCTATTTTCTATGGTTTGTGGTGATTTTATTATTTTAATTCGGCAAGCTTATCATTATCAACCTTTTTAACGTCGTTATTTTATACGTTCGTGGACTCTCGGGTACATAGAATACAACATAAACATTAATATCACTCATCTGCTCTTTGTTAAAACATTAAACAAAGCACAGACAACAATCTTCAATTTTATCTTAAGTATTTCCTGTGTCTTTTAACTATCACAAGCGGTGTACATGTACATGATCGACTCGCCTTCCTATATTGTCAGAATGTTTATAAAAGCACGCGGATATTGGCATGCAGTGACAAGCGTTATGATCGTGTTACAAAATGAATGCACGAGGTATTTGATTTTCCTGTTGCTTCAAGGTTATACTCATTAAGTCTATACTCATCTATCGACACTACAAACTCAGAAAATTAATGAGATAATGTAGTCCTACACTCCGGTAGACTTGTTTATTCGATTTGACTCATACGATATGAGTATAGAGCAAAGAAACAAATATAGTTAATTGCGTCATATTTTTGCGAATAGGCTGTATACTTAATTATATCTGTCAAACAAAATTGAGCTATATCATTGTAGCGCATTTGTACTTATGTCTCACTGCATAAACAATGTAACAAAACAATTAAGTTCATTGTTTGTGTTGGATACGATTCAAGTAGATTTTAACATTAAGATTTTGATGTTTTCATATCACATGTGTTAGTGTTACATCGTTGATATTCTTTGAAGTAAAAATGCCCCAATAAGCGACACTTGCCTTCGAAGAAATGGAAAGGCGTAGGTTGATCATAATCTTATTCGACACAAAATTCCCTTACTTAGCTCTCACACAGATTAAGGACGCAGCTACGCTACAGCGTCTCGGGTATATTCATATTTCAATTGGTAAAAAATAGTAGACCGGGTGTCAGTGGGTGGACGAGCCCTTGAAATTACCACCAACCTTCTCTTTCCCCTTTCCAAAAGTGAGTCTCGCTCTGGCGATATCCCTTAAATATATTGGCTAAAGAAAGATCAATTAAATTTTGGCACAAAATTATGAAAAGTCCTGCTACTCCAATGCATAATATGATGTTTAACATAACTAATGAAAATATCAGAAACAGTTGGTCCTCCCGTATAAACTCTAACATTGACAATTTAGGTTTTTAAACATTAGAATCAACTTTAATATAAATTTAGTTGTAAGCCCCATCTTACACAAAGATTGCGATGATCAATTCATACAGGAATGGGATGATTCTATTAAAGATACACCTAGATTAAAATATTGTTATAGTACATTTTACCCAAAAATCAGTATAATTATTACCAGTAAGTAAGTGTCGTCATGCATGACTTTGCCAATGTCCCAAAATTATATAGCTATATGGTATTCATTTTGCACTGTGTCTGCGCCGATTATCTTTCTTAAAAGATATTTCATGTTTTATTTTTCGTTTAAATCAGAGACAATTTGTACGGGGCATGGATAAAAATGAGAAAGATCGTATTCAGCTGGGATATTATTCAAGTCGACTCCAAACATTAAACCACCGACGCGGTGTCAATAAATGTTTAGAATTTGATTTCCGTCATGGAATTACTTGACATGTTGTAGCATACAAAACGTTTGTAATTTTTATAATTCTGCAGCTTCAGAAAGTTGTAGACGTTTTCGTGGGAAACATGTGAGTTATAATTGCGTGATACGTCTAATTTGATTTTACGCTGTCCAATGGGTTTCCATCATGCTGCCATAATACTCGTACATCTGACGTCAATGACATCACTTCCTCTTAAATGACGTCAACTACTTTCCTGTACTTAATGGAACAGAAAACTTCACCCTTTCCTTGTTCATTTGATGTCTGATTCATTTGTTTCTCACAAAATGCAATGAAATGACACTAATTTGAAATATTTGATATTATGGGGCACCCTATACATCTGTGTTTATACTATATTTGTGTGAAGTTGGCAAATCAATCGACAATCGACATTCAATGTTTAGCTAGACAATTGAGATTCATCTCGACAGTCGAAGTTATGAGGCTGTGTGACAAACTCAGTTATGCAAATATCGAATGACTAGCTCGACAATCGACATTCATCGCGACATTCGTAAAATAGACCGTTTAGCTATCATCTAATGTCTAGCTAGACAATCGACATTCATCGCGACATTCGTAAAATAGACCGTTTAGCTATCATCTAATGTCTAGCTAGACAATCGACATTCATCTCGACATTCGATAATGCAAATTTCGAACGCATCTTTGTTGATAATCTCATGTAGCTTGACTTGTAAGAGATGTGCGCTCAAAATAAAAAAATAAAAATATGCGTATTAAGTTTTGTTAAGTGTACAACAATAAAGTTTGATTAAGTATTGAATAACAACATAATAACATCTTATAATACATTAGCTATTCTATAATACCATAGATTGATATTTCATAATGCACCGGGCTTTAGGCAAACTACATGCATACTCAATATTGAATAGCTCAACAATTCAGTATTGCACTATGTTACACTCTTCTTTATTTCATTCTTACGGAAATTAACGAAAATTAGTTACAGTGAAGTAACCATTCGGGTACCGAAATCTGCTTTATCAGCGTTTTAATCTTTCTATTACGCGTGTGAGATTCTTTAGATATCTCTGAAAACAAACTCCTTATGCTAGTATACTGGTAAATACAGTTGATTAATGTTGTTTCTTCCACTTAATTTCATTGTGACCTTAGATAATAAGATTATGATAAAATGTTTGATTAATGTCTAAATATCCAATTCAGTAGTCTAACCCTAGATCACCAACTACATGGCATCTCTTCATTATCAGTAAATGATAATTGGCTTATGAGAAAGATGGTTTAAATGGGCTTGCCCTGGAACTGAAGCGTCTCGAATAGCAATAAAACTGGTATCATTCATTTTAATGCCTACATCAATTAATGAAAGCCCTGTAAAATACTTACAAAATATCCCGCTAGTTTACTCAAAATGCGCATTTCAAGATTTACCAAACCTGCCGATTTCGGCCTCAGAAATTATTCGTCATTTTCAAAACTCGACCCTTTCGGAATCTGTCAAAACCGAAAACATCGCGGAAAAAAATGTCAACAAACTGATATGGTTAGTATTGCTTATGTTATGTTCACTTGAAAGGCAGCGCACGTGCTCAGTTAAACTCTCAGTCATATCGGAAGTATCGTTGAAATCAATAAAAGGCTGACAGCCTTTTATTCAACCCAACATACAAATACAGACGCGCGCGTTATAGGGTCATTTTTGAACGCATATTCTTCTTTGACTTTTCGATAAAAAATGGTTTTACAAGTGACAAACGCATTTTTGGTGTACAAAAAAAGACACAGCAATTCCTGGGCATGCCCCTTTAATATCAAAGCAAACAATTGGAAGTTTCAAAAGTTGATAAGATTTTGAATTGCATGTATTGAAATGTAAAATAAATAACAAATCATCGGAAAGTTAAATCTGTGTGTAATATAGCGCGTTATGATATACATAGTTTATTAGACATGTCTGCCTCTCTCTTGCTCTCTTGTCGGTCAGGTTTATACATTGACCGACCAGACATTGTGACATAATGGCTCAATAGGCTTCCAACAGGGGATTAGTTAGATTGCAGCACTACGCAAATAAACTGACCATACTAATCTCCATTCAACCCTAGAAGGCTAGCCATATTATTTCATACTCCTCCCATACCTATACAAAAAATGCTGTCGTATGTAGCCTAACGTCACATTATGATATAACTGTAACAAATACAGCCATACAAACTGGCTTCATTAATCAAAAGGTTCCAATATACATAATTTAAAGACAGCCACAACACATGGGTGTTCAATAAACGTCAATGAATATTAATTGTATGACCGCTGCACAACACATGGGGGCTCAATATATGTCATTAAGTATCAATGATCGCTGCAACATATATGTTGGTAGCCTGTCAGCATATGGAGACATACCTCAATATAACCCTGCGAGAGACAGACAGACAGACAAACAGACAGACAGACAGACAGCGAGCGAGTAAGTGAGCGAGTAAGTTAGCGGGCGAGAGAGCATCTGACGTATTGCATCTGACCATTTCTGTGATTTAGGTCCAGATGGACGTGTTATCGTTTCCTGTCGAGGGATCTTTATATAAACCACTCAATTTTGACCGAAAGGAACAATTAGGTCATATGGTCACCGTTGTAGACATATTTATGTTCTTAGTGCCAAAGTTATGTCTATTAGTTCCCTACCAACCCGTCATACACTATATATCGTGTTCTTACGATAATGATAATTAAGTAATTATGTTATTAGGTGATCTCTGCAGCATACATGGTTCTTGTAACTTCTTATTGTTAATTTATATTGGTTATTGGAAACCTCGTCGGGTGAATGAGAAATCTCATGGTGATAGACCTTTTAACATATATTACAGAAGTACCTGCATGAATTAAGTACAATGTTATTAAGTGAAAGCACTCCAGTGAGCTAAATTAGTCTAATCTAGTAATATTGTAACATGATAAACATCAGATAATCTTTGCACAAACATCAAATTATTGAAAAATCGTTTTAGTTCATTACTTAGAAAGTCCTTACTGATGTTTGTTAGTTTCATTTTTTCAGTGTACAGCGTCCAATGTCTAAACCAACATTTTACAATGTTTCTTGTATTCGTGCGTTACTTAGTTGAAACGCTGCAAGTCGAAATAAGATGATCAATTGTAACTAAAGGTACTAACATTGTTTTAGGCCGTCTTCATTATTCGGTGTAAACATTTTGAATTGTTTTAATATAAAAATTGGCTATGGTACTTCATTTATTCACTCATGAGAATTACTTGTTGATTTTTTTTACATTTATTCACTCGTGAGAATTACTTGTTGATTTTTTTACATTTATTCACTCGTGAGAATTACATGTTGATTTTTTTTTGATATCACGACTTGTTGTTTCATTTTTATCTCAACAAAGTTTGTTATCATAACCTCTGTTGGCATTTCTGATCTTTCTTTGTTCTCCGAATCATAAATGTCAGAGACGTATGGTGTGTCTAGAATCATAAAACAACTCACACACTTTGTTGATCAATCAAATTACACTCAGCTGCATGTGTTGTCGTTGAACTACCATTAACCCTCAAATTCACAAACTATCAGTTGCCATGGTTAGGGCGCAGATCGTTATTTTGACGAGAGACTTTAGTATAACTATTCCCGTACTTCCAGAGTTTGGCACAAGATCGGTCATCCGATAAATAAATCACTTCAACAAATAAAGGGAAATAAATCTAATTCAACATTGTTGTCATTCGAAGTGGCTCTAGTGTCAGACACTTCTCAAAATAAATGACAAAAAATTGATATAAAATTAATTATCTATCAAAGTCTTCAACCATTTATGATGAAAGCGTAAACGGTAGTTGTTATTGCCACATACGTAGGTTTTACTTCTACTGCAGATGCTACTCATCCTGCTGAAGATGCTGCTGGTTCTATTGCTTCTGATGTAGCTATTGGTGCAGATTGTGACGGAGAAGATGCTGGTAATTATTAAGTTGTCGTTGATGATAATGATAACAATGATGCAGATACTGCTGTCGCTGTTGATAATGATGATAGGGTTGTTATAATGATGGTTATTGACAGGAAAGTATCACGTACGCAATATTAAACTGTCTGTTGGATGTTAAATGATGTACATTGACTGGTTTCAGTTTTAGAGGATTGGCTGTAATTTCGACTGAAATGAGTCACATTAAAGGAATGAAGGTTGTGACTGTCAGATCAAGTTTATTTCATCAGATCTGAATCATTTCTGTTATTTGAGTCGCTTGTGAACTTTGAACCAAAATACAAACAGAGTAAAAGTTTTTTTTATTTACTTACGTTACATGTATTTTAGCTTAAGTCAATTTTAATTCATGTTAACTTATTCGTTATGTTTCCGTTAATCCGTTCTATCATGTTTATTTTCAGACTGGCGCGGTGGTATCGTTATGGAAATGATGGAAGGTAAAGTTGACGAATGTAAATAGTCGTCGGATTAAGACATGGCGTCAGTTATTTACACTCACAATATAGACAACACTGTGTTAGCTGCCTTCTCCGAATAAATGCCATCATGTGAATAAAGGCCACCCTGTGAATAAAGGCCACCCTATGAATAAAGGCCATCCTGTGAATGAAGGTCACCCTGTGAATAAGGCCACCCTATGAATAAAGGCCATCCTGTGAATAAAGGCCATCCGGTGAATAAAGGCCACCCTGTGAATAAAGGCCACCCAGTAAATAAAGGCCACCCGGTGAATAAATGCAATCCTTTTAAAAACCGTCATTGATTATTTAGAACAGAATGACCTCCGAATAAAGGCCACCTGCCAATGAAGGCCATAAATTGGCTTTTTCCGAGGATGTATCCTTGTTCACAGGTTTAACTGTACATCGTATATCAGAGAGGCATTTGTTTAATTTCTGACGATTGTTCAACTGAAACGGTGCCTCAATAATCAGCTGTTATAAGCATTGGCTCAGACAGTCCGTATTAAAATTCTGTTAATGAAGAGAATGCATGGTTCCGTTGAGGTTTAGTACAAATTCATGATGAGATGGACGATCCGCTGGCGAGCCCGTTTCAGCTTCGTGCAGAACTGGATCTCAGCACACGCCGTAATGTATTCGCGATCTATGCAGTTTCTACAACAATTCAAAACTTCATTTACTGCATGTAAAAAGTTAAAAACTAACGTAGTGCCTCACTCTGACAGCCTCATAACCGTTCTGCAACATGACTGGACAGTAAGATAGTTGCATATTGTGGTCATGATTTAAAAGCTTAGTTCGATCAGTATTGTGTCAAATTATTGACGTACGATTGACATTTCACCGTATGTTTTATAAATGATCAAATTTTTTATGTGAAATTCGAATGTCTATGTCGTTATTAAGAACGAAAACATGTGTTTGCTGTTTTTAATGAGGGAGATAAAATAATTATCTTGTATATTTTGTATCTATTTTGTCTCGATGCCTATTATATAATATGAAGACGATATTTTGTTGTGGAAACAAGTTATAAGAAAATCAATATTTAATTTTACTGTTTTTTAAGGACATATTGATGAAGATTCTTCAAATTGATTTGCGGGAGATAGATTATAAGAGCATACACCAGTAGATTTGAGATGGTAATCTATCGTCACCACCGCTGAAGTGTGTAGACGTCTAGGGGGTGGACTTAGTGACCGGGAGTATAGTATCTAGAGAGAATGAAACATGATCAACCAACATCCACGATACATGTACTTATATTCTGACCAAAGATAAATAAATCTTATTCAAATACGAACCTAAAATTTAATCATGTGACTTAATTATTATACTTATTTTATAATATCACGTGTAAAATATTTATTAAGCTTTGTTTGTGGGACATGTTTTTGGATCAACCTGTATATTTACTGTCAATTTCGTTTTATCATTGCTGCAAGTAAAAATAATTATGATATTTTACTGGTCAATTTGTGACTATTTTTTGTTTATCTTATTTACGTA
The DNA here is from genome assembly GCA_964023205.1 of Lutraria lutraria. Taxonomy (NCBI): domain Eukaryota; kingdom Metazoa; phylum Mollusca; class Bivalvia; order Venerida; family Mactridae; genus Lutraria; species Lutraria lutraria. The sequence continues at coordinate 35,240,680 of OZ026836.1, forward strand.
CATGTACATTTTGTATAAGTGCTTATATATCTTGTTTAAAGCGGGCGTAAAACTCAAAAACAAACAAAATAAAGCTTATCTCCTGGGCTTTTATGTTATGTGGATGTATTGAGGCAGATTTTTATATAATATGATCTTTTTGCACTGTTCTGAAAACTTAGGTATTTTTCTGTTGTCTTTAAATTGAGTATCTAACTTCTACTTTTCCTCTTTTGTTGGCTGTTACAAAATTTACATGTTATGGTCATAATAACATCGTCTGTATTTTGTGTACATGTACCATTTTAAATTTGTGTTACCAATATTTTACAAACGAATTATCAACACATTTTTAAGATTTTAAATGTATAGTATAACGAAGTAGAAGTGCCTTTTACAATATACAGTGCAACCTCTTTAAAGCAACACCCTTTGGGAGCAGCAAAATTATGTTGTTGTTGAGGGATTGTTGCTCTATAGAGGTTAAATTCATAGTTAAATCGACAGCGGGGGGGGGACCATGCTACTAGTATTGTTTGTAAAAGGGATGATGTTGCTCAAGAGAGGGTCGTTCTGGAGAGGTTGCATTATATTTATTCGTGTACCTTTAGTAAACTCTAAATTACTTTGTTGGTAGTGATACCTTATAGATGTTTGCTGTCATTTGAGTTTGCCACAGATTTCTCTCTGTCCATGGATTCTACCTCTAAGTATACATGGAATAAACATGAGTTATGTTGTCTTTATTAAGTGTCACTCACAATTTACTATAGATCAGTATCATGTTCTTGGAAAATCCTTATTTATAAGACTCTAGAAGTAATGACTTACCATATACAACTGTATATTGAAAATATAGCACTACAGAACATTCTTCATAGAAGTCATCAATCATTCTAGGACAGAAAATAACAAGGAACCATGCTAAGCCTGTATCAAATATACTTGAAATGAATATGTGAGAAAGTGGTCAGGATGGGAGTCTAGTACTGGTTCTTATCAGGCACGATGGTTAGGTGAACTGTCCGCCTCATATGACTCTGTTGAAAAGGGGCATAAAACACGAGACAAACAAACAAACAAACTCGAAATAAAAAATAAATACATTCTGAGTGCAGTGAATACTAAATAATGTAACTGTCTAGACCCACGTGAACTTATTACCTATACTGTATAATCATATTTACACGATTTTAATATCAAAGGGAAACAACTCGAACTGACTTTTGAATCCAAAATTAATTTTCCCACGGTCCTCAGACACTTCATTATATAATATCATTTTTGCAATTATATTCAGCTAAATAAAAGATTGATATTTAGATAGGGATATCAGTAAGGATGTTAAATTGAGGATTTAAGTCAGAAAACCCGGAAAATGAAGTCAGCATCGAATTTTGTGGTTTTTAATAAGGGGGATAATTTGAACGTAGTGGTATGGTAATTTGGTGCAAAATTCTCCGTAATCTGAATATACTTTCTTCAATATTTCTCAGTATATTTGTTTTAGACTGATAATTATTGGGTGTATATATAGAATGAACATTAATTAAATGAGAAAAACAAATAAAACATGATATTTGAATACTTTAATCTGATCCAAATTATCTACATTTATATAGAAACACTTCATCTTGTTAAATACATTAGTACATTTCATTATTTCATAATATTTCATTTACTGGTTTAGGAAATGATTTCTGTGTATATACAAATATATTTCAGAATATATACATTAAACACAATTGGTATGAATACAAAAAATAAAATAAAACAACAAACAATGATATACAATGTAGAAAGTTAAATAACATCATGTTGTATAAATAGAAAATTAAAAAGTCAGTAAGAACAGTAGCACACATTATGAGTCATTATAAATACATGTATTAGAATACTGAATTAACCAGATTTAACTTAAAAAGTGTTTAAGAATGTATAATATGGTTGAAACAGCAACTTCAATATCACATAACCATGTTTGTAAATTTATAAAGTAATTAAATGCATAGATCTATGTATTATACATTAAATATAGAAATACAAAAATACATGCTGGAAGTATAGTCTGTATCCTACTATGTTGCAACAGGGAATAAAAGAAATCACTGAACCTATTATACATGTCTATCTAATAATTTCTCCAAGTAATCATCCATAAATTCTTTACACATGTATGTCCAAATATGGCACTGAATGATAATATATTATACCTCACGTGATTTACTTACTCTATAGTCTTATGTGAAGTCAGAGGGTGACAATCCATAATGTTACCCTCTGACATTACATTTCGGCCCGCTTGCCATAACGTCCAACTGCCCTCCCGCACTCAAGCGATATATATATTACCGGGTGTCGGGTTTTATTCAATCTCTGTCGTATCGAATTCTATCCTTGTCTAGACACTTTAGGCACTTAGTAGAATATAATTGTAGTTTGACATCCGGTTTTGCAGTTGACATTTTGACAGCAAAAGTAACTATGGTGTCAGAAAGAAGCTTCGTTTCAATTTCTATGATAGTTTTCGTTATATTTGTTAACATGTTTGTTGCATTTAGTGTCTTTCTTAATAATTGTTTTGTTCGGTATAATAAAATAAATATCACATCCCACATAGGGTGATAGAACGTAATGCTCACCCTTGACAAAGTAATGTCAACCTCGGCTAACGCCTCAGTCGACATTACTTGTCTCGGGTGAACATTACGTTCTATCACCCTATGTGGGATGTGATATTTATATATTATTCATTGTCTATTTTATAATATTCATTTTCCTTCTTTGTATCGAAATACTAAAGTCATTTACAATGATATTTGAGGTTTGATTATTTTTTAATTTAGCTTCTTGAATTATATAAGTATGACAACATATTGTTTGTGTCAGTTAATTGTACATGCATGTATCATAATAATAGCTGGTTGTATTTTTTGTGTGAACATGTTCATGTTGTTATTACAACTATGGTACATTTTCTCAGAGACATAGATAACAGGGATAAGCAACTTCAGTTATTACCTATGTAATAGCATGCAGATGACAGTTACTTTTCCGAAAAATTGCTGATTTTGTAGCAAGTAAAACTTCTTACCTACCAAAAACACATGCATGAATTTTACATTTTCTGAAAGTTTATTATTTAAACTATAGCTAAAATATCAATTTTGATTGATAGTTTATGCCCATGTTTATACTACCTAATTATGCAATCTTTCTAAAAAACATCTACTGGTACCATTTTTTTCCAGGCTGATTACATTCTAGTGGGTATAGCAAAAAATTAACTTAGAAAATGTAATAAAGTATTATTTCCAGCAGAAGTCAAAAGTTCAAACTTTCAGAAAATGTATAATGTATATATGTATGTTATTAAGTTTTTGAGTTTTACCTGCTACAGAATCTACGAAATGATGTCATGCATGATATTTCAAGTTGCCAATCTCTGTTATCTACTGGGGTATGTCTCTGATTTTCTATAACAATTTTACAAGTTTAAATGCATTTATCAAAGTATTTGTACAGACAATAATATCTATGCGTGGTAAGTAATGTTGTTGTTATTTCTGTTTCTTTATCAATACAAATAAAATCATTTAGCGGGAACAGCTAGAAAATGAAAAAAAATATTCATGAAGACAATAACTTTCACTCAAATGCTTATAATATTTTCAAATTTAAATCCTGAAATTTGACATTTTTTCAGTTTATATAGCCTATTTAAGGATAACTCTATATAAATATGCTTTAGTATCATCCTAAGATAAAGATTCTGGGAAATATTGAAGAAAACAGTTTCAGATTACGGAGAATTTTGGACCAAATTACCATACCACTACGTTCAAATTATCTCCCTTATTAAAAACCACAAAATGTGATGCTGACTTCATTTTCTGTGTTTTCTGCCTTAAATTATAAACTTAACATCCTTACTGATATCTCAATCTAAAATTCAAACTTTTGTTTAGCTGAATATAATCACAAAAAAGATATTATGTAATGAAGTGTCTGAGGACCGTGGGAAAATTAATTTTGGATTCAAAAGTCAGTTCGAGTTGTTTCCCTTTGATATTAAAATGAACAAGAATGACCTTTGAACCAAAGTAATGATTCTCTACAGATAATTTTAACGTAGTGGTATGGGGATTTGGTGCAAAATTCTCCTTATCTTCAATATTTCCCAGAATCTTTATCTTAGTGTGATACTAAATGCATATTTATATAGAATGATACCAAATGCATATTTATATATAAGGTCATTTCACATGACTTATATCTGAACCAATCTAGGGGTATAAAAATGAAATTGGTTGGAACCAACTTCTTCTATACTAGTATACTTATCTCATTGCAATTTGTACTGTTTTAAAGTTCCTATACAATGAAAACTTACCTGTTAAAGTGATCTGAAGTCCAGGAAGGTAGAAATCTGATACTTGCTTGTGGTCTCCAACGTTCTAATGTAGTTTGTTAATGTGCTGCATTTACAAATCATTGTCTACAGAAAATGGAGTATAGTATGGTAGACAATTCTCCATTCCTCACAGAATTATGTTGTGGAATGTATCAAGCAGGTTCTTATTTAAGCTACAGATGGTTTGTTTTAACACAGGGCTGACTGTATGGATGTGTGATCGTTAGACATACTTTAATGAAGTATGGTTCAGTAAAACAAATGCTAATTGGATGTGTTTGATCACCATGTTGTATTTATGTAATTTTCTGGACTATTTGTAAATCTATGTAGTTTCTATCATCAGCAAGCTGAGTCTTCCTGCTTGTGTAAGCTGCTATTCTTTATTTTGTACAACAGTGCTGGCCCGGAGGTTATAAAACTCAATCTCCAAGCTCAAATCTCTTGTCTTTTAATATGGTTCTAAGTTAATTGTGATCAGACAATAAAGGTATTATTGATACGATATTCTAACTGACCATTTATTTAAAAATTAATCAGCTCTATCTTTTCAACCGTAATACTTTGAGAATGAAATTGAGCTTTGAGCTCGGAGATCGTTCTCAAGTTATATAACCACAGGGCCTGGTCTCATTTAAAAATCTTGTTCAACTCAGGCCTAAAAAATTTTTTGTTTCTGGTTACCCTAAATTTTCTCCGCGACCCTTCAGACTTCTCATTAGCTTCCAGGAAAGGTATATTCACTGTCTCATCCTTTCATCATGGTTTCAGAGTAAATCCCCCCCAATTACCTACCCTAATTTTAATGAACAAGTAACAGGAAACAAATTTTTTTCTTCAGCCTCATATGTTGCAAGTGTGTATATGTGGACCAATTTTGTGTTTGGTAATCAAATGAAACAAGAAACACTGTTTATACTGGAAGCAGTTTTATCAAGACATATTCACAACACAGAATGATAAATCTAGGTTAATCAACAGTCTGGTTTAGCCAGTGTTATGAATTTCAATAATAAGTGGGAGTTAACACAGCAGATATACCGTCTCAACATTTCACCTCGATTGACTTTCCTGTTTGAGTCCAAAAATGCCACTAGGGACAATATATTTAATGCTTAAAATCAGGAGAAATGATGAGACGGTTCGACACTATATGGTAAACAAGATAAAAAAACATCACATAATTAATGTCAGTTGATTTAGATACTGAATATTAATATGAAAATTTCAATAATTATCTCATATAAAATGTATGACAAGTTACGATTGTGACGAAGTAAGCAATGCAAGATTAGGCAAAACATATGTTAGTGCCAATATTATTCTAGTTATGTTAATTAAGCAGTTGTTTGACTTATAAAAAGTACATCACACAACATAGAAAATTAAGCATTCAGGAGTAATTATCTCCCTTGAATAAGACAATGTTACTGGGGCTGTGACAAAATCTTATTTAATAGGAGAGTTATCCTCTTTTCATGCAGTGACGTTCCATTTGGCTCTCAAAATGAATTCACCTTCTATGTTCTTTTAAAATCTCACAATTCTATCAACATTTTCACATTTCAAACACATGGTAAAATTTTCAATTAAACACAACAAAAAATTTAATCTTTGTAACAAAACAAGGTCAGTACTTCTTTGTTTTTAGCGCTAAGAAAGCCTAACGCAACTCATCTAAAAGAACAGAAATATATAACCTCTATCAGTGAATGTGTGGTAGAGAAACTACATGTAATTGGCATTGCACACAGAGATATAATTAAAAGATGCTAAATTTTCAATTTTCGGAAAATACAAACTGAATAATTATATTAAAGAGTTCAGAGAAATACAAATATATATTGAAAGAATAAGTGAATAAATGAAAGCATATGACACACAAACTAATGATATACATACATAAAGTTGGTTCACTGTTTTTGTAATGAAGCAATATAAGCCATTATTCTTAGATAACAAAAAATCTAGACTGAATAAGTCCCAGAAACCCTACAAAACAAAAATTCCTCCAGTAGAAATCTCCAAGCAACAGATTTATTGAATTTGATTCAAATGTTGAAAAAAAAATTGAGGGCTCAGCGCAACATTGTAGTAACTTGTTCTCATTTCAAAATGAGTTACAACACTGTTGCGTTGAACCCTCGATTAATGTAAATCTGAATCGTTGTATGAATATACAAACATGGTCCTTAATTAAAACTTTAAGCGCCATTGAACAAAATTATCTAATCGAAAGAACAAAATTGTGACATTTTATCATACACATGTGGTTATCAAAATATTTTTGTCTTGTATTTTTTTTTTGATTTGCCTGAAGTCATAGCACTAACAGGAAATGAAATTAACCTGGGGACAGACCAAGTGTATACTTAACATGTTTAAATTTAGTACAGTGGTTAATTTATAATAACAAACGGCTAAATAAATGTTAAAATAGTAATACAATCAAAGTCTCAAATATCAATAAAGATTATGCAATAGCACTGTATAATATGTCTTTAAGTGTAAAAAAATGTTGTTTGAAAGAAAAACACGAATGAACATTCATTTACATCCAATTATAAATGTTGACCAATCAGAATGAAGTAAATTTATACAATGTCCAATCAGAGTTAAAAATTTTTATTCGTCAGGTTGAATAGGTTTCTGTGATTCCGTAGGACTTCCCATGAACTCGTCAATTATCTGCTGCATGCTTTCACGGAGTTCTTCGGGAGCGTTTGGGTCGGTTTCAACTTTAGAGTCTTCATGTACAAAGGTCTGTTCTTCACCGTCCTTCAGTACAGTAGTTGTATGAATTTCTTTTTTCATTGTAATCCTGCAAAATAAGAATAAAGAAGTGATATAATTGAAGGTTTCATAGTCATTATAAAATTAAATGCCCAACACAATGAATGAATCTTGATTAATCATACATGATCTGTGTTCAGAAAATATCTACAAGGAGTCCTATTCATCAGTGGAACAAACAAAAACCATTATTCTGGCTTAATTAATCTTTGACTTAATCTAAAAGCAAAGACATATGAGGCCTGATTGGCAACCCTTATGATTCTAACAGCAAAATCAAAGCATGAACATATTTGTGTATGAATTATACCTCAAAAGTATGCAAGGTATACTTATAAAAAATACTTATAAAAAATTGTGACCTACCAACCCATTTTTTGGTCAAAGAACTTGATTTTTAGCATTAGAGTAAAACAACAACTTAATGACTTCCATAAAATGGGATAACCATACTTATCTGTCAATAAACCATTAAGAAGTCATTTTGGAAGCCAAGAATAAGTATATATCTTAATTTGTATCAATCATACAGGCCCACTTTAAGAATCACAATTTCATCGACAGAAAACTCTGAATAGGGAACATTAATAAAGCCATTTCTATCACACTATCATTCTTTCCTACACATATTGACATAGTAAATTGTTACAAATATTTATATAACAAATTAATCCAATCTTTAGAGCTAATCCATCAAAACTCTCGGGAATTCAGTATCAATACAATGTCATGTGTACCAGGATCTATAATGTAATTTCTTCCTGAGATATCAGCTAAAGAAGGGAGTAATATTACATAGCAGTGCTTGGAGAAAACATTCAGAATGCTGCTTTATGATTGGATGATAATAAATCTAAGCTCAGAATGAACCAATCAAAGAGTAGAGGCAGGAATTCAAAAACAATTCTTAAAATTAATTCTCAGCTCAACAATAAAGTGGGCTACCTCAGACTGCTTTCTAAGATTTACAACCCTTTATATAATTTTTGAGGGTTCAGCCCAACAGTGTCGTAGAGTTGAAATAAGAATACGTTACGACAGTGTTGCGCTGAGCCCTTGAATTGTTTTGTAATATTAATTTTGTAGCCTTGAATCCAGAACAATATTTATAATCATACTTCCACTAATATAATATGCAGCAAGAATGTCAATGAATTATTTGTTCTGATAAACAGGAAGCATACATATTGATTTAATAGAATTAAGGCATAATTATACATTGTATAAGCAAATTGCAAGCAGAGTTTAACCATTTACTGTTTTTTTTTTAAAGAACAGATACCAGTAGCTAGTTTAGACATTAGTGTTAACTTGAATAACCATTTATTTTTCAAATTTAAAGGCTCAGTGGTAGAATTTTTGCAGCTTCTTTACCACACACATATAAGGCAAATTTTGCGCAAAAGATTTCGCAACTTAATCATGGACATACCGTACACTTTGAAGAATATAAAACAGCACTGACTGTGAGAAATAAACATTTCTAAGTACTTTAGATAGAATTGTAGTGTATTGCATTGTGCTGTATAGACTTTCATGCTAATTTAACTGTATTTAACCAATGAAAACTTCAATTATTAGTTCTTCCTCCAAATTTTGCAAGGAGTTGGGGGGGGGGGGGGGGTTGAATTGCAGACATTACAGAATTAGGGTGCAGTATTTTTGCTGAAGTATGAAGAAAGAAGCATGTGACAGAACTATAATAGTTTTTTAGTGCACCAAACCTCGCTTTTCATGATAGTTCACAGCCTCTGAAAGCAAGCAATCAAAGCAATTATCTCCCTTAGTAAAGAAGTCAGTGGATAATTATCTCCCTTAGTAAAGAAGTCAGTGGACAATTATCTCCCTTAGTAAAGAAGTCAGTGGATGATTATCTCCCTTAGTAAAGAAGTCAGTGGACAATTATCTCCCTTAGTAAAGAAGTCAGTGGATGATTATCTCCCTTAGTAAAGAAGTCAGTGGATGATTATCTCCCTTAGTAAAGAAGTCAGTGGATAATTGTTTCTCTCTAGAGTAAAAAAAACAACAATTGAAAATGTTTCCCTTGAAGGAGAAAACCTTAAAACAGTTGTCTTTACTTGGAAAACAAGGACTATTGTTATATGTAGCTGGTTACTTATCAATACTAATTAAACCTTTCTTCCCAGCAAAGTTCAAAGTCTGTTACTGTCAGGAGATCGTTGTAATAAACATATGAAAAGTTAGGCTTAACTTACATAAAAATGTTGCATTCTTAATGTGATCACCAACTGTCATCAATTTTTATTGCAGCAGCTATAAAAAAATAATGACCTATGTCTACATCACCGAAGAAAATTTCGCCTTCTTGCCCACACAATTTAGGAAGACAATGTCAGCTGATATTTTGTGTTTCTTTCAGACCACTGACAGGATTACAAATCAAACAGAAAGTTTATAGTTTGTCACAAAATTAATAGATAATAACATAATATTCTGTTTAAATCATGTGTTTTATGATCAAGCTTGATAATAATGGAAGATTGAAGTATGCAGGCATTATGAAATAATCACGCTCCATATTGCATCGTGAAACTATTTACATTAATGATTTGATTATTTGTAGTGTTAGTATGAATGAACTTGTTTAGTACAGTAAAACCTGTGGACAAAGGTCACCCTTGTGAAAGACATAATGTGATCGATACTGCGATACTGACAGGTGGTCTTTACTCAGAGGTTGGTTTGTTATAATTAATCAATTTTTCATAAAGGAGGACTTTTTTGGTCTTTTTTCAGAGGTGGCCGTTAACACAGGTTTGAGTGTATTTGAATCTGTGTTAGTATATACATGTATAAACATGTTGGTGTATGAACAGGTGTTAGTATGAATTAATTTTGCATCATAATAGAAAATGTCTTTTCTTTTACCTGATGACTTTATCAGGATCACTTGAGAAATATAAACAAAGAATATCTAAATGATTCTAGTAAACTTAACAACTACAGTAAAACCTCAGTAAAAATACCTCAATTAAACACACAATTAATTGGTTTTAATAATGGGATGGACTGAGCTCATTATCAGGTTAAACTATGGCTGAAATATAGAGAAACTGTATGAAAATAATGGACTGTTATAATGAGGTGAGCTTAATGTCTTTATCATTAATGAGGCGTTCATAATATAAGGTTTTACAGCATACTAAAGCACATAGATTAAACATCTACTTAGGACAAGTGAGAAATTAAATCATTAAAAGGGAATTAAATACAGATGTAATCAATATACTGAAAGTACTCATAAAAACTGAACTAACATAAACACAGCAATATGGAACAGGAACTAGTTTAACAATTGCATGGCGGGTGTAGAAAAATGTAGTAGCGGTACTTCGGTCAGCACCATAATTCCTGCATGCCAAGCGAGTGACGGCTGTGGAAAGCTGAACTACCTGTCAGTTTCCAAAATATAATTACCAAATCCATAATTAATCAATACTTTGGGTTATTCATCTGTTTAAGCAGAAAATTGTTAAATCAGGTTGATTGCCATCATCTTGTTTGGTTTGGATGTCATATACACGAATCAAAGAAGATTAGTCTTCTAGTCTAAATCATGTACTTTTCATAGGATTTCATGCGAAACTTAATGCGTAATTTGGTGTAGACTTTAATTTTATGATTTCATTTCGTTCAAACGTTTATACATAATAACGGAACATTTCAGTATAAAATGTATTTAGCTAATTGGTTTGGAATATGTAACAGATGTTACTGGTTTATATTAGTTCCAGTCACCTTCGTTATGGGAACATATTGTATTTTCTATTCTCAAAATAGTTTCCATGACAATAGTTGTTAAGACAATTGTGCCAAAAAAAAACCAGTACGATGTCACTGAGTTTGCAACATATGACAGACATTATTCAAAGTAAAAAATAATTTGGTATGGAGTTTAACACATTTTTTCAAAGATGTTTTAGTTTTTTTTCAGGGGCTGGTTTATCTAAACAGTATACCTGTACTGTATTCAAACTAGTATTCTAACTAGCCCTTCCACAACAAGCTTCCAACTTCTCCAAATATTTAAGACAGTCCACCTTTGTCACCAATATTGCAGTAGGGTATAATGACCTGCCGCGACCTGGATTTGAAACCCAGATACCTGGTTAACAAGTCCATAACACTAACCACTGGACCACAGACTTGCTTTCTACACACACTTTCAGACATAATACCCTCTACATCTTCTTCAATAATAAGGAAATGAAAACAGCGAACATTAACGTTGAATGTCTATACATAAAATGGTCAATTCACACTGTTAACAGCTATTGGAACAAATTCTTATCCAATCTATTTAATCAGCTTTTATACTTATGACAAAGCTGACCAGCCAAGACAGCAGAAAATTAATATCAGTCCGAGAAATCTGTATATACATGTGAACAAACATGGACAGAGACTATTCAATCTAACTTCAGATTCATGAAGAGGATAAGTCATTCTCTACCTAAATTAACAACAAACCTGCTGAATTGGCTGACCTGTCCAACTTTCACTTTGAGTGATATCACAATATACATTTTGAAGTGTTTGAAGCCACCTTACATTTTTACAGTAAAGTTCCTGGTCAGACCACATGTTCTGTTCCAGTATAGTAGCACTTATAAATGTCCACAAAAATTAATCATTTTTATAGTCAAATATTTAACTTAAGTCCACATTAGACATAATGACAATTTTATTGAATAAGAATGAGACATTCTGTTAGATTCTGAATCACAAACACAGAATTGTTCTTTTCTATTGTTTCCTACTTGTAGACAATATTGCAAAAAATAACCTTTACCTAAAAGGTTATAGTACCGAAACATCATCAGCTGAAATAACCGGGCACATATGTATTATATTGATACAAACATAAACCAAGGGTATAAATAATAAAATCTGCAAAGAACTACATTATCATTTGTCTTTTAGATTTACTTCCTGGTATTAAATCATGTCATTTGTTATGTCAATAGTCAGCATTGACATCAATAAAAGGGTAGGAGAGTATCATCCAATATCAGTGGATTCAATCAGATCAGTATAATGTTATTATGTCAGTCATGTTTATAATCAATGAGTAATGAATGGAATTACATCCTAGTATGCTTATTAGAGGTATTGCATATCATGTTAGAATATCGAGGGCTCAGCGCAATACTATCGTAACTTGTTCTTATTTCAATATGAGTTACGACACTCTTGCGTTGAACCCTCGATATGTCATTGTGTCTATAATTTATTTAATCTAACCTCCTAAAGCCTATAAATCTAAATGTAACTAATTCAGGTTATATTTACACAAACTGGATGTTGTTACAACAACAATTTTCATTCAACAGAATTAACAACATAAAGCAGAGTCCTTGCTTATAAAACTGACTTTGAGAACATCTCAAACAATGCAGCATTCTGATTGGTCATTTTAAAATGGTGCCCTTCAACAACCAATCCGAAGCTTGGGATTTGAAATTGTAAACCAAGAGCAAAGGGATTTATGATTACTCTCTGCTCTATGAAAGAATGCCCTACGACTACAAATAAATGATAATGTACAAAGATTCAGTGAATCATTAAGGTTACCTTGTGGTTTGAGTGTCACCTCCATGAGCACCCAGAGGTTGTTCTTGATCTTCATCATCTACAATGCAGAGAAAATACTAATGTTAACACCTCGACAGCCTAACTAAGTAAAAAACTCAGATAATTTATTTTTCATCATAAATCATTCTTATCATATTATTTTTTTTCAAAATTGAAAAAAGGTATTCATTTGATTTAATTAAAAGAGCATGTTATTTAGTATTATTTCTGTCAGCAAATCCTAGATTAAATTTAAAAGTCTTCTTAAGTACCAAAAGAATATGTTGTTGTTGTTGTAAATGAATACTAAGAAACATGAGCAGATGCGTAACTGAAATAATTATTCTGTAAGAGAAGAATGGCAATGCAAGAGTGTAATTATAGATCGCATACATTTTTTTTCCAATATACAAATAGCAAAACAAATCTTTGTAATACGATTGGAACTAGAAAAGCAATTACAATATACAAAATTCTGAATTATAATCTTATAAAATAACAGCATGCTAATTTGATATTACTATAGTGATTTAATGCCAATGATACAATACCTCATGTTGACAATTTCACCATCAGTCAAACAATGGATTGATATGTCAGAATGTAAGATTAGAATATCTTGGCCCTACATGACTTATAATGAAGACCTATCTCAAAAATAAAAAATCTCTCTTCGATTTGTTGGTTTTGAGAGGTTAGGAAAATTCACCAAATGAAACGCCGGGCCCAGTCTAACTAAGGGTTCAAAACATCACTTCAGGGATGAAAAATGTTTATTTCAATATGACAACTGTTGTTGTTGTTATTGTCAGAAAATATTATGTAAGTTGTAATCTGCTTAAGAAAAAAACTCACATTTTTACAACATTTCTGTATATATCAGAGATGTAAATATAAAACTGACTGTCCAGAATTATTTTAACAGTCATAAACTCTCATTGATTGCATATCATAAAACACCATCTTGTGTGACAGTTTATCATTACCGGTACTATCGTATTTTTAAGTTAAAATCTGAGATGTGCCAAGTTAATGATGATTAAATCAATCAGTACATACAAGGCTTGCATGGTGACATTCTGTCATATAAATGACAGTAATTACGGTTACCTGAGTACAGATTGTGATAGAAATATCAGTAATTGAAGACACAATCTTCTAATTGCTCATTGATGGTAAATTTAATTATTTCGTACAGTGAAATGTACATGATATATATATCTTTTATTGATTTCTAATTTCTTCGATTCGTGAAAAACTTGTGATTACAAAATGTAGAAACCTTCAAAAGTAGACCAGAAAAGCATGAACGATGCCACAGTTGAACATTTAATACTCCATTTATCTTTGACAAGAAATAATTTTCAAGACATGTTTACCGTATCTACTTGACTTTGATCAAAGTAGACTTCTTGATAAAAGTAAATTCCCGAAAATGTGTAGGTCAAATGACACTAAAATGCTAAATAAAGACATTTTGATCAATACCATCAGAGACGTAGTGATTTTTATAAGTATTACACTACATTTAATCATCATAACTTTGTAGCGGACAAAACACAAGAGACCACTAAATTCAGCAATTAAGATATTTCTTAATTTAGATTGAAGGTCCAATTTCAGTAATAAAAATTCTTTGCGAATGAGCCCTTCTAAAAAGAATTAATTATCCACATTTTGTAAAGCCATTCGATAAAAATGGAAGCGGGATTTCTAAATAAAAATAGAAGTTCTATATACATGTATTTATAGAAAATTCCATTCTCAACTAAACTGACAGATTTTCTGTATCTCAGAGACATAATGTTACAAGCCATCAAGATACGATCACATACATTTTCACAAGTTAATACATTGTTGCTTTAAGATCAATGTAACTTATGAGGCAGACAATGTTGTAATAACACAATCATAAGATCACAACAGGAAACTGCAGCAGGATATAACATTGATTTACCACATTCGTGACTGATGGTGATTGAACAAGGATCATTATCATAATATTTTGCTAAAATATGAAAGGATCACTACTACAGACTTGATTCTCAGATCAAGCTTTTCTGAATTTCTGTCATTTAAAAGTATTAGCAGACATAGAACTAGATATATTTCAACTTCTACATCAGGTATGAACTATACTATCAGTGTGTGAAAAAGTGAAAACAACAAATTTGTTTATGTGAATGCAAGTGGCCAGAAGCAGATTTTTTATCATCTATATTGGTATAAATGACATTGACCAGATACATGTATCTTAAGGGTCTGATTCTCACATCATGGAATATCATTGACAACCACCTTAAAGGCTTGCATCTCTCTGAGGAATAATGTAATGTTATGAAGCACTTCAAAACATTCAGAAATAGATAATATACTTTAACAGACAGATTCTGGATGGCTTCAAGATTGACAAGAAAAATGACACAGACACAAAGCAATATTACCGCATCCAAACCAACACAGCCTGAAAAAATCCACTCTTTGATCACAGAGTGTCTAGGGATGTTTAATAACTGAAGTCTAAACATGGAAGTAGGATGTCTGCTTTCACTCTCATACGTTAAGACATAAATCATGGGATTTCATGCTTCTCATACTTTTTAACCTATCTTGTACCATTTTGTTTAACATCTATCAGTATGATTTATGTAAGTCTGAAGCTCAAAGTTAGACCGTTCACTCCAAGTCTCATCTTTAACTTGAAGCCTATTGACAGTGAACCATTAACTTAATGCCAATGCTGTATGCCAATTTTTTGCTTCATGTACCATATTTTCTGAGAAAGATTGATGACAAACTAATTGTACTGTCATACATGGTAGGTAATAAAAATACAATTAGGGTTAATGCTAACAGCATCTTGGGAAATGGTGTCAATTAAACAGAATGTAATAGTCACTAAATGGGAAGATAACTTTCATGAAAGAGGTAACCAGGTTCAAGAAATTTCCATCAGTCTGAAGTGCCTTATCATCAGCTATCATTATCTAAATGAATGATTCTCTGTGAACTCAAGGTTATATTTCCAATGAGTAGATCTGAAATAAGAAAATCTTAGCACCAGATGCTGTCTAGTGAATTCATTATATTTTAAAGTCCTTTATTGAATTAGTTAATAACGGGAATCAAGCCAATGAAAATTTTTTCGACTCAAATTCAGCAACAATGCACATGCAAGGTGTGTAATCGCTTGAATCTGTATCTGCATTATAAATGAAAAAGAGGTGAAATACTAAGTTCTGACCCACAAATTTCGTAAGAACCTAAATTGTTCAAATCTAGAGAAAAGTTCAAAATCAAGGTTGTTGACACCCATACATCATTGTTTTATTTATTATATTAACCCAAGTGTTCAAATCAAGAGAAAAGATAAAAAAAATCCAGGTTTATGCTCCTGTTGAAGAGTTCTTTCTAAAGGCCCAGTGTTAATTTTAAGATATGTCCATAAGGCATCATTCATTGCAATATAGTGACATTTTAAATCAACCATTTCCTTGCCTTACTGTACTTGTGTCTTTTTAATCAAATTTATCAAGAAAAACCTGTAATCACGACTTTAATGAACACAGTTAATCAATTTTCAATTGCTATCACTTGTCCAAAGAGGGGAAATAAAAAGCCTCAGGGGAAATTTCAAAGTTTTTGGCATGCCCTTTGTAACAAGCTAATCTCAAAAACAAAACTATTAAGTACCAAAAAGTCTGTACAATCTAAAACGACAGATATAAAACAGACAAAATTCTCAACTTCACTACACAGTGGCAAAATTACTCTTCTTTGGAAATTATGGTTCAACAACTGCTTTGTAGATTCTATAATTGTCTGTTTACATGACAGAAATGATTCTTTTAAAAATAAGCATTGCTGGCTTAGAAGAAATTTTACAGTAAAAATGGACTTTTAAGTTAAGAAGTGTAAGCAAGAGGTCACAAAAATGTTTGGTTGGAATACTATAATCGGACACCAACATGAAACAGAAACATAACTGAGAAAACTGGACTGGTAACATGCATCTAATTGATCAATGTGGATTGTATATTTTATTTTAACATTTCAGTGGATATTGATAACCAAAATAATATAGCTTACAATTGAATGTACAACATTTTTACCACAGGTACCTGTAAAACACTACATAAACAATTACATCAAAACAACAGCTGGTAGATAAAACTGTAAACTCAACATGATCCTGAAAAGAAAGATGCATGCAGTCAAAGAAATATAAATCATTATGATATAACTTCAACATTTTCACAATTACATGCATTATATAAGCAGTGACCTTGACAATCAACTATCTGACCTTGACAATCAACTATCTGACCTTGATAATCAACGACCTCATCCTCCTCTGAGTCACCATATTGGGGATCTATAAACACAGGTCCTGTTTTCTGAGCTGTAGATGAATATTAATAAATGTTAAAACAAATATGTCATATTATTTTAACAATAGTCAGTTTATGCAACCCATTTATTCTTCTTTGGTCTGTGTCAGTTCTAATACATATTAATGGTATGGTTTGAAGGCAGCTTTAAAGACAATCAACAAAGTAAGACTTAAGAGTAGCCCATGATCTAGCAAATTTATACACAGTACTACAATAATTAATACCAGAAATTTTGATCAGGTATAGTAAGGCCATACATAAAAATTGTTGATTATGCATTTACACAACCAAAACTTTAAACAGTGGGTAAGTATAGGTATGTATTTTTATGCTAAAATCATAATCATGCTTTATAATACAGTGATGCTTGTACTAAAAATGAAAAGCTGGAATAACTAAAGAACAAAAACATTTTTGAATCAATTATTTTAGAATAAATAAGTTGAGTAAGAGCAACCTAACAAACTTTTCAGGATGGCCTGACAATACCTGTTTTTGTATTTAATTAGTAACATGGTATGTATAACTAATATCCTAATGGAGATCTTCCTGTAAAGGGAAATGTGAGTGAGAAAAATCACTAAAACAATGATAGTTAATCATATAAGTAATGCCAACTTTACTAAAGTCAGAATAATTTTTGTTAAATAAAAAATATACAATGTATATATTGTTTATAAACTTTAAAAGTAATCAAAATAACAACAAACAGCTACAATAACGCAGCAACAAACAGCAGAAAACAACAACAACACCACCAGTGAAACCAGTGTACTGATATGAATGTTGGCAGTAAGAATATAATCTGATCAAGCTATTAAGGCTGTAGCATTCTAAGTAGTTAAGGTAAGAGAAACAACTGCATTAAACTGATCGGTCAATTTGTCACGAAACATTGATAACACAGCCATTTTCAATGGGATGTCAGTGTCAAGGTCAAGAGTGAAAGTCATTGAACTACCTCAATTCTAAATTCTCAAGTGCTATAATGGCCTTATCTTCTATAGATAGTTCTGAAGCACCAATAAACTT
Source organism: Lutraria lutraria (assembly GCA_964023205.1). Lineage (NCBI taxonomy): Eukaryota > Metazoa > Mollusca > Bivalvia > Venerida > Mactridae > Lutraria > Lutraria lutraria. Next base: position 35,258,887 of record OZ026836.1, read on the forward strand.
AAGTGGATTTGTGAATCATTGCAGGTTATTACCTAGAGACAGCGATGTGAGAAAAACAAGACATTTGAAGGCATTAGCTTGAATATTTCTGAAGATGGATAATTTTAAAATTATATTGATAAAAAACAATCAAAACTTAAACACAAGGATGGTTAAATCTGTAGCTACAATGAACAAACACATTTCAAGTTCACATCATTTCACATTAACCTTTCAATGTAATTAACTTAAGTAAACCTCTTATCCATTGATTATATCAAAGAAACCAACGGACACATTGCACCATGGAAACCATCACTGACTGATCAAAGATTACTCTACAAGTAATCTGATCAACATTGTGTGCAGAGATGTAACATAAAATACAACAAAAGTGCTAGGTCACAAAATATGCCCGTCAAGGGGTTAACTCATAAGTGCCTGGGCGGATTGGGCTGGTTATCGAACTTGGCCGAGTTCTCATGGCCATAAACATTTTCATAAAGTTTGGTGAGGATCCGAATTAAACTGTTTGAATTAGAGAGAAGACAACGTTGTGGACACCGAACGCCCGCCTACCTATAGCCTACCAAGGGTGTTCCCATAATTCGTGTATAAGACGTATAAAAATGACTTGAAAAATTTTATACAATTTTACTTGTCAACAACAACGATAACAAAAAATATTAATAGCTAGAAATGAAAATAGAAATGAAAACTATTACAGGTTCCTGGAGTCCCAGTAGAGCGAACAGGCATTAAGAGTTGGCTTATTTGGTAATTAGTTGGTCAGTGATCTTCATAGAATACAGAAAATATCATACATAATGTCTGATATTATGACACCTGAAGTATCAATATTATGTGGCACACCAATTTTGTGATGATACATTCATAGCTTATGACCAATAATATCTTAGGTAATTAGTCCTATTTTGAGAGTAAAATAAGCTAATAATTTTCAAGCTACTGGATCAAGTATCTTTCTGTGAATGTCAAGAGCAGGGAAAGAGAAACAGTCAATAATTTGGAGCGATACACCAAAAGCATGCTTGCAAGTTTATAAGCCCCGTTTTGGTTTTACTGACTGATCTGTTTTTAGGTAAAGATATCATTAAATTATACAATTAATAAAGCTTATATACAGAATATCACAGCTTCATGAAGTCCCTGTGATAAGGAAAGAAATACAAGAGGTTTGCGCAAAGCTATTTTGACTGAATATTGGTTGAGTACCAGTTGACATGGCATGACATAAAAGTTCATTTGTCTCTAACAGCATTTATATCTTGTCAACAACAAGACCTCTGCTGTTTATGACATCATAACTCAGCGTGAATTAAGTCAAGCAGCTAGACGACAATGATTAAGAAAAGTCTTACATGCTGCCAAGTTGCAATGATTTTCATTCAAGCTTTCTAGAGATAAAAACATCTGTCCTTGTCTAATAAAGTAATTAAGGAATAGGAAGAAAAACTTCATTGAACATATTTAACAATTTTTTGTCAATTAGCCATATGCTGTAAGAGAAAGAGTATTTGTATCAAATTCATTAAATTAACAAAATATGGACTAATTTGGAGACCGCAATAAGCCAATCTCTGCACATTTCTATCGAGGGAAACAACATCACATTGCAGAATGCGGAAATACCATTGTGAGTATATTAACTGACATGTTTAAAGAGCCAATGCATAAAACACACCCATTATCATTATGTACTCAGCATATACTCAGCATGAGGAAAGAATAAACAAAATGTTTAACAAAATGCAATTACATGTATTGAAAAATTGGAAAGCTTTATTGTATTTCTTAATGGTAGTAACAAATTAGCACGTATGTAATCGAGCCATGAGAAGATAAGGTAAACAGGTCAGTATTAGAATCTATCTAATGATAATCTGAGCACATCATGCCTAAGCCAGGACTTCCCCAAAGGTATGAAGTTGGTCAAATCTTCTAATAAAGCAAGCAAGTTTCTGTGGAAACCCTGGATAAGGGATGAGGGAAGCTTAAAGGAGACAATCCACTGTATTTATGAAATAAGATTATTTTCAATTTCATCAGACAGGCTATAAGAGCAAGCTTATTGTAGATATTGAACCTAAAGCAACTCAATTGCAAGAAAGAACAAATTACAGGAAAGATAAATACACAAAAGAGGATCACGATTGAAGAACTTAAAACACATTCTTCAAGAAATGTTTATTTTATTTACTACTTAGAAATCTAGTTAACAATCCGAGTATCTTAACCTACAGATTGATCTACAAGAATTACAGGACAAACACTTCATACTGATTTGTGTATCATCCGGTGATAAAGAAAGCACACATTTATTTATTGCATTTTATGAAAATATTATGGATGGACCTAATTTATAACTAACAGAAGTAGCAAGTATAGGAAACATTATTGCATTAACATTACTGTATAGATGATATATATTCTAATACCATGAAAATCTAAATCTTCTAAGACTTCACAGAATGTTCTTCATGGAACTAAACTATAAATACCGGTATTATTAAATTTAATAACATCCAACATATTTCAAAACCAAGAAGCAAAACAGCCATTAAATTCATAATGAGAAATGGAGATCTTATTTTATAGAAATGAATGACATTTGTTATCTTTAAAGAATTATTTCTTAAACCCAATGTATCATAAATTTTAGTAATACATGTCTATCAATTTCAGAAGCTGAGTAAATTAATAGTCAAAACCCAATATATTAATGTACCAGAATTATTTTTCATCATGAGGATTTACCGGTATGTATTGACAAAGTTTACACATCTCAAAACCTGGGTTTGTTAATTCTTGATAAATTAATGAGCTAAGTAAATCACCAAGTTTCTTAATATAAGCCAAGCTTAACATTACCAGCATAACTGAATAGCTAAATATATGATTAAACAGCATGCTAGACACAATAAATTGCCAATCTGTTGCAGGAAGCATCTAATGAAGGTGTATTGCATTATCAACAAACAGATCGAGAGTGCTATCAAAGACTATTAAAGTTTTCAATGGGTTAACAGACATTTAATATTTATTTTAGGCTAACAGACAAAAGGGGAGGGGGGGGGGGGGGGCAATAGTTTTAAATTAACCAATGTAGCTATTAATCAAGGACAAAAATTGATATCTATGACACACAATGCTCCCATCAAAACAATCATTTGGTTGTCAACAGAACTATCAAGGGACTTGAAGAGCTTTCGATGAACCAACAGAGCCATAAAAGAATTTAACTGAGTGATCATGAAGAGAATGGAGTTATTATTTATATTCAGTACAACTACCAAGGTGCCGAGGAATCAGATACAAAGGTAACAACTAATACTGACAGAAGCATGTAGAAACAAAGAGAGTAATACAACAAGTATACATGTACTACAAGCGCTTGAACAATATCAAACTGTACCAAAATGATCTGGGATTCCATGTCTCAGACTTTCAGCATGTTCGTGAGGGTCATACTCAGTGGTGCCATCATCATCATCAATAGACAACATACGTTGTTGCTGGCGCTCTGTAGATATATACACTTTGTATATACATATATATTAACAGAATACAGCCATGGGTTTTCTTGGCAAGCACTTTGTTGTATGCCACATTTATGGTGTTATCATAAACATTCATAAACATGTTTTACTAAATAGTTCAAGAAGTGCATGCACAACAATAAATAGTTTTATTTATCAATGATAGCCCAAACACAACATAATGTAACAGTCAGATTAAAAAATTATTTAAAAGGTTAATTAGTTCATTAATGACTCCTATTAAACAATGATGTATAAATATCAAAGTAAAACCTGATTTAGATTACATAAGCTTGTGAGTAAATAACAAACATGTATAAAAGCTATGATTTTGTCTTTGGCTCGAAGTTTGATTCCACACATTAAAATATTAAATAGCCATGTGTGTGTAATATATATATATATATATATATCGGTTGTCATGTGGTTACTAAGAACAACAGAAAAATATCATTTATAAGACCATCCATAAAATAATGTTGGTGTGCCGTTCTATGACACAAACTTTTAACAGTGAGTATACATGTAGAGGCAGGCATTCTTTTTTCTCCGTATTTCTATTATCATATGCTTAATATACGGAATAACAAATCTGGATTAACAAAAGAAAAGTTCTTATCTAACTTGCTTTACATATTTGTGAGTGAATGGATATTTAAATGAGCCAGTAATGTTACGACAACCCAACAATATTTAAGGATGGACCATTGTGTTGTCAAATATAGGCACAATGAGTCAAATTTGTGAAAGAAAAGAAGTGTCAGTGTAGAAATCTGTACAATCGAAATTTGCATTGCAGAAATTAAATCTCTTCAAACACAAGAAGCAATACTGACTGCCTTATTAGATCTTAAATCACAATTTAATAGTTTTTATAAGGTAGTAAAGTTTAAATTTTATAAAAAAATGCTGGCGTTGATTGTCCCTAACACATTTTAGAATGTCATAAGGCTTTATTTAACACAGACTGATATAATAAATAACCATGAAAGAAATGATTTGTATCTAATGATGTTTTATTCCACTAAAAAATCATTTCAGGTATCATTACAATGAGTTAAATTGTATGATGCACTGAAGAATTAAAGAGATAAAATGCAATTTTGATTTTCATGCCAAATATTACATAATTTGATAGAATATGAAAGTGAACAATCTTCTCAACTATGTTCCTTGTAATTGTATAGTTTTCACATTAATTTTAACTTTATCATTACTGATATTTTGAGTAACATATTGTTCTAATTTTAAAATAAAAGATTTCAAAAGAAAAAAGACATACGATACTGTACATTTGTATTACTTTATGTTAGTAAGATTATCATTTACTATTTTTGTCTGTGAAATTGTCATTTACCATTTTTGATTGTCAAACTATCATTCAATATTTTTGTTCATGGAATTGTATTTACTGTTTTTGTCTGTGAAATTGTCATTTACTATTTTTGTCTGTCAAATTGACATTTACTATTTTTGTCTGTAAAATTAGTATTCCCTTTATTTGTTCAATGGAACTGACATTTTCTATCTTACTGTTTGTAAACCAGTCAGCCAGCAGACTGATTCAAACTTAACACAGTTTTAAATTGATCAATGGTAATGCTGCATTTTCAGACTGGCTTACATTACACTGTTACATCTTATTGGACTCTATAAATGAACTTAATTAGACTCCAATTTACTTAATTAAGATAATTAACATCTGATTTCATGTAGGCTTGCTAAAAACATGGGTGGTCAAAATAAAAAGATCATTTATATACTGAATTACAATATACGGCCATTATAACTGTGACCAGAAATAATTTAGCTCAAGTTAATCATAATAAAAGCTACTGATGTGACTTCACGCAGTTAATCTTGGAGTTAGTCTACAAGTTATCCAATCTATTATTGGAATTAATTTTCTGCTACAATCTGAAAGCTGCTGATAAGGGCTGTATAATAAGTCACAAGTTATGTATGATTGGTGACTTAAAATTACGTGTATGCATCTGTTACTGAATAGGTATGTGTACAAATAACATACTTGAAAGCATATTTTATAAATGCTCAGATCTGAGCTACACATTAAAATCAAATTTATCAATTTTTGCAGAAAAGGGATGATTTATCTCCTTTATTTTCTCAACACATTCAATATGTAACCTGTACTGCTTAAGTAATTAAATACTCAAACATATATCGGGCCTGTTTCTAAAATTGGAAAACAAATCAACATCATTCCTGGGGAAAAAATTAATACATGGCCAATGCAAGTATTACAAATTATTTTGAAATGACCTATTAACAGACAAATGTAACACACATGAAGTTTAATGCCAAATGTACAAGACTTTAAGGATCATATTAGTTCTTTGATTTGATGTTGGTTTATACTATATCATTCCACAGCTTTGACAAACTGAATCTGGTTGTCATGGCAATGGTAGGTTACTAAGTATAGTAATTTAAGGTGGGTCATCACTTAATAACAAATTTTCACTCGAAACATACATGTTTCTCACCACCATCGTCATGGTGTCAGCAAATTAATTAGAGCGATCAGGTCTATTCTATGATCTAACAGTTTCAATGTTGGTATATGTGAGTATGTGTGAATTTTCATCATGGAAAAACAGTTCATATTTATAGTGCTAACAACCTATAGTTTTCTTTAACATAAATATATGTATGGTACCTCATCAGAAATAGAAATAAATAACATACAGAAATAATTACAAGCTCGGAGCAATAAATAATTCGCAACTTTTATTGAATCTTTAACCGATTTATCTTGGGAGTACAATTAAAGTGCCAGAGAATAGGACATTATAATTACATAAATCTTAATTCAGAAATCCTAATGTGTCACCTTTTTTGTCGATAGCCTTGTCTTTGTCTACAATTTCATTGAACCACATAAAGCATTAATGAAACATCATTAATTTCCTAATGTAACAGACTACTCTCCAACAAGACTTCATTCTGAAGAAAGTTCTGGGAATAGCTTCCTGTTGATGACTATTATCAAATCATAATAATTATGGCATATGAATTTAAGGCATTTTAATAGCCAAGTGTGTGATTTATGGGCAGAAAGCACCTCAAAGAAAGTTGTGAAAGTTTTCAATTCAAAGTGACGTAGTTCATTCATTTTAATGAATTAATGTATGACAACATAGATACAAATTATGAAAAAAATAAACTTATTATATTATACCTCTCAACTCCTCTCCAGAAGATCCTTAACAATGCAGCAATTGAAACAGAATTATCAATTAGTTCAGTCATTTAAAAGATATATATATTAACATTATTTAATGATAGGTCTTGCTTTTGAAATGCAAGATGGTTTTAATGAAATAACATTTTCTTGTACCTGAGTGAGAAAACCACTGGAGAATCATTAAATTCAAATCAGAAACCAGAAAAAAAATTAAGTGTCACTTTGAAATGTGAACATCATTTTTTTTTTTAGAAAATTGGAAGAATCATCAGTTCCTAAGTCAAACTAACTTTTGAATATCAAAGATAACCACAAAATCACAGCCATGCAGTAACAGTAATAATGGCATGAAATAAACTTTTAACTCAACATAAAAACTGTGCTGAAAAGAACTGAAAACAACATTTAGAGACAGAATACATGTACATAATTAAATATTCCAGGTTGGTCTTATAATTATATATACCGGGTACCATTACTGATTTCAATAAAATCTTCCTTAATTGAATTTTAATTGTAAGTCAGATAGAACAACCCGGAGTGTCTTTAGAACGGTAAATATTACAAATGAACCATACTTATCAGTAAACAATTAAATTTGGCAGATTTTTTTATAGATTTCATTTAGATTTCTAGTTCTGAGATTTACAAGGCTCATAAGATTGCAAATAAAGACGAGAAAGAGAAGTATAAGTCTGCAGTAATGACTAAGAGCATGCTCCACAAGAATTCAATCCATTTTATGACTAATCCAAAATGCATTAAAATCATTACAAAGACCTTGTAAGAATATAATCTTAATGGTTACATGGCATGTACAATATAAACCTGCATTATAAACCTTGAATTCAATGGATCAATAACTTAATCCATCAACTGATTGAAAATAACAGACCAAATATCAATGTCAGACTCGGCATAATGTTCTTATTACTCAGACAAAAAATTTATACCAGAAACTTCAGTTGACGCATCCGTGGTAGGTTCCATATTAGAGAATGTAACTTGTTTATGACAATCCAATTTTGAAAACTGATTACAAACTAATTCTGTTCCATCCATTTTTAGGGAGTTTTTATACAAAAAGGTTCACAAAAACTAGATTAATTCCATTTGTTGTATCATTTGTGAATGACAGAATATCCATTTATCTACAAACGTCAGTAAGTTCAGTTTTCCAATACAAAAAAGTTGTCACAAAATTCTTAACACAATTTGCCTATGTCTGACTAGCAGAACAAGACCACAGTCCGCTATAAAAATGAGACAAAATTTCAGCCAGTTTGTCCAGAGGTAGTAATTGGATACAAATTTCACAAAACGTGATTCTAGAACTATTGGAAAAAAGTGCAAGTTGTCACCGAAAGCCGGAGAAGTTCTGTGATAACAAAATCAAACAGTACAAGTCTGAAGATCAATACACACACAGCATGATAGCCCAGAAAATTTCATAAAAGATAAAATATTAATTTCGACTACTAAAAGCAGTCATGTAAGATGATGTACAATCCATTAAAAGCATGTCAGCCAAATTTCGCAGCTCATAACCATATGTTGCTCAGCACGTTAAAGGGATGGTGTCAATAATGAATTATGACCTTAAATGGTCAAACCGACCAAAAACACATTAATTATTATATACATGTACATACATATCTGTATAGTGCCCATCTTATGATATACCATTGTATATCATCTCTTCTACATTCTTCTAGTCCCCTACTTTCATTAACGCTGATCATGCACTACATAAAAATAGCACTGGCAGAGAAAACCAGCCCTTTTTATACCAGATTAAAAGGAATGCCAGCAGATTAGGTGAGACTTGTACAGACAGTGAAATATAGAATTTGACATTTGATCACAAACTGTACTTTATCAAAACATGAATCATACATAAATTAACATACTTTTCGATATAACCTTCTAATAGATACAGAAAAGTAAAAGCTACAATGAAAAATCAGGTTAACTTCATGGTAAGTTTAATGAGAAGATGGGACAATCATGTAGCACTTACTCATCATAATATGATTAACAGGGGTGTTAATATCAATTTGGGTGGGTTGAGTTTTAAACTGCCAAGGTGATAAAGGGGTAACCCTTCAGATGCTCGAGACCCTTCTCACTGCTTAATATTTTGACCCTAAATATATGACTAGTATACACTCATCTTAATTTGCTGAAATGAACATTTTTTACAGCAGCACACTGAAAGTGAGAAACAAATAGTCAGTGATAAGAAGCACAAAACTACAAGCAGACAATGGACACAAAATAAAACTCTGATAATACAACGGTGATGATACATGGATACACTAACTCAACATGATGATACATGGATACACTAACTCAACATGATGATACATGGATACACTAACTCAACATGATGATACATGGATACACTAACGCAACATGATGATACATGGATACACTAACTCAACATGATGATACATGGATACACTAACTCAACATGATGATACATGGATACACTAACGCAACATGATGATACATGGATACACTAACTCAACATGATGATACATGGATACACTAACTCAACATGATGATACATGGATACACTAACTCAACATGATGATACATGGATACACTAACTCAACATGATGATACATGAATACACTAACTAAACATGATGATACATGGAAACACTAACTCAACATGATGATACATGGATACACTAACTCAACATGACTTCTGTAACTGTGTACTGAGTACTCTGTAATTCCACTAAAATATTGATAAGACAGATTAAGTATATATCTAAACATATATATGATAGTGAATGTCTTATGCCTAATATTAAGATTGTTAGTTCTTCCTCTCATGCTGGCTCAGTTTCACAAGCATAATTCAGTTGTCAACTTTATAGAAATCATTGTCCAACCAAATATTTATCGCCGATGCTTTTCACCCAATATATTTAGAACAAGACACTGCAGTTTACTGTAGTAGCTCATCATTTGCCAAGTAAAACTTTCGAAATAATACTTAATACACAGCTAGTCTAACTGAAATATAAACATCAAACAACACAATAAACATATGATATAAAACAAAGTTTGTAGCAAACAGAAGGTGCACAAGCATGCATACCTGACAACATTGTAAAGTACCTTTCATTTTTTTGCTGGTTACAGCCGTTTCAGTAGTTTTCACCTTGACAGATTCAGATTTTTCTAATGTTTTGATAGAACTACTTTCGCTAAAGGAAATCTTAGTAATGGATTTATGGGAAGAATCTGTTTCTCCTTCAAAAGAGCTAGAAGTCAAAGTGTTTTCCATTTCAGATACTGTCTCAGATTGTTTAGTCTCAACATTTTTTTTATCAGGCTTTTCAGACTGTTCCTCTTCAGCTTTCTTCTTTAGTTTTTCTTCCTCAGCAGCCTGCTGTCTCTTTGATTTCTTCATGGCTTCCCATTCAGTCATGGTGAATATTTTTTTCTTCTCTTCATAAGGTTGCTTACTCGTATACATGGATTTATTTTCAGCATCAATTTTCTGAAAGTTTTCATTCCAACCAGGTCCATACATCATGAACTGGTAATTATCAGCAGGCACATTGCCCTCTAAGTCATAATATGGATGTGTAAATGCAGATTTCTCAGTCCTTGAGGTTTGGCTCATTTCAGCAGCTTCTTTCATACTGGACTGGTACTTAGATATGATATAAAAATTGTCAGTTTCTTCTTCTTCTTCTTCTTCTTCACCTTCGTATTCTTCCCATGATTCCATGGATGCTTCCATGACATCACGGATTTGGTTTGGATCAGTAAGTTCTTCATGATCTGCTGATCGCATGGTGTCAATAGATGATCTAGAGAACATAGAACTTGCAGAACTCCAACCCGTACCTGCAGAATCCATTGACACTTCCATTACATTATGTCTGGGTTCTATTTGATATGATTCTAAAGAGTCAACTGATGTTTGCATGGCATCTGCCACAGCTGTGTCCTCATGTAAGGAGTCGGTGTCAAATTTTTCAAGCTGTTCATCTTTGTTTAGTTCAAGTGAATCAACAGATTTTTCCATCTTCCCAGAGGACCCAAGAGAATCAACAGATTTTTCCATTTTACCTGATGATCCTGATGACTTTTCCATGATGTCCATTCCCTTCTCAGACACACTAATGGAATCCAAAGATGTATCCATAATGCCAATGAATTCGCCAGATTTCTCCATTAAACCTAAGGAGTCACCTGATTTTTCCATTAAGCCTCCATCATGTTCCTCAGACAAGGAATCCGAATCAAATTTATCCTTGGAACCTTTTGAACCTCCAAGTTTTTCTCCGAGTGAATCAGATGAAATTTTCATTGCACCTTCACTGCTGTGTGTACTGTCATGTAATGAATCAACATCAAAGTCAGTTCCCAATTTTGAAGCTGACTCGGACTTTAATATAGCAGATGTTATTGATGCAGTCATAGACTGGTCACCATCTAGTGAATCAGTATCGTCTATGGCATCTCCCCTGGCTCTCTTTTTATTTTCACTTAAGCTATCATCTTCAATTTCATCTTTTCCTTCAATTGAATCATGATCAATGTCTTCATCCTTTGAGTAACTTTTGGTAAGAATTTCACGAGTTGTAGTCAAAGATTCAGAATAAGATAACTCTGGCTCACTGTTGTATTGGTTTGGAAGGAGACTACCACTTTCAAGAATAGAAACAATCTTCTGGGCCTCCCTCTCCAGTTGTTCAGCGATCAAGAAGTCCTGTTCTAATCTCTCAAATTCATTTAATGAAGCTTGGGAAGAAGTTACTGATGTAACACTCTGTCTACTAAAACTCTCAATTGACCCAGAACTTGTTGTTCGAATTTCGTCATACATTATGTCTTTTTCAAGTCTCTCAAATTCTGTCAGAGAAGTAATTGATCCAGAAACACTACTCTTTCCACTTTCGGCTTTGTCTGGTGGAGATACTACAGCTGGTGATAAGATTTTCTCAACTGAACTGTCAGAACTACCATGATTCACTTCTCTTTCTAATCTTTCAAAGTCAGCCAATGAAGATGATATAGATACATCATCCTTTTCTAAACTTTTACTCAGAAACTTTGTTTCATCAAGTGACCCACCAAGGCTATCTTTGCTGCCATCTTCAACAGAACCAGATGAGCGGGAATGATTTATCTCCCTTTCCAAGCGTTCAAATTCCAACAAAGATGATGAAACAGATATATCATCTTTTTCTCCACTTTTACTGAAAAATTTAATATTACTTAAAGGACTCGGTGGTGGGAAATCTGGTGAGCTATAATGTCTTGAGTCTGATCCAGTGCCTGTGCTTTCACTTTCAACATCCTCCTTTTCAATTATTTCAAAACGGTCTTCTTCAGACAATTCAGTTATGACACTAAGAGCTGTTCTATCAACATAATCGTATCTATCACTGCCCCCAATTGAATCATTATCTTCTTCTTCATCCTTTCTCCATGGATGAGGATATATTCCTTTAACTTCATCCTTTTTCTCAAATTCTTTTTCATTACTCCAAGGAAACATTTCTGTCTCTTTGTCTTCTTCTTTAATAATATCTTGTTCTTCTATTTCCTTTTTTGCCTGAAATGATTCCTTTGTTCTCTTGTCTTGAGCCCAAGCCATTAACTCTTGTAATGGGTCACGTTTTTCTTCATCCTCTTGTTGTGTACCTTGTATATCTGAATGAATAGATGAAGTCAACGAAGCAAAATCTGCCATTCTGTCTTCCTCATCATCCTGCTCTTCATCAGCAGCAACTACGGTAGTAAAGCTGTCTACACTAGATGAATCACCGGCATCATCATATTCTGCACTTTTCGGTGCATCTGATGATCTGTCTTCCTCAAGACTGTCAGCACTGTCAGATCTGTATGATTTGAAGACAGCTGTAGATGTTGAAGATGAAGAGGTTACAGTGAGAATCTTGTCAATCTTCACTGTACTTTTGATCTCAGAATTGGAATCATAGAATGTTTCATCATTTTTTTCTTTTTTTATGGAAGAGCTATCAACTGATCGCTCTGATTTTAAAACTTGTTCAGATTCAGATTTGAATTCAACCCCAGGATGTTTTGTCACTTGTTGACATCCAGATGTTTTTGAATTCAAACTCTCTGAAAAAGTATTAGAATCAGAGCTTTTCCCTAAAAAACGATTCTCTTCAGATGTATTTTGTGTTGAAAATGTTGTACTTGTTTCAGACGATGTTTGTACAGAAGTATATGATGTAGATGATTGGTCTACAGTTGTAATAGACGTTGAGCTGATTGTTACTGAAGAAGCAGAAGAAGTCACTTGCATCGCAGCAGTATCTCTTGATTCTAGGGTTACATCAGGGTCTATTATAATGGAATCTGTTTGGTCTATGGTTTTCTCTGTATCTAGAATCTGACATTGTGCAATCTCAATCTCAGGTTCAGTATCTGCTTCTTCTGGTACACACATTGTACCAGAATCTCTTTCATCATGTGTTATTACTCTGGTCATAGTTACAGCTGACTTAACAGGCGTGAATGTCTCTTCAACATGTTTGTCACTGTCATCATCATCTGCTTCTTCTGGTACACACACTTTACCAGAATCAACAAGATCTGGTTTCTGTCTAGCAGCTTCTATTGATGTAACAAAATCAGCTTTAATCACATCTTCTTCTATGAGGCTTTCCTGTCTACTTTTTTCATCTTCTTGTCTGTATCTAAGTTCCTCATCGCTATCACCTATTTCATCATGTAAATGCTGAGTAAGAGTTATTTCAGGAATTTCCTCTGAAAATTGTTTCATTAAAACAGTAGGTTTTGATGAAGTCTTCAACTCTGGAATTACATCTTTTTCTAAGAATTCTTCACTTCTGTCAATAGATTTATTCTTCAAGTGAGCATCATAGAAGTCTTCATCCTCGTTATCATCATCTGGCTCATCAAATGGAAGATCATCAGCAAAATCTGTCATATCACCACCATTTTCAGACAAAGGGCTTTGCACCTGTGCAACATCATCATCAATTTCTAAAGCAACTTTATATCTCACCTTAACTTTTACTTCTTCAAGAACATTTTCAACGAACTGACTAGCTGTTTTTTCTATAATTTCATCTTTTGATACATCATCCAATTCAAAATCTCCAGGATCTAGTTCTTTCTCATCATCTATTTTTTTAGGAATTTTATCTTCAGTTTGTCTTTCAACAGAGCCACAAAAGTTTTCATCAAAAAAGCCTTGATTTTTGTCAACTGGGGTTGGTGTTAAAGGACGATCAAGATCACAACTATCAGCCTTCAAGTCAAAATCTGTTTGTTCTTCAGCACTTCTTACAACTTCATGAGTTTCATCCGGTGAATCAGACTTAGCATCAATTTCATAATCTGATGCTTCCTTTAATTTCAACAGTTCCTCATCTAATTCATCATCTAAATATGTCTCTGGGGTTCTTCTTTCTAAATCAACATCTTCTATGTCTTGGACAGAAGCCTCATAACCCTTTAAGGTGTCATACTTGACAATGGTTTCCTCATTTATTTCTAATGCTCTTTTTCCTGGATATACACTTGCCCTTCCTTCAGCAGGTTTATAACTTTCGTCTTTGCCTTCTGCCCCCAAAGGGCCAAACTGTAACTCCAAAGGGGAGGGTGTAATCCTGGATTCTGCAGGTGCAGGTAATGAAGGGAACTCAACAGGTGCACTTGTAGCAGATGGTGTGTCAATTAATGTCTCACCTTCAATAGTATCATGACTTTCCTCAGTGACAGGAGAACCAGGCATATCTTGAAATGATTCAGAAGGACGTTCACTGACATCTTCTTCAGTTCTATCAATGCCAATGGCTTGACTGAATGCTTCTCTACTATCCACCTGACCAGAAGTGTCATCTTGCACTGAAGTGGATGTGTAAGCTGATATATTCATTAAATCACCTTCAACATGAGATGTTGTCATTGATGCTGCCTCATCAGAAGGCATTTCTAAACCATACAGTGTTTGATCAGAAACAATAAGAACATCTTGACCACTTTGTCCAGGCAACTCTTCAATAATACTTTCTGTCATACCTGTCTGCTGTGTAGTGTGTGTTACTGATCCAGACACAGCAACAAAAGAACTTGTTTGCTGCTGAGAAGTTTGCATAGCCGCTTGAGAAACTATCACAAAATTATCTGTTGAACCTTGATCCTGCTGTTCATCTTCTTCTTCAGTAGGTGGCTGATAACTAGCTTCATCATAATCATGGTCAATTTCTGGATTATATTCTACTTCTGTAGGTCCATTGGGGAGACTTAACTGTTCCTCCTGCATATCTTTATCTGTCAGTGATGTATCTGATGGCACAACAGATGTTAGTATGTCAGGAACATTCACATCAAATGGTGATTCAAAGCTTTTTTCTGATGGCTCACTACTTACTGGGGAAGAATGTTCAAAAGATGATTCATTGTTAGATTTATCAGGACTTAAAAGATCTGGCATTGGTGGAGCTGATGGTGTTATAGGAATAATTGGAATTTCTATCTCTGTGAAACTACTACCAGATGCTTGAGATGAAGCAGACTGTGCCATAACCTTCTCAAATTCCAACTGCTTTTCCATATAAGTTTCATAGCCCTCAAGATCACTAGGAGACATGATTTCAAATGATGACATAATATCATCATCAGCTGTGGGAAATTCAATATCTAAGTCCATCTTTTCAGTAGAGTCAACAGAATCACTAGGTTTTAGGGTTTTAATAATCAATGCAGCACCTTCCAAATTACTGGTTGTATGATAGTTATTTTGGTGACCTTCAAACGGTGAAGGTGCTGGTGGAGAAGGCAAATGACTACTTCCAGCAGATGCAGATTCAATGCTCTTCTGTGTTTGAAGTTTATCAGGAGAGTCTCTAGGGAGCAGTTCAATATCCCCTTCTGTAGGAGTCTGTTCACTTTCACCAACAGTCACTACAGTGTCATTATTCTCACCAATGGTCAAATCAGCTTCAAATACATCATCTTCTGGACTTGACAATATTGTTTTGGGAGCTGCCGTTACTGGTAAAAACTGTTTTTCAACAGCATCTGGAGAGAGATCATAAGATGTTACAACATGTGACACACGACCTGAATCAAGATCGTATGAAGCAGCCAAAAGTGTTGGTTCTACTTCAGATGAAGATGTAGAAGTTTTTACCAAATCTTCACTAGAAACAGAGCAAAGGTTTTGTGTGTCCGTTTGGAAAGTTACTTTTTTATCTCCTTTAACTTCTGCAACTTCAACATCATCACCAGAGGTTTCCTCAATGGGAGACAATCGTTCATCCTCTGTAGTATCTCGATCAGTTTCACTGGATTCATACACTTCATTATCCAGTAATGGCTTTCCACCAACATGAACTGCCAGAGGATATTTCCTTGATAAAACACTAATATCGAGTTCTTCTTGTAACTCATGTTGATTTTCATATGTAGTAGATAATTCTTCACTATCTATTGAAGGTGAAACTGATCGATCCTTCTCATCAAAGGATTCTTTCAATAACTCTTCATGTGCAAGTCTTGATTCTCGACTGACTACTGATATTGGTTGGCATTCAACAGTTTGAGACATAGTTGTCACCATTTCAACATTGTTATCACTTTCATCTTCATATTCTTCTTCGACAACATCTTCATCTTTGTCATCTTCAAGAATAGTCGCTGATATATCTGATGAATACATTACCATATCAGCGCTTGTTATTCTGACTTCAGTAGTTGGGCTTACAACTGAACCTTCACTTTCGAAACTTTCAAGTTCCTCAATTTGTCTTTGTCTTGCTTGTTCACTTTGAATTCGAGATTCAACAATTGATGCTATGACAGCTTGTTGATATGCAGAGGTTATATTTTCATGTGGCTCTGATTTTGCAGAATAGGTATCCACATGTTCCAAACCAGCTCTCTCCCATTCTTCATTTATCTTAACATCATAAGGGTGGACGCCAATATCATCTGAATCATTTGGATAATATTCTTCAGTTCTATCCTCAGACAGTGAAAATCTCACTCTCTGGGATTTCTTTTTGGACACAGGTGATGTTTCAGGTACTTCAGTAGTTTTTTCTTCTGGTGTTTTCTGTAGTTCTTGGTGGATTTTGTTCAATTCTTCCTCATCAAAATTGACATCAGCATCTTTCTCTATATCTCTTCGGTAAAATTCACCCATATCCAGAGATTTATTGGAATCTACTTTCTCAATTGAATCTTTGCCTTCTTGATCAACAAATGAGTCAGAAAACTGTCTTGTAAACTGACTTTGTATTTCCCAAGGAACAACATTACCTGTCACTGCATCAAATATTTCATTTTCTGGACTACTGGGAGAGGATGAACATAAGTCAGCTTCTTGAATGTTTTCATGTGTTTCTGGTAATATGGCAGGACCTACAGCTCCAAGCAATGCCTCATCCATTTCATTTATATCCATTTTGTGAGACTCGCGAAATCGTTCACTTTCATCAACAGGAAGATCATCATACCCTTGTGGTGTAGCCATGAAATGATCTCTTTTTTCTGCCAAGTCCGCACCTGACAATGACAGTGTCCCATCTTCCTCAGCATTAGAAACATTTTTCATTTCTTCTCTCAGCTCTTCAGTGAAATCAAATTTTGTCATTAAATCTTCAGGTGATATATCTTTTTGTTTTAAAAATTCAGAATCAGAGTCTAAGTATGTCCCTTTCACAGAATATTTTTTAGGTTTAACACATTCTTCTTCAGAAAATCCAATATTATCAAAAGCCAAGTTTTCAAGCTGCTGAGGCTCCACGGCATCAGAATCATCACTTAGAGATTCTTCATATAAGCCACTATCCCTTTGTTGTCTTCCAGTAGCATGAGATGCTTTCTCTGTTTCTTTGTGCATGTCAACATTTTTGTCATGATCAACATCGAAGGTTACAACTTCTTTTGAAGAAGTTTGTGATTTAAATGTCTGTGAATCAGTAACATGTTCCTCTCTCATTCCATGTCTTTCTTTGCAAGGCTCAACTTCAACTTTTTCACCAGGCTTAAATTCTGCTACATCAAATAATACCTCTGTGATGGTTTCGTTTTTCTTCATATCAACAGATGCTGTGCCAGTTTCTTTTAAATTGTCTTCTTCAATATGTGTGTGCTCCTCTAATTGTTTTTCAGAACCCTCAATAACAACTTCTTGGTCATCTTGGATTCCTATCATTCTCTCTGAAGTTAGCTTGGTTTCATCAGATTTATGTTTATCTTGGTCAGTAACAGTGTGTAAAGTTGTCTCTAATGTTTCAACTTTACTCGAGATTGTATCTAATAGCTGTTCTTTAGTATTACCATCTTCTGAAGTTTTCATAAATGGATAGACAGTTTCTTTTACATCTTCACGTTTTGTTAATGCTTTAGATGTTGATTCTTCAGTCTTTGTACTTGAGTCTTCATCAA
The DNA here is from genome assembly GCA_964023205.1 of Lutraria lutraria. Classification (NCBI taxonomy): domain Eukaryota; kingdom Metazoa; phylum Mollusca; class Bivalvia; order Venerida; family Mactridae; genus Lutraria; species Lutraria lutraria. Next base: position 35,277,060 of record OZ026836.1, read on the forward strand.
TAACTGCAGTTAGCTCTTTGTTTTCTTTTCTTATTTCAGTCCCATCATCTTGCATTTCAATCTCTTCAGTTATTACTTCACTTGTTGTAAGTTTTACTTCAGCTTGTGATTCAGTATCTTTTGAAAATTTCTCTGTATCTTCAGTTGAAAATACTTTCTCCTCCATAATTATTTTTGGAGGCTCACCTTCTACCTCTTCTTTTGAAATAAGTTTTTCCTCAACAGAAGTGGTTGTAGTTGTTGTTTTTTCTTCATGGTGACTTTCTTTAGAAAATACTTTTTCAAATTGTTTTAAATGTCCAACACGACTTTCTTCATCAAATAATGAATCATTTGAATCACGATGCACTGTCTCTTGTAACTTAAACCTCATTTTTTCAAGATTCTCAGCCTCAATTTCATCAGCTTCGCTAAAGAAGTCAGAAGGAGAGCGTCCAACAGAAATATTCATATTGTCAACCTTCAAGTCCACATGTACAGGCGAAATATCAACAATCTCTTTTGCAGGAGAAACAGATTCAACGGGAGAGTCAGTTATCGATAATTTAGGACTCTCCGTTTGTGTTTTTATATCAATATCTAGCTTCTTTTTCATAGCCGGGGATTGCTTCTCAGGGGTAACAGGGATCCTTTCATCCTTTAAGCTCGAAACCTGAGCAGCTGCATGCAAAGATTAGAAGTATACAACAATATATAAAATCATAAATTAGTATGAAATCATGTTAGCTCAAATTTGGTATTTTTAATTTACAAGTAAGCTTTTCTCAAAATCAGAGCTTTTTGTAACACTACTTGTTTAGACTGTTTTACTATATGTTATATGACATTGAAGCAAAAGCATATGAGGTACTTATAAATGCTAAGAGAGAACCAAGTTAAATCAGGCCTAAAATAAAATAATCAGCAAATGGAAATAGCATACACAAAAATTTGTGGAAGCATTTCCAATATCAGAATTAGTGATTGCGACATGAAGACGGACATACAAGTAAAAGTAACTGATGACAAAATTGCACCGCTTCTAGTATGTTCAAAGCATGGCTCAGCTTTCAGTCATCTAATGATGTCGTAAGTATGAGACATATAAAAAAAGAAATATTAACAATTTTACAGAAAAAACTGCCTTTAAAATGAAATAATAAGAATAGGAGACATTTACTTAGAATGTATCAATATTTAGGTGATAATTAGCAAAGCCAAATGAATTTTGTTTCGAATAATATATAAATATGAAAATAACGATTCAAGTATTGCCTAAATGCTCAACTGAAACATAATTCAAAGCATGTACATTTTTGTCAATGACAATTTGACTAATCATTCCTAATTGTTGACACTGACACTGAAAGTACAACATGTGTCTACCTGTCTTATCCTTGTCATGATAGACTTCCTCTTTATGAATTCCTATGTTAGCATTAAAATGAAGAATGTAATTGATTACATGCATAACAGATCATTGATAGCACATTAACTATATCAATTAGACAATATTGCATTCACTAGTATACTATCAAAACTTCTTAACAGCATAAAATTAGTATTTATTAGTTTACTGAAAAACAAAATAAGACAATATTTACCTGTGTAAGATATAGTTAACTCATAGAAATACACAACCTTAATTTCTCATCTATTTATGCATGCTTAACATCATGTTACTAAACAATTCATAACTTTAATTAACAACGTTCTGGAAATATTCATGAAAAGGACATACACATTTACAAAAGAATCACTAACACCAGAAACCTCCTGTAAACAAACAGAAAAATAAACTAACAAAAATGACAAAACATAAAAGACAAAACTAAATTGGACCTCATTAAATTTTCGACTCTTTTTGTGCTTAATTTAACAACTCATTATTGAGTTATTCAAAGCGATGAAATAGCTCTTCCATTTCACTGAAGATACCATGAAAGTTTGCAAAAATATAAATGAGAACCAGATAAAAATGGTCAAATTAACTAATAAGAAATTCTACAGAATTTAATACACAATAGATAAGACTACACATATTGTAACTAAAAAGATATTCATGACAGAACAAATCTGAAAATAAATGAAAATAGATACATGATGAATCTGGTCCAACATACACAATTACTATCTACGCAGCAAGCACACTGACAAAAATACTCTTATCACAAATATGATCTTGAATGCAAAAATGTCACAATGACAACATGAATGCAAATAAATACATAATGCAGAACTGAAAACTAACTATGACATGAACCAAAAATTCCAATGAAGATAGTTAGAGGAACGCCAAAGGTAAAGAACTAAGTACCTTTGCCTAGGTAAGTTAGAGGGGGCCTTGGGTCTACTGGGCTGAAAACATCAGGGGAAGATGTTGGTCGAAATATTTCTCCGCTGCCACCACCATAATCTGTAGTGTCACATGATACTGACCTCTCAACAAAGTCTGCTCTAATCCTAGTAGAGCTTGCACCAATGCCACTGTCTTTAGTGCTGCATGCAAGTTTATCTAGACCAGATTCTACTGTAATATAGACTGGATCAGAATGAACAGAGGCAGGGTGAGTAGTGTGTTTAGCAGACATAAGATTATAGCTAACGCCAATGGCAGCAGAAGCACACGACATTGATTCCGACTTTACGGGACACTCACCTTCATCATCAATTTTTTCAGCTGAATCATATAATTTTTCATAGCTAGATGACAAACCAGATTCCAGTTTAGAATCTGATTGTTTTGTGTCGAAACGATCTCCAATATCCATTTCACTGGCATCCATTGACATCCTATTTACAGTAGGTTCCAATGGTACACCAGTGTAAACATTTTCATAACTTGATACCATTTTCTTGCGTTCAACAGCAGCAACAGATTCGAGTTCCAATGGTTTTGGGGGAGAGACTTCAGATTCAGTGAGGTCATTACTAAATCCAGATACTGTGTTATAGGTACCATCAGATTGATCGGGAGTCTGGAGGATGGCTGCTTGCTCACTCGAAGTAATGGAGGCTGTATCATCAGCTATTAGGAAAATGACAAATGTCAAATCAATGGGTTTCCTAAATGGAGGCAAAATACCTTTTGTTACAATAATTTAAATAGGATAATCCAAAATTTAACAAATTTTCTATCAATATTAGAAATTCATCATTCAAAGGGTAAAATGTTTATCCTAACCAAATAGACACAAAACTTTAATACTGTGATCTAACTTTTGGCACCAATTACATTCTTACATTAATTCTATTAAACTTAAACATTCAGGTATGAAAGAAAGAAATTTTAACTCAGTAAATCATTTTGGCTAGAATCAATTCAGCTTTTAATCAATCTCATATGGTCAACAGACATTGTTCCAAGTTAAATAAAATGCTACCTGACATGTAACTGATAATTAAGGGTTTACTTGAGTATAAGCAGGACTCACTGGGATACTGTTATGGATGATAATTTATGCATTTATCTAATTCCATTTACAATAACAAGGACACAATAGCTAGGTACTGGATATATGTACATAAAATGTCAATCATACAACATTAATTTTCTTTTACCAGACAAACCATTGCCAAGCCATCCATTAAGAACATTTAAAAAAAAAAGGAATTATAAACTGGAAATCTATTCTTAGTGAAATTATATCAAGTTAGCCAGAGATATAGGAAATATAGACTGATATCACTATTCCCAAACTCATTGTCCTGTTCTGAGCATTTATTACAGAGAAGTGAAACATCAAGTGAGAGATAATAAAGTCAGTGAAAATTCACATGCACTATTTTCCCATTTTTTCAAATCAGGTGAAAATATGTTTAATGCCTTTGTTGATATAATACATTACATATAATTACAACATAGGTGATGCAATCAATTACTTTCTGTAATAATGATTACATGCAAAATAATGACTAAGAGTGTTGAACTTTGGTAAAAACATGAACAAGTGCATGTAACAGGATGGTTGACTCAATTAAGGTAAACAGCTGAATTACCATTATTATTGATGTTATCAAAATATTGGTATCATTATTCTTTCATTAGCATAAAAATTCAAGATACCTCAGGCTGCAAGCAAATAGTACCATGCACTATGAAGAAAGGACCAAACTTGTAAAGTGCATTGGTTCATCAACTAATGTTCAATTACATTATTCATACATGCTAATCAATATCTACTTTTCTATCCTGGTATTAAGGAATTGACTTTATCAGTTATTATGATAAAAAGAAATTACCTGTTGCATGCATCATCTCACTGCTAACTTCATGCAATGCTGAGTCAGATGTTCCTTCTATAATTTGATCTAACCCTAGGGAAGCTCTTAAAGCATCTGGCTCCATGCTCTCCATCATCCCCATCATGTCCCCAACCTTCCCTACATTTTCATCAGTTTCATGTTTCTCTTCTATATCTTCCATTGGTTCAGCCTCAAGTCTGCCTGACTCAACTTTATCTAAACCTAATGAAGCTTGGAGTGCATCCTGATCCATTGACATCATCATAGGGTCAACATTTTCATTCTTCAAATGTCTAAAATCAAAACTGTCACTTTCGCTACTTTGTGTTTTTTCTGAACTAGCTGATATTCTTAAAACATCTTGGTCACTAGAAGGTGACTGCTTATTCATTCCTAATGAAGATTTCAGAGCCTCAGCATCCATTGATGCTGCCATTGGGTCTTCAGATCTTAGATCAAAAGACTTCCTTAAAGCTTCTTCATCCATTGATTCAAACATGCCATCAGATGCTTCAGTCGGTGATTCTTCTGTTATTCCAGACATTTGTTTTCCTGGTTGTTCTATACTGCTCTCACTTCCCGCTAATCCAAGTGATCTGTGAAGTGCATCTAAGTCATCAAATTCGAGTGAAGTTGTCATTAAATCAGCAGTTTTGTCACCTGCTAAAGATATTCTTAACTGATCTTGGTCCATAGATGTTTCCATGACAGAGGACCTACCAAAGCCTAAAGCCTTTTCCATCAGCTCATCATCCAAAGAATTAGTAAGTGGAGCTTCTTCTCGGACAATATCTAAAGACCTATGCATCTGTCCTTGTTCAATTGAATCTGTCATTTCACATTCCTCAGCATCAATACCTAATGATTTTTTTAAAGCATCAGGGTCCATAGAGGAAGACATTCCAGTTTCAAAACTAAGAGAACTTCTTAGCGCATCTTGGTCCATAGAAGCTGACATCATGTCTGAACCTAATGCTCTTTGTAGCATGTCAGGGTCTAAGGAATCAGCCATTCCTCCTTCTTTAGCGGATCCAACTGATTTTTGCAGTGAATCTTGGTCATAAGAATCTGTCATAGCATCAGATTTATGTTCAGATGAGGATACTGAATATTCTTCATCCTTAGTTGAGCCGAAACTGCCTGTTACACGAATAATATCCTCAGCTCCAAGAGATGATGCAATGAGAGAATCTTGCATTGGATGCTCTGTTGATGATACCATGATATCATCCTCATCATAAACATACTTAAGAGCTTCTTCATCATAAGAAGCACTCATGATATCCCGTTCAATACCTAACTCTTTCTTGAGAACAGATTCATCCATCGAAACTGATAAAACTTCCTCTCGAAAAACTCTACCCAGCAGAGGAGATTTCTTATCTGGAGTACTAAGCACCTCCTTCAATTTTTCCTGTTCATATGAGGTAACAAGAGTGTATTCAGAAGGGGAAGGTGGAATTTCTTCAACCTTTTCCTCTCCATCACCAAGCTCTCTCACTCTTGTTCTTTGTTGTTCAATGGATTGTTCAATAAATATTTGCTGAGAAACATCTGCAGATATTCTACCTTCAACATCTAAGTTTTCGTCATCAATATCATCCTGTTCATCTACATCAGCATCATTCGCATCTACAGCTAAACCTGATTCATCAATGTCCATTTCTAGAGTGTAATCCGTAGGAGAAAGAGGCCTTTCTGAACTCTTAACACTCAGTGGTTCTGGTTCTACAGAGAGATCGGACCTTTTTTCAACATATGAATCAATCTCTTCATCTTCAATTGAATCTGAATCAATGTTATCTATATCATCTTTAATTTTATCATCAGTTCCAGGAGCAGAAGCCTCATCTTGACCAGTACTAGAAAAGGTAGCTATGTCTTGTTGTTTAGAAACATGTGTCTCAAAATCAAAATCTGCTTGTACATCAACTTTGCCAAGTTTTTCTTTACTTGACTGATAGTCTTCCTTGGTGAAAACAATAAACCTTTCAGTTCTATCAATGTAAGATTCATCAAATTCATCAACATTGTATTTAAAATCCACTATTTCAACAATTTCATCTTTATCTTTTTCTGTGATGTCCATAAATTCCTGGGATGCAGGTAAGCTGTCAACTTCAGGTTGTTCTTCTTTAAGTTCTTCAGTTATAGGTTCTATTTTTTCAAATTCTTCACTAATGTGTTCCTCTTCAACATCTGTTTGATCATATTGTTCAATAGTTTGTTCTGTTGTAATCTTACCTTCTTGAGAACAGATTTCTTCAGGAGTAATGGTCATATCTTTAATTGTCATTGATTTATATTTTTCCTTATCACTAACCTCCTCAACCCCATCAGTGTAACTAAGCGCAAGATCATAATCTGAAGTGGACTGTTTCATAGCATCATCAGCTTCAATTATAACAGTTTCACTAACCACAGATGGACTAGGCGGAACAATATCTTCACCATCTTCATCTTCATCATCACCTTCAATAATTTCAATCACTTCAGCTGTACATTTGTAGGTTTCAAGTTCAGGCTTTGATGAACTATCTTTGGCTTCAGTTGCAGGCTTTGTTTCAAACTCTTCCTCTTCCACAAGATCAAATCTAATGGAATCTTGAACATCATATTCATTTTCATCTTCAGAAGTAGGTTCAACAGAAAATCCAACAGGTTCTCCTTCCATTTCTTCATCAGCAGCTTGTATGATATCAGTATATATCCTACCATGTAAAGTTGTCTCCGGCATTGTTGTACTGCTAGGTATATCTGCTTCCTCATTTTGATCCAAAGCATACTGACTAGAATCACACATATCAGCTTCAACATCAGTTATCATTTTTGACTCTGGCACTTTATCTACTAAGCCAGATGTATCGTCCTTTGTATCTATTACTTCTACTTCACTTTTCTTTTCTATTTCATCATCTCCAAACTTAGTTCCATGATCATGATCTCCAAATTCATCAAGTGTTATTTCAATATTACTTTCTTGTCTAGACAAAAGAACTGTTTGTTTCATAATTTTTGTTGTTTGTTTTTCCTGAACAAAGTATGAGTCATGTTCTGAAAGTTCTACATCCCTTTTTTCTTGACTTGATACTTCATCAGTTGTATAAATGTCTTTTTCACATTCTATATTAACCTCTGATTTGACATCATCTTCATCTAGTATAACATCAATCTTCTTATCAGGATAATCAAAACTCGATTCCCTACTGACATGAGTCGGTTTTTCAACAAGATCTTCATCTGAAACTGGTGAACCAACAGATTTCTTTTCATCAACATCACCGTGAGTAGTGACAATAACGTGACTAGGTTCTGCATCTTGTGAAACACCTTTCTTTTCATCATATTCAATTTTTGTTTCTTTCACTATTTGAATTTCTGCTCTAGGTTCAACCTTTATCTCTTCAGTTACATGAGGGGCAGATTCAGTATCTACAACAACTTTTACTAGTTCTGCCTTAGGTCCCATCTCTATTTCTTCTGCAATGGCTGGGGCAGATTCAGTTTCAGTAAGTTCACATGGTTCTACAACTTTCATCTCTTCTGAATCTTTCTTAACATCCTTATCTTCAATAGCTTGAGTTTCAAATTTATGCTCTTGCTCTACTTTTATGACGTCTGCTTTAGGCTCATCCAATCCTTTTCCAGCAATGCCAGGAGGAGATTCAGTTTCGTTAACTTCAAAAGGTTCTACAACTTTCATGACGTCTGAATCTTGCTTTATATCCTCCTTATCAAATGACGGCATTTCAAATTTATCTTCTTGTTTTCCCATTGTAATTTCTGCTTTATGGTCAAGCTGTATTTCTGCTGCAATGTCTGGGGCAGTTTCAGTTATTGGGTCTTCATAAGGTTCGACAATTTCGGTGACTTCTGAACCATGCTCAATTCTTGTGTCTTCAACAGATTGTGTCATTAATTTGTCTTTTTCCTCTACTTCTGTAATTTCTGGAGTTGGCTCAACTATAATTACCTCAGCAATGGCAGGTGAGGACTCTGTAACACTTTCTTTAGTTTGATACTCAGGTGTTTCAACTTCACCATCTTCCTCCTGAACTTCAGTTACAGTCACACTAGAAACAGACTTGATGGGTTCAATTGAACAAGTTACCTCAACTATGTCTGATAGGGATTCAATTGTTATTTCTTCTGCTTTTTCAACTTCAGTAATATTCACAACAGTATCAAATTTTCGAGTTTCCTCTGGGCTATGAATAGTTTTGTAATCACTTGACACATTAACTTCACTGTCTATGGATTCTTCTTTTATTATTTCTGGCACTGGTTCATCTTTGATTTCTTCAGTAATGCTGGGTTCAAATTCGATAACATTTTCTTCTTTTTTATATGTAGGTGTTTCAAGGTCAGTAAGATCTTTATGAATTTCAGTAACAGTCACACTAGAATCAGACTCAATAGGTTCAGTTTGAGTAGTAACCTTAACAATGTCTGATATAGATTCACTGGCTCCTTCGTCAACTTTTTCAAATTCAGTGATAGTCACATCAGCTTCAGTTTTATCTCCCAATTCTTGTTTTATACCTTTATCTACTTTGATTATTTCAGGTACTGGTTCAATGACAATTTCTTCTGCAATGCCAGGTGCTGTTTCACATACACTTTCTTCTTTTTCATAAACACAAGTTTCAATGTCAGTAACATCTTTCTGAATTTCTGTAACAGTCCCACTGGATTCAGGCATAATAAGTTCAGATATGGATTCACTGACTACTTTGTCAACTTCAGTTATAGTCATGTCAGTTTCAGATTTTTCAGTCTTGATACAGCTATCTATAGTTTTATAATCACTTAAAGCATAATCTCCACCATCTTTTGATTTAGGTTTTGCATCTTTATCTACTTTAATTATTTCAGGTACCGGTTCAATGATAATTTCTTCAGCAATGCCTGGTGCTGTTTCACATACATATACAGGAGTTTCAATGTCAGTACCATCTTTCTGAATTTCTGTAACACTAGATTCAGGCTTAATAGGTTCAGATATGGAATCACTGGCTACTTTGTCAACTTCAGGTACAGTAACATCAACTTCAGATTTTTCAGTCTTGATAAAGCCATCCATGGTTTTATAATCACTTGAAGCATAATCTTCACTATCTCCTAATTCTTGTTTTGTGTCTTTATCTGCTTTAATTATTTCAGGGACTGGTTCAATGACAATTTCTTCAGCAATGCCTGGTGCTATTTCACATACACTTTCTTCTTTTTCATATACAGGAGTTTCAATGTCAGTAACATCTTTCTGAATTTCTGTAACAGTTCCACTTGATTCAGGCTTAATAGGTTCAGATATCGATTCACTGACTACTTTGTCAATTTCAGGTACAGTAACATCAATTTCAGATTTTTCAGTCTTGATAGAGCCATCCATGGTTTTATAATCACTTGAAGCATAATCTTCACTAACTCCTAATTCTTGTTTTGTGTCTTTATCTGCTTTAATTATTTCAGGAACTGGTTCAATGACAATTTCTTCAGCAATGCTTGGTGCTACTTCACATACAATTTCTTCTTTTTCATATACAAGAGTTTCAATGTCAGTACCATCTTTCTGAATTTCTGTAACAATCCCACTTGATTCATGCTTCATAGGTTCAGATATGGATTCACTAGCTACTTTGTCAACTTCGGGTACAGTAACATCAATTTCAGATTTTTCAGTCTTGATAGAGCCATCCATGGTTTTATAATCACTTGAAGCATAATCTTCACTATCTCCTAATTCTTGTTTTGTGTCTTTATCTGCTTTAATTATTTCAGGGACTGGTTCAATGACAATTTCTTCAGCAATGCCTGGTGCTATTTCACATACACTTTCTTCTTTTTCATATACACAAGTTTCAATAGCAGTTACATCTTTCTGAATTTCTGTAACCGTCCCACTTGGTTCAGGCTTAATAGGTTCAGATATGGATTCACTGGCTACTTTGTCAACTTCAGGTACAGTAACATCAATTTCAGATTTTTCAGTCTTGATAGAGCCATCCATGGTTTTATAATCACTTGAAGCATAATCTTCACTAACTCCTAATTCTTGTTTTGTGTCTTTATCTGCTTTAATTATTTCAGGGACTGGTTCAATGACAATTTCTTCAGCAATTCCTGGTGCTGTTTCAAATAAACTTTCTTCTTTTTCATATACAGTTGCTTCAACATCAGTGACTTCAGTAACACTTTCACAAGAAGCAAATTTATCAACTTCAATTGGACTAGCAATTGTCTTCTCATTACTTGGTGTGATAGTTTCATCCTCAAACAATTTTTCATCACTCTTTTGATCGATTTCATTTGCATCATAATAATCACCCTCGGTTTCAGATGATGATTCTGGAAATTCAACATTCAATTGTAATTGATCCTTTTGTTGGGACACTTCAGCTTCTGTTGATAACACTTCAGTTGTAGTTACAGAAGCAGACACCAAATCCCCTTCCATTAAAGTTGACTTAGCAGATACATATTCACTTCCTTCAATTGTTTCTGTAGCAACCTCTTGATCAGTAAGGTGAGGATCAACCTCACTTGACATTACCATTTCTACAGCCTTTGTTTGGTCTTCACAAACCATTCGCTGAACACTTTCCAGTTCTAAATCTTCACATTCAACCATCTCTTCAGAGACAAATTCTACCTCACTTATTTTAGCATTTGTATCAATTTCAGACAGGTCAGCAGCTTTTTCTAGCTTCTCTTCTTCACCCTCAGGTTGGGTATGGTCAAAACTTGGTTCAACTTCTTCCTTAGCTGCAGCAAACTTTAATTGCTCTTCATTCACATTTAATTCTTCAATAGTATAAACAGGGTATTGTTGCTCTAATGGCGAAGGCAACTTGCAAGGAGATTCTAATTCTAAACTTTCTATTGTTTCACTACTTTCCACCATAGCAGATTCAATTATATTACTATCATCAAGTTGTTTGAGCTTTTGTTCTTCTTCAATTAAATCATCAATAGTTTCAGTATAATGCTGGACAACTTCTTCAGACTCAGCTTTTTTAGATTCTTCAATTACATCCTCCACAGCTGACGCTTCAACGTCGATTTCAAATAAAGCATGTTTTTCATCAATACAACTTTGAGATTTTTTAATAGGCTCTTCATGTTTTTCTTTAGAAGTTTTCTCAGTGTCACTAACACTATCAACACTACCATCTTTTACCAAAGACTCATGCCTCTGCACAAGCTCTCGAACTGAACGTCGTTTTTCCTCAGTTTCAATAGTAGTTTCACAAACCTTGGATTCACTTACAATTTCCTTATCAGATTTTTTGTCTACAGAGGTTTCTTGTTCATTAATGCTTTTTGTAATACTTTCAGCTCTTGCCTCAATGTCTTCCACAATATGTCTAAACTGAGTACCAGGAGACACGTCACTCCCAGCAATGTCTGGAATATCAACTTCAAGATCATGTTTGTCTTGTAAATCAGAATCATCTTCAGGGAGTTTAGCTTCTGTTTCCTTAGCAACAGTTCTTATTGAAAAACTATCTACAGTTTGAGTGTTGTCCGTTTTAGTACAAATGGTGTCCTTAGTAACTGAAGGGTCTGATTCAATAGATGCAATTCTTTCAAATTTCTGAATAATGGATGAAACAGACTTAGGTATATCTGGTGATGAATCAACTTCTATAATCCAACATATCCGGGTGAAAAGGGATCCACAGTAAAAGGCAAGCATTAAAAGAAATTATAGGGGGAAAATGGTTAGAATGTTAGCAATATAAATTGATTTATTCAATGAGTTTTAGTATAAGGTTAAAAAGTTGTCAGTGAACTACATCAATGGTACTCTGTGAACAAAAGTTGAAATTGTTAATCCGCTACTAGGCTGTATCTAACCACAATGTCCAGGGTACCATGCACTTAACACCTGAAATAAATCTAGACTCACTTTCTGACTACATGAATTCATTGTCTTTGAATTAATTCAGAGCAGAAACTTCAAACTATTCAAAAGAAATCAATATGTTTGTACTATATATTACATCTAAAATCAGAATGATGAATTTGTATTATTCTGTGTTAGTTCGGTACTGATTTCATTACTAACACAATCATGTACATCAAGCATGTCTTGAATGATAAAATGTTTTGTTTTTCAAATAAACTTTAATACAAAACCGATTCATATAGTTTCAGAAAATGAGGCACCTAAAACAAGACATACACAATTCAAAATCACAAACTACAGGTGAACAATGAAACATAATGAACATAATTAGGGGCTCCTATGTTTACCTTCAGAGAAACTTGAGTAATACGTGGAATAGCTGGATACTGGACTTTTCTCTCCCGACTCAAATGTCATAGCTACAACAAAGTTGCGTAATTAGTAAAACAGAACAACATTTTGACAACAAAAACAACAACTAAAAAATCACTCTGTTTTTGGTTTCTATAGATTGAAAAGCTTCACAAAAAGCAGAAATCAAATTTTAGAAACAGCAAAGAGTAGGATTAAAAATCAAGACAATCCATTATGTTCTTAAAAAGCAAAAAGATCAATTAGTAAGCAGGACACCAGTCTAAGATAGAAATCTCTGGATTTCAGACATATCTGTTATTTCACACAGCCATATTTCTTAGACAAACTGTAATTGAAATTTATCGCTGAAAAAACGATTAAGTGTCATACTGTTAATGCTTGAGAGACAGTTTCACAACGTGTCATGAATAATAAACAAAATCTGAAAATGAACATTCAATTTCACAAAACCATTCACTTTCTGAAAGTAAGACAAAATCATCGTTACTAAATGAATCTCATTAAAAACCAATATACACAGATGATAGAACAGGATGCTGACAGCTTCCTGCAGTCTTACACATAAAACAATCATGAGCCAGATCATACAAAATGTCTTAAGAAAAAAATACTTCCATTTTTTATAGTAAACTCTTCCATTTTCCATGTTATAATTATCATTAATTACCATGTCAATTGTCTTAAGAGTTATTATTATTTACCTAAGTTAGTTCACAATAATATAAGTACATAATTATAGTAAATGGAATTTGGCTGACTTACAAATGAATAAAATTGAACAGTCACTGATTAAAACAATATTACAAAGGATATGTAAATCCTTTCTTATACTACAACAGTGTAAACCAGGTGGTCAAAGTGAACACATACCTTGTCTGTCTACATCATGCCAGAAAAAACAAAGTCATGCACTAACTTTTAAGAAAAAAAAAAATAACAACATTGTCATACAAAACATTGACATAAAGGTGACACATTCAAGTGAATGAAAATGAACTTTATTTTCAATAAAAAATGCTGGGTTCATTGAATCCAACTTGAGTTAAAAGCTGCTGGATCAGCATTTTCTGTTTATAGTTTATATGCTGAAATATAGAATATATAAAAAAATCACGAAAGAATAATTTGAGAAACAATTCTGAAGGTCAGCAATACATCTCTAACATCAATAACTTTGGTAATGAACAATCAAAATAGCAGTTTGCATAATAAAAACTCCATCACAGCCAGTATACATCAATGCCATTACATTACAAGGTTATCTGAACTTTTGAAACAAGACTACATCAAATGGTTGATGAATGAAGTGAACGTCAATGAATCAACTTTAACAACATATCTGAACAAATAATCAAATGACTTCGAATTCACCATGTACTAGATAAGACCCATAGGTAGACAAGAACTTATTTTCCAAAGTTTGAGAGCGACAACAACCTACACTTAGGGTAAAGTTACTAAACACCATCAACAACATTTAACAACAACACTTGTTCTGACGACTTCAAAGCAGAACAATACATGGTCAAGTCTAGGTTCACATTGATATTAACCATATATGTATCTGACCTTCAAATTGACTGCTTGCATCTACACATTTTCGGTTTTCATCAGCAAAAAATTGTTGTGAATGTAGAGTAATATAATCCTCATCGTCAGAGCAATATTCATCATGGATAATCAGAATACAGGGAGCTGATAAACAACCATCATTAAATACATCCACTGAAACATCAAATTGTTTGATAACCAAATTTAAAACCTCAGGTAAAAATTCATTTAAATAGTTATATGCAGTTTACATAAAAGACAATGAAATTTTGCTTTTCTAGAGGACTGCCAAACTGGAGAAAATCACTCATCGCACAAAATATTACTTGCCCACAAAGTTAAGTATTTTACTGGACATCAAGGCCAAAATTCCATAAGATTTTACAAGACCTCATACAAAATTTGCTGAGCACAGCAGTCAGACAATCTATCACACTGACTAGTATCAGATGTTTTACAATGCCACATAATAGTAAAAATGCCAAAGTTTTCATACCATAAATAAACTTTAAGACATTTGAATTGCAAAGCTAATGCAAAACATCTGCTCTTATTAAGAACCCCAAATATTGTTCCCAAGCTGTATGTGAAGAATCATTTCATGTTTTGTATTTATTCATTCCATATTTTCATGATCAAAGACATTTTATCGTGCATTTTAACACATCACTTGTGATAAACAGTTACTTATTCACATTACAGACCTTGAGACATAAATTTTAGCTAAAAGAAGAAAACCATACCATTACTTGAACAGTTTCCAGGTTACAAATAACTGAATGATATATTGGGACATTTTACAGTAATTACATTTCTGAGAAAACATGGACCTAATAAGGCTTTAAAGATAGCTTTAAATATCCATGGCAACATACAAAATGGAAGAAAAAATGCATTATACGAAAATATTAACCTTAGACGATGAAATCCAACATACCAGCAACCAAATCACCCAAAACGAGAACAGTATTGTCAATCATCAGTAATTGCAAATCGGTGATATTGGAGAAAGTTATGATATTGACTAATTATCTGCCTATCACACTGTGTAACATCTCAATGTGAAAGGCAATAATATAATTTGTGATTGCTTACAACAACAAAACCAGTATCACTGAAATCTCTGTCTATTGTTATAGACAAATATAGTCTCCTTGGCAAAAGACAAGCTTGTTCCATTGGCATTTATTTACTTGGAAAAAACATGGATTGTTTTCATAATGTTCGCAATAACAACTGACAACAACATTGTTACTTGAAAACCAAAGGTTTTCAGAGGTGGTACACATATGACCTTGAACGTAATGTTGCTTACCCATCACATTTATGACATACAAATCAATGATGGCCATAAAATCACAACGTTCGAAGTACATTTACAGTCATCCAAGAAAGAAGTTAAATATATTCTTCAAGACATTAACAGATGGATAAATCTACTAATTGTCTTCAGAAAAAGAGCCATGATGTCATTAGTATAATGATTCAAAAAGGGTTTCAACAAAACATTGAAAACAAAAATTACCCAGTCAACTACAAATAAAATTACAAAGTTCCACAACATAATAATTAGTGTAACTGAAAATTATGTTTGAACTAGTCATTCTGATAACTAATGACAACAAAAACTGTGATGATATTTAATACTAGTATTTAATGCATGAACATCAGGTTAGTTATGAAGTGCAAAAAACTTTCATAACAGACTTGTGAGATCAATTAATAAGTCTTCGAATTTGACCAATAAAACTTCAACACATTCAAATATTTGGGACCATCACTTCTTAGTATACAAATAAATATATTGGATCTATGATTATAATCATATTTCTTAAATTGTTGTACACATAGTTCCTGTAATCAAAGCATCGTCAAAACTGCAAGTGAATATTGATACCCTGAATTAGGTAACTAATTCATGGTGTACCATAACAGCTAACCAATACTACCTATTTTTTAAAGGAAAAATATATCATAGGCAACTACAAGGAAATAATATATCAGATCCACATGCCACCCCATCACTGGATAAATATTCATTTCTGTATAAAAATCAACTTCGAAGACTGTTTATATCTAAAAGGTCAAGGCTACATGGGGCTACTTTTTCAACGCCCATACCTCGCTCTTGTGATGGTGAATAAGTCACTTTTGTCACTTGTCTTTTAGCAAGACCATCGTCCTCTAGTTCCTTCCATTCTGTCAAATAACAGACATATAATTCAAAACTACCAACAATCTAAATAGACTGTGTCATGGTATGGTGTAGAACAATTGTCTAAACCAGACTGGTTGTGAAGCTATGAGCTACATATATACTTAAGGGAATGGGATTGATGTTAATACTCAGTTAAAAGTACAAGTAACATTATTTTAACTTATAGCACGGACAGTACCTTCATATTTAACAAAGGCCTACAAGAAAATCCAATGTCATTATTTTCTTGGAAAGTTAAGTGTTCTGTTATAAGATTAATGAATTTGTTCTATAATAAATCTTTCTTTCTGACAACATTCTAATGGCAAACAGTTGATATAATACAATAGCAGAATAGTGTGAATAAAGTTCAATGGAATGATAATTCACATTTTATAATAAAAATTGTATCATTGGCATAAATCACATGTTAAAATAACTCAGTAAACTTGGTATTAATGTGTAAATCATTGTTGTCAGACAAATATAGACACATTAAGTGGTGCAGGTGCAGAACTGTACAATTCTGGGTTATAAACAAGGTTAAATAAAAAGTGAAATGTATAATATGAGGTCTATATATAACTAGGAGTATTGCAAACACTGTTTCTTGGTTACAACAACAACATCTGAAGGGAAACAACTCACTCTAACATCCAAGGGGTCACTCTCAGTGTTCATTGTTTAAGGAGGGGTAACTCAATTTAGTATAATCAAACAATTACAGTAAATATAGTTTTAGTTAGTCTTTTTATACCTAGAAGTTGTTAATAAGCCTTCACAGTGAAGTAATTTTCGAGGTACTTAAAAGAAATTTTTAAAATAATAGAGATTTTGACAGAAAAGAAAGTAGAGAGAAAGATATATCAGTAAAGTAAGAATATCTTCAATTGTCAACAATGTTTGTGTATCTAAACTTATGTTTTATTTTGTTATTAATTTATTATTGTTTAAGTATTAGTGATTTAACAGTGTAATAACAGTCATTATGTGGTCAGATTTTATATCTTATCAAAAACACATAGTTTAACTTACGATGCATGGCCAAGCAGTTTCACACAATTTTTTTTTAATTAAATGCAATTATAAAACAACAGAAAAACAACCATCAAATGAACAAAAAATGGTTAAATTTTAATCAACTTATAAGTTATAATCATTAATTAACGTCAAAACTTAAGTACTAAACATAGCAAAACTAAGAACTAGAAAAACAGTATAAGACATCATAAAAATATATCATGCAAAAGCAGACAGTTAGTTTAGCAATAGTAAATGTTAAAATGCAAGATGATGCAAACATTTTCTAATAAATCACAGTTTTCAGTATAAGTCTATTTATTTAATGATTTTAAACCTATAACTTCTTTGACTATGAAAAGAAGTAATTAAAAGAGAGTGTCAAGAAACCCACATGGTAACATAATCTGCTTCTTTATGATATATTTTAATTAATAAACACAACGAAAGCCTGAAACGAATAAATAAAGCTAAATAATTGAGAAAGCTAAAATACTGCAATAGAATAGCCAGGAAATAAGCCTCGAGGCAAACATAGCGTACACTGTGCCCCATGTTAGTCATAGGAATACCATGTTATCAATATGCGGGGGGCTATACTATTCGTGCGATTTACCTGGTGCATCTTCATCCTGAACAAAAACTTCACCTTCTTCTTTTGGTTCAGTAGATTCTCCAAGAGCATGAGGTGGTTCAAATGATTCAGTTGTTATATCAGTTGTTTCTTCATAGTCACTCTCAGTTTTATGTCTAATGGTTTCAATATGGGCTTTTTTAATGGTCTTTTCTGCAATTTTGGCAGCTAGTTCTTCAATATTCACAGGTGATTTAGACCTAGGTGACCCAGGGGGAGTGGAAACGGGGGTATGTGCAGGTGTTATTCTACGCTCAGTGTATGTTATCTTCTCTTCTTTTTCAGCAAATGAACCAGACCTGGACCTTTGCTTTCTCTTTTCAGTGGCTTCAAGGAAAGTTGTCTGAATTTGAGTACCATCATCTAGAACTTCATCTTCTTCCTTAATTGATGCTTGCATTTCATCAAGGTCATCAATGTAACTAGAGCTTGATGAAGAATCATCATCTCTGGAAACAAAGAAGGATTGAGTTCCTGGAACAACTTCATCCATTTCTTGTTCTTCTTCAGTAACATGCCCAGTGTTTTCATCTATAGATCTAGTTCTGGTTCTAATCTTATGAACCATACTGCTCATAACTATATGCCGTTGTACTTTAGTACCATCAGGTAATACCTCTTCCTGATCTTCCATCTCTATAACCTTCTTTGGTGGTTCATCAAATGTTTCTACAATCTCTTCATGACCAGGTAGTTCAACGTCCTCATCTTCGACAACATCTTCTTCACCAGCATCTGATCTGAGTGATTTTCTTATATGTTTAAAAGAATGTTGGTGGACTGTGTGTGTTTTATGGACAGTACCATCTTCTAAAACTTCTTCTTCATCCTGCACTTCGGTTTCAGTATGTAAAGGTGATTCTTGAACTAAGAATTCAACATCTTCAGTTTGGTCAAAGCTAACATGTCCTCTAGGTAAATGTTTGATTCTTCGAGATTTAAGGACGGACCCATCAGGCTTGGTTTCCTCCATATAACTCTCACCACCTTTAAGGTCTGGGTCAAACACTGAAATCAGATTGTTATACAGGCTGTGTACAAATTAGGACTAATATTACTAGGCTGTATGGTTAGCCGACAAAATGCAGCAAGCAATGCATACAGACTACGAAAGAGTAAAGGGATGGATTTTAAGTAACCTGAAAAAAAATCAAGGTGATTACAATATCGGACATACATAGATAGAAATATCAAGCAAAAATTCTGAAAAAAATGCTGAAAAGGCTTAATATATAAGTAGCAAAGATACAGCATATTACCTCCATCTAAACTTAATTGTTTCAGCATATTAATAGCAAAATGTCATCCAAAACTGCAAATTTCACAGAACAAATAAATCCACAGCTTTTACATACTAATTAAAACTGTATGTTCTAGGATTTCACTATTAATATGCCAAAATCAAATCTAACTACAATGAATTACCATGTCAATTGAATTACCGTTCAATCAAAAAGATGTATATTCAGTAATGCATAACAAAACAACTGAAGGTGACTTATTTTAGCATTCTATAATTAGGTTTAATTGTACACATCCAATTTGTCAAGTTTTAAATAGGTTTCAAAGTCAAATTCTGATGCATGATACAAAATGTATAATCATTGAGGTTTCCTTCATCCATCATACATATTGCATTGATACTTTATTGACAAATCTTAAAATTAATCCTAAATAATCACCATAGCAACATTTTTATACAAGTTTATTAATTGACCATGTAATTCATTGTATGATAAGCCCAAAATAAACTTCATGAAATACTGATATGGCCAGCAAAAAATATACAGAAAACTTTTGCTATAGCAAATTTATAACATTGAATGAAATAAAAGCATAAATCAAGGAAAATGTCACAGAAAAATGATATAATTATGCAATTAATGCACACTTTTAGAGCAAAAGAGTTCTTCTCTAAGTTTGTTTATTGGTACAGAAATTTTCTACACTGCTGTCCATTCAAATTCAAGAAGTTAAAATGTACAGATAAAAGTAGAAGTGACTATGAAATTAGTTAAAAATTGTGTCCTGATGCATTTAACATATAAAGATATATTTTGCCATCTAATAAATCTCAAAATTTCATAACTTGCAAACAAATATACAAAAACAATAAATTATGTTTTAAACCAAGATAAAAAATCGATTGAAAAAGGACCTTTTGAAGGGTAATTGTGTATCATAAAGTATACTATGCAGTAAACCAAAATAATGGTTAAACATATGCAGTTCTTATACTTCCCTTGTGTTAAAATTACCCCTTATAGCATTTAACATCTATTCATTTAATCTTAAACTTACTATTTTTAAGCAGTCTCAGTACATCCACAAAACTTGTTAATTAATAAACTCCAAAAAACTTTCATTAAACTGCAAACTATATACAAACAAAATACTTCTTTAATTGATAGACGCAAATATAAATAACCTGACTCTAGACTATGTCTTCATATACAAGGACTTTATTTTCTTAACTATAACACTTGGCAATGGTTAATCTATTGCATCTCATTGACAACAGTCATTTAACTTAATTGTACTTAATGAATGACTAATATGCTTAATCTGTATTTTCAATTGACATATTGTCAGACTACCTTTATAATGATGGAATTTATCATGAGTAGACAAGTACAATACAGTACAAACTCTCCAGAGCGGCCCTCTGTAGTGCAACAACCTCTCTATAACAACACCTTCAACATTTCCCTAAGCTGATATTTACTATAAATTTAACCTCTGACAATGTTTGCAGCTCCCACAGGGTGTTGCTCTACAGAGGCTGTACTGTACTTCCTAATTTTTTTTCATTATACTTTTTCTACCAAGTGATTCTGATTATACAAAAAATGTGTGAGCTTCAATAGATTAATTGGCATAAAATATGATACTTTTCATAAGGCCAGACACATTTTTTAAATACTAATATACAAGTGAGAAAGAGTATAAATTTTGGCCTTAACTGAAACTGAGGAAATATAAACCTATGAAATATGTTAATATGTATGAATGTATCAGGAAATCACAGGATAAATTGGTATACTGTGATTATCATAATTAAATAAAAGCCTGTCACCATAAATAACCACTTCTACTTTCATTATTGCACTAAGGTATTTAATAAACTACTTATAAATGTACTGCTAAGCAAATAAAGACACCATAGTATCATTTATTTTCAGGTCCAGAAATACAGGTACCGAAATTAAAGCAGGATTGGTACAAAATTTTATGAACTGCACGCTACATTTAAACTATCTAAATAATCCACCAGAAATATGTGACCTAACTTGTCATTAGAATGCTCTCTAAACTTTAACATTTAATTTATCTTCAAGAAATTTACTCACGTAAAAGAATTATTCAATAACACCAAAACAAAGTTTGACATCAGCTAATGTTACTCGTTTCTGGTCTAGAATCAGCTATGATAATTATAGCTTAACTTAAGAAGCATGATGTCTACATTTGGCTTATCACCATTATAACCAAGCTGTTACTAACAGTAGGGTTTGAAAACAACAGTCAGTCGTTTTCCATTAAAACACGGAAATGGGAGATCTACTCCATATATACTTAGGCAAGTAGAAAGTTCACAGTAGATATCCAGTGGCTTTTCATTGATTTAATCATATACAGAAATCTTGTCTGATGTATTATCACGTTTTTTTTCAAAGGAAATGTCCCGAATCAATGACCATTGTAGATGAGACAAAATATGCACGAATCAGTCATTGTCTGATCAATGACGATTTATTAGATATTGTAAAATTGTTGTTTGGGCTGCAAGAAGAATAAGTCACATGCTATTACAGGATAACTCCATGATAAAAACAATTGCCACTTTCTGTCTAATTCAATTTACAAACTTTATTTCTCAGACATTTAAGATGCATGTTGAAATTTAAAGCATACACGATCTGTACATACAATACAAAATAAAGGTTACATACAAAAGAAGAACCTCCATTGTAATATTACATTGCTTTTATTTAAGAGGTCTGAAAATTCCATTAGATATGCAGCCTCATGTTGTAGAATTGTATTAGGAATAATCATGAATTTTCATATGGATCGGAATGGTGAACACCATGAAACTGAAGTGTATTTGTACATGTATATAACCTATAAAATACAAAAGAAAATGCATGCTTTTGATTCTATTGAAGGCCTAATGTTCTGACTATAATCAATAACTGTAGCAACTCTCATTTATTGCTATAATTATGAATGTACAGTATGGTACATACATAAATTATGCATTCCCCAATGTTTCATAGATATAATGAGATATCTCAATCCCATTCTCCATTTCTAAATAAGCCAAGACTGAAACCCACTGTGAACTAGCTACTTCTAAAGTAAAAAGTAAGACAACTTTGTCCACAAAAAAGGAAATAAATCAGAATTCTCTTTGAATCTAGGGCTGAAAGATCATAATTTAAATTGCTTAAACAGCTCAACGAGAAAGTAATACTTTCAAGACTTGAGAATACATGTTTTCTCAATACAATGCAATATATCCAGAAATTTGAAACATTGTTGATCATTTTTACTTAAAAATTTAAGAATTAGGGTGTCACCATACAAATTACTAGCAATCAATTATATCATTGAATTGTTTGAACTCTTTAACATTTTGCCCACAGCATGTGAAACTTTTTCTTCAATCCTTTTTTATTTTTTTATAATTAATAGCTCTGAGGTGAAGCAATTGATTCTGTAACACACTAAAAAGAATTTTTGATTAAAAAACAAAAAAATAATGAAAAACAATAGAAATATGGGATTATCTAAAAAACAACAACATTGTTTTCAATACAACAGATTAAAGATTTAATGGTCTGTTTTAGCAACATTCATTTAAAGATTATCATAGTGTTTCCATTAGTTAGCATCCGCAAAATTAATATTGAAATCATTAAACTTTAGTATTCAAAACCATTGAACTCAAGTACTCTAAGACCATTTAGAAAGGTTAAACATTAAATAATTGTCAAACTGATTATTACACTGACAACTATAGTGGTAAGATAAATATTGTTAAAATTTTCACAATTGTATACTTTTTATAGCTCAATAATGGATCTCTTGATTAGAATATTATTTCAGTAAAAAGTATTCACAGTATAATTATACTCACTATTTGGTTAGAATACTCCTCTATAATTTATGAATGTCTAACACATTTATCAGTATGGTTAGATCACAATAAATAAGTACTGACCATGCAGAAAAATTACTCTTATAATTTATAACCTAAGGCATATTGGAATATAATTAGAAAAACAGAAGAAAGTTTTCTTAATATCTGATGTAATATTAAACCATTCAGATTTATTTATTAATTTCATCTTGAGCTAATTGAGATTCCTGCTTCTTTTAGAAGGCATGTTTGTTGTTAAATGATGATTTAAATAGATCATCAGAAATGAATTCCATTGCTAAGATTAAAGCATAAATTTCACTGATTTGTTTTTATTAAAATTTTAGGAATCAAAGAAAACTAATGATTAAATATATCACACTGGGTTATACATCATTAGTGTTAGATAATACAAAATGTGTGTATTCATTTTGTTAGTATACACATGTATAATTGTATGTTTACTGACCACATAATTAATATTTTAGTTCTTGTTTGTCTGATGTTCCATGTATATATACTGACATTGTGTGAGGTACAAACACATGAAACATTATTTATACCATGACTGAATACCAATTAGGTAATGTTTGGAGACTGCAGATACCAAACTCAAAATTTCCAACTGAACCGAAGTTTAGAAAACCTGAGTTTGAAACCATGTAGTCTCAGAGTGCTGTCTTTTCAATGATTAATATTTTTCAATTAATAATTCATAAACAATCAGGTGCTGCTCGGGTTTGAGAAAATACTCAAACCTCCGATACTCGGTTTGAGACTACAGTGCAACCTCTCCAAAGCAACACCATTTATCTAGAGAGGTTACATAAATAGTTTAATTGTACAATGGCAAACATTGTGTTGTTGTTGAAGGGAGGTTGTTGCTCTAGAGAAGTTGCACTGTATACTCTAGTCTCTCTGTTTATAATAGCCTTAGATCATGATCACTCCAGTAGATGCTTTCCTCCAGATATATATTTGGTAATATTATTTATTACATTCATTTGTTTTGATAGGGTAATAAATGTGTACACTGTGTTATGAGGTTATATATATGTTTACTGCACTATGTGGTTATATAATAAAGTATACTTTGGTATGTGATTATATGAGATATAGTATGTAACCATATGAAGCTATAATGTATCAGAGTTTAGTCTCACTGGTTTGTAGTCAGGCTGATCTCACACACAGGTCTGCATGATCATTCAATCACTCTTAAAGATCTCAGAAAACAGAGATGTTTTCATATTCTTTCACCCAAGAAAAAATAAAAGACTCAATGAGAAGTAGAGTTAGAAATCCACTGCACACACATCTAGTCAATCCCAGAGTCCAATTGTACCACAGATTCAATCCATGTAAATCACATCACCTCATAAAGTTACTGTTAACCAATTGTCAAACAGCATTAAGTGATTAAGAAGTAAGTAAGAAATCTGCTTCCATGTCTGCCATATGTTCTTTTAAGCATGCAGTTTATAGCCAGAGTTTGTAACCTCACAGTAAAGCTCAGGAAAAAGCAACAGCTTGCATTGCATTTTATATGAAGTAATAAATACATATGGCAAACGTAGAAGGCAAGCAAAGAAAGCATGATAACTTACCTTGATAGAGTAAAATGTGTCTGTAGTTTTAAGGTTAAGATGAATGAGGCAAAAAAGCAAACCCACTAACCATAAAGCTAGCAAATGATATTGTGACAAAAATAAAGACCAAACCTTCAAACCAAGTAAATACCTTCTTCAGTTTTTTCCAGCTTAAACTCGCCTTCATCAGAAGATGATGATGATGCCGACGAGGATGAATGCTCAGAAGTAGGTATGTATGGTCTTTCTTGTACGTATTCTTCCCTCTCGTTCTTGGATGAAGTCAATGTTGCAGCGGTATTAACGAAAATGTATTCTTTAGCTGGAGGATTAGCTTCTTTCTCCCCAATGAACTTGTCTCCAATCTCCAATCTTTTCACCTTGTGGTCCTCATCTAGTGACCAGCTTGGTGACATTGATCTTTTATCACCATGACTGCCAACATCCAAAACATCTGATTGCATTATAGACTCTTCCATTGGTTCAGTGACATCTTCAATTTTTGGTTGGTCATATTTCTGATCTAAACTTTTTTCAATCATTGTTGGTTGCCTGTCAGTTTTGTCATTACCATACTTTTGTTTGACTTTTACACGTCTAACAACAGTTAAAGTTGTCTCGCAATAAACCTCATCGCTCGGCGGTCCATCCTCTCCAGGTTTACCAGTTTCAACTGGGATGGCAGAATGGTACTGGGTTGTTACATATTCTGGACGGATAGATCCAATATCAGACTCAAATGTCGGCTCAAAATACCTTGGCATCTCCTCTTCAGGTTCAGTTATGATAGGCTCTACATCCCCAATTGAAGGAGATTCTTTCTTGAATGCAGCATCTAAATCAGTCTCAGTAACAGCGGCTTGTTTAGATTCAGGTTGACAACTTTCGTCTTCACTAGACGGTGATGAATCATCACTGTGCTTACTATCTGTTTGACAGTCCAACTCTGAAGAGGAACCTTTTCTGTCATGAGGCACATCTGTATCTGTGCCTTTGGGTATCTCAAGACTTCCAGATTCTTCAACAGAAGCTTGCACTGGAAAAATATCCACATCAGTTTCAAGTGATTGTGGCAGCTCTCCTTCTGTTGTTAGAGGATGTGTAATTCCAAATCTTAGAGATTCTTTATCAGTATCATGACCTGATTTTTGGAAGATATTAGGAGCATCCATCACAATAAATGATTCAACTCTGTTTGTTTCATTTTGAATTTCACCTACTGCAGTGTTTGAATCTTGCACATTGTTTGTTCCCATGGTTGAAAAATGTAATTCCTCATGAACGTCAGGCATAGTCCGACTTTCATTCGTTTCAACCATTTCAGTTGCCTTTTCATCTACGTCTAGGGTGGTGATATTGACTTCATAAGAACTGGTATGTCTGGCTGATAATGTTTCCAAAAATAAGCCAGAACTGGGTAAAATCTCTTTCATTTCTGCACTAGTTTCAGTTTCTTTATTGATAACGACATCTACATCAGTTTCCTTTAACTTAGAATCATTATCAGTGTAAGATATATCATCCACATTTGTTTCTATGGGAGACTTTCGTCCCTCACTGCTGCAACCAGAAGATGATATGGAATGTTTCCTTGGAATTGCTGATTTATGATCAGTATCATCATCACTTTCATCAGACGACTGACTGGAATCTGATGCATCAACCCTTTCTTTCTTATCGTCATCGTGAACAATATCATCAATACTAGTTTCTAGAATGCCCTCTACCTTTAATGGCTTAGATTCATCACTGCTTTCACTAGAACTGGATGAACTGGAAGATTTTCTATGTAATTTAGGACATTCACTAGCATCGACTGATACTAAAGATTCCTCTGTTTGTGGCTCAGATACAGCAGGGACAATTGTATCCCTCAAAAGCAATTCACTTTCACCAGGAACAGAAATTAGACCTGGATCAGATACTTTCAGAACATCATCAACATTTGTTTCAATAGGAGATTGCTGCTCCTTACTGCTGCTGTCAGATGATCTGGAATGTTTTCTTGGAGCTGCTGGCTTACTATCAGCATCATCATCACTTTCATCAGATGAATGACTTGACTCAGATGCATCCTTCATTTCGATCTTATCATCAAGAACATCATCAATACTAGTTTCAACAACATCCTCTTGTTTTGTATGTTTTGAATCATCCCCACTTTCACTAGAACTTGATGAGCTCGAGGATTTTCTAAGGAATTTAGGATCTTCAGCTGAAGTGACAATATCAAGTGATACTACTGGTTCATCTAATTGTGACACAGATGCATCAAACACAATGGTATCCTTTGTAATCATGTCACTATCATTTGCTGTTGATAGTGGACTGGTTTCCATTTCTTTTGCTTTATCATCAAATATATCATCAACATTTGTTTCAATGGGAGACTTCTGCTCCTCAGTGCTACTGCCGGAAGATGATCTGGAATGTTTTCTTGGAGCTGCTGGCTTACTATCAGCATCATCATCACTTTCATCAGATGAATGACTTGACTCAGATGCATCCTTCATTTCGATCTTATCATCAAGAACATCATCAATACTAGTTTCAACAACATCCTCTTGTTTTGTATGTTTTGAATCATCCCCACTTTCACTAGAACTGGATGAGCTCGAGGATTTCCTAAGGAATTTAGGATCTTCAGCTAAAGTGACAGTATCAAGTGATACTACTGGTTCATCTAATTGTGACACAGATGCATCAAACACAATGGTATCCTTTGTAATCATGTCACTATCATTTGCTGTTGATAGTGGACTGGTTTCCATTTCTTTTGCTTTATCATCAAATATATCATCAACATTTGTTTCAATGGGAGACTTCTGCTTCTCAGTGCTACTGCCGGAAGATGATCTGGAATGTTTTCTTGGAGCTGCTGGCTTACTATCAGCATCATTATCACTTTCATCAGATGACTGACTTGACTCAGATACATCCTTTATTTCAATCTTATCATCAAGAACATCATCAATTATAGTTTCTATAACATCCTCTTGGTTTGTATGTTTTGAATCATCCCCACTTTTACTAGAACTGGATGAGCTAGAAGATTTTCTATGTAATGTAGGATCTTCAGTTGAAGTGACAATACCAAATGAAAGTGCCGGTTCCTCTTGTTGTGACACAGATTCATCAGGTGCAATAGTATCCTTTATAATCATGTCACTATCATTTGCTGCTGATAGTGAACTGGCTTTCATTTCTTTTACTTTATCATCAAAAATATCGTCAACATTTGTTTCAATGGCAGACTTCTGCTCCTCAGTGCTACTGCCGGAAGATGATCTGGAATGTTTTCTTGGAGCTGCTGGTTTACTATCAGCATCATCATCACTTTCATCAGATGACTGACTTGACTCTGAGGCATCCTCATTTTCAATCTTAATATCAAAAACAACATTGTCAATACTGGTTTCTTGTACACCCACCTGCTTGGGCTGTTTTGATTCATCCCCACTTTCACTAGAACTAGATGAGCTAGAGGATTTTCTGACGAATTTAGGATCTTCAGCTGAAGTGACAATACCAACTGAAACTACTGGTTCCTCTAGTTGTGACACAGATACATCAGGTAAAATAATATCCTTTGTCATCATGTTAATATCATTTGCTGTTGATATTGGACTGGTCCCCCTTTCTTTCACTTTATCATCAAATATATCATCAACATTTGTTTCAATTGGTAATGTAGGTTCATCACTGCTACTACCAGAAGATGAGGAATGTTTCCTTTTAGCTGCTGGTTTAATATCAGATGACTGACTTAACTCAGATGCATCCTTCTTATCAATCTTGTCTCTAAAAACAACATCATCAATATTGGTTTCTTGTACAACCTCTTGCTTGGGCTGTTTTGATTCATCACCACTTTCACTAGAACTTGACGAGCTTGATGATTTTCTCAGCAGTTTAGGATCATCAGAAATTTCAAGTTCCTCTTGTAACAGAGATACATCAGGGATAATTGTATCCACTGTCATCATCTTGCTATCACTTGATTTTGATAATTTTACTGGTTCTTTTACTTTAAGTTGTTCATCAAAAACTTCAACATCTGGTTCTTTTAACAACCTTTTCTTTGGTTCCAATTCAATATCACTTTCACTTGAATATGATCCACTAGATTTTGGCCTTTCTGTAAGTGCACTGGTTTCTTGATGTTCTTTTTCATCATTATCATCACCACCAGAATCTGATTTGGTTGGTATTTTTTCCTCATCATTGACATTGTCAGTATTAATCACTTTTGAAGGCTCTTTATCATATTTACTTTCACTTTCATTAGAAGATGAAGAACCAGACAACTTCCTTTCAATGGTTACCGAAGGAGAATCAAGTTCAGGTATCACAAAGTCATTAGAATCCTTATCAAATATGTCATCTACATTTGTTTCATTTGATTTAGCAGATTTGTTCTGCAGGTTTTCATCATCACTTTCACTGGAAGATGATGAAGATGATGATCTTGAAAATTTACTCTCAACATATCTATCTTCTTGTGAGGGATTCATGTCTTTTGCTTTTTTATCAGTAATTTGAGGCTCAACTGACTTCGTTATAATAATTTCATTAGTTTCATCATCCCTTTCAGAATCAATCACATTTAATGTGGGAAGTATGTCATCTTGTTTTAATTCATCATCAAACACAGTATCTACAACAATGCCTTGTAAAGCTTTATTCATTTTAATACTTTCTTTATCACTTTCACTAGACGATGATGAACTAGATTTTCCATGATACTTAGATTCATCACATTCATTTGAAACTGAAATTCCCTTTTCAATATTATACGTGTCAGTATTATCAATTGATTTTGACTCATTTGCAGAAGGTTTGAAAGTATCCTCTTGAACAGGAACATGGCTTATAAACTGAACATTTTCTTCAATAGGGAATTCATCATCAACATGACTTAACTTAGGGGTTTGTGGATCAGGTAATGTAGCACTGTCTGTATTCACATCTAGAGTTCTAAATGACGTTACTGCATCAGAAATGTCATCATTTTCTGCATCAAGGTCAGTAGTCATTTCTTTTTGAAAAGCAGCTTGAACATCATAACCGCCCTCTGTCTCACTATCTGAGGAAGAACTAGAGGCACGTCCATGTCTTAAATTCATACTACCTTCAGTACTACTATCAGAATCAGAATCACTCTCACTTGTTTCAGTATCACTCTCATCACTACCTCTTTCATTGTCTACAACAGATTCAGCAAATGTTACATGTTTCCTAGTAGAAATTTTTGATTCAGATTTATCTGGAGTGGTTTCCTCATCATCCATGTCATCTGGGGAATATTCTAGAGTGGCTCCTTTTTCAGTAATCGTTTCATCTGGTTTAATAGTAGCATCAGAAGAAAAATCGGTGGAAACATCTTCAAGAATAATGTGAGACTCTAAACCCACCAAACTATTGTCATTGTCTATAGGAACATCTGGTAGATTTTCTTTATCATCTTCAGGATCTTGCATCATTGTTCCATCATATGAAAGGTCAGTTTTGACCGAAATAATAATTTCTGTTTCAATAGAATCCAATTTTATGTCAATTTCAGGCTCCTGTATGGGGCTAACAGAGCGTTTGTAATCATCTTCCGGATCCTGGATTGGAGAAGTAGGGGATACAACTCTTTCCTCATGTTCATCAACAACAACAGGCGCGATTGGTATTTCTATTTTTAAATCCTTCTCAGGTTCACCAACTGCATCAAAGTATTTGTCACTATCAGAACCTTCACTGTTGCTGCTACTACTACTACTGTCACTATCATGCCTGCGTTTTCCTACTTTTTTGAAATGTTTAGGATCCTTCTGATCATTATCACCTGACAAATCAGATGGCATACTTACGGGAGCTAATGCTTCGACAGTAAGAACTGTTTCTGCACCAATAGCTTCTTCTATTGTATCAATGTTAGGCTGAGCATACGTTTGTACCATTGCATCAGCTTCGATGAATGTTTGGTCTGAAAACATCAGAGCCTAGAGTATTGATGTGATAAAGCAAAACTTCTAGCCCTTATAAAACAAAAAAAGCAATAAAACATGTTTCTCTTGCAACTTTTCATCAGGTTAGTGCAAAAATATGAAAAAAAATTAAGTATAAAAAAACAAAAAAAGATAATTATGCTCCTTAGCCATCAGCATTCCCAGGTATAAAATGTTGTTAGATTATGTAGCTCCTTCAAATAAACAAGAAATTATTAGTTTAATGAATAAAACCACTGTGTGTGCTCTAGTAGGCTATGATTCACTAGCTGATTGGGAGCGGAGTATAGAATTTGCCCAGAGCAATATATGGTGCTCAGAATAAAATTGCATCAAGCATAATTGCAATGATAAGAACCAACTTGTGTGAGCGCATACATTCAGCGATTATTTTATCAACTACTTGTTAATTACTTGTCATTAAAAAGATGCTAGTAAAAGCAAAATTCAATTTAAAAAAAACAAAAACATCTTACATCTAAAAAACAATACTTTTATGTTAGGTAATAAGAATATGGTGCTGAAAATAACATACTTGCCCGAGAATTAAAAATAGCATTAAAAAAATATTCAACAATGAGGCCATGGTGCCAACAATTAAATGACCTTATAAACAAAAGCTAGCATATTTCAATCATTCACATCTATAAAGGTTAATTAAGCATTAAATATGTGAGATGCTTCTCCACAAGCTGACCAAGAGAAGGAAGAAAATGACATGGGGATGAGGTAAAAAATAAACTATACAGTATATAAACAAGTACATGAATGTATATAATATATGAATACATGTACGTAATATCGTAATATTTGCACGCTTTCCTACTCACCTTCAAGAATGTAGACACTTTGGAAAACCTCCTATATGATACATATAGTCCTGTATGAAACATGCTGAACATTTCTAATTCATTGGCAGAAGGCTAAGTTTAATGTAAAAAATTATGATTACTTACCTTTGAGGATCTCCTGTGCATTGCATATACAGTTAAGTAAATAATAACAATAATAAATACCTTGATTCACATGACCAACTTTTCACAATTCGAGGGTTCAACGCAACAGAGTCGTAACTCATATTGAAATAAGAACAAGTTATGACAGTGTTGTGCTATTGAGATCTAGCATTGATACTGATGAACCAACTTGAATATTTCTGTTTTAAATTTCTTCAATACAAGAACTAAACTGGCAAGTTCTTGTAGAATGGAAAATGCTCCTATTAAAATTCCATAGTGCCTTTTACACAGACAGAAATCTGTGATGTAAATTGGGCTTAATCTTCCAAAATTTCCAACTTGCAAATATTTCTTCTGCATCTTTACACCTATTATGTTTTGTGCTTTAAAAATACAAAACGATTATCTCAGATGTATTGTATCATAATGTTGTTTGTATAATATGGTGTATGCATGTTGTATCATGGTTTGTAACCCAGTTAAAGATCCTCATGAATAATATATCATCATCTATATTAGTGCTCTTTGTCAACCTTCTTCTGATCTTAAGTTGGTGTTATTGTCAAGTTTTAAATTCTTACATGCATGTGTTAAAACACTTGATCTTTTTTATTGACTTCATACCTGTCCGTATATAAAACATGGTGTGTATTTAGTGCCTTTGATTTCCAAGCATAGTGTGTTTATTTTATCATACTTTGTAGTTAAAACTTTACTATGATATGTCACTTTGATTATTAAAGGAATTAACATACATTTACATGGCCAGACATACTAACATAAAAACAAGGTTTAATCAATTGGTTATTTTGAAAAGGATTTTGACTTGTGCTTCAACTATTTAACATATTTAATGCATAGAACATTTACCATGCAAATTAGTACAATAAGAGCATCCAGGGAAAAAAGCTGTAAAGTAATTTATCATTCATGGAAACTTTGTTTCAATAATGCATCGCTACAGTACAGTTTCTTTTTACATTGCAATCTGCATAACTTGAAGAGTGGCAAATGTCAAAGAAGAAATTAAGACAGAAAATGCATTTATGCTTACCGTACATAACCCATGCACGATTTTGTGCTGGCCATATCAATCAGCATGACAGCTACTACTACTAAAGGTACATAGTCTGACTAGCAAAGTAATAAATGTATATAACTTGCAACAGTTGAGCCAAGAGATTGCTCAGAAAAAGCACTAATCAAATACAGTCTATTGAAGTGACTAGCAACATTGATTGTACATTCATCAAATAGATCAACACTGTTATACTGTCAGTGCAATAGTTGAAGTGGTACCATAATCATATTCTATTTGCATCACATTTGTTCTATCTATAAATGATGATGAAGAATGATTAAGACTAAGAAGAAGATAATAGAAAGATCAAGGATATGGGGGTTGATTGTATTAGTAAGCATTACAGCAAAAAACCATTGTAGTAGTATTGTAAGTTGTTTAAGTCAAGTCTCCTTTTCTTTACCAGCAAAAGAAATTGTGTGGTAGATGAATAGCTGCCACACATTTTACCCAAAGATTAATGGTAGGGTAGATGAGTTAAATTTACTTAATGTTTATGAAGCTCTTAAAAGTAACAGTATGCCAGTTAAGCAATCAGTAAAACTGACCTCAACTTAAAATGGACTATTATTGAATCTAGTGTATTCATGAAAACTGTTCTTGAAATACCATTACTTAAAGAGCCCCAGGAAAAAAGCAATCATTCAAATTGCGAATGTATTCATTGAAAGGCTTCCAGATTCCTCCTTATTTGTTTTTGCAAGAACCAGAATAAACAATACATCATTCTCAAGTGAAGGAAAACCGGCTTCTTAGTCCTGAATTTAGACCACTACAAGTAAACACCAACATATAACAATCCAATTTGACTTAAACACATATAACAAAGAAGCTCCTGTAAGTATCGACTATTTCAATAATACTTTTTTTTCTTTCATAATAAAAATGAATAATGCAATCAATATTAATAATTAAATTATCATTTATCTCAATAAACTAGATATAAAATTACAATTCAGTACAATCATGAGACCCATTAACGCAGTTTCACAAAGTGAAACCAGACTGCCAAAAAAACCTGAACAATTTGATTTTAGTGTCATAATGGCTAGAAAACAAGGTGCAATTCTAATCCAAAAAGGAGACTGCTGTTTTTAGTTTCACTCAATTGTTAAGTATAAGTTTTAGTAAATGGATGGATGACAAATGCCATGTTAATCTGATAACACACAAACACACACTAAATAACAAATCAGAAAAGAAATTCTCTGTGCAAAACAAAAAGTATATATATGCTGATAGAGGAGTTTAGACATGACTTATTTTTTAGATAGATGAAAATGAATGAAAGAAGATATAATGTAAATATGATACAACTACAGAAATCATGCCATGCACAGAGAAAGACAGATAAACTGCAAGCAGACATTTTAGCAAAAAGTTGCAGGAAAAACAAACAAAGAAAAACCAACATACAGCCTGCTGCTCCTTTTAGAACAAATGCCAAATCTTGTGGACATTTGGGGGGCCATGAGTGAATGATACATGAGTAAAAAACTAGGAGCAGCAAGCTCCGAAATGGAGTTAAATGAATTCAGTGTAGAAATAATTGTCTACAACTCAAGGACAGAGGCAAGATTTGTCTAAATGGAATCAAAATTGCAAAACAGAAAAATGCAAAATTCAGGTTAAACTGAAATAAAAAAAAAACAGTGTTAATTTGGTTGGTTATGGCATTGTCAATTATTTTTAGTTTAACATCTGACCATGCTTTTGTTATAGATCTAAAGACAACATCCATCAATACACAAAGTGACATATCATGAATAGTTTTGTGTTGATGTCCTTAATCTGTGGAATTCATGCCTTCAGGTTTTATCATGCTTGTAAATATAGCTTTAATTGGTAAAATACTGGTAAAAGGAGCAATGTAATAAATCCTAAAAGCATAAATTGATTTTCCAACAGATTTAATTTTTAAAATTTAATCTCCAAATGTATGCCAGCATCTCATTGGCTGACAAATAAAGAGGATCATGGGAAAATGAGTTTGAATGAACCGATCAAGGAGCAGCAGGCTGTGCAACCAAATCTGGTTGCAAATAAAACAGACAGTAGATTGTGTAAGGCAGTAGCAGCTAATTTATTGCAAAAACACATCAACATAAGATACAAGCACAAACAGTGGTATAACCAATTTTCTTAGATGTTCCTACCATTTAGACGACAAAATAACAGTAAAAAGTAACATGGAACAATTTAGACAATAAAATATCAGTTAAATGTCACTGAAAAAAGATATCATTGTTGTCTGTGTTAAAAGCTACAAAAAGGGTGACACTTTAGAATACGATTTCAATCTAAAAGAAATGTGCTTATCTTTACATAACCCCTAGAATTGCTTAATAAGGACCTATTTATGACAAATATCCATGATATGATTAAACTAATCATGAATCATGCATTATAGAAATATGTGTTAGTTAAAATCAAGTTGGTGATGGAATGTACTGATCATGAACCTAAAATATCAACAGGATTGGTATTGTTATAGGTAAAATCAACCCAATCATGCAATTCTAGGGGAAAGTGTGATTTGAGTCCAAAAGGTAGGAACATGCAATGTATGAACACATAACTTTATCTTATCAATATCATCAGTAACACTCTATTATTCTCCATAACCATATAAGCAATTTACTATAAATCATATAATAGGAAACATCTATAGTATATTATTGTGAAAACAGGATGTATTAATAATCTAGAAAGTAACATACACATGTATATAGATGGGTAACAATAAATATTTCATGAATTAGAAATATACCCTTATCATAATAAGACAAAAAAGAAATTGTAATATGTATATAGATCTTGTAAATAAACAAAATGGCGTCTAAAAGGTAACGGCAAGTATGCATTTTAGAATTATTGCAAGTGTTTGTGACAAACAATTAAAAATTTTAAACCCTGGTATCAAAACATTCTATTGCACAAGAATAAAAATTGCAAAAAGCAATTAGCATAATAAGGAAAACTGCATCGCACAATTTTGTTGATTTGATGACCAGAATGATGAGGTCAGAGTGATTACACATTAAGAAAATTCAAAGTAGATTAAATGTCTAATTCAATACCTGATAGATCTAAGAAATAGTAATCAATTGTCTTTCTAGTAACTGAATTATTGCAGTTGGCATGAGAGTAAGATTTAACTTGTAGTTATTGTTGAATGCATTTTTTGTAACAATGTTAATTGAGTTGTTTATTTGATTTTATACATTTATACTGAAGTGAAAGAGAGTGAAAGTCCACTGAATGTAATTAAGTATCTTAAACAGGAAATATATAAACGCCATTCATTCAAAGCTTAGCCAATACACTTGATACAAACGGTATAATAAGTACCTATAAAACAACCCAGCCCAATCATAACGAAGTAGCAATGGAGTGGTGGCAGTAAGTGGGATAAAAAAGAATATCCCTTAAACCACATTGTTAACATACTTATCATTGTTTATTTTTGAGTTCCATTAATGTTTTCATTTTCCCCTTATTTCTTCTATTTCTGACTTGTTTTATTAATGCAGAAGTTTAATTAACGCTTTTCTTACTGGCATTGAAATGATCCACCTTTTAATTGAGGAAAATGTGATATCGACCAGAAATTGCCATTAACACTAATTGGTATTATTAACAGTCAGTTGAATTTGTACCCCTTACCATCAAACAGAGACATGAGATAAACTTCTTTATATAAAAGGATGCTATATAAATTCTTAAGCTTATAAATTTAATAAATTAGCATAATAAAAATACAACACCCTAAATAGCTAATAGAAGTACAATGATGATACAATATGCAGGAGTATTTTGCACTTCAATATTTGTAAAAAAAGATCAAAAGCTATATCGGGCATTACCATACACTGAATGTATAAAAACATGTCCTATACAATGTCATATGAGTAGATGTTGTTGTTATAATTTTAAGACCCTGCCGGTAGAAGTGTCTATGGATCAGTTCATGCATGTATTTGTGTGACAATCAAAATAACAATAAATCTAACATAAATCTAAAACATTTCTATATTACGTTTCTTAAGGCATACTCAAATCATTAAAGATGATCAAATAGTTTTATATCTATAATTCTCTTTTTAGTTTAAATTTTAGTTTTAATTTGATCTTAAGTGTCTCATGCCAATTTTTGACTAGGTTAGTTTCTAATTTTTATTTCAATGGACAATTTTAAACACAAACATGTATCTATTACTTCTGTGCTCATAATCAAAATGCCAATATAGAGTTATATATCAGTGTCTATGCATTCATATTGTTTTTACATAAAAACTAAAAAAAATCCAAAAAAAAAAATGAAAATAACAAACACTGCGACCATAAACGAACAAACAATTGCATGACCAGCCTGGTTGTCACTTAAATAATCACACAGTCACATGATAAAGGTCACATGACCAGATCACATGACTGAGATCAGATGACAGCAGTTCTATTTATAAGTTACACACCAGTTTCTTCAGCATCCTTTTCCTGTTTGCTTTCATCAGTTT
The DNA here is from genome assembly GCA_964023205.1 of Lutraria lutraria. Lineage (NCBI taxonomy): Eukaryota > Metazoa > Mollusca > Bivalvia > Venerida > Mactridae > Lutraria > Lutraria lutraria. Next base: position 35,314,261 of record OZ026836.1, read on the forward strand.
CATCACCAGGTTCAGAGAGACGGGCTGCTAGCTGGTCAATGGCTGATTCCCTCTGTGCAGCATCTTCTGAAAAATAAAACCACATCTTTCAACTATGTAATTATTACTTATACACAAAAAAGAAGAAAGTCCATGATTCAACTAATAAAAATGAGTATGGAACCAATGAGTGAGCATAAAAATTAAACAGCAACCTTAGAATGTCTAAAACTACACTACTCAACATTTATAATCAGTCAGCATGGTCTAGCTATTCCGAATTACTTTTGGGCAGGACATATCACTTAATTCTATCATAAATTTCATTTATTCTAAAATACAAATGTATAAAAAACATTTTACATTTGATTGTGTTAAACACTTAATGTTGGTGAATATATCTTTTTTTTTTAAATATGGAGGTCAATTATAAAAGTTGAGCAGTGTATATGCCTGTACACCAACACCAGAGGTATGATGGAATGAATGCACTAATTAAACAGATGGTTAGTTATGGTAAGAATAAGATATAATTGAAGACATGCATATAATTTCCACAATCTATATGATATGATGTATGCTAATGGAATCTCTCTTATACAGAACTCTTAGAAATCACCTTAAGACAACCCCAAATCTTTTTAAGTTTTTAATAAAAATTCTTGGTACATTTCTAGTCCAAAAAAGCCCAAAACTTCTAAGCTTGAAAAAAAATCTAAACCAGAGTCTTCCCTCTATTGGGACAAGTTGAGATTTAAGAGATTTCTCAATACATAAAGTACAACAGAGAATAATTATAATCTCTGTATAATATTGAATTCTATGATACAATGATGTATATAATTATATATATACTCATGGTAATAATTATGATATTATATGTTGATCAATAAAATGATATAAGCTGAAAGCTTAATTACCTAACTCCAAACAAAGTACAAAGAGATCAACCTGGTCATATTTTGACATAATATCATATGATGAACAAACAATATATTAAGCAGTATCATCTGATGCTAAATCAGACCAAAAAATAAAAAATAAACATAATGAGATTGAAAAAATATAAATAATTTCTTCTTTTCCATAAAAAATCATATATTAAGATAAATTTACTTATTTGGGCTTAAAGCCATTTGAAAAAAAAAATTCAGTTATGTACGGCAGCCGATTCACCTAATAATTAAGTTTTCCCAAACCAAATTCTAACCAGTACTAACATGCCCTTCCACAGGGAACCATAAATCAAGATAAAAAATATCCTTTTGTGAAAAGCATGAAAGCATTCGACTACATAATCATAGTCTCCATAGAAATAATAACTATTTTTGAAAATGAGCAAAAATAACTAAATTCCAGAGAATTGAATTTGACACACACAAATACCCAATGATACCAAAGACCCGTCAAGAATAGGTGTTTGCTGGCACAGAAGCTAATCAGATTATCTTTAAGAATTATTAAAATAGTCAACATTTGAAAAGATTACCACACTAAATAAAAATTTAGCATTATACAACTTATGAGCATAAAAGTATAGCTTGCAAACAAATGAACAAATCTATTGCAGCATCTATAATGGAGCATGATGATTTAAAAAAACTATTAATTCAACTTATAAGTAATAATAACACTAATAGACCAATGTCATAATATACAATAAATGAATAATTGATACTCAGTACTAAATTGTACAAATTATGTAATACAGGTTATCAAGAATATAACAGAAATATGTACATGTTGTAATTGCAGTATGTTGGGTACCTTAGCACCTAAGAATTTCATGTTACAGGATTGCAGCAAATCAGTCTGTACATGCAGCTTTGCCATTGGTCAATATTTAGACAGAGCAAGGGAACTAACCAATCAAATGCTGACAGATGAGACTATACTCAATACAGAATTTTTCAAATGTCAAATTATTTTATCAGGTATCTCAACAAAATATATAGAAGCAGCTACTGGACTTTTTGGGGGCTAAATTTGTTTAATTTGATAAGGTACCCAACAAATAGTAATATGAATACATAATTTAACAAAACTAAATATAAAATAACCTGAAAAAATAGTATATAATGTGGTGATTACAAGAGTATAGAATTAGTATAACAATGTGTATGATTGAAACTAGAAAAATATTTCAAATCTCTAGAAAATCAAATTGTACTATAAAATGATTGATAAAAAGTAAAATATATAAAAATATGCATACACTATGAAAAGATATTTTAAAATGTCATATTAATAACTAAAAATGTCTTGATTTTTTGGGGGGCAAACTATTGATTAAAGAAAAGTCCATGATAATTAAGATTTTACAATGGTGGGACAATCACGCTACAAGACAACAGATGATTTTGGCTTTGGTGAAAAAGAACAATATTTACAAGAGTGAGAATTCAAAGGATTTAGTCAACAGTGAAGGATACAAACAATGGAATTTACTACAAAAATTAGTTTCCATAGGAAATAGGAACAATTAAGAAAACTGCTCAGACAAAAGTACTGGAACTATATCAAGAAACAATATTTAGGTATAAGTTTCTTAATTAGAAACACAATCACCGAAAGACTATTTTGAACATAACACCATATTGGGTCAAAGTAAGTAAATCTGAAGTATGAAAGTGGTTCTACGCCCCTTCGAAAGATTCATGAAAACATTAATTTTTCTTTAACTATGAATAGTTCATGAAGTATGAATACATATTTGACACAGAAGACTGTCATCAGTACTTAAAGAATCAGTCATGACCGTGAGATAATTTACTTGTACGTACATGTGAAATAAGTGTCAATTAAATTCTCAAACAGGTAAATTAACCAAAGTTTTACACTGTATAATGCTAACTATGACAAATATTGTGCCTGCATGAAATCATTTGACGAGGATCAGATTATCGAAGTAAATAAACTTTTATAGACTGACACATTCAACAAGACCCTTAACAAGAAGTAACCAAACCAACAGACAGAATCTATCATTTAAAACATTAGTTTGCCACCAGACTACACATCCACCCCATCCCCCCTGAGTCTTATTTAAATCTCCATTATTATTCATCTTGACTAATCCCTTTTAAGGATCCAATTCACACTAAGGGTCAGTAGTCTTTTTAAATTAATGCTAATATCAATTTACTACATTTCTATAAAAAGGTCTAACAGTGAGGAATGAAAAACAATATAGGAAATAACAACAAAAGTTCACAACAATGAGCCAGCTTTACTAATGATAAATAGTCTAAATGTTTTAATAAAAACAATTAAAATAAAATTTTCTTATGCTTAAATGAAAACTTAAAAACTAGAATTGGCAATGAATCGCTGCTATGCAAGGAAAAGAAACAACAGAAAAAAATGAATCACTGAAATGTTGTACTTCCTAATTAATAAATATCACAATAATTATTTCAACCTTTGATTTCGATGACAAGTAATATGATGAAAAAACCTGGCTCGTAAAACAACATAATGCAGAGATGCTAGGTCTAACCAAATGGTATGTAAAGTTCATTGACTCGATAACAGTTCGATAAATCTTTTTTTATCACCTAAGATAGATAGTTTATTTCTGGGAAATGATGTGGAATTGGGGAGTAATACTGGTATAGTTCTAAAATACATCTAGCATCTCTGTTAATTCCAAGTGTTAGGAGAAGTACATACAACCCCAAGATAAGAAAACATGAAAATGACAAAACCATATTGGTGCACTACAAAAAATACCTCCAAGTATAATGATCTTCTCAGTTTGACCACGAGGAGTTATTGTTGTGATTTTCTTCACAGTTTTCCATGTCACCCCATCATCTGATACTTGAAAGATTTCTTCAATCTCAGTTACAGACTCAGCAATTTCTTCCTCCTCTACTTGCTCTTCTTCGGGTGCAGCCACGTCTACACCAACTTCATCTGAAGGTTTTTCCACCTCTTCAGTGATCTCAGCTTCTACAGGTTTGCCATCTTCAAAATCGAAAGCTTCTCCTGTAGGTGGCTCAGACTCTGTAATTTCCACAGTCGGTGGGGATCTTCGGGGTGACATTTCCGGTGATCTTTGAATAGACGATTCTTGTTCAGCCGCTTCCTGTATAGCAGCGTTGAGAGCTACGTCCTCAGTAACTTCTGATTGGTTGAAAGTGCAAGCAAGATGGAAATAAAATTAATGAGGATACAATTTTATACATTTTATGTCTATCAAAGAAAGTTTCATATAACCAAGTTTTGTAATTATAAACATTCTTGCTAATAATTTGACTGCTACAAATGATTTATCAACCAACAATTATTGAAATATCCACTCTATTCAGTTATTACACTGGCAATAGAATATAAATGCTAAGGTACATTAAACTGAGTAGACAGCGCTTCATTGGTCTATAGAAAACATAGTACATTTAAAAATGAATTTCTAGTCATTTTGGCAAAGCAAACTATTCAGTAGACAAACTTAAGAAAAATATGTAAAAATTCAATGAGTACTTCATAATATCAATATTTCACAAAATATTAAAAACAGAACCTTAACAAATTATACAAATAAACTTAGTAGACCACACATGAGTAGAAAAAATGTGCGTTACAATTTAAAGTGCATACAAAAAAAACCAACTAATGTCAGATAAATATAACAACTGTATATTTTTAACTATCAGGATAGCCAATCATGTAAATCAATAAATTACGAAAATGGTCACAAACAAAATAAAACATCATGACTGATTTATTGTCTCTTTACAAAAAGACTATAAGAAGATTTAATTAAGGCCATATTTACATAAAGATTTATTTCTGTTCCCTAAATCCATTAAGTTTGTGAAGTTGTGTGTACTGTTTGGAAATTAAAAATCTTTATCCTTTTGAGAAAACATTTAATACATAGGAAATTATAAATAATCAAGGTCATATATTGAAGAGTAGCAGTTATTGGATGGTAAGTCGATTATTAGATGAAAAAACAAATGCATTTCTAAATATGGCCCGTGATTATCATACATTAGATTAAAATGAAAATAAATTCTGCATACCAATATAGAAACTTGAATACATTAGTTGTGGTTACAGAAATATATGAACCAACTAAACATCAATTACATTTTCAAACAACAATAAACGTCAACAAAAAAACAACAGCACCATAAGATTCCATAAGAAAGTCAAAATTACTAGTAGAAATACTCTGACCTACACAGAAAACCAATACCTACCAATAACTATCAAGAACAAACTAACTCTTATAACATTTAATAGCTCAAGAAATAACTGCGATGCCTTAATTAACAGGAGAATGAAAGCATATCCAGGACAATTGAAGTTCGTCTTAGTTCCAAAGAATAAGCTTAAAAGCAGTCAGTACAAACACTCAGTTAGTGTAATTGGAAATATTAAACTTGAAGCAACCAATTCAGTCCTGGCAATGAAGAATAGGATATTTAAATACCGATAACCTTTCATATTATGTAATATGCACACCAAGCACAGACTATCACATATAGGTAAAATGCCAAGCAATAGCAATTGTTTTCTGGCTGGTTCTCCAGTGTTGACAAGCAGTTTTCACAAAAATAAAAGCAGAGTAAACTTTAGGGCAGAAATATATTATTGCAAGAAGCATCAAAGAAAGTAATTACAAAATAAAACAGTATTATAACAAATATTGTGCATAAAGCATAAGTATTCACATTATGATGTATTTTAAGATTAACAAATTCCTTATCACATACAAGTACTATTGAATTCTATCATCAAATTCTACATTATATATGTTACTAAATTTTAGTAGAACAGAATCAATTAGTAATAATATGCAGGACAATACTATCACTATGGGCATTAACATACTTATTGTAATATTTTTTGGAATAGACATTTTGTCATCATTAATTGATATAAGAGTTAAGATTCTTCATCACCTAGATTAACTTCATGCTTCAGTTAGTTACCACACAGATCATTAAATAATATCTTATATTTTGTCTCTAGTTTCACACCTGTTGAAATAGTACTTCTATAGTCTTAAATATCAGGCAGTTAACCTAACAACAAGTTCTCCTGGTTACTTCACCAGTACTAACCTTGTTCACAGCAAGTAACTCGATCCCAACTTCTCGACATGGCTTATAAGTAGTGGAGGAAGCATAGCCTACTAAGACACAATGGCTGCAACTATATTATCACAGAGAACATGTACCACACCCTGGATTCAAACATGGAACCAAAGGTTCATAGTCCATAGCACTTTACCTATTGAGCTTAGAGGGCAGGTAAATCAATGCATGAGATTATTAGTAGAAATATTTATGTCGCAAATTATATCCATCATATAAATGTTTGACTTATAAATTCTAATTTTGATTAATAATCTGATGTAGGCACAGTAAAACAATCATCATCATTTTAATTCAAGAGCAAATACTGGTAATAAAGATTTATGAATATTGAAATCAGAAACATAAGATACTAACAAAACCGTACTTAGATAGACAGGCAATCAAGCAATGTGAAGAGAAAGCGCTGGCGTGTAAATACATGTACATGAATGAAAATGAAACCATGAGTTAGTGTGAAACCTTCAGACATTTAAGAATACAAACAACATTGACTAAAAACATCAACAACAACAACAACAACAAGAAGAAAAAGGATTTCTAGAGTTAACAACAGTAATGAGTGGTGCAAGAGGTATTTGTTTCGTTTCTAGTTTATACCTGGTACAATCTTTTCCACAGGGCTGGGGGGTGGTGTTCTTACCCCCTCTTCTTCCTCATATTTGTCTGGAAGGATGTAAAGAACCAATGCTTACACAATAAGTAAAAAAGACATAGAAAAAACTCATGCAATAACAATTCTGCAGAAAAAATACACTACAAATGAAACAGGGCTCCACAGAATGATCAGGATGTTTGTAAATAATGTGCCAAATGCTTGTTAGCTATAAAGGATGCAGATTGCTTTAAAGAGCTGAACATACAATAAATTGGTTCCAAATGAAACCAAGCATTAATTATTTCGAACTTATTAAGCACAAATGCTGCAGCGTAAACAAGAAAACAGCTTCTGAACATATATAAGGATACAGTGAAGTACTACATAACATAGGAGCCATGTTTTCAGCGGGTTTAAAGTTCAAAACTAACGTGGAATGAAAAACTGCCATACAAGTGCACAGGAAGATCTACTTTAACTATGGTAATGAAATAAATGACGAAATCTATAAAATTGTAGACTTTCCTGTTTGTTGTTACATAAATTTATCACTTAGCTATCAAATGTAAATTTAACAGTTCCATGCAATTATATATATGGTACGTGTATATTTCCCTTATCTAATTACACATTATACATTGGTAAAAAATTAAATACATGAGTATGGCTCACATGGAACATACGACAAAGACAAAACACATAATACCAGCATAATGCTTGAATTTATGTTTCAATGTGATTGACAACTAGATTATTACAGTAGTAGGTTTCAAATCAACATGAAAGTCTTTAACTTATAACCTTCTACCAGATCATGCTAAGCAAACTATGGTGCTAACAACTGTATATAACAATGATTAAGTGTAGATCTAATTTCTATTTTGAATGGATCATCCTTAGTTTTGTCTCATAAATGAACTGTACATAAAAAACTGCATTTTCTTTAAATATTAAATAAAGATAGGTTATGATTCACAATTCATATACAGTCAAATCTGTGTAGGCAAACACCTTTGAATAAAGGCCACCCTGTGAATAAAGGCTGAATCTTCATTGTTTAAGAACAAAATTACCTGTAAATAAAGACCACTGGGCAACTTAAAGGCCACAGTCTGTGTTTCCATAGGGTAGCCTTTGTCTAAAGGTTTGACTGTGTTAAGATAGACAAGAGCCAATATAAATTCATTTGAATTGTTCCATTTAACATTTACATTAATAAGTAAGAATGTTTTATCATTAACAAAAATTCAATTAATGCATTCTACATTTAACAACTTTGAAATAATTGACAACAAAATTTAATGAAACTTACAAGCATAATTAACAAAAACAAATATCAACATGACAGACAGCTGAGACACAGAATAAATACAGACAAATAGTTGATATATAAATATATATGTACACCAACATGACCCATTCAGAATATTTATATGTTACATAAAACTATGACTAAGTTTATAAGTGTGAGGTAACACAGAATGAACAGAAATACAAACAATATTACATTCAGTAATTAGTAAATTTGAAAACATGCTGAAAATATACAATGTCAATAAAAAGAGAAACTTCGGTGATACATGAATCATGTGCACATGCTACAATATAAAGGTGATTATGAATCAATTATAGACAATGAAAAAACAGACAATGGAGAGACAGTTGAAACAAACAGACTGGAAGAGAAATAGATGAAACATAATTAGTTGGTTTTGATATTTTAGTTTAACTGTCATGCCAAGCCATGGGTACAAAAGGATTACAAAAGTCCACTATGAAATACACAGCATTCAGTGCCTGCTGTTTACCTTCTGAGGGTTGGGATGAAAGTTGGGCATCTACTGAGGTGCCTAAGTTATCGTCAGGCTGATCATCTGAGGGAGCTGGTGGGGCTCGTTTTAGTTCAGCCTCTACACCAAAGGCTTCAAGCCTTATGGCTGGTGATTCTTCAGTTTTCTTTTGTTCTTGTAAAATGGTCTCCTCGCCAATAGAGGTTGTGTCATCAATATCTACAAATTGTTAACAACTCACTTATAAAACACTTGGTTTGAATTTCTCAAGCACATAAAATCTACCAATGTTACAATAAGCAAAACTAATTCAACATCTGAATTGATTCATCCTCAATTCAATTCATTTCAATACGCAGACAGTAGACATCTCAGGCACAAAACCCTGCATGGATGAAAATGTTTTAGCAAACTTATTACATTGAATCACTGAAATCACTAAGGTAAGTACTCTATTCACACTTAAGTTACGTAATATATGTTGACAGCAAAATTGCAAAATGTCCAAAATGATATCATAGGTATATACCTGGACAAATTTCTAAATCATTACCACATGTAATTGAATTGTATGTCAAAACTGACATAAAACTATACATATAAATCCTAATATAACAAAGAATGACACAGTATGTTACATCAAATTATGTTAGTGTCCGTTAATTTCAATATATACCATGCAAAACAATACTCAAGATATAGAATAAAACTAGTGTTTCAAAAAAGCAAAACAATTGAATAGCGTTTAATTACTGGAGACATTTCAAATTGAGTTATGTCATCCGTTTCACATTCTGTTAACTAGAAATCAGAGAAAATAAATAATAGAGACAACAAGCAATTTCTTTAAGAGAGGCACAACATTGATAGAATTTCAGGAGAAATTAATTATTTCAATACACATTCAATTACTCCATGAGCAATACAAACAAATTGATACAAATAGTGAGTGCACTAATTATATCAAACAGACATTTAGTTAGAAGATTAATCTAATACATGCATTTGTCAATTAAATTCAAATTAAAAGAATATCAGCAGTATGGAACAAGCCATTCATGATTGCACCATGAATAGGAGGATTTTGTTCATCATCAGCAGAAACTGTCACATGCTTGCAAACAGCTTTAATCATGTCAATGGAATTAGCAGCATTGACTAATTTATTACAAAAAAATCAGGAAAATCAAGACTTAAAAATTGTTTTTACCTACTTTAATATAAACACTTAAGAGTATTAAATAATGTATTTAATTCCAATACTGTAACAAACAATACAATTTGGTGTCATTCAGTTGACAAGATATGGTAATACATTGACAAAAACATGACTAAATTGACAAACATATCACAAGGATACATAATCTAAAATTACAGGGTATGATTGTGTGAACATTTAAGTGAGAGATATTAATATATTAACTATTAAACTGTACTTAAAGTTACAATATAAACATGGATACCATTGCTGTACTCTTATCATAATTGCCTTCAATTCCTTCTTTTCAATGACATACTCCCAATTTTGTCAATGCAAAAAGGTTTGAATATTAGGTATAAGCTAATACAAGATTTCTTTTACACTTTGCAAAGAAAATACGATAGATTTGGTGAACATAATTTTCTCAAATTCCACAGGAAAACACTTGTTAACTGCTTACTCATATTTGCATTTCACTGGTATAATATTAAAAACCTAAATTGAACATTTTAAGTAAATTTCATGGAGTACAAGTAATTGTGATAAGAGGGAAAGCATGGTAACCATAGTAACAGAGTACAGGGTCAAAGGTTATCATACTTGAGATCCTCTCTTAGCTCAATTCTCATATTTTGTATTTTTTTTCTAAAGTTTCTAAATTAATTATGATAAACATTATTAACATTACATTCACCCATCCATCTAACTAAGTATGTTAACATTAAACTGTGATATCAATTCAACCACAATACTTGGAAAAATAAAATTGGAGATTTGAGCTCTGAGACTGTTCTCAAGATCTCTAACCAAAGGGCTTGTAAACTTTCAAAATGAAAGACTGTCATCTGTTTAAAATAATCTAAAATCTAGACACTGAACTGAATATACAATGAAACATACATTGCAGGGTTAGGTTTTGTCTTCAATATAAACAGATGACAAACAACAATTATTTTACAATAAATTTACACACTATGTATGTACAAACTAAATATCCATGACATAAGTACACAGTGACAGAAATAAATACAATATTAATACACCACACCAATAAATTCAGCTTTTATACACAGAAGTTTTCATTTGATTTAAATTTCAACATTCAAATCTCAGACCAAAAATAATTTTTTATATAAATCAACTAATGTTGTCCCCAATCTATAAACACCTAGGAATAGTAAAACCTTTTGAAATGAAAATAGTAAATTTCCATGAAATGATAAAAATAGTGTGCAGCATCTCAAAGCAAACAGCGTGTTTCGAACAATCTTGTAACTTATAGTTAAAAATACATTGCAAGAAATAAAAAAATAAAAAATCTTTCAAATTCTCCCAATGATTTTAGCTCATTCACATAACAAGAATTACACCTTGTATACAATGATACAAACGTTTGTCAGTACTGTAACATATAATAAGGCTTAAGATATATATGGTTGCTTTTCCTTAAGTCGTGGCTTTTCCTTGAGTCGTGGGTGAGGAAAACACGCAAATTTTCATGAAAGAACGATCGCACTTAGAAACGTTCTATCCGTAAACTTGTCAAGAAACATCACGTTCATGATTCAGTGACGAAATGTGTATGAAACAGAAAATTATCTGCATATACTTGAAAAATTTGATATTTTTTCTTTTAATGTCTACATTTAGTTGTTATTATCATAGTATCATTCTTCTTATTATTCTATTTACATTTCTTGTCACCGACAATGACTGATTGTTTACGTTTTGTTGCGCACGCGTGACAAAATTAAAACTATCGGTATTAGACTGATTAAAAACCAATGTTGCGCTATCGGCTACTTGCATTGTTTACGAACGATCATCTTTTAATCACACAAAAACAATGATTTAAATAAATTTCTTTCTTTCTTGTTTTGGCTTTTTATTCATTTTTAATATTCATGCACAAAGAAACCAAATAAAGTGTAGAGAATGTAATATTTAAGTACATAAATTAATTGATATCCCATTTCAAGTTCTGTTCATCAGTAAGGATTGTGGGAAGATTTTCTTAGTCCACAATACCGCTTAAGACTGTTCAGTGTGAAATATTTTAATATTTTCCAGTTAATTAGCATTAAAGAGGTTACTATCTATGTATATTGTTTACGTTGACAACTTGTTTCAGTGATTTTTAATAGTTTAGTGAGACTAAATGTGTTTTGTTTACACTACACTATTGAGATATTTAAAACCCACGACTCAAGGAAAAGCAACATCTACGTAAATGCAAAGAGGTACTAATGAATAATGACTTTAAATATTGGTATATAGCATTAAGAGAGACATGAAAGTGGATATTAGTGTAGATAAAAGTTGTCTTGTGTTTTAAATGTAATTTCCATGCTTGTACCTGTGACGTCATCACGCGCCACAAGTCTATTTTTAGAAATGGCCACGACTCAAGGCATATAAAGCATATATATATATTAAATGATCTGCAGTGAAAAGCTGAATTTCATTCATAATGATCATGCACTAGAATATATTAATACCATTAGAACAACAAACAACAACAAGTGTTAGTATGAATCCATCCCATCATGCACCATAAGAAAATGGTGGCTGCAAGGAAATACAAGACCAGCCATAACGGTTTACTCATTCTATACCTTCTTGTTTATTTTCAGCAAATTTACGTTCCTTTTCATCTTCAATTTGATCCATTTGCATAATAAGATCAATATAGGCTTCCTTTTTCTTAGTGGTAATTTCCTCAGAAGGCTCTTCTGGCTCTGGGACGGCAACTTTTCGTCGCTCATCAATTGAAGCCATAATATCTTCGCTGAGAGATATATTGTCTCCTGATTGACATTAATATAACAATACTTTTAGAAAATTTCCCTTTTTCATCAGTACATTTATGTTGTACAATAAAACTTCTTTTAGGGACCACTTCTATATTAAGACCATCTTATCATAATGATAACAAGTCATTTCAGGACTGGATTTCATTTTCAATATTTCCTCAATAGTTCAACTTCATTATAAGACTACAGTACAACCTCTCCAGAGCGGCCCCCTCTTTAGCAACAACCTCCCTTCAACAACAGCAGGATTCTTACCCACTGTATAATTTTACTATTTATTTAACCTCTCTAGAGCAACAACCTCTAAATAACAACATAATTTTGCAACTCCCAAAGGTTGTTGCTTAGGAGAGGTTACACTGTACTTAAGAATTAAAACTGTCTTGTCCAGTCAAACAGATGGTCTTAGTACCAAGTTTTACTGAATAATGAAAACAACTTTGCAGTTTGCATTCTAACAAAATCAATGACATTGTCAAGAGTTGCAGTTTTGTGATCTATCATCTCTTGACCTAAACCATCTTACATACACTTTCTTTCTTAAGTACTACATAATACACCTTGTTACATGATATACAGTAAATCATAACCACTCCCCAAACAGAGATTATTCACAGCAGTCTTCTTAATTGAGAATTATTTTCCAATTAGCATAAACAAATAATCAGATCTAACAGCACCAGCAATTCTCCCACAAATATCATGAATAAATTAATAAGTGGGTGGGGTAATGGACCGATTGAAGATATGAAGTTGATAAAGTCAAAGTTGATGCTTGAGATTTAGATGTAAAAATGACATGCTGATGATTAATAAAATGGTGATGACTGACTGATGATGAAGATGGATGTCTAACAGATAACTAACCAACTACACAACTTAACAGTAGCACAATAACAAACTAACACATATAAACATGGTCTTGATGAAAAAAATTTTTTTCATATAAGGTATGATAAAAATGAGAAAAATAATAGCATAGATTTATTACACACAAGAAACTACTACAGCTAATTTAAAGACAAAACAAGTATGACAAAACAAGAAGAAAACACAAATAATGGAGTATGACTACTCTAAGATACAATGTAGATTGAATGGTGAGGTTTTTATTGAAGATGATAAATGAAACTTAATGAATAAATGAGCATTTTATAGGTCAGTTTTTTTCCCATTATAAGAGGAATGGCAGATTCCACTTGATCTGTTATTTCTAATTATTTATGTTAGAGACAAAATGTAGAAACACAACTTAATCAGTCTAACTAACAATGAAAGTTAACATTTGTAAGTTATTTCACTTAAGCCTCACTAACACTAAGCCAGAATGAAACAGCTTTCATGTGTTAAGTCAACAAACAGCCAATATTTTCTACAAAAGAAATGAATGAATTGTATCTCACCTTCTCCAGGAGCTTGAGGGGCCACTCGAGAATCCCTTTTTTCTCCTTCACTCGAAATAGAACCTTCTTCTTCATTAGCAGATTCTGATTCCTACAATACAACAAAGTTGAGATAATTAATTATTTATCATTTTAAAACATATAGCTTATTAGAACAGTCAAACCTATGTTAGCGGGCATCACTGAATAAAGACCATCCAGTGAAATAAAAGCCATTCTTTTAATAATAATCATTGATTATATAGTACAAAGTGACCTCCAAATAAAGGCCACCTGCAAATAAAGGTCACATTATGGCCTTTGTTCACAGGTCAGACTGTTTTATTTTGAAAGAAGGCTGTGATCTGAACCATATATCATACACATAATATAATTGGGTAGGCTGCTCTTCTAATTTTTTATATAAGTTTGGAATAATTTTGTAAGAAGAGCCAAAAAAGAGAAAAATTCACAATTTGAAAGTAACTGTTAAAACACTATCAACAAGAATGGTAAGCTATAGTAGAATGCCTTTGATAAATCCAAGTACAATTCAAACAATAAAAAAACTTAAAATTAAAGATAAAAAGACAAATGACCAAAATGGAAGTTCAGTAGATCACTGGATTGAAAGAAATTGATAACAAGACTGTTTAGAATATATTACATTTAAATTGATCATTGAAAAATGACTTCAATACAAATTGAGTTGAAATAACATTCTGATAATCAATATACAATAATAAATACAGTCATAGTAAATCAGTAGTTTTCTGAACTGCGGTATTTAAGATCCATCAGACATTATGAAGATTATTATACATCATGTAAAAGTACACAACAATCTTACAGAATGCACACCAAAGAGTATACCAGCATTTAGAGAATAAACAATAAGTCAGTGTAGAAAAATAAATAAATGGTCTCCCTCAATTAGAAATAAAAATTCAAACAAGGGTGAAGCAAATTTGTAGAAAATTTACACAAGCGAAAACAATGAGTAACAAAACTGTATACAAATAGTTTGTACTCTACAACAATGCCTCTTCTCTGATGATACTAGATTTAATGCTATTCATAAATCATAGGGGTTTGTTTCATTTAACCTTTATTCATACTTTATTTGTTGTTAAAGTCCCATTAGCTTTTTACTATAAAAAATATATGCAAAAAATAAACAATTGCTGATATTATCCCAAGATAATTATTACCTACGAAACGAGCCCTATTTCTTCTTAAAACACTCATTTCACTGTGATTTTTGCTTTTGTAAACTTGAAATATGTAGAGCGCGTGACGTCACTTAATACGACGTGTGCATAACTTGACTGCGGGAAACACAGCTGTTCTATAAATAGTATTTATTTCAATATTGAAAAAAAAATACGATATAGGTTTTGGAAACATTTTTTCTTGCTATTAAGTATGCACGTGAGGAAAACACACCAACTGTATACAAACTGAATTTGTATACAGTTGGCATCGCCCATGTTCCTAGGTTACCAGACAATACTTATCTGTAATCCCTCATCATTCACAAGCAAATGACAATTTCTTTTCCTAAAATATGTCTTTATTGAAAATTTAGTGCAATGTGACCTAGATTCTATATTTTCAGTCAAATAGTCAAGAAGAAAAGAAAGTCTGACCTAGGACACAGGCATAATTTGTACACAAGCAAAATCAACTTACTAATCTGTAAACATACATTTGACATATATAACAAAACTCAAACATAATACACAATCACTTTATCGCAAAGAACAAATGAATACAAGTAACTAAAGTTTACATCTAAACAGGTTCACAGCACACTAAAATAATTCAAACAGTTCAACTCAGATGTACAGACATTTCTATAAAATGCGTCGACGACAGACCAGAGAAGAAAAGGGGACATAACTCTCTCACCTGTAACTCTTCGTGACTCTAAGAAATATTAGTAAGAAAACAGACACATCAGATCATTGAAAAGCATTCTGGGATTGTTTAAAAAGCATTCTGGGATTGTTTTTATTAAAATGCTTTTGAAAGGTGGGTGGGGTATGTAACAAGATGCAATGAAGAAGAAATCTAGCTGACATCCTTCAGTGTTAAAGAAATCAATCAGATCATTGCGATGAGATGGTATATTTTTATTTTAAAATAAAATGACAAGTGTTGATTTTAACTCCCTTTGACTTAAATAAACCAATCTGTAAATGCAGAGATTATATAACCCAAAACACCATATTGTGGTTAAACACATTCTAATGAGTAAAACATAGAAAGCGGGTTAAGCATGATCTATTGTTGAATAAGTGAAAATTCTAAGTATCTATAATGTGAATATATGTGTACAAAACTTCGCAAGTGATAGTGATTAAACAAAACAATGTTATTATAACTCAGTCCTTTATGATGGAATGAAGAACATGGAAACTATGCTCATTGACAAATGACGGGCAAATGACTCCAAACTGACAAATGAGATGATTTTAAAGAAGGGGTTACTAAAAACATTCTAAAATTTAATAAAAAGCAGCTAGCTGGCACAAACAATCTACAAACATTGTGCATGCTTTAAATGAATTAGCTTAGGATACAGATGGGGGGAAAGGTGGGTTGAAAAAAATATCAAAGGGAGACCACTCTGTTTTTAAGAAAAGTATTTCATACATGAATTACCTAACTTGTTCAATAAATGTACAAAAAATGTCAAATTGTGAGAACAAATATAATCCAAATCTAAGCCTCATAAGCATCAGGTTACAACATAAAGCAGATTGGTGCTAATAATGGACAAACATTGGGGCTCAGTTTAAAAGGAATCTTTCTTCAAAAATAGAAAGAGAAATATTAGAAATATTACCTTAACTAGATCCTTCTCATCATATTCGACATCAAGAGACATACCCTTCTTGAGTAAAGAGCTTTGTGTGATGCCTACCTCATCTTCGAAATTGTCAAAGCCTGAAAATGATTAGTTTCAATATGCTGAAGGCCATTTTGAATAATACTTTACAGACAATATTGTATTCAAAGTACCAAAGAAATAAATAGGAAAGATAAGTTCCCAATGTTCTCTTCAGGGTCAGAATGATGATCTTAGTCTCTGAGAGTAAAATGAATGTAAAATAGAGGCAGTGTCATTAGAGGCAGACATTAGATAGAATGATAGAATTAAATGAAGGAAAGTTCGAGACAATAATTGGTAATTTTTCTTCAATTAGTGAACCAGAGTAGGTCTAGAAACAAGTTTTTTGTTGCAAGCTCAAACATGATTTGAGTTCATTTGAAATTATGTAACACGTGATATGATTAGACCAATATGTTTGTTAGATCAAACCTGATTGGTCCATTGCTGCTCTTGCTGCTGCAGCTTCGAGTTCATCCTCAACGACTTCAACATTATACATAGTTTTCTTTATAACATCTTCCCTTCCTACCTGACGAAGGGCATTTTCTAAGGCATTGCCTGTAAATAAATCATAATACACATATTATATAAGTACATGCATAACAGTGAAGGATCATTAACAACTTAAATTACTAAAATTGATGTTCTGATACTTGGAACACAGATTTTAGCTCTCCATATTTTCTGAACAATAATACACATACATTAACATATTTCTATAAATCAATTCTGACATCTGAGAACAATCATTCATAGTACAGTTAGAACACAATATACATTAAAAAGATCTCTGCTATTATTAAAACTTATTATCAGCAGTGCCTACAGGTGATGGCATTCTAGTGAATCTTCACTAAGTGAGAAGCTATAAATTCTTTGAATCATTGCCAGTCCAGAATCTACATCTGGATTTGAACATTTTTGTGTACATAATGGAAAATAAAAATGAAATTCAGCCTAACAATGATAAAACAAAATCAACATGACTATGTATTGCAAATCAACAAGGACTTAAAGTAATGAAGATATATAATGTAAGACACAAGATAGAAATAACTGCAGCATCACTTTTTCTTCTTCAATTTTTTGTTCGAAAAAAAAAGAAAAAGTTTCATATACAGGCACCAATCAGTCTGATATTCTAGTTAATTTTCTTATTTTGTCATGCATTCCTGTCTCAACCATCATAGAAGCTAATATGGCCAAAGATGTAGACATAATTTCTCTTAATTCAACATGATTAAAAAATTTCAGAGGCCCTAAAAAGATCCTTACCGGTAGCTTCTTCTCCCTTCTTTGAGACCCAGAGTTGAAGCACAGCAAGAGCTTGGTCACTTAAAGTATGGTAATCTGATTTTATTTCTTCTATTTCTGATCCTGTAATGTCCAGTTGTTGAGCAAGTATCACCCAATCACCCTGTACATTATCCGCTACATCAGTTAACTTGATCTGAGCTCGGCTTATATTGTCTTCTAATACTGTAAAACAATTATATAACTTATTATATCAATTAAGGCTTTAACTATCCTTATTTCATCTATTTAATGGAATAATAGTACAAATTGAGAAAATATTAATAGAATTTCAGCATCGGTAACTAAGCAATATTTGATCGACAACAAATTTTTAAACAAATTAGAATTTCCCTCTGAGCGCTAAGTCAAAAGGGGGTCATTACTCCAGTGAAAATGTTTGGATTTTAACGGAAATCTAACTTGACCTAACAAATGGTGGGGGCATAAAAATGACAATTTTGCCCATCACAATTGCCATGTCCTTTTCACAAAGTCTTAATAAAGTCATTGCGTTATGTAAAGATTCAAAAATTCATTTGGAAAATGAATAACTATAATTATCCTAATACTAATGAATATTAAGAATAATTACCAATTCCATGTTCTCTAAGAAGAGACTGTCGTTTTCTAACTTCTAATGATGCTTCACCTTCTAGTTCCATTGTAGAAGATGACTAAAATAAAATGATTTTTAATTAAGTACAATACATAATATCTAATGTACACTGCCTCTTAGTACTGCATTCATCAACAGCAAAACCTTAATAAAAGGTCCACTAAAATTATTATACAATATGTACTTCTTGTATAACAGATACTCAATAAAAATGGTAACCAGACAAAAAAGAAAAATTTTTCAAACCCAATGTACAAAACATTTCGATGATTTGTCCTACATGGTTAGTGATATAGTTAATGACAAATAAATAACCTAATTCTACTTCCATCTCTATAAATAAAGGGATGTTAATTTTTCTTTTGAATACATATTCTTTAATTATGAAAATAAAAGCACAGACAAGAGAAAAAAGAAGCGAGATTGAAAATAAGTCTATGATTGTCCATTAAGTGTTAATCAATCATGTTACAAGCAGACAGCGGGTGTTTTATACTCTTAACATTTTGATTACTTACTTTTGACCATCCTGGTAGAGTTATATTGAGATTGCAGATAGGTATTTGTGGGGCTTCACCACGTGCCACCTTAGGTTCTTTCATAAATGCCACCCTGGCCGCCGACTCTTGATCTTGGTCTCGAATCCGCAACGTGCATGGTAAGCGGTTCTCACGAAAAGCTTTGAAATCGATGAAGAGTTGGTCACCAGATTTTGTGACAGGAATTAAGTTTCCAGCCATTTCAATAAATTGTTGTCGACCCTCTAATACCTTTTAAAAAGTAAGAAAACAATTTTTGAATTTTGAATGAATATTTTAAAAAAGAAGTCATTTATACATTTATCACATTTATTAAAACAATCTGTAACCTTTAATACATGTATGGAAGACGTAATTACCTAAAATCAAAGAGAATAGTTAAGATTTAGTTAAGATTATTAGATTTCAATATTCCTCATTCAAATGACCATGAACAGCCGTTGAAGTGAAGGTCATTTTAACAGAGAGACATTATTTACCTCCACATCCCTGCTTCTAGCAACTTCAGTAAAGTTTTGTTGTTTTTCAAGGGTCTTGTCTGTACGTTCATCTGTCATACAGAACATACGAAGTTGTCCTTCTTCATTTCCTGTACGTTTACCGAACACGACAAAACGTGCCATATATGGTACATTGATAGCTTCATGGTAGATTTCTGTTGCCATACTTGCTGACTCTGTTGTAGCTTGACAGTCCATCAGCCAAAATCTGTTATATAGATGCAATGTTAAATTAAATGAAAATAAAATTTCAAAGTAAACATTGAACAGTGTCAGAAGCAGCAGAAATTATTCTTTTGTTGTTGTTTATTTAGAGATTCCATAATAATTGTAACATAGATGATAAACTATCAACACCTAAATGTGTCTCTGAAATGACTTTTCACACAATAAAATGCAAGTCAGTGCAAACATTAACATGGACCAGCAAACACATAGTATTGATCTTTCAATAAAAAGACTTAACTACAATCTCAGCAAACATACAAACCTAGCAGAAACGGTGGTGGTGAATGAGACACAGTCATTGGTAAACTGTAAATTCTTATTCTCTGTAATGTCCTCCCATACAGCAGCATTAGCTCCGCCTACAATAGTATAATATCAATATTAGCTCCGCCTACAATAGTAACATATTAATATTGTACCCGCCTACAGAAATAATGGAACATTAGTATAACTATATTAGTGAGAGAACCTTAAATATTAAGAATTAAAGAGATTTATTCCAGATGAATCTGACAGAAGTTACACATCTATACTACTAAGGTATTGCATGCAAAAGACTGCATTCCATGACACAAAATAAATGATACACCTCTACTATATCACATGGACCAAACATACTGAAGCAAACATTCTGAGCTTAAGCTCACAACCCTAAAGATTCCCATCCCCTATAAAACACCCTAATGATACAATAGAAGCTTCAAATAGCCAGCCTATTCAACAGCACTTCCCAACGATAAGTAGGCAACACAAATTAATTCAATGTGGATAAAGTAATATTTCGAGGGCTCAGCGCAACACTGTTGTAACTTGTTCTTATTTCAATATGAGTTACGACACTGTTGCGCTCAACCCTCGATTTGTATTAGCTTCATGCTAAACATTATCGTCAGTCTAAGATATATATTAGATTATTGTAAATAGTATAAATAAAAGATTCTTAAATGTTAAGTATACATGAGATTAAAAAGATGTTTAGAGTATGATGATAATGAAGAAACTACATCATTCTATAATACACAAATCTATTTTCATTCTTATCCAGAAAATGGAAGGAACATTTTTGTCAATTACTAAAGATAAGAAGAGTCTATACATGCCAATGCCAGTCATGTTACAGTACAATGTTTCCATTAAATAATGAAACTAGATATACAGTGGTACATCCGTGTTCACATCTATAATACAAATAATGGTCACCATAAATTACGGACAAAAGCAACATAATAGTTTTTAAATTAGTTGGACACAATCTCCTAAAAAGAAGGTCTGCAACTGTGCCAGAATATTGTATTTTAGTCTCTCAATGGGGCATGTCGGGTTCACAGTTTAACATATCAAGACATAACAAGTAAATAAAATCTACTGGAAGTGGTAAATCACTTGTCAATGGATTAACATGATTCATGGAAACATTATTTCTGAACAAACTAACTGGCATTGGTTCAGAACATCTAGAATAATATTTTATACAGTACATTATAAAAGGGCTGAAATCATTTATGAAATAAATATCCACATTATGGTTAAGAAAATTGTTCTTCCAACAAAATTTTACCAGTTAATGGTTAACTTTTTTAAAATATTCAAACTTGAAACCAATGCTCATAGATTAGATACACAATACTGAAAGTTTGTATATGAAATATCGAGGGCTCAGCGCAACACTGTCGTAACTTGTTCTTATTTCAATATGAGTTACGACACTGTTGCGCTGAACCCTCGATATGAATTAATCAAGTCAGCCCTCGTATGATGTAGAACAGAATATATTCCACCTATTTACTGTATGATTTTTGATACAATGTCTGTTATACAGTACATAGATAGCATTTACTAAACTAAACCATTTACATTCAACTAGCTACAAGTGATTATTTTGCAACTACATGAACTCTTCATAACAAAAACTTGATGTTGTCTGTTAGAAGAATGGTGTAAAAGAATAGCGCAGTCAATCCTGTGTAAGTGGCCACCTCCATATAAAGGTCAATTCTTTTAAATAGTCATTGATTTTGTAATCAAAATGACCTCTGAATAAAGGTCAACTGTCAATAAAGGCCACATTATATCTATCCACTGGGTGGCCTTTGTTCACTGATTTGACATATTTTTAACAAAATGACCTCAGAATACAGGCCACCTGTCAATAAAGACCACATTATGTCTTCACAAAGGGTAGCCTATGTTCACAAGTTTGACTGAGCTATAATGGAAGTATGCAAACTACATGTAGTCATACAAAATGGTTTGTCTAGGAATAAATCAGTATGAATAATACAATTTTATGAAGAGATAACTGTTTCTAACGCTATACTGACTGACATATATACTGACAAGCATTCAGTACAACAAGGTTCTAACTACATGATTATAAATGCATGAGTGAAAGTTGAAAATGATTTTGAAAAACTGGAAAACTTAAAGCTCGGTGTCCCAGAAACGATGACACTATAGCACTGTACGGTCCACACAGGTGAAAAAACCTGGAATTTCCTGCACAGTGCTGGAAAACTTTCACCCACTTAAATGTTCAGAGCAAGTAGCTCCACCTTGCATTGATAACTGGTTTTCTGGATATACAAGCAATTCCAAGACAGAATTTAATTTTGAAAAATGTTGTTTACATAATATGATCACCTATATTATAAATAATCAACATCTACAATGTCAAAAAACTCTCAATGTATAGGATGTCTGAGTATAAGTAGAGTTATCAGTTTACAGGGCTTACAATACCTTTATCCAACCATTCCATAGACCCTGGTGGGTAGAAGCTATGGATGGTTTCAGGTCCTAAGATATAACAATAGATACATGGAGGACTCATGTACTCAAGTCATATAATAAAGCATTCATTTTGATAGGTCAATAAGCAAAGACTGCATATTTCTTCCAGTAAAAAAAAAACAGCGGAAAGAAAAAAAGCAGCTGATACTTCACACATATTTCATGATTTAATTCAAAAGTTTCATCACTAAGTTCCTTAGTTTATCCCTTGTACAATCACTCAAATCCTACATTTATCACTCAGTTCAGAGGTCAAGCACTCAATTTGTAAGTGTATCAGTCAGATAATGAGTTTATTTAGTCAATCACTCAATCTATTAAGTTGATGATTTAGTCAATCACTAAGTCTATAAGTTTAATAACTCATTTCCTAAGTGTATCACATAAATAATCATTTATTTGATCAGTGTTAACACTGAGTTCATTGGTTAATTACTCAGGTCATTGTGATGCTAACTGAAGGCTTGATCAGACTGCCACTTTATAATGCATGGCTGATATGTTTATGTAAAAGCTACAGAAGATGCAAGGCACTAATAGAATCATTGATATTTACGCAGGTTATATACTAGCATGCTTCATGCAAGCATTTAAAGGAATAAGCATACTATAATTACATCTATAGAACTGTCATCTTAATCATTATTAAGTATATTTATTATCATAAATTTATCCTCAACTTAAAAGTCGTATTTCCATACTTAGACATTAACCACAGTTGCGTTTACTAAAGTTATCTAAGGAAAGGTAACTATTAATTTGGACCCAGAAAATAAATGTACAGGTAGTTCTGATACAAAAATGGTTGCTAAAATGGTAAAATGTCATGGATTTTTTTAAGAATATGATCTTACATGGACATTATGACAAAAGTGGTCTTAACAGGGCATTGTGAGATACAGTCTTAATATTATGAGAAAATGGTCTGACATGGATATTATGAAAAAGTCTTAGCCCAACCTTGTGAGAAAAAGGTCCTACATGGACATTATGAAAGTCTTGTCCGGATACTGTTAAAAAAGGTCTACAAGAGACATTGTGACAAAATGGTCTTAACCGGACATCTTGAGAAATGGTCTTAACCGGACATTGTGAGAAAATTGCATTAACCGGACATTGTGGGAAAGTGGCCTTAACCAGACATCGTGAGAAGTGTCTTAATAGGACATGGAGAGGAAAGGTCATGAAACAGTTTTTACCAGATATTGAATAAAAAATTATCAAAACAGAATGATATTCAAAGAAAACAAGTAGAATATTTTGTTCCAATTTTGTAGTAAGATAGCTTCCTTTTTTTCTCATAGAAACAACCAAAGTAAGGACTCCATGGAAAGTGGTGTTCATATAAAATAGTAATATGTGAAAAAACTAAAGAACACTCAGGTATATGTAGCAGTTGCATTTTCATAGCTTTAAAACTGAGAACAGAAATATACTATAAGTATGACTCCATGACGACAGGTTGTAATTACCTCCATGTATGTGACTATTGCCTGTTAGTTAGCATTAAGAAAAGTAATACAGTTGATTTAAAACAATAAACTTAGCACAGAATGCTAAAATACAGATTATCTCACGTAACAAAATAGTTAGCAGAGAAAACAACGCTCAGAATAAGAAAATATGAAACATTTCCAGCAAATTACTTTTAATATAATCAAGCTTAGCACAATTTCATTCAGAAAAAAATCATCCCAGCAAAAAACAAACAACAAATAAATCAATTAAATACTTAAATGAAACAAATTGGCCACACTTTTCTTAAACAGTATCCCAGAGAATGTTAATCAGTACAACACAGACACCCCCTGCTCAGGGGAGATAACTCCCATATATCATACAAAACAAAGGGCCTTACCTGTGATGCTGCACAGTAGACGCAGTGAAGGATTTTCATTCGGGTACTGGTTGATCATTCCCTTCTGTGCAGCTTTCGGTACTGGTATTGTCAATGTGATCGGTTTGTGGAATTTACGTCTTCGCGGCTCTACTGTAACAATAGGACTGCATGCCACACGATTTCCAAACAGTTTCGAGATGATCTCAGGGTTGATTGGCTGAGCCTACATTAAAAACATGTATCACTTTGACTTACATACAATTCTATCCTTCATAAAGAATGGACAAACGTGAAACTTTCCTGATGGAATAGCAAGCATGTTATAAATTTACCTCAAATACATAATAAATATTACATACATAGAAATTTATAATAATAATAATATCACACTAACACAATGTCATCATGATTTTTATTAACAATTTTCTTTATACACTGAAATTTAGCATTCAAGCTCATCTTTCTGGTATTTAATTAGACATGAAATTATGAAATGCTCTAGTTTTCAAATTATACATTCCCCCTGGCTTGATTGCATTTCCTTTAGCCAATGCCAGACCTAGTATTTTACCAACAGAACCATTGATCATTTTCTGGAATATTTACAACTAACAAAAATGTTAGTAAATACTTACCTGAAGTCCAACACGAATCTTCTTGTTAAGGGCTGCCTGTGGGAATACGGCTTGGACCTGTGGTACGACCTTTGAACTGATGACTCCGCCTTCATCTCCGATCAGTTGATTCTCAATTCTTACACGAGAGACAATAGCGAAGTATTGAGGAAGGTCAGATGTCAGAATGCGTGTGATTCTCTTAGCAGCCAGTTCATCTTCACCTTCAAATTCTGAAAAATTACATAAATTAATTACGAAAGGGAAATTACTCCAGCACAGCATCACAGATTAATAACCTTGTTTTATCTTCAATACATCTGGATTGTCTCCCTTGTAATACAGTATTTTACTGCCAATACTTACTATAATAACCATACATTAATATCACAAGGTAACATTTTTGGAATGTTGCCCAAACAATCTTCTCTACAAGTTGTGCTTTGATATAAATATCAGCAGGAAACACTTGGTATAAGATTCATTACCAATTAACCAGCATTTCATACTGTTATAATCAAACCCAAGCCCTCTTAACCAAATGTGTAAAGAGAAACCAAAAGTAGCCATGGTTTCTGGACCCACACTAATCAAATCCCATACCAGATAAACTTCACATGAAATAAGTTATCCAGCTAGCTTACAGAAAGGTTGAGTTCAAATCCCACCCCATACCCAGAAAGGTTGAGTTCAAATCCCATCCCATACCAGATAAACTTCACATGAAATAAGTTATCCAGCTAGCTTACGAAAAGGTCAGTGCTTCTACCCAGGTGTACATCTGATGTATCTTCCACCATTAAAGCAAAATGATGGCCATCGCTATTGGTGTGAACTTAAGCCCCAGTGAAAAAAAGACTGTGACTCTTCCAAGTTTGACTGTATAATACTCTACTTAGCATGAATGTCTGGTAAAGAATGCAACAAAACTGATTATACCGCAGGAGGATGTAGAATATATTTATATTGAATTGATTTTCACAAATTCTCTTCAGATGTTTTTCCTTTCATCTTTCTTACATTGTAATTACACTTATTTTTTTAATCCTATATAAAAGATAGTTAATCACAAACAGTTTGAACTCCCAT
Organism: Lutraria lutraria; assembly: GCA_964023205.1. NCBI lineage: Eukaryota > Metazoa > Mollusca > Bivalvia > Venerida > Mactridae > Lutraria > Lutraria lutraria. The sequence continues at coordinate 35,340,545 of OZ026836.1, forward strand.
CAATTCTTGCATTAGATCTTTTAAAAAGCTTAATACAAAATTGAAATTAACTACAAGTGTATTAGATAAAAAAAATACAATTCACATTTGAAGTCTGGGCCAGGAATTTTATATACTGCCTCCAGCAAAACATTACTATCTAGCATCTATCTCACTTGTTTAAGTAGGATTTCTAGGTAGAAGCAAGTTTACACAACAAACACAGAAACAATTAAAGCAGGGTGGAGCGAAATTATTGCCAAATTATGAGAGAAAAGATCAATTAATCTTATCAAATAATTTAACAACATGTGTTTCATTTAAATACTTAATTAACCTTATTGAAGTTTAAACACAAGACTGTTTGAAACTTTACAAGGATTATACAATTGAGAGTCAACTTTTTATAATTACACGTATGTATAAATAAAATAAATAAAAAATTATGTCTCATTTAATCAAGATAACTCAAAATGATAATTGCAGTCTGGTTAAAATAAAGGTAAATAAATAAAATACAATAAATAAAATCATTAGTATTTCTAAATTTAGTGTGGTGTAAAGAGGTGACGTTTTAAGATTAAAATCTAATGCAACTACTTGTAGTAAATTGTTAAATAATCTACCAAAATCTCGAAACCTCTACATGAGCAAGAGCGACAAAACATAAAGTGGCACACAGATATTACAAGATTAGTGTTCAACAATTCAAAGACACCAAAAATGTGGAAACATAGTAATAAAAAACCTTTAAAATGTTAATTGAACCTTGAAAATGTTAATTGAACCCTGAAGTGTTAATTGACTCCTCTAAAGTGTTATTTGAGCTAATTCTGAAATCTAGAGATCACTAAAAGACAGCTGGACACCAGGATAACATTTAGGATATAACAAAAGCACACACACACAAGTCTAAAAAGACCACAGGACTAGCAGGAGAATGTAACAAAGAGAAGATGATAAAGTCTTAGTCACCCATAGTTAAACAAGAACCAAGTCTTGGTACACCCAAGTTTTAATTTTGTTTAAAATAGAGCAAATGAGAAAATTGAAGAAGTGCTGTTGTTAACACAAGGAGAATGAAATTTGATGATTCATATGTAAGAAATTCCTAAACCTTAAGAAAATAGTATTTTACAACTACTCATAATAATTAGTAGCCATCGACATACTTTCATTTGCATATACTTCAGAGGCTTCATTTTGATCATAGTAAAAAGGGTCCTCTTTTATTCAACACTGAAGGTCTTATAAGGTAAATATACAGGTTCATAATTAACTGACAGAAACAAACTGACTCTAAAATAAAGTATGATATTCGGATTATTTACAATTGCATAACGCTCAAAGTACAACAGCTCTTCTTCATAACGCAGATTCAGACCTTGAAAATATATAGATTACTAAGTTGCTACATAGGACCCTATTGTGGCTGTGTTTGGTAGCTAAACAAGGCCCCATGAACACCTCTTGAGTCTCCTTGCCAAGTTTAGCTAAGGAGGACCCTGCTTTCGGACTAATTTTAATCAAGCCTTTCTGAAAAGTTTTTTTTATCTAAATAAGAACACTGTGGTAAAAAAACCTCTCTACATCAAATCTATCATAATTGCATAAATTACAATTAAGTCCATGTAGACATAATGTATGATAATTTATGAATGCACTGATTTTTTTATAATGATTAAACATTACATTTTCTCATTCTCAATGATTATTGTTTGAGAAAATGACTAATTGTGATGTCTGTATTTTAATGCAAGCAAGATTTTCAAAGTCTGAAAAGGTTGACTAGAACAAAACAAACAAAACAGGAGGCTCACTCAGCATGCTACTTATTGAATTCCCACCCTCAAATGTTCCAGTCATCGCCTGGGCAACAGCATCGTCTGTGGCAACCATCGGATGTTCATACCAGTTCTCGCCATTATCGCTACGGAGAATCTGTATCTCACGTTCCTTCTCTCTCAGTGAAGCAAAGTGAGGAATCTCAATCAGGACAGGTCTGAAAGTAGATAAAATTATAATATCAATAAAAGTACCGAAAGTACTCATGGAAACTGAACTTACATAGATTGCACTGCAACATGAAACAGGAACCAGTTTGACAGTTGCATAGCGGATGTAGATAAACATAGCACTTAGGCCCACATAAAAATTATGGCTATGGAAAACTGAACTGCATATATCTTTCAGTTTCAATAAAACACATTTATTGTACAGTGAGGTCAAAACATCTGTGTTATGTATTTCTTTATCAGACCCACTTGGGATTATCAAATATAATTATGCAGATTGCAATCATAGTCTAGTTGTTAACAAACTGAATATGATTCAGAATTCATTAAGTCAAGATTCCAATATTCCAAGTTTTTGTCTTAAAATATTGCAACATATCTGGACTTTGAACTTCAAACATTCTAGCACTACCTAATTATCATGAATCATGTTTTTACAATAATATGTCAATGCTTCAGAGAAATTATGTTTTGGAAATAATGGAGTTCTTTTTAAAAAGAAATTTGATGATATTACAAGAAGTTCAAATATTTTTGCAAGACTTATCAAAATTAATTGAATTATTGACACAATTTTTTTTTTTTCTTTTTACACAAAATCACTAAAACTCTGATGACCACATCACCGATAAGTATTGTAGGTCTGTGGTATGTTTTGTCTTGTTTATAACACCCCCTGATTGTACTCATTTTATCTGTTTACAGGAATGTAGATGACATACCAATTATTTCCTAATAAATGCACCAAGGATTGTTGAATACTAAGATTTTTTTTCAATTTGTCAGTTTTTTTTTTTGTTTGATTTATTTCTAGATGCATCAGATGAACTCAAATATAATATTTTTAGGCTATGTTTTCAAATAAGTGGGAGCATGTTAATAAGGGGCATTTACTAGGCTCTATATAGTAAGTAGGCTATAAATACTCAACAAAAAAGTACATCAATTAATGCAAGTACCTAGCTTGCTGACCCTCGTATGACCTGATCAATGTACATAGATAACATTTTTTCACTTCTATTTCCACATTCATGAGACCAGCAATTAGATGAAAAACCACAAAGGAAATAGAATAAGCAAATCAAATTACATTTTATATCAAGATTTTAGTTAACTATGGAACCATAGGGGACTAGGTACATAATTGTGGTGTATCAACATCTATCTAATATAGGCTGTGGTGGTCAGTATTATCATCGTGACTCACGCACATACGTTCATGAATTAGTTCGAACTGAATTCTCTACTGAATATTCTTAGTTATCCAATTATTTATCAATTATCTTTCACATTTAATTCAACATAACTTTCTCAACCACGCAAATCAGAGCTGAAATATTTCATAAAATATAATTCTAACCCAGATACCATAAAATGTGGTCTTTTTTGGGATTGAATGTTTTTTAAAGACATTTTGTCACAAACGTCAACTAGGAGCTTTCTTAGTTTAATCAATTCAGATTTGTCTAGATTTAACTGACAACCAAATAACATTATTTTAAGCTTCAGGACAAAGGCCCAGAATTCATGCATATATCTATATTTCACCCAGGAGATGTCAATATGCTACATACAATATCACTGTACCCATAATATGAACATTGGTTTAATATGACAACAGGGAATAATTTAACAAGGACCAGAAGTTACATGATGTGTATGAATGGAAACCATCTAATTACACATGCTAATGTGAAATGTACTCATATGAACAATGGTAAATACACTTCCTGCATACAAGAGTGTAAACTTCTTTAATTCAAGGGTTAAAAAATGTGAGAAAGCGGACACACCATTCCTTGGGCCTAATGAAAAGTTTAGGGTCGCGGGTAAAGTTTAGAGAAGATCGGGTAACCAGAAATAAACATTTTTTACGTCAAACAGACATATTTTTCTCTCTCTTTGATGTCTTCGGTTCACAGTTTTGAAGATATTCACTGGAAAGTCATTTTCCCACGCGAACAGACTATGAAACCATTAAACACTTAACTTCTTAATGTTGCTGTCTGACCAAATAAGGTCATGCTGTACATTCAATGCTACATTAAATGCATCTGAAAACAATTCATCTCTCAGTTGGATTATTATTATTAAAGGTATCAATGGAGAAACATTACAGTATTATTTATGCGACTTTACTCAAATAATGTCCCACATCCATCACTAAAGCTTGGATGGGGGTTTATTTTTACAGACGTTACTTGTTTGATTATTGCATGTAAATCATGTTAATATTTATTTAAGCATATAAAGACAAATAATTCAACCATTAATAAACAATACAAAAGTTTATTCAGCAAATAAAATGGGCAATTAGCTACAGTCTGTAATCTATAGAGATGGGAAGTCTTATTTTAGTCCTAAATCAAGAATTATGCTGACCTAAGTAATTATATCAGAAACTGTCAACAATTAGCAATTAATAATACCAAGCCAGTTTAATTGACCCTTGAGAAAATCTCTACTTCTCAAGCATAATTTCCTGTAGTGTATCTAGGTATTTTATACATTTAACATAGCTGCATGATCAAGTGGGTGGACTGAGGCTGATCTTGAAGATGCCCCAGAGAGGGATATGGTGCAGAATATGGAGGAAGAAGAAGACAGGTCTTTACAGACAAGCAGTGAGCAGACTTTATTTTTGGCTCACAGACAATCTTCAGGAGGTATGGGTATATTTCAGTCAGCATTTACTTGACAGCGAGATAACAATTTGTCAACAGCATAAAATTTGAACTATTATCATATTATTTGTTCATACCCCACCCACCTTCTTTATAAAAGGGTTGAAGTCAGAAACAATAACAGAACTAAGGCTCTGTCTGACTTAATTTATCTAAGCAAATATATCATAAAGCTGATAGCTGTAAAACATTGATAGAACAAATACATCATAGTTCAATATGCTGTAACTATTTTTATCACAACACATGAGATAAAGAAAGGAAGAAAAAATACTATAACATCTGCTTCTATGTACATTCTGAAGTCAGCTTTTCTTTCACCCAGAGAAAATCATTTGGCAACATTCCGCAGTAATGTAGGAAAACAGAAAGGTAAGTAGATCGACGGAATAGAGTCATGTGATCAACATAGCTGCAGACTGACATTCCAGTCAGACATTAGAAGAATTTGCCAAAGTATGTCTACCTACAAACTAAATGATAAAATTCCATTTTGAACAATTGACAAAATTCGAGGGCTCAGCGCAGCACTGTCGTAACTTGTTCTTATTTCAATATGAGTTACGACATTGTTGCGTTGAACCCTCGAAATGTTCAGTAAAATCTACTTGTTTATAAAATAGATGTACAAGTTATCTATGTATTGAAATATGGTTTGTTTTTCATTAGTCACGGTTTTAAAATCAAGTTAAAGAGTGATTGCACGTAATATGTTTTGAGGGTATAGGATCAAAATTAGTGTTACAGTGTCTCAACTAAAGTTGAGTTATGTTAGTTTGACAATGAACCTTGGATTTAAAAGAGCTTTGAAAACAGGGATACTGAAGATATTTATCAGTAGAATGTGTAACCAACACCTATCATCAAAATAAACTTCTAAACAGTATTCATGGCAACAAAAATATCTGTTAAATCTAATGCATCATTTACAGTGTGGACACCCTTTATAAGATTATTTATATATTTTTAGATTAAGTAAATTTAAAAACCTTTATGTTGATTACTGTATTTTGTTATTAAATCTAATTGATATGTACGAAGAAATCATTAAGCAATATATAACATGAAACTAGATTCCCAAGGCAATACATGTATGTTGATCTCACCAATAACCTTGACCTTTGAGCTAGACAAGGTCCTATAAGCTCTAAACACCTAATCATGGTGAAGATTTGAGCCCAGTACATGTAATTTCACAATTCTCAGATAAATGACAGAGTAATGGACAATACAAACTTTGTCTGTATGGACAAATGCAGTGCACATGAATGAATCTGCATTTGTTGCAACTAGAATTATTGACATGCTTGCAAAACAAAACAAAATGGACCCGAGAAAAGTACAGAATTGATGAAAAATAACAGATAAGAAATCAATGAAAAATAACTGATAACAAACTATCAGTAATTACTTATTACAAGTCTGACTCAGTTGGTATGAGATAGCATGGAATCAAGGTAAACCCAGACACAGCTAGCACAACAAATCATCATGGAACATTCCTAATCAACTTTCTGGATATCTGTATATTATCAATATTCTCCATGTTTATACAGTATGATTAATATCTGGACTGTGTTTAGAAGAAGAGATAGGATGATTCATTACTAGACACATGTAGAGATGACAATCAGTTTATCCACAGTCAATCTGATGCTGAATATCATGTTGGATAATATATAACCTGACTCTAAAAAAAAAGGTTTTTTTTCCAATTAAGTATTTGAAATAATCATAGCCTATCAATAAAGAGCACCTGTAAACAGGCCACATAAAACATAAGACAAGCTGTAGCATTTCTGTTTTAGACATTTTGGAATATGAATCAAATTTATCTGATATTATTTCAACCTGAGGGTACAAACCATCACTAATAAGAACACTTAAATCTTCAATATACTGTTTAAAGGAATGACAATATGATGTTGTTTATGAAATAATATATTCATGTTAAACGGAATAATGAGACTAAAAGGTGGTTTTTGAAATGAGGTGACTACTCACATAAGACAAATGCAAGACACAATTAAAACAGAATCATAACCATGAACTTGACCAAGATGTTTCTACTGAGATACCATGTAGGATGAAGATAGGGACCGACAGTTCTTAGAGATTTGAATATTTATTCAATACATATGAATGTCTTGCATATTTCTATGAAGAGGTTCTGTATCTACATCAGTTCAGCCATGTGATTGCATCTTGTGATGTGGGTGAATATATTGTTGTTCATGATTTTCTTCAGAGGTCCTTAAGAGAACTCAGTTCAGTATATTGTTTAACAGGATATCCAACAAAACATGTAACATTAAGAAACCAAGCCATATCAGAAACTGTCAATCCTGTAAGGTCATTTTCAGAAGATCATTAGGAATCCATTAGATTGAAATTGATATTTGAGTGTAAATGCTATTTGATTTAAGGTGTGTGTCAGTTTCAAATTGTCCCATTTTCCAATTATGGTTTTAGTTTTCTGCACATGTACTGCATTATTTGATGACATGTCATCTCAGGACATTACCTTAATCTATTTCATATCAAATCACAATGTAGTATGTTACATTACTAAATGGCTCTGCAAACTTAGCTGTCTGTATTTAAGACTGGCACTATTTCTCCATGACACACAACTACATTCTATTACCCCTTCAAAAAGGGATTCATGAAATCATGAATTTTTATTGAACTATTCCTGAATAGTTCATGAATTATGAATATTTATTTAACAGGGGATTACCAAGGCTCTCCTTTGACCCTTAAAATGGCAGTTTGACTCTTGAAATAAGTAAAATAAGGTTTTTGACTCTTGAGAATTGGAACCAAAAGGTCAAATTTACTATTACATTAGTAGGAAACTTTGTTGACTTTTTAAATATCCATCAGCTAAGGGTCATTTTGACCCCCAATTTTCATACAGATGAATTGAAGTTAGTCATTCATAGAAGTGTCTATCAGAAGTTTCTTTTGAGGGGGAGGGGGTCAGATGCTTTAAGCTAACTTTTATATGTGACATGTAAAATCAAGTCTACTACAGTACTGATTTATAAATACAATGATGTGAAGGACAAATGTCATTGTGGTTTTTTATTTACCTATTATCTGATCTGATGACAAGGGTGCCTGGTTACATGTAGATGCATAATCTTGCTTCCTCCAAAGGTCACACCCCAAGGAGAATTACCTCCCCTTAATAAAAGATAACCTCTGAATGCCCGATGGCTTATCATGATCAGTTCGTTGCACAAAGCATTTTATGTCTGTTTGAATGTTCTTTAAGACTTCATATCAGACAAACATTCCCTGATCAGAACAAAGTAACAGAGATCTATAGCTTTGATAACACAGTCAATACAAGTACTGGTAGGTAATGTATCTGGGGAAACTTAACATTGATAGAAAAGATTTGGGTTGGATCATGGAAACAAATTAACCTTCTTATAAAAATTAGGGCACCCCAAATTGTTTCATGAAATTCACTTTGAATTCTGATAAAAATTCAACTATTACAAAATTACCACCAAACTCACGCCTTTACCTGCATAATGCAATTTTGATTCTATCTTGCTCTTACTAAGAGTTACAGCCTGTTTGCTCGGAAGGGAAGCCCCTGAACTTTAAGTATACACAGTCTGAAGTCTGAGATGTTTCACTAAATGGCAATGTTTTGTTTATCTATTTTATCTAAATATATGCAGTTTGACTCATCTTACCAAAAAAAAAAAAACATGCACTATGACTGTAGTGTTTATCATCAAGTTTTATCCTGTATATTGTGTCAAGGTAAATATTTATGTATAAAATACAGACATAACATTAATGGCCTGAATGCGATAACAATCAATTTAATGTAAATATTTATGATAAAATTTCAATCAAAGTTACCTCAGGTCATATATGATATTTATTTGCTTATTGGATATGGTAAGTAACTACATAAATAAATTCTTTGCTAAATTTTCAAACTAGATAACCAGGCTATGGCAGTGAGGAGAATAACAATAAGATTGATTTTGTATGAAACTTAATTCACTATCTTAATGGCAAATTTTACCCTTTATAATGGAATTTTAATTGGACATTACCAAACTGAAAAAATCTTTTAATGAATACATTGTATTTATAAGTCAGCTTTTTGTAAGATAATACTGTGGAATCATTAATTTTCGTTGGGAATTTAATTTCGTGGATTTCGTGGGTCGGCTCATCCATGAAATCAAATCCCCACGAATTGAAATGCAGAGATAAGGCATTTCTTGTAAAAAATCAAAATCCACGAATTTATGTCCCCACCAAGTAGCCATTTTAGTAAAAACCACGAAAATTGAGCCCAACGAAAATAAATGAAAATACAGTACTTATAAGAGGGGCCTTTTCAAAACTATTGTTTATAACACAGACTTTGGATCATATCATCTATATACATGAAGACCATTTAGTTCCATCAGACATTAATGAGACAAATGACACATGTTATGACATTTTAATATTGGGAAACAGGTGTTTTATTTATACATGGGTAAGAAATAGCTTGGTAATGTTTTGATCAAACAAAAGTTTCATATTCCCAACAAGAATAATACAAACAGACAGAAAATAGTAAAACATTGAAATAATTGTTCAACCATAAAAATAAATGAACCATTAATTTGTAAATACTAAAACAGTAATAAACATGAGGTTTACTGGCCATGAAATTATACATGAAAATGTGGTGCATTTATGGAATTCAAACTTTTGTTCTCCCATGACATTAACACTATTCTCTAAGTACAAGGTTGCATGTGATTTCAGAAATACATTTATAATGGTCATTAACTTTTGATTGCTCTGAGGCAATGTTTGGGTTGAATAAAAGGTTAGTCTGTAAACTCAGTCAGTCTATTATTTCAAGTTAAATATAGATAACACATCATACATAATCAAGTGTAGTACATTCATTCAACCATAGCCTCTATCATCAATGAAATATTTTGGCAATTTCATCTAATTTCAAATATTAGGTAATATGACAATCAAACGATTCAATGAATGCACTAATAATGAGGTCAGACATATTTGTCTACGAATGTAACAATAAAACTTACCCTAAGAATTTTGTGCCATGAGGTCCCATCTCGATTATTCTGTTAGCAAGGGCCTCACCCTCATTCAGCACTGGTGGGTGGAGGAGCTTCTCTTTCTTGATCAAGCGGCACAGGATCCTTGTTGGCATCGAAGCCTTGCCAGGTGGGATGACAAACCTTATACCGCTGTGGCGAGTTCCTCTCATTGCTCCGCCGCGAGCATCCACCATAAAACTCACAAGGAAGCTGCGTTCAATGATAGTCATTGTGTTAGTTATTTAAAGTAAACAATATCCAAAATAAAAAGCAATCCTTTAATTTCTTAAGATAAATCCTCCAGTGTTATCACTTCTTGTTTATGCACTCTTTTAATGCATTCACTCATAAAATTGTATTTAATCCACTTTTATCAGAGTTCATAATCCATTTAACTTGTAAAGTGCTTACAAGAAAGAGAGGGTTAAAAATATCCAAAGTGCCCTGCCTTTTTATGTTTAGTTTGTGTGTTGTTTGCACGCAGATAAATATCCTTTATATTAGGTAGAAAAACTTTTATTTCATGTTTACACTACAACATTCACATTCTGACTGACAGTTTGTCCTGACTGGTGTACAGGCATTTACCTATGTAAGAGCATTGAATGATAATATGCTGTATGTAATGTAGGCTACACACAGTATCAGTCTATACCAGCAATGTATCAGTGCACATCTGAGGTGATCTAAAGCTTTCATCCCATCCCCTTACTATTGTCTTACATGCATTATTATCATACAGTGATAAACCAATTACAAACTGGAATGTAATTAATTGACTGAGAGATAATTTACATACAATGTAAGCCATGTGTTTACATAACCACTTCATTAATTCATTAAGGAAGAATACTATTAACTAATTACAACATGATGTCACACCCTCATGCAGGAAACTTATGAACAATTAACAAAGAATCCAGAATATAAACCATAGGAAAAGAAAGAATACAAATTCCAACCAACACAAACAGTATACTCAGTGTTATATTCAGTTCTGTTTCCATAAAAATATCTTTCAACATGATTTCCATGTTTTTCACTCAGGAAAACTCCAAGAAAACAAGGAACCATCTGTTGTTGACTGATAAGCCTACAGACAAGCCAGAAAAGATACAGACCCATTAACCAAAATAAACATTCCATTTACTTAAGTACAAACATTAGAACCTTAACTAAATAGAAAGAATTGATTAACTTTTGACCGGTACTAAAACAGTTGGAGAAAGATAATTGGAAGCCGATTAAGGGTAAACTTCAACAGTAGAGTGAGGAGGGAGCTGTAATAAAAAATCAAAGTGCTAAAAGTACTCATGGAAACTGAACTTTAATTTGACTTAGCGAGCGAGTGGCAGCTATGGAAGCTAAACTATCGTTCAGTTTCCGAAAACAAGAGAACAAGGAAAGACTGTTTTAATTCCTGAACACTAAATACCAGCACAATGTTGATTCTAAGCCAATTAAGGAGGACAACTAAGATCATCCATAAATATAGCTAGGGGTCGAAATAAAAAATTTTCAAACAGTTTAAGAATTCATCAATAATGTGTATAAAATTGTTTTTCAATTCAAGCTCACCATGCACTAAAGTATATACACCTGCGTTCAGACAAAAAGGCTATGGAAAAAAATGGAACAAAACAAAACGTCAGCCCTTGGGACAAGTAAGGCAACATTGTAATCACAACACTAAACATTCCTCTACCAGAAGACCTTGAACACAGACATAAACATGTAAAGATGTATTCACCAATCTATTTCACCTGAGCATGAAAATCAATGAAAGCACAGAAAATGTTTGAAACAAATCAAGCTAACAGTATGTACTTCATATTCCATTAAATCCTCTTAATACCTAGTAGATAACATTCCAGACAAGATAATGTAGTTAAAATCCAAAACTCACTTTTTCATAAAACTTAAGGAATATACATTTATACTTAGAGAGAGAGAGAGATGGATAATATAGATACGAAAATTCTTCCAGTAGTCGAAAAAAAAGAATGTAGCCAACACGCTTGAAACTTCCCCGAAAAAATGAGATAAGAATTTTTGTCGGATCTCTCCTGCCTAGACATCATGAATTAGTTGAAAAGTTGGCGAATCTTCAACGATTTTCATCACTTTTCCCCATGTTCCATCCAACAAGATTCAATAATTTCCTGGTAAACAGACTTGTGGAAAGCTAATCAAACATGACAGTTATTGGTATGAAGGAAACTGTATTACTGGGCCATCCTTACATGAAATATTTGTTTGCCATACATCAACTATAGCCCAGCAAAATCTGTATCTATCTTGTTTAAAATTATGACAGAAATATAAAAACGTCTTTTAGTTACTTAGATTTGAATGTTAACAAGCAGACTATACCTCACCAGTGAATTATCAGATGGGAAAAAAATTAATTTCAGATCCACAGAAATATCCAATATCTTCTTTCCTTGACCAATTGAAAATCATTGTATTTCATGGTTAGGGGAATGTCGCATTAACAAACATTTTTTTGAATCTGAAATTGAATGACTTCATTATATGAATAAAGCCTGATATTGACTTATATTATGAGTACATATAAGTATCAGCCTATATATTTTATCAACTAGACTAGATAGCAGAGGAATGTATCCTCAGTCTAACAGATGTATCAATCATTTGTCTGTAAACTTCACAGTCTATCCATTATATGTTAGCCAATGTTTATTCTCATATTGCAATATTGACAAGTAGACAAGTAAACAGGGAGATGCATCTTCTTCTGTAACACTAGGCTGCAGAATAAGACTTTATGTTTATACAATATTATCCATCAAAATTGTACACAGACATTTTAATTAAAATTGTTTTTGTATAAAGCTCTTGCAAGTATTGCACTTCTAACAGTTACTGGTTTCTATAGCAACAAAAATTGAAATTATATGATATAAAATTGGAATTATTGTTTATAATGTCTTAATATATATGCATGATTTCAACAATGTTACAATAGCATGCAGGAAGGAAATGAATTTATCTTGTTTTCCTGGATTCTGTACCAGTTCTCCACAAACTACTGCCACTCTTTCACAAACTTAATCAGCAGTGGATGGTGAATGGCCTTAAACATGACATAAAGTCTTCAGCCAATCTGTCACATTGAGTATGCGACATCCCAGGGTTCAAACATGCATACCAGAAGTCCGCTAAGCAGGCATGTACTGTTACCTCTAGGTAACTGATTTCAGAATTAGTTGGTAACCCAGGTACTTGTTAATTAATGTACACCATGCCAAATGACCAACCTAAATTACTAAAACCCTAAAAATAAATGACATTAAAGTAGCCACAAACTGACCATAATGATAATAATCTAATACTCTAAACAGCCATCATTTAACTTCACAAAAAAATAACATAATCAAATAACTATCTTCAGTGACCAGACATTCAGTGACCGGACAGTGATTGACTACAAAGCACAATAAGTCATCTTACTAAAAGCAATAAACATTGATTAATTTGCTTGGACAACACACAACATCTTAGTTGATGTCAGTGATTCTTAAATTACAGGCAAATATTACTAGTCCACCATCAAGGAATGAATTCACAAACTATTTGGTTTGCCAAATAAGGCATGCATACATTGATTGTACCACTAGATGTCAACAACGAAACGGTATCAACAAGACATGTCAAGTTTTATATGTCACATGACTGTGTCCTCTAACATTCAGACATGAAACTATGCGCCATCATGTATTATGTCCTATCACTGAACAACCTAATTAGAAAAACATTAAACAATTAGACGAGCCATACAATATCTTAATTAATGAATAAAATGCCCAATTATACCATTATACCAGCATACAGGATATTTTCTGTAAACCTAAAGGAAAACAGTCACTTTTAAATCAGAAAAAAAATCATGTCACATAAACAAAATTATTATGACTTCTCGAAACACACAGTAAAAGAACCATTAACAATAATAGCATTCTTCCACATTAAAATGCTCAAACTGACAACCCTCTTTCAGTGAGAGGTAACAGTGATTTGAAGTCAGCTACCTTAACCTCTCAACCACGGAAGCAGGTTCAAGAAAAAATATTGTTTCGAAGATGAGCTGGTGTTACAATGGAATTAGTGCTATATGAAGTTTACTGTAGACAGGTATAAAATCGGGTCAAGGAATCCAGTCACACAACTTCTCGATTCAATCACCTAAGAATCCGAAAAATTTCAGAAACATTCAATAATCATTTGTCACATCCAGAAATGATATCCATTGAGTAATCAACATAAAACACAAATAGAAAATCCCAAAATCCGCTGGACCTAAATTTGAATTCTTATCAAGTGCATTGAAAAAAGTTTGATTTATTGAGCCAAGAGAGAGACCTGACATCAAGCACTGAGACAAATAGAATGCTTCATATAAATCCTAACATCTAACACCTAGCTTAATGCACCTAGATTTGATATTTTATCAATTCATGTAGATTCTAAATAAATTCACAGTGTGTACAATCCACTCCAAAAAGAAGAAATGCATTTAGTACAAGATTGAGACATGTGACCTGTTGAAGCTACAGAACACATTGGATACATTCTTTAACCTGTACAAATTTCACCTTACACAATCAGAATGCAAATACTGAACAATAACCACACTTAAAATGGATTAAGAAATGAATGCATTGTAATGAAAGATAAATTGTTGTGCCTTGTAAAACACCAACATTCACTACAGTGCTTAAAATTTCATTTTCAAATTTGAAAACATTTTCTGATCTACAACCAATACACTAGCTGACACTGCATTTAAACACAAAATATATCCATTCTTGTTCTTGGAAAAAACTTTTCATGCTGAGCCATCCATTACAGACAACTTGAACAGCAGAACAAATAAATCATCCTTATTTTTTTTACTTCAATTGAAAACACAGTATTTACAACCTGAACTACGTTCTAAAGGATCTTAACACAAGACGACAATTGTGACAATAAAAATATGCTAAAAAGTCCATAAATAAAAGGTGATGAGATGACTGTGTGATATGACCTATGAAATACTTGCTATGTGGCTGGAAAAGCATCTCATTTGAAAACGTCAACAATTTCATAGTACAAAGAAATTCATAGATGTGTAGTGTAATTTGAACTTAATGATATACAAGTGAATAGCTAGTGTGAGAAACAACAAACAATAGTTTATATTGTTTATGTTAACTGATATGAGACTTTAAGGTTATCATACGACTGTCTGTTATTAACTTAAACCGCCCCGTTTAAACTTAAATGAGGTCATCTGCTGTGCTTAAAAACAATTATGAATGGATTTTAATAACAAAAAATGTAATTTTAATATTGCACCACTTCAGTATATTTCATTTAGAAACAATTGAGGTCATGTGCTGAGCATTAGGTCCAAACTTCTACCTACTGATAATGATGACTAATGGAAGTTAGATTGTAAATCATTTTCCCATTCATTTCGTTTGGAATGTAATGGTAGACAACTCTTACTTGTCAATATCAAATTACACCTCAATAGTTACCTTCTCTTGATTCAGATGTGCACTAATACATTTTATAGCTGGACAGATTGAAGTAAGAATTCAACATATTTTGGTTGTGTCAAGGGACACAACTCCTACTTGTAAGATTCAAACTCACATTGGTGAGGGACTGGTGATTTCTAGTCGGAGACAATCACCACTTAACCATGCAAAAATCGAGGGTTTAACGCAACAGTGTCGTAACTCATATTGAAATAAGAACAAGTTACGACAGTGTTGCGCTGAGCCCTCGAAATGCCCTCCAACTAAACCAATATAATTATCTCTAATTATCAATCTATTTCATTTTATTCATTTTAAAGATTTATTACATTAGTGCTGAAAAACAATGTTTAATGTAATACAATTTTGTGTACTGAAAGTCTGGTGCAAGACTAAGGCATCAGTTTGACTTTCTCAAAACATATGTTACAATAATCTGGCACCTACACTTCAAATACACCGAGCACATGGTAAAAGGGAAAAAGTCTAGCATGCAAGGAATTAATTGGATATGAGGGAAATGATTACAATGTATGTATGAGGGTTACACTAATAGCATGCATTAATGAGAATAATTATACCAAACAGGACTCGAGTGCTCAGCGCAACACTGTCGTAACTTGTTCTTATTTCAATATGAGTTACAACACTGTTGCGCTGAACCCTCGAGGTGTATCTTCAATTAAAACTGTAACCATAATAATTATAAGGACCACAAACATCAAGTTGTTCCATTTGACACAATCATACAACTAGCATCATTACACCTATCCATGTTATATAAATACTTACACAATTTACAGCTTAACTTTTTACTTAGCTGATATATTCCCATAGTCAAAATCAAACTTTAACATATTTAACCAAACCTGCAGAGATTTTTTCACTTTATCTCTATTACATGAAAGAACTTAATAGTTTATCATACACCTTAATAATGAAACCAATTTCACTTTCTTAAAGGGAATCATAGGGTAAAACAAGGGATATACTGAACATAGTAAGTGGAAAATTATTCATATATATAATTGTGGCATCTGTGAAAAGTTTTTAAAAAATCTCAAAACAGTAAAATTACTGAAGATGAAAATATCTCACATACGCAGTGAATTTAAATGACACCACAATATTATATAAATCATTTAAAATTCTTGTCCCTCAAGCTAGGCAGGAATATTATATTGACACACTTATACAGTTAATTGAAACTGCCTTAAATATAAAGGGATGTAACTCTATAACAAACTCACTAAATATCTAATATTAAGGGAGGTAACTCAATGATAAATTCAGTACATATTAAAACAATAAATGATTAACATGTTAAGACAAGATTAAAGGGATAAGAATTGGTAAGTAATTTATCTATATATATCAACATCTACGGAATATATGAAATTTCTTTCTGATTATAAAATTATTCCAACATACAACATCAAATTAATTATATATATATATATGTCATCTAATGATTAGGTAATTTTTTGCGCAATACTTAAAAACGCAAACTAGCAACACTTGTCCTTGAGAAATCAAATTAAAATGGATAAATAAATCTCACCTTCTTTCAGTGCTGTTAATTTAAGTTTAGTAACAATGAAAGACATTATAATACGGTAATAAGAGGAGTGTGAACAGGAAAGACGTAAGAAATAAAACAGGAAGACCAGTCTATTTGACTATATAATTGGAACCCGTTCCCCCATGTCTAACCCGTTCCCCCATGTCTGAGTATAAAATGAACATAAATTCTAATCTAATATCAGGGGTTGTATCAGTATTATTTGCACCCATTTAGCACCCCAAAATATACACAACACCCACCATCCCTTGTCCCAAATCTAGCAGAAATCACTGGGGAATTACTAACAGACTTGTTCAAAGTCAAATTAAGACTATAGACTGTTTGTGTTAGAACGTTGTTTTAGAGTATTTTTATTAAGTTTTTCTAAGATACCAATGTGTCAATTCATGAAACGAAAAAAATCAATTAGCTATTTCAAGATTTCAATGAATAAATTTTAGAGTTTGCCCAGGAAATTTCGCCCACAAGCCCATCTTAGAAGTTTTGTTTATGTCTCTGAAGAGTGGAGACAAAATGTATTTCATACCATATATTGCTTCTGACAGGTTTAGATTGATGAAATTTGTATTGATCTGACAGATACAGACACTACACCAGGGACATGTGCGCTCTGATAGGTTCTGTCAGTATGTCTGGTTCTTATAACAGACAAGCGAGATATGGAAATTTGATAGGAAACTAATGCATCACAAACATTGCCAAAACACTGCATCTGAACAGTGTTAAACTGCATATGATAACTGCATCAGAGAAAGTAAATTGATATGTCCATAACACATCCCCAAACTATATCAGGAAAATACAATACCACACATATTACTATTGCAAATTTGAAGCATTCGTTCCACTAAGGTAGAAGCATATTTAGAATGGCATGCACATTGACTCTAGGACTTATATGTAGATTATAAATCTATCTCCCATTCATCAGACTAGTAATGTTTTATAAACAAGTTTATATCAAGGATAAATAAGGTAAACTAATTGATTAATACAAAATATGAACATATACTTGACCCAACTATGTATGAAATATAAGTGAACAGAAATAAAACCAAAACACTATCAGCACATTGCTCAAGATTACAGAGAAAACAAAAGTGGCATACACTTGAAAGAAGTCAAGCATTTTTTGCTTTTAAACATTTTCAGTGGGGTTAAAAGTTTATTCCTATTTTGTGAGCTCCGAAGTCAGTCATTACAATAAAGGGGCTATAACTCTTAATTCAATATTAAAGAAAATTGCGTCAAGTACAGTTGCAAACAAATTTTGACAGTAAATAAACAAAAGAATGAGTTATTTGGTTATTCACAACAATGGCAGATCACTAACTTCAGAAACATGTGACTTCAGAAAGATCATGTGACTTCATGTTGATCACATGGCATTGGATTAATTCAGGAAGATCATATGAATTCAAGCAAGCAAACAAAATCATGATGCAGAATTTTCATTTGAGAAAAGAACCTAATTCAGAGGAATGAAGACTCAAAGTTATTATGGATGTTTGGTTTGCAAAAAGTTCCTACAAATTACAGAACATTTCATCATCCTCAACAGCATTGATCATCACTGAGTTAATTTTCTGTTGTTTAAAATCTGATGACAAATGATCTGCCACTATCTGTTGAAACACTATAAAACATAAACACACAGACTGGGATATAATTGCTCCATGCTTTAATAATGTTGCCACGGTTACGTAAGATTTCACAGAATTACGTGCAGGAAAATATGAGACACTTAGCCAAAGAAAATCAACAAACAAACAGAACACTGTTTACCTTTTCCATTTAAGTTTTCTGTATGTATGTAATAAAACAAATTATGGATATTTGATTTTTTTCTTAATATAGATTAGAAATGACTTCACTTTAAATTGCCCTCAATAACTGAAGTCAAGGTCAAGGAAACATGACAATTTGACCTATCATCTGACAAACATACAGTAACGTAAAAAAAAAATGTAATGAGTCACCAATTGTCTATATTAAAACAATTCCAATCAAATGAAACTTTTCAACAGTTATTTAAAACGGTATCGGTCATTTGCAACACAGCTATGATTTATTTTCAGTTTGGTAATGCAAATGATTCTCTTTTCCTACAGACAGAGTTATTTCTATTTCTATAACTGAAGCATCAGTTATCATGGGGTTTCCGCTGGCAACATGAATTACGCATATTTGACACCATCCCACACACTCTTGCAGGTTATAGAAATTCCTAGTGGAACCAAAATCAGATCAGGAATTGTTGGAAAATTTCCGCAAATTAAATTTACTTTCACCGTTTGGATCAGCCAGAATCTTTACGGAGACAAAATTTTCCTATAAGACTCCAAGAGAAGTCTGCTTTAGAGTGCATGACAATTTTAGAGAACTGTATTCACATTCCCGCCAGCTCACATGAGGTAAAACATTCGAAAAAATTAAAATGAATCAATTTTGTAAATAAAAGTTCTTTCTATTCATTTTACTCGGCAATAGTTCTGACACACTTATAGCACAGAATTAATAACTGACTTTAAACATCAGATTATGATCAATACAAACAGACATATGCATACTGTAACTTTGTCTAACTTGATGCATAAATAATCTGTAAAAGTCTCAGGAATACAATAAATTCATGTCTTTTTCTTTCTAAAAAACTTACCCAGAATACACAGGTGACTTATCCAGGGCGATATTGTCAGGGTCGAAATGTGTATTAAATGATGATCCAGAGTATGAACTGAATCTTGTTCCATCAGATTTGCCAGGGGCCGCCATGTAGCGGTTGTCAGCCGTGCTCGGCATTATTGGAGCCTCATAACTTCCAACCATCTGGGCCTCCATGTAATCCTACAAAAGAATCAAAACGCTTGAATCGAATGAATCTAACAACAGACTAGACAACAGACAAATTCGTGTCTCGTAGTACAACACACTTAAGTGGCCTACAATTATATTCTTGCCTGCAACCTCATTCCATAACAACCCACTGCTCATATTTAAACAACTTGAATTATTTTGCCTTGTTTAGCAAAGAACAGGCAGTCCTAAATAATAAATGGTAATTATCCTGTTTCTTAGCTAACCAATCTGGTCAAAATTGATACATGAAAATATTCTCAATATTCTATAGTATTTGATAGTAAATATATTCCAATTATCAAATTGCAACTGCCTAGAGATACAAGCTATTTCATATTATTAGACTAGATAGGGATAGTTGACCTGGCTTCAACTGAGTGCACAGAAATAAATCTAAATTTATTGATACTGGTACATGATTTCACCAGGCTTCCATCAAATACACTATTGTGTTAACTGACAACTGAAATTTAAGCACTCATAGCACATCTGGTTTCAACAATAGTCTGTTAGGAAATCTAGACCAGATTGAAAATTTCAATACCTGTAAAACACTTGATTCTTCCAAATTCTCCTTAAATCCGGTATTTAACTGTCATGCAATGATTTTTAATCCCTTTCCATGCCCGACAGGATTTTTTAAACATCAATAACTCAAATTTGTGAACAGTTAAATTCATGCCATGCTATGCTAATGCTATAGTGCAAAACTGGTAATGATCATAAAGGATAGTGTATGTTAATCTTATATAACATATTGATGGCAGATTGGCACAAACATTAAGCACTGCAACAGAAATATGGCTGTCAATAACTTTGTCAATAGACAAATCCGGTTTCTATGGTGATATGTTCAGTTCCAAAGAATTTGTCAGCTATTTAAATTTACAGTGCTTTCCTTCAAGTATGATAAGGTCTCGCTCTATTAGATTTTTGTACCCAAAATATTTACCTGCTGAGTCGTCGAATCAACAGAATCGTCGGGCAGGTAATGGAACTGATCACTAAGATCATAACCGTCAATAAGTTCAGTCGAGTAAGCCTTAGATTTAGACGGTATACCTATCCTTGAATCGAGCATTTCTCTGTGCATCTGGGCTTCAGTCTGCTGCAGACGTACAGACTTCCGGGCGTAAAAGTCCTCCCCAAACAGAAGAGTATTCTGGAGAGATTATACAGAAAAATGCATGCACAAAAAGCAATAAAACATGAAGACATCAACATAATGACAAGAGGTTTTAAACAACTTTTTTGCTACTCAAGACTATATGAAAGATGATATTTAAAACAAATCAATAAATACTGTTCCCTGTGGTACTTTCTCAGCCATATTATAGAAGGTTTCAAAATAGATCAGCATAAACATTAATATCCCTCTGATACAAGTTTTTTTATCAGAAAAAAATTCTGTCCTTTTCAAAAGGAATTTAATGATAAATGTTTGAAGTTCATTTCAATATAAAGGTAAAATGCTTTCTGGTAAAATTCTGAGTAGCAAAAAGTAAAATTAAAACTCTGCCTGTACCAAAACTGGCTGATAAGTGATAAACTGTGAGCAAAGTTAGAGCTTAACAACATCTAAACTTTTGCATTCAAGAATATGTGTAGCAAATAATATTCAAGCATAATGCAGCATACAAAACTTTCCTTGTGAATGAAATGAGTTTTTTATAGTGTTTTCGACATCTCCATCATTTAATCATAGAACAATTTCCTGACAGTGTAAACACAATTCTATCAGCAATGTTCTAAATAAACAGTACGAAATTGACATTATCATGTTTCATGGCAATCAAATGTAATGTTTAATCAATTATATTTGTTCAAGGAAAAACATAAAGTGTAGATCGAGTCACTGAGGATCCAATATGAGTGATGAGATTAATAAAATCAAGAATTCAACTCAATCAATGAACTTGTCTGTGGTTGTATGAGACAAGACTTTTGACCCTGAGCTCTGATTGGATGGTTCTGAGCATAGTCATTATATTGACCAATGAAAAGACTGCAATCTTAGACTGAGTTATCTAAATCAAGTCAATGTGTTTTAAGCTTTCATTTAACCATAACATGTACCGTTTTATACAAGGCTTGATTAACTCAGACCATCAACAATTGGAATTATTTTTAGAAAAAAAAATTTGCCAAAGGAACTTTAGAACAAAATAATGCTTTTTGATAATTACAATTATTATGAATATATAAAGCAAATTTCCAGCATTCAACAAGCAAGATTACTTACTCGAACTTACTTATTATTATTATTTTTTTTTTTACTTAAAACAGTTTGTTCACAAAACATCATAGATCTTTACAGATTATTGTACTTTTCTAATAATTGCTAGTACAAGAAAAGAGCATAATTATTGTATATTAAATGAGTTAATTGACAAATCCATTTCATAATCTTGGATGATCATGACAATTAGTGTACAGACAGAAAAGTGAAACGGTTAGTATGAGTGAAACAAACCACCCAGCACCCGTATGTTAATATAATGACATCATAAATAACAGACAATTATTATTCATTCATAACAACCAAACCCTAGTGTATATGCAACCAAAAAAAGTCACAGTTCGACCAATCAGAGAATACGACCATGAACATCTGACCAATCACAGTAAATTTAACAATGGAACTAATATCTGGGCTTAATTTATCAATAATTGAACCAATATTAATTTATAATAACAGACAAAGTCGCCCTTTGTACAGGAAAAAGGTTTTCATTAAGAAAATCGGTCAAGATGTAAACAAATTCAAGATTACTACATGAGACAAATATAGAAGTAGAAGCCATAATTACAAACCATGCTGAATGCAAGACTTCCAAGAAATGACAATAAAACAGAACTAAATGTTCACATCATTCTGACATGCTGAATAGTGTCAATTCTACATAAAGTTGAGTATACAGACTAAGATCAATCAATCCAGACCTGTATTTGCATTTAAAATTCTCAATCAACTGAGTGAAATGACATTGTAGACTCAAACAAATCTGATATATCTCAAAAAATAAAGTAAATAAAATATTTACATTAGAACTAAACAAATCTTCAATCTAAGGTTTGCAAAAAAACACAGCGAAAACTGGATTCACTGGGTAAACTCCACTCCAATCACTGAGGGTGGGGGTGAGAAAAGGGGGCGTTGAACAACAAGTGGGGTATTAGCTGTACCCAAAGAATGATGGTTTTACCTTCTTAATGGAGTCATCAGTGACATAATCATCAACATCCAAAGAGTTCTGACTTGCGTCAACTGACCGTATTGCCTTCTTGCTACCACCCCCACTATCACGTTCCAAGGTCGAATAGTCAGAACTCATAGTAGAGAAATCACCAGAGAACAATTTTTTCTCCTGTGACGTGTGATACAACAATTAAGTAATAATACAGGAAACAATATAAGACACAACAAACAGAAATTAACACTGCAAATATATCAAATAATGCCATATCTATATCTTTAAGGTCAATTGATATGCAGGGTTTTTCTCGGTATTTTCAATCGAAATTGGGAAAAATGTATAACTACAATTTTTGCAATGTTCAACTTATTCTCCCAAAGGATAGTAGCAGAATAAGGTATTTACTACCAATAGTGATGTTAATGAACTTATAAAATTATTTAAATTTTTTTTTTTTTTATTGGGAATTTTTGTCTGTGAATTGGGAAAAAAAGATACTATTTTCCATTGGGAATATGACCGAATTTCTGCTATAAAATTGCCCCAAAAAAATCCCTGAAATGTTCCATGTTATTCAATTAGCATCATTTTGGACTGAGGAATGCACGGTTTCAAAACTCTGATTGGTTGTTTTTTAACTGACCAATCAAAATGCTGGATTCCAGGACAGATCTTTAAAGTCATTTTGGACTTTTGACGTTTTCACACATTTGAACATGAAAAGTCCTTTGAACCATTACATGAATTAGATATTTAGAATCATTCAACCAATAAAAAAAATACGAAAATAGTAAATAAATAGTTTTTACTTATAAAGAATAATTCAGGGGGATATAATTAGGGCATTTTTTCATATATTTCTTTTTGCACTAAAATAGAACACAGATAAATAGAGATATAATTATATTCAATGTTGTGACACACTATAGCTAATAAAATTAAACAAAACAAAAAAAGAAAGTAGACAGTCTATGTGCAAAACTAATAGTGCTAAGAAGAATACTTGTTGGCTCACACAGATTGTGCTTAAAGTGCATTATCATTATCTATCTCATGACATTTTTTTTCATTGACCAAAGACTATGGTTTGTCCATTGCTTGGTTTTATGTGTAGCAATTTCAGGAAAAATATTATGCAAATTTTCTTTGTAAAATATTAAAACTATTAAGGAATATTTCTAAATTCAGGTAATGACAAGAAAATTCATAGCTGGTTCCTGACTGTCATCAACAATCTAGACATACTGGTACCAGATGTTGCAGTCTCGAGTATGAACAATTGTCTAGGTAGTTCACAACATTTGTTAAATGGTTTGATTTACATGAATAAATGGGATTGGTTAATGTTTTTTTTTTTTTTTAGAATTGTTTAATCTATCACGTATTATAATACATCATACACCCTAACTAAATCATTATGCTTTGATATCTGATGCTTTCCCTACATAAATGTGCTCTCCACAACATTTATATTGCAATCACTATTGCAGACAGATAACTCCACCCACTTTTACAATATGCCTTGTAGTATTGATATTATGCTATTTGTCCGCAGTAGGAAGTCCAAATTTAAGTCTAGAAACAAGGAAAATGCAAATATTTCCATGGCTAATGATAGATTTTGGTCAAAGAGAGGACATACACACATTAGTGAATTTTCCTCCGACACTGAAAGACTTTCCAATGATATGAAAGATTTAGAGCAATATTTTTTAATAGCAATTTCATTCTTAATTTTATTTGCAATTTGTGGTGAGCACATTTAATGGCTAATCTTATATTCAAAGTTGACAAAAATTGGTTAAACTGTTAGACACACACAAGAACTCAAGACACTTTTAATAGATAGATACGAATATATACACAGGTATTATCAACAAGTTTTACCTTGTCCCTAGGGGAGAGAGTGTCCCCACTAAAATATCTCATTTCGGCCTCATAATCGGGACCCCCTTCAAGATACGAGGGATAATGAAGGGCTGTGCTCATCTCACTTTTTCTTGTGCGTCTAGCATCTTCAGACTGTCGCATCACAACATCCTGATATAAAACGTGCGCACGTGTACAACACAACATTAAACATGCAATTACAAAATGATAGCACTTTAGAAACTCAAAAAATGTAACAGGAATCAATGCCAACATAATGTGATCTAGCCAAAGGAGTATAGAATTACATGTATAAAGCTTTTTCTTATGTGTCACTTAGTGACTTAAAAGAAAACAAGACTGAAAGGATACCACTTCATTCAATTGATCACATACCATTCCAAGGTAATCAATAAATATCAACAAATATGGTCACTCATCCTTGAAGTGAACAGAAGCATTATCTTCCCCCTATTTTTTTTCACAGTATGAAGGCTTTGATATTCTAAAGAAACAAAGTTATCAGTGGCCATTCCAGTATCAACCATTTATTTGCATCAGCTTTATATTGTATAGATTTTTCTAGAAATACAATTCAACTATCAGCAGGATTCAGTAAAGAACAATTTATGATCATTCATTAACTGACTTATTGAATATTTTGTTTATTAGCATTAGTTAAATGTCACTTAACAGCAGCTGTATTGCAGTTACTTATTTCAGACATGGAATAGGACAGATAATCAAAATTAGTCTTCCCTGTCACTCAGCAAAAAATAGCTATTTCACTAAAATCATTATTGTGAATCAGTCGGGTGACAAATGACATTGGATGTAATATCCTCAATGGCATTGTAATGAAGAAACATGATGTGCACATTGGTCTCGTGCATGTAACCTCTCAGGTCATGTGCTCTACTGACAGAGCTAACCAGCCAAGCATAAATATTAACTAAAGACAAATATTTGAAAGTGAGCCTTAGAACTTTAAGTGAGCCTTATATGTCATGTCCTAGAAAAGCTCTTGCTTCCTTTATTAAGATTGATTAATAGTATGACTGTTCAATCTCTGGTCAATTAAAGGGCTAGTGCAGGAAGGTGATACCAGTTTGATAAATTTACACCTTAATTTTGAATCTACATAATTTTATGATTATTATTACAGTACAGAGCCAGCAAGATAAATGGCAACTGAAATAGCAAGATTTAATTCAAGAGATTTTTTTTGTAATTGCAGTAAAATCATAGTAAGCATAATTAAATAGAGAAATAAACACTACTTTAGCACAAATTTACAAAAAAAAGGTTTTCTCAAAAAAAATAAAAAGATAACATTGTGGCACAATATGAATAGCTCTATGGAAGGAACAACATAAATCTTGGTGTGGAAAGCCCAACATTGTATTTACTGATCTATGCATTGTAAATGAACAATAGCATAACAGCGAAATATACCTCTTACCTTGTCATGATATCTGGTAATTTTGCCAGGAGCCAATGTCAACACATTGGGTAATAAACAAAGTTTCATCATCAATTTATGAAGCCGACTGTCATAATGAATTCTAGGATGGTGGTCAATGAGATCTGTTACTAACATACTTACCTATCCTTAATGTCCAGAAGGGCCATAAATACATATATGGCAGGATCTAACAGCAATTCCCTGAGGAGTGCTCAACCTCATTCTATTGTTACTGGTGCCTCACATTTGGCCTTAATTGAAGTCTTGAGTGTGATTGTATAACCACATGAAGCGAGGTTATATTACTTACACAACTAGCAAATAAAGCATGTCTGGGCTATTACATTGACCTTGACTGTGAGTTTTGAATATGCTTTATTATAGTTTAGAAAGAAGAAATAAATATCTCCTGCTTTAAGTATTATGTTTCCAACTACTTGGGTATATGTAGGATATACATTACATGAGTAGAAATAGTGTACTCTTCATTCCTGATACAAAGATTTCTTCTTTACAGTTTTCATGAATGGAATGAACTGTTATAATTCCATCATATTGCTGGCATATAACACTTCTCTTAAATTTCTGTAGAAATCCAAGTCAGCTATTAAAAGCCCATTGCAACATGCAAAACTCTACTTTTATATATGACAATTTTAAAAAGCTAATGAGATTGACCCATTAAGCTGAATAAGAGCTCTTTTCACTCAAGTGTCCTACCATACTGTATAGATAAGTAAGTCAGAAGGAGCTTTATGGGCTAAATCAAAAGCTCACAACCACCAAAGCTTACCTTGTCTGATTTTCACTTGATAAGTTAATTGAGCTTAGTTAGAGCTCACCATTACAGCAAGACTTACCATGTCTGAAGTTCATCTTAAAGCTTAAGTGAGCTTGAGCCAAGCCCACTATATACTCAGAGCTTACCTTGTCCGATGTACAATTCTAAAGCTCAAGTGAGCTCCAGAGCTCACAAAATCATTAAGCTTACCTTGTCATAGGACGTATTTAGTGGTGAGACACTACCAGCTCTATCTGACAATGTATCCTCCCCTGAAATATATAAAGAAATCAATAAAATACTGTAATATTCAGTTACACTAAATAGTTAGATATTCAATGTTTGCTTCACTAAAGTGATATAAAATCAAAGAGCTAAAAGCGAATATTAAGTGCAAAATAAAGAACAACCATTCAAAACTTATGTAATAAAATACATTGCAAGTTATATATTGTTATAACAGTAACATGACTGAAATATATGTATGCTTATTATTATACCAACAACTCTAATCTAATTTGTATATTAGCAAAATGAATATAAAAACGCCATCCAATTGATATCATTATAATATTTACTAAGTTATGGTACAATGTATTAATGATTATAGAATCACAATTAAGATGATATAAATATTACAATTATAAGCTTAATATATAATACATGTGTTATCTAGCATAATAGTTTTATTACAGACACAGAAAGAACAGTTATTACTGTTTGTAGACTTGTATAGATTTTTTTCTGTGATTGTTTATCATAATTACATAATACATGGTATCCAAAATTTACATACATAAAGTCAGTAAACAATTTGACAAATTAAGTGTTAAATATGTTTAGAAATAAATCTAACAAAATATTTACACAAATATGCAGCACTTTTTTTTGTAAAATGAAAGAAATTTATTTAATTTTTATGGCAAAATCAAAATTTAACATATTTTTAGAATAATTAATAAATAGGAGAAATACAATAGCAAATAAACAGGCTCTTTATTATTAAATGCTTAATTATTAAACATAGCTTTAAAACAGTTTACAAAACGAACATAATATTAATCAACATGTACTAGTACATTACGCAGTATAATATATGCAGCATGCAGGTGATATATCAGTTACCCCTAGCCAATTAATCTATAAATATGGAATTGTTAACATCACTATGGATACATTATTAATTCATCAAGGTTCTAGATACATAACAAGCCACACACCTAATAATTTGTCCAATGATAACCATAATGGCTTATCAGTAAACTACTGACATTCTGAGGAGCTCTTATGGTATCACACAGACAAATATGTAAACTAAAATATATAACTTAAAAACCAACTAACCAAGTTTCACTGATGTATTTTAACTCCAATCTAACAGTTTGTAGCGTTCAAACATTATTATTCAATCCAAGAGTACATAATTAAAGTTCTATTTAAATCCAATAAAATTGTCTCCGCATGTCATAACAATGTTGCAATGGATATTGTCTGTGTTTTATCTTATCATTGATTTTCCAGAATCTAACCAGACACAGGAGATAGTGCGAGAAGTGAAGGTAGCAGAGCCTACAATTTATCCAGTCGAGTCCTTAGAGGTGTTCACTAGTAAATTGACAACTTTGTACGGATAATAAATCAAGCAGTAAAAACATAACAAGTAGGACATTCTCTGAATTATTAAGCTCACCTGACTGTGAAAAGTATTCTAGGAAATGAATGAAATGAAGGATATTGGGTGCACTGGATGGTCCATACTGACAGTTCATTCAAAATCTGGACACCAGTCTAGTAACTTAAGAATCTGATTGGTTGATAAAACAGAGGAATCTAAGAATTTACCAATGACAAGGAAGCATTAAGACACATAATTCAAAGAAAAGAAACTAGCCTGTAATCTTGAGGCAGCATTCACAGAATCAAACAAAATGAAGAGAAAAAATAAAGTTGTTTTTATGATTACCTCCTATATTTTTAAGAAAGTCATTACCGGGGTATACAAATTAGTACTTTGTATTCAGGTGAGCTATCTTATTACAACATTTAACATCAGGCAAGGAAATTTTTATAAAATTTTCAAATAAAACAACAAAAACACAAATAGTTACTGCCATACATGATACATAAGATGGTGAGTGCAAATACACTAAACTTCCAAATAAGAACTTTATTATGTGAAAATACTAACTCAACTATAACAAAAACACTGTTATATCTTGGGGCTTAAAATAATGCTGTGAAGATGGATATTTCCTGATCAAAGTGATTCTTGTTCATGCCTACAGGACACTAAGACGAGTGGCAAACACTCACAAACACTCACTAAGCAGTTTTTGAGTCTGGTACCTGGTTCTGATGCTGGACACTAAAAGTAGCTACATTTCACGATAAACTCAAAACAAGGTTACATGTACAATAACAAATCATAAAAAAATATATATGTAACTGGCGCATTCCGAAATAATTCATAGCACAATATGCAACACTAGTAACTTACGATTCTTTGCACCCTCATAATATGGCAAATAGACATGTTGCTCGGATAAGGGCTTTCCAAATAATGGAGACTGTGGCATAAAATCGTCTCCTGATGCAGCAAGAAAAATTGGAGAAAGAAATAAATTTAATGCAAGATTCCAGACTAATCCAGTTGTCATCAAATTGTGTTGCTTTATAAGAAACAACCAATTATTGGCCATAAGGGAGGTTTTATTGAGAATATACACAGACAATAACAAGAGGATAACAAGACGATGATGTTAACATGACATGAAAATGAGATACAAGACCGTCCATGCATACAATCTTGTCTAAATGTCACATTAATTAGAAAAAAAATGTTTTTACAAAGTCTGAACAAAAAGATGTTTCAAAACTGAAACAAGTTACCAACTTTATGCATAAAAGCCAATGTTACTTGGCTAACTTTAGACATAATGAGATTACTGCAAAAAAATATTTTGATAGCATTGTGTATATATACAAACTAGATGCAAAGTATTTTGATCATTTAATCTAAAAACAGTAATAGTCCAGAACAACATCAGAATTAAAACGAATGTAAATTTTTTATGGCTTATTGTATGGATTTTTGTATTTGATCAGATGAGGATACAAATTATCTGTTGGATATTTTGCATGATATATATACAAACAATGTTTTATATTAATCCTACACTATATTAGCATCCTATAATTTTAAGGCAGCATGCTTAGAGTGAATGCAAGGCATCGTCCACAAAGTCTTTTGACCTTTTGAATAATGTACAAAAACTCATTTTCACAACATTTACAGGGTACATGCAAGAATGTTACTGACCAAGGGACACTACTCTTGTTTTGTATTAAAGCAATATTTGAGGCAGTTAGCTCCCTTTGATTTATACACTTTATATTCCCAATATACCAGATTTTATTGTTAGATACCAACTTCTCTTTAAACCCTTTCACTCATGCGAATATAAAGTATTTTTCTGAACTAACTCAAGGAAACTATCACACATATAATAACATTGATAACAAAATAATATTCAATTATTTTTTAGGCCATTTATTAGTGAGGAACCATCCACCAGTAAAGCAATGGTGAAAAAAGCACATATCTCGATGATTAAGAAAAGACTTAAAACAAAATTGAATACAATGAAGTATACGTTCATTCATTATTAAATACATTTCATATTTTGAACAGGTTATGTAATGGATCATTCTTTCACCAAGTCTAAAATATGACTGATTTTTAACAGAAAGTTTCTCCAAATCTTAGCATATACAGTAAACAGCAACATAAACGCCATCTTCAGAACCAAATAAAGAGGTATACACAATGTTAAGTTAAAATTTAGAAAAAATATCAAAACTGGTTGACATATTAAGGTGGCCTTACTACTGTGATGGTCGCTAATTGAGGTTATACTACATATACAATGTATCTTTTTAACATTCAGCAGATATATGTGTGAAAGCTTCAACAAGTTTGTTCTAACATATTGGTTTTAAGGGGAATATTGAACAATATACTAGTATATATAATTGGACATTACTAAAATCAATTCTTCTCATTGAGGACATTCCGGACTTCAAAGAACCTAGAAAAACAAAGGTTTCATAAACAAAATAAACACAAACTAGTTAGTTTACTATTAAATCTACTTTCTAATAGTTGCCACAAGAAAGTTTAATGCTTTTAATCCTATTTAAAGTCCATGACTTATTAAATAAAAGTATAACTGTTTTTGATGCCAATTTACTATCAGTTTTAAAATAGCATTGAATATATAAAATATCTAGTAACTGACAATAATAAAAACTCAACTTAATAAATGTATCCTATGCAAATTTGAAGTAAATAAATGCATGACAATGTCATTAAGCACAGAATCTGATGTCAATTAACAGCGACAACACTTGGTTATATCAATTTAAAAGTCGATAAAAAAAATTCAAAGCACTGCTTTTTATGTCAACTTAAAGTCAAATTATGGCTGTAAAGTAACTGAACTTAAGATAAAAAACTTGTGTAATTTCAGAATAATGCTCATGTTCAATTAATATATGTGGCAACTATCAAAGCTTTAATAGTATTCATGCTGTAAACAAACAAATAATGGATAAAACAAACATATACAAAAAACACAAAGCGAACTAATAACCAGACTAAACAATTCTCTACAATAAGCAACTATGATAAAAACTGTCATTTAATTTGTTCAATCTCAAAGAAATGAGGCACAATCTTAAAGCTCAACCCATATATTAAAACATTACACTGACTTCACAGGATAATTATTCATTTCTATGACAGCTGTTGGCTAATTCAACAAATTCTAATGTCAGTACCCAGCAAGACAAATGGAGAAAAATTTGCACAAAAGTTTTAAAGAATAAAATCATTATTATAGTATCATTATTCAATAAATTAATCTATAGAACACCAATAAATCATATGCATATGATACATGGTTCAGGAACTTGCTGAGTACTTAAAATAGACGACAATACAAAATTTGCTAAACTTTCCCCATGATACGGACATTAAAGGTTTAACATAAGGCTAAATAATTTTGTATGCCCGATTCCTCTATATTTCACTATATTTAACATATAAGATATAAATTTTCTCTGCACCAATTTGAAATAAGTTTTTTTTTTATCCCAAATTATCTAATATCTTACCGAACCAAACTTCAAAATCTTAAATATAAGTATTATTGATATGTATATAAATTATTATTCTTAATTAATATACCAAAATTT
This sequence comes from Lutraria lutraria, assembly GCA_964023205.1. Classification (NCBI taxonomy): domain Eukaryota; kingdom Metazoa; phylum Mollusca; class Bivalvia; order Venerida; family Mactridae; genus Lutraria; species Lutraria lutraria. The sequence continues at coordinate 35,372,886 of OZ026836.1, forward strand.
TAAACAAAAATAATAAATATAATACATTATTTTGAAAAGCATAATTTATATAATACTCAAAATCAAATATTGTAACTTAAAAACAGAAATAAAAATTCTAAGAACTAATTAGTATGTATTTAAAAGATTACCGTAAGTAAGTAAAATATGTTATCTAGTGTTTTAGTATCTACATTATTATGTAAATAAAGTTAATTAAACACCTGCTTAAACATTATTCAATACTATAAAATACCAATAATTATTATTTTATATTAATAATTTGAGGTAACATTCTATATTCAATTATAATCAATTAAAGATCTGATAAAATAATTCATGCAATTATGTGTATATCATACATATTAATTTAGGAGCATTGATGTGATTACGTATGACTTAAGGATCAGTCAACATTTTGTATATATGATAAGACATTAAATTTCATCCTACATTCAAGCCATATATTATAATTAAGTATCATAATCATATATGTATTATGGGAAATATTCAAAATTAGGATCATAGTTGAAGACTTCTAAAAATTTCACCGAAAATATCAAGGTAACTTTAATTGTATCATTATTTAGAAACTCTTTTGAAAAATCATCTAATGTAGAAAAACATGTTGACAACATGTCTTATAGAGAAATTCATCTAAAAGTTTTTGCTGCAGGAATCATGGTTAACATATCTTAACAATTTATCAAATAAATTAAACCCTAACCTCTAAATCATCAATCCGATTGTTTCTTAATTATCATGCACTTTATTAATTACCCCGCCCTCCCCAGGAATACCAGAAAGTTTCCTAGCCAGCCAAAGTTTTAAACTTCATCCCTAGCAAATTTCATGATTAAACAAGAGTGCCAGCTCACAAAATACGCCCATCAAAATTCATTTTTCAATGTGCTAAGGAGCATAACTCAGAAGTGCCTGGGCCAATTGGGCTGGTTATTGAACTTGACCATGATCTCATGGCCATAAACATTTCCATTAAGTTTGGTGAGGATCTGAATAAAACTGTTTGAATTAGAGAGCGGACACCATTGTCGTAGGTGTTCCCATAATACAACCTGTTTTCTAAAGGCATATAAAAATATAGGCAAAAATGATAAAACTTTGTTTTCTATTTCAAATATGACTCTATACTAACACACCATTAGCTACTCGTTTACAAGCATATTATAATTTAAAACTCATGCATGTTAAGGTATAGGAAGCATTTTGTTATAACATTTAGGGTAAGGTGAGCCTTTTTTAACAAGGAACTATATGCTACACAAGCAATGATGGTGATAAATTTTCATGTAGCTATCAAAACAGTCTAATATTATACATGTACCTTATACAGATGAAATTTGCCAGTCATTTGTATGGAACATGTCAACACAATAACAAATTTTGTCCAAGAACATTCTAATACATTGTTAAAAGAGTCCAATACACAGCTTTCCTTCTTCTACGAATAGGATGTTCCCAGTTTTTATAACATCAGCGAATGAAAGAAGCTATACCATTTAAACCTATGATAAAATGTAGTCCAATAAAATATACTCTTATAAACTTGTTTCATCCAATCAAATATACTCTACCAAAGTGTACCAAGAAATCAGATTCTTCTATCTGAATTACATCATCCGATCAAAATGTTTTAACTAAAATGCATCAACCAATCAAATTCAACTAAAATGCATCAACCAATACAAAAAAACTGGCAAATTTCATTTGTTATTATTTTATTATGATGAGAAGATTTTTATTAAGGTGTATTTATGAAACATAAGCAGCTAGCAGAGGAGGAGAATAGCATTTTACATGTCAATTACTGGCATGCTCACCAAGTGTATTACGTTTAGAACCGTGATCTGAGGTGAAACACAACACAATACAGATATAACAATTATACAATATATAATGTATGTACATATATAGCAGTGTTCTAATTTCAATAAATAGTACACAAATTTTACATGATATAGAAGTGTTTTACTAAACTAAGATGTTGCGTTAACCATTATGAATCTATTTCTAACAACATAACATTATAAATTAGCACTAAATACTACTTCAACAAGGGACACTACACTGTTCATAACCAAGGGACATCACTCTTGCAAGGACTGTTATTTTACAGTAGCCAATGTTTAAATATTGAGATAATAAATAATGCCATCAATTACATTAACCACAATCAACTTTGGTATAAACTTCATCATTAAAACCATCTTGCATAAATTGAAAGTTTTACATGAGTCATTCATAAGAGTTAGATGTGAAGTGTTGTTAAAAAGTGGAAAAGTAGTCCCGAGGTATTACGAAAAAGTTGCTGATATTGAACGAGGTGTTAATACTTAAGACAACAATAGACTAGACTTATATCAGGCATACTTTCAGCACATCAATTATACAATCTAAAACTATTTCGCAATGTTATGTTACAGTGCAAGGAACTGACATAATGCATATGTGCATTTTAGACAACATGTTCAAAAGCATTGATTGTCGGTGTTATTGGATATAGCGTTAAAGTCTCGACATGAAAAGCAAACTGTTGAGTAGTGAATAGAACAGCAAAATGACTTAAAAACAAAATTAAAGGAACATTTTGGTGTCGTTTTTTTTTTTTTTTTTTGTTAAAGCAAACTGCATCACATTGAACTAACCTCCACGATAAAATCTCGGATAATGATCTAAATTCAGAACAAAATTTGGACATAAATATAATCAAACAATTATAAACACAAACAGTTGCCATGGTAACTATGCCTTAATCATTATCAATTATTGATATGGCCATAATCTTAACCTGTATAATTATATAAATATTTTTCAGAGTCTTGACAAAATTATATATATACAGGGTGATCCAATGATTATGACAGGATAAATAATTTTAATACCACTTTCAGTCTATGAAATAATTCACTTCATGATACATGTATTTGTAGCATATATATATAAATTTTTGTTACATAGAAAAGTTTCTAGGTATATATTTTACTGAACCTATAACAGATGTTCGATATGTCCGACTCTTTCTTCAGAAATCAGCCTCATGCGACGTCGAAACCCCTGAATTGCATTGTTACATGTGTCCATTGAGATTTTGCGAATTTCACTGCGAATAGATGTCTTTAGTTCATTCAAATTGTTGGGTTTGTGTGTATAAACACGATCTTTCAAGTATCCCCACAAAAAGAAGTCCAACGGATTCAAATCCGGGGAATGTGGTGGCCATTCAAAGTTGGTTTTAAGTGATATTAATCGGCCGTCAAATTTTCTTTCCAATGTTGCCAACACATCATTTGCGGTGTGGGGTGCTGCCCCATCCTGTTGAAACCAATAGTCGTCAAAGGCTCCCCTTCTTCTAAGTGCTGGAATAAAGTTCCTGTTGACAATTTTCATGTACCTTTTACCTGTAACAGTAACTGTCTCACTATTTTCTTCATAAAAGTAGGGTCCTATAATGCCATGTGAACTCAAAGCAGCCCATACCATGATACTGTCAATTTGTCACTATGCAGTGTTTTTTCTTCATAGAATTTTGGTTTCTCTGTACTCCAGTACCTCAGGTTTTGCTTGTTAACAGATCCATTCAAATAAAAATGGCATTCATCACTAAACCAAATATTGTCTATGATATCATCATTCTGAACTAACCAACTAGCAAAGGCTAATCTGACAGCAACATCTGTATCATGAAGGTGTTGCATGATAGTTATTTTGTAAGGTCTTTCTTTCAAATCATATTTTAAGATTCTACGTACTGTTCCATAACTTGTGTTTCCAGTACCATGATTAGTAATGTCCCTCATGACTTTTCTGATGGAAATTCTTGGTGTTTCTTCTACAATTTTCTTTACCTGTTCAATGGTGTCATCTGAACGTCCAACTCTCGCACTGGCGTTTTCAGTTCTTCGATCATTTACCGTTCCTGTCTTTTCAAATTTCCTCACAAGTCTTCTTATTTGCTGCTCCGTCGGTACAGAAGTGCAAGGGTACAGTTTTTGTAAATTTCTTCTTACTGTGGATACTTGCCTAATTCATAGTAGAGTTTGATTATTTCTGCCTTTTCAGCCATTTTGAAGTAACTGAATTGATGACGTCATTGATGACGTCATTGACGTCACCTTGACGTCGTGTGACAATATTCTTTGTGACAAACAAAAATTTGGTTCCATTACACTTCCAACAAATGCATAACCATATTTCTATCTTAAAAACTGACAAAGTTATTAAAGTTATTTATCCTATCATAATCATTGGATCACCCTGTATGTAGCATCACCAATTTGGTGCCAAATAAAGAGGGAACATTTGGATGAATTTTTACTCAACACTAAAAGAAAATTAGTTGTAGGGTTGATAAAGTTAGTCAGGTACAATTTGGATGAAGAGCAACAGCTTTCTTCAAAATAGAAATATTCTTACAAGGCAAAGTCCAGAAACAACAAAGCATGCATTGTTTTCTTATATTCCAAACCAGTATTAATTAAGCAACTGTCTTGAAAGTTTAGTTGGCTATCACCTACCAAGCTATTATTTATGAAATGGAAATTGTTATGCATGGCAAGATGCTTTATGATTGTCCAAAAAATATACAGGTCATTAAGGATAGACAAGAATTTCACAGGATAAAGCTCAATCAAAGTAATCAATGAATTATTTATAAAGTTCAAACTTTAATCAAGTGACAGAGACAATTAAGATGGTACTAGCAACCTCATCGTCTACAAATAATTAAAACTATTTAAATATATACATAGAATTAAATTAATAAGAATAAATAATTTAAAATTTGAATAAAATTTGAAAATCAACAAAATTATCAACATAATTTATCTTGAATACATTTTTATACTGTCGCCAAAAACTACGAGCAATAATAAACATCTTCTAAGCAAAAAAATTAACATTTCCCTTACTAATGACTGAATTTCACTGACTTTAAAATATATGAATTAGTATAAACAGAAAGATAAGAAACATTAGTTATTGGCAACAGTAAATAATATACTCAAGATTTCTGATTTTGCACCAAAATTTAAGCATACCTCCTTCATCCTCAGAATCAGACAAGAAAGCCTCTTGCATTGTTTCAGGGGAGACAACTTTGTATTTATCATCACTAGCTGGTATTGTCTCTGTTACCTCGGTGATATCCTTCAGTGTATCAACCACGGAGATGTATCCAAGACGCTGGGCAATGGAGAGAGCTGTCTGTCCATTCTGTAGTAACAAAGAAGATATACATTCAAATTTATTTATTTGATTGTCTGTAGTAAACAGCTAGTTAAGTTTTTCTTATGTTCTTATGTTAATGTTATTCCATTTATTAACAGAATTTTTATAGTTGTTAGTTGACTTTATGATAATGCCAGGTCAGTCTAACAATACTGGCTTTTTCTTCGGAAACAGTCAAGCTACTAACACATGTATAGTTTGTGTATAGATTACTAAAATATTTAACAAGCAACTAATTAAATTTTTGAATACAAAAAATGGAGTCGCATTAAGGAAAAGCATTTAGAAAAACAACAAAAGAAAACATACGTTTGTAACCGCATTTGGTGATGCCTTGTGTTTCAGTAGAAGGTTGACAACTATCACTTGGCCTTGTTGAGCTGCCTGGTGGAGTGGAGTGTATCCAAGCTGAAATAGATAGACATAGGTAAAGACAATCATATGCACAATAGAATATACTGTAACAGATTGTTACGCAACAAGGAACCAATTTGAAGTTTTTGACTTCTACAAAAGTGGTTAAAACAGTTATTTTTGGACCAGACACGTAACAGACCTTTACGCAGAAGGCTAAATTGTGCATTTAATCATCAGACCTATACTTGTTATGGAATGACTGCATGACCTCATCTTACAAGTTATGGTTGTACATTGTCACTGCATTGGAGTCATTTCAATGTAATCAATAATGCTAGCTTTGCATGAATTGCTAGAGTCCATTGCTAGAACATTACTTATCATTTTGCCAAAGAACAACATTCTACAATACAACATTGCCAACAATAATTCAACAATGTACTTCAACAACTCTCACAAATCTAAACAGGCAGTTCATTGGATATGTGCATTAACAGCAGCCAATCAAATTGGACTTAACATTCATATAATGTATTAATGCAAACATAATCCAAACCAGCTACTCAATGCATCATTCAGAACTCATTCTTAAAAACAAAAAATAGCAGCAAACATTCGGAAATGAAAAACTGTGTTCTGATTGGATAACAGTGGGAATATCTCAGCCAATCACAAACTAGCTAACATTAATCAAATGATAGGTGTAACTGGGAAAAAATAAGATACTTAATATTTTAGACCAAAACAACATAACATCTGTCCAAAACTAAAAGACACACTAAAGTTACTTCAAAGATTTCTAAACTAACTCTGGCTCCAAAAGCACATGCATTAGTCCACAAGTAGAATGACAAGTGGTGTGGTAGATTCCATACATAACATGTCTGTACATATAAACATAAATCATCATTCTCAGAAAAAGAAGACTAAGGTCTTGCCAATTTGTTGCACACATTGCATTTATCAGCGTGCATGACCAAATATGGTGATAAGATGTAAATAAGTACAGTCTGCGAACTTAACTGACAGTCACATGATCAAATAAGTGCTGCTGTGTAAGTTGCATAAATTTCTCCCGACTATATCAATAATTTTCTCCGTACAGTAACGTAAACATTTGATTAAGGTGAAAACTGGGGCATATTTAACAAGGGTCAAAATCATCAGCTAGTATTATCCATTAACAGTGTTAGATAAATTTAAAATTAATTCCTAACATGGAGAAAGAATGTTAATTTCGCAGTCTGCAAGCAACCATCTTACATTTTTACTGTTGCTTTTCCCACCGTTTCTACTCTGAAATTTTATGTTTTTTAAGATAACAACATAGCATTGTTGCTGTATCATTTGCATATCAAAATATCAGATTCTCTAAATCTAGCATGAAATTCACATTCATCAGCATATTCTATGATTCATTTGTATTCTGACAAAGCTCATACATTGACATTTCCATAATAACCATTGCTAACATTCTTGTTGATTACCAAACTGCTACATTCAACCACAGATAACAAAAAATATGCAATGGCATCTTGTCACCCAGTCTTTTACATTAAACATTCCATGTCCTATGAAGCAGACAATTCACTCACTAATCTAAAACAGGAACCAACATGTAATTCACCATCAAATCAATATGATTTCATTTCAACATTGTTCATCAGTCCTAGGAAAAATCCAATTACAACACAGCCACTGGTTTGGAATGAAATACAAGGCTGGCTAATTGATTAACATCAAAACATGTCATACAAATGTTAGGCAATATCTGGACTGCAACTGTTTACATATCCATCATACTTCCCATTTCTATAAGCTGTTTGTAGCTACAATTAGACTCAGTAACACAAAGTAAAAGTTATATGTCTATAAAAGTAACTGGAATTTAGCCATAACTAAGAGTCAAAACAAGCAACACAAGATACTGGTCTAAGACTAAGAACTGAGCAGAGACATCAACAATAGGCAAACCTTTACAACCAAGTTTCTAAAGTTTAAACTATTAGATTGAGTTTTGAGACCAATATAAAAACCAATGCACCTGATTGGTTATTTCAGAGCTCAATCTTTTTCATTGAAGAATGAAAATGAAGCATTCTGAGACTGGCATCAAGGTTATAAAACTTGAGAACAGTCTTGAATAACAATTCAAATTTCATTCTCAATTCTTGATCTAAGTTCAAACAACATGGCTATTTAACATTTGAATACACAAATTGTGCTGATAGAATATAAAGTAATAATAAACTCACTTAGTAGCATAAAATCAAAATATGAGATTTAAACTTGGATATCAATTTTAAGTTTTATAACCTCTGAAGTCTTAAAATCTCAAGTTTTATAGTAACCTCATGTCATTCTAAACACCAATCTATGTACCTTAACTCAAACCACTCTAGCAAAATATCTCTGAACTCCACCCCTCTATCAAAGCATCAACTAACCTCTTCCCTCTATCAAATATGGTCTAAACTCCACCCATTCTATATAAATATTCTACGAGCACTACCCCTATATCAAAGTGTCTACTAAACTGTACACTCTATCAAAATATCTTCTAAGCTACACCTCCTCTATCGAAGTATACTCTTAACTCCACCCTCTCTATCAAAATATCCTTTAAACTCCACCCCTCTATCAAAATATCCTCTAAACTCCACCCATCTATCAAAGTGTCCTCTAAACTCAAAGTATTCTCTAAACTCCACCCCTCTATCAAAATATCCTCTAAGCTCCACCCATTCTATCAAAGTATTCTCTTAACTCCAACCCACACTATGAAATTACCCCAGTCCCTGTGTGTACTGTATACACTGGTACATTGTAACAAGGTGGGTACACTAAAGGTCTTAGCCAGTGATAGCCCTAAAAACAGAGTAAGAACAAAATATGCTATCACTGTGGAATAAAACCTTAATTTATCTACAATCCAAAATAATTTAAGCAATTTTACATCATACATTTATAGCTTAGCTCAATCTTTTCAAACAGACAAAATTCCTGTAAAATTATCGAATGCTAGACAACCACTGTTTAGTAATAGTGAACAGGCACACTTAACAGATCAGCTAATTGCTAATTATATAATCATATCACTAACATTGTCTTTAGCAGCACCAGAAAATTGTTATGAATTACTGCACAGTAATGGCGACATTAAATTTTATCAAAGGGAGACAACTCGATCAATATTTCTCTAAGAACCAACACCAAAATAAATATGAATTACTAATGTACATGTATCAACCAACAGACCTAAACATTACTGACAAATTCTACATAAACTGACTACAAAGCATTTATTCTACATAAATTCAACACAACAGTGACTAAAATACAAAATCTGTATCTGTCATTTGTAACCATGATGGCTCCATGCATGTAAAAATTACAATCCCAGCAATGATCAAATTGACAGTCACTAATACATACATCATACAGCTAATGTGATGACAATGCCGAGCTGTCAATCAGGGGCTGAGCAATAAGCAAACTATGTCGGAATATATGCCTAATATTGGTCCCAAAGAAGAAGTGTAACTTGCGGGGGATGGGTTAGTGTGTATAAATACCTTGGTTGTAGCATTTACTGATGCTTCATGTTCCAGTAGGAATCTAACCATGTTCTGCTGTCCAAAGTGACATGCTGTATGGAGAGGTGTGTATCCAGCCTATATAATACATACAAACATCCATTGTAGGTCAGTATAGAATATTTACCATCAAATATAAGTCTTACTTATACTGGTATTTTCACTTCAACTTTAAGTCGTAGTAAGAATATACAATTCACAACTTTGTAATTTTCATGGACAACCAAAAATTCATCAGCATTTAAAAATAGCTAAAATATCAAACTTAAAGAATTATTGTACAAGTCTCCAAATCCGATCGAATTTTCAAATTTTGGTCAATATTCGTATAGATATGTTTGTATTTAAAGAAAATAGATCAATTACTTCAGAGAACTTGTACATTAAAACCAAATTTTCATAAGAGTAGTAGGACTGCAGCTACATCCTTATCTAAATGATTCACACATTTTTACACATATTGGTATTCTTACCTTAGTTTGTGGGTCAATCTGAGAACCGTACTTAACAAGCACTTCAGCGACTGGGACTTTGTCTTCCTGGGCAGCCAGATGCATGGGAGTCAGACCATTCTAAAATTTTCAAAAAAATAAATATCAATAAAAACATTGTATGATATTAACTCCATAAAGTTATTTGGATGTTTGTCTTTAATATCAGCATAACTTGTTCACACAGGAAAGCAAAACTCTATATAAAATAAACAAATGCTTACCTTACAGCTTTACTCATCAGAAAAAAAGAACTTTTAACAAATAAATTTGGAACAATTTCTGTATATCTATAACTGTTAACACTATTGGGTTTTAATTAGCAAAGGGGTTTATGATAACAAAACAATGAACCCACCAGAGTATCCAATCAAGGGCATGTGAAACTGTTAAAACATAATATCAACTAATTCAAGTTGGAGAATACATAAACATTTGAGGAGTATATCTCAATACCTTACCCATCCAACAAGAACATAAATCTTCAGTAGATCAATCTGGATCTGAACCTCGATAGACTACATATAAAGTCTGCAAATAGGACATCCTTTGTTTGTTTGTTTGTTTGTTTATCTGTTCTGTAACAGTCCATTTGAAAGCTATGGTCATTTCAGGGCCGCCCAAGAGAGGGGAGGAAAGATACACGAGAACCAGGCATTTGTATTCTTTCTCTTATTTCAAATATTTTTTCCTGGTGTAAAGCACCAAAACATAGTGTAAAGCATCAATACATGGTGTAAAGCACCAATACATGGTGTAAATCACCAACACATGGTGTAAAGCACCAACACATGGTGTAAAGCACCAAGACATGATGTAAAGTACCAATACATGGTGTAAAGCACCAATACATGGTGTAAAGTACCAATACATGGTGTAAAGTACCAATACATGGTGTAAAGCACCAATACATGGTGTAAAGCACCAATACATGGTGTAAAGCACCAATACATGGTGTAAAGTACCAATACATGGTGTAAAGCACCAATACATGGTGTAAAGCACCAATACATGGCGTAAAGCACCAATACACATTTCATCCTTTTTCCTGTGATTTTCTAAACCCAGTGCTAGGCTTGGTAATTGAGATGGGGATACTGAAAACGTCCCACAAATATTTGAAGACAGAGCTGAGATTCAGGTAACCTGAAACCTTTTTTACTATTTAAAGAGTTATAGTGTCTGAAAAGAGGACACATCTCTAAAAGAAGGAAAAATCATGTCTAAGTTGAACCCAAGTTAAGTCCTTAAAAGATTATTTCTTTATGATTTATATCTATACATACATGGGATTTGGGGTTAACGTTAGCCTTGTGTTCTAGAAGTAAGGAGACCATGTCTGTATGACCTTCTTGGCTGGCAAGATGCAATGGTGTGAAACCATTCTGTAATAGTAAATGGTATAAAATATGAATTTAAATACACATTACAGAAATATAAGTAAAAATATATAAATATACCATACACAAACTTATACAATGGCAACAGATTCGGCTGAATGAATGGTAGGAGAATCTGAATGTAGTGTTTGCTTGTTTATATCGAGTTTTTTGCCCCTTTTCAACAGTTCAAGTCATATTAGGCAGACATTTCACCAAACCATCGCTCCTGGAAAGAACCAGTACTAGACTCCCATCCTCCATAAAGGGGCATACCCTACAACTGACAAACATTCTGTGAAAGTGTAAAAATGTGCTAGATGTATATGTAAAACAATATATAATGGATAATTGCAGGAAGAACATGGGTCATAAAATGACTAGTTAAGGTACTAGCCACAAAAAACATAGCTATCAATAATAAATCACTTCCACCCAAAAATTTCTATGACTAAATGTATGTGTCACAAATACATATTTTTTTATGGTTTTATTTTTAATTGGATGAATTTTTGGCTGAAACTTTCTTTGTCGGCTTTTTTCGTTACAAGCTTTTAATTTATCATCATTTTGCTTTAATTCTAAATTCACATAAAGAGCTCAAACCCACAACCCTCAGTGAGAGGTTGCAATAATTTGAAGACTGAGCAGCCTTGACCACAGAGGTGGGTCCTGAATGTAATGTAACCATACAGGTCCTGAATGTAATGTAACCATACACACATAGTTAATCTTTTCTAACATCATGATAGACTTGTCAGATGACAAGGATGATGAAATATAGAAATAAACATGTAACGATATCATTAATCCATTCGTAAACAAACAACGAAGTAAGTAATGTTATCATTTCATCATTACCAAGATCATACATTACTTCAAAGAGATCGTATCTATGGAAGTAATGATATTTACTTCATATAATAAAATATCTTTTATGATGTAGAATTGCATTGAGATCACATTGATTGAGTGATTTTTTAATTCCATAAGTCAACAATATGCTTAATATGATACCTTGGATTCAGCATCAGGTTGGCCGCCATATTCTAACAATGTAGTAGCAATGTCCATCTGGTTCTTCTTGGCAGCAATATGTAATGGTGTATATCCATTCTGGAAACATAGGTATACTCAATATTGTTAAAGAGCAAACAATATGTTCCGTTTACTTGTATTTTTTTGGTGTTTCATTTGCATTACTGAGTTGATATCAAGAACTTCATAGGATGTTATCATAACTGAATTAGCGTTATTCATATAAGTTAAGCTGGCTACTGATACATGTTATGAATAGAAAAATATCGCAGAGCTATATTCCAATTGAACTACAGAATATTTCTGTTGTACTAAATAAACACAGGATTCAAATCCTTGAGCCCTCAAGTTTCTTTTCAAGATTATTACTATCGATTAAAAAATAAAGCATTAAACGGGGAGTCACCGTATGTAGCTTATTTACTTTTGTTTGTTTATATCCAGTTTTACACCTCTTTTTAACAGTCAGAGTCATATGAGGCGGACAGTTCACCTAACCATCGTTCCTGGGAAGAACCAGTACTAGACTCCCATCCTCCGTAAGCAACTGCCTACTTTCTCACGTAAAGAGACATGGTTGGTAGCAGGGCTCGAACCCACGACCCTCTATCAGTGAGAGGTTACAGTGATTTGAAGTCACCTTAACCATTCAACCACAGGGGCGGGTCTAGCTTATTTACTGGTCGTATTGTTAAAAAATTGCCTTCTCAGGCAAAAGAATGATGATGGCATTATTATTTTAATGAATCAACTAACCTTAGCAGTAGAGTGTGGTGAAGCCTTGTTGTTCAGTAACAGTAATGCTACACTAACATGGTTATAATGGGTAGCTACATGTAATGGTGTCAGACCATTCTTGCCTTGAACATCAGGGTTGGCCTCTTTCTGTAGTAACAACTTGGCCACCTTTAGTTGTCCATACTTAGCAGCGATATGGAGGGGTGTGAATCCCTTCTGCAAATTAAGAAAACAAGAAACATCAATATAACTTGATATGATCTCATTGCTAGAACAGCTACCAATCTACTTAACAAGTAATTCAGCCAAATCCCCATTAAGGCATTTGCTATGAACAAACTTGTCAATCATTTGATTAATCAACAGCAAATTTCATGTTAATATATTTTAGATGATCACACTGCATGGAATAATTCTGTCATTAGTGCAGTCGCTCGGGTAATAAAGAATATCAAGATCTAATAAAATATACAATACAATGTATTGGGTGTCCAGAAATGTTCATTAAGAACCCACAATTGTATTATTAGCTAGATTAGAAATTGAATCAATTTTTTCACAAGAACACATTTTAAGTTTGGGACATAATTATTAATTTTGTACTAAGATTTTGTAGGAAAAACAGTCAAAATAATTTTGTGACGAGCCCTAAAAGAACAAGTATACCAGACCTTTGGAGTACATCAGTACAGCAATCATATGGAACAGCTTATAACAGGGGAAAGACTCTCGTTTTCAATGTTGTAACACCCAACATGGCAAAAACATCAATAAATTAAATATTTACACAAAACAGCAAACAAATAATTAAATATTTACCTTGGTTGTAAGATTCAAGTTAGCATCATGTTCAAGCAGCACAGAAGCAACCTCTTCATGCCCCTCTTTGGCAGCAATATGTAATGGAGTGTATAAGTCCTTGGTGGTGGCATCTGGCTTGGCACCATGTTGTAACAGTAAAACAACATTGTCAACATTACCAAGCCGGGCAGCAATGTGTAAGGGTGTTTGTTGTTCCTGAAAAAATAAAAAATGACACTTTTATAACAAATCAAAACATTGCCCAGTCTGCAATAAAATGTACCATAGTTCTCTAAGGCTTTGTGAACAATTCTAACATAAAGCAAACAAGTCAATGCCATTTCATTGTTAAAGTCATGGTAATTTAGAGCTCTTAGATAAATAACATACTGCAGCTAGAAGACACATAAGAGGGCTCTGGGAGACATTGCAATAGATATATTGCACTATGTTAATTTATTGATTGCGTCATTACCATACGAATAATGCATCAAATACCTTTTTCCTAAAACCAAAATGTAGAATAACTTACAGATTATTGACAGTAATGGCTAAACTAAGAGGGATATAGCATGTTATTAAGCATTTATAGACTTAAGGGAATCAATAGGTTCTATATACTGTAAATCTGGTATTATTTGCGATGTTTTTAGTTTCGCTAATATTCGCGAATGGAAGGCTCCGTGAATTCATAAATCCGCGTAAATTTATTAATATAATGTAATTACTATCCGAAGATCATTGTCTAAAACTTTCCCGTTTTATTTATCTATTTATTTATTTTATAATTCAAAGCCTTCGCGAAATTTAAATTAAGAGCGTTCAGACGCAAATTCATAAATACGCACGCGAATTCATAAATACGCGAATATATTCAGAGTAGGCAAAAACGTGAAATAAAGATCACGCGAATATAAAGTGATCTACAGTAAATACAGCAAAGTCATGGTGCACTAATAATTATAGATTCCCACAGAGGTTTGCAAAAACTGTATTCCTTAAATTCAAGTTTTATCAATTCTCAGATTTAAGCTCTATTCGATACCAATATATTTGTTATGCATTAATACAGACATTTCTATTTTAACCAGGTAAGTGCCTGACTTATGGTTGCATTTTACTACATGCTAAACCATCCAACAACCTATCAGAAAATACTTCAGTGACCAAACATGAACAATATGGTAAATATTAGGCTGACAGAAAGAATGTAGCATGGGAGTTACTTCTTTTGTTGTAGTCAGCTAGGTTTATCTATGATTAAACATAATACAATCAGACGTCATATGAACCTCAAAAAGATATTACAATAATCAAGCACCAAGAACTCTGAACATGGTGTTACATTATCCAAAAACATGTATTGACTATCAAGAGGAAATAAAAAGCTTGCCAAAATCTGATCATCTTTATTGAGCGGTTTCCATATAAGGACATTTTATACAGTATTGATACAGAGGGAATGACGATCAATGAAGACAGTCAAATTGTGGTATACAGTAGTTTGTTAGATGAATTCCACTAAATCAATGATAGGTTTGAATTCCAGGAGTGTATACCCACCAATTCAGTCAAGGATTAAATTTAAACAGGCTGACATTAAACATTCTGTAACAGACAAAAAGCTGTGCCAAAACAAAATGGTTAACTGCATGAGCTTAGATAATAATAAAAGGTGAAATCAATAACATACAAACAGGGACATTCAGAAAAACAAGATGGCTGAAAATCAGACAAAATATTGTTATCATCAAAAACTATCAATAGCAGAATATACATACTTAGTACCAGTATTGAATAAGCATAAAAAAAATCTAGATCCCAGTCTACTGGCATTTAATCAAGGACTTGAATTTACTAGCTTTAATGGCTCTCATTTAACATAATTTCAAACTTTCATGCATGAAAATCTTCAAAGCAAACAATAATAAATGTATCAGGCATTATGACAAACGACTAAAACAACCACTGAATTTGTCCTATGATTCAAAACAAGCAATAAATATTGATCTAGGAAATAAGTCTCCAAGGCAGACAAATCCCATCAAACTACATTGTGACAATCCTATACTGAAGACAGATTTTCTAGGCAATTTGAGAGGACAATGAAAATACCCATGACACTCATTTTCAGAAACACTTGTTGCCAAAGTAATTTGATAAAAGCTTGGAAAATAATTGCCATTCACGGTAAAGTTGTATCTCTGGAGGATTTCAGTTCAGTATTTTATCTGTGGCACAATATGTTAGATACAAGCTGTTGCTCTAAGCCAATTAGGTCAAAGATACACACACACAAAAAACATTGAATATATACATAATGTATAAACAATGGTGTAACCGTACATTTCATTACAGTAAAATGCTACACAAATTTTGTATAGAACACCACTAGTAACTGCAACTATGAACCAATACAGACTTAAGTAAATTAAAACATTGATGAATTTATTCAAACCATGGGATGTGGAGAGCCAGAAACAATGGATATGATAATCACAGAAAAACAACACTTAAATAACAATGAATATTTTATACAAATGAGGCAATGTTAAATAACATCCCTCAAGAAAATTTAAGATAAAATTACAAAGATATAAATTTTCCTCTAGTTTTCGGCCAGAAAAATCACTGATCTTAAACAAGATCATTAAAAGGATTATCCTAGAAATCAAAGACTTAGGACTCATTCAGAATTTTATGCCAGTAGACAGAGAAATTTCAAAGGATTGTTCAAGAATTAAGACTCATAAAGAATTCTTAAACAGGGTGTAGAGAGGAACAGTTCATGTTAAGATAAATAGGACAAATTCAAGATTCCGACGTAAATGTCAATAATTCTCAAGTCTCAGAAATAGACTGGAATCTATTTGGAAGTATTCCAGGAGAGAGACTTAGAGAAACAAACTGAATTTACCAGATGTATTGATTTTAGATGTCACCAGAAAACTACAGTGTTCAATAATTCACACAGATAAACATGAGATACTGTACACCCTGTGTATATAACAAGAAAATAGCAGCATTAATAACTTGGGAAACTGCCAGTTAATTCTTATTTATATCTGTAGAACAACAATTAAACTAGAAGCTTTATGGTAATGAACGGCTGTAAAATCCACACATTATCTGACAGTAACAACTTCAACATAAAACAAAGGTCATTCTATATAATTATTTTGAACAAACATAAATGTTCATAGAGGATATAACTGGCTAATTCTATTGGTGACCCATGGACAGAAAAGTCTATATCTATCACTTCTCTATAAAGTGGTTATATGTGAAATTTACATTCTCATGAGAATTCTACTTTATTTAGAGACAGGGTTGTCTTGTAACAAATTGAGTGTTTCCATGCTGTGATAGCATACTGTAGTCATGTGATCACATGCTACCACACCCATAAATATCTAAACCTAACCCCAGTAGGGCAAATCTCTTCTTACAATCTCCTATGTAACACAGAGACAGAAGATACATAAAGTGGGAAAATTAAATCTAAGCATTACAAGAAAGGACACTCACTATATAAGACTTCAAAGCAAATCCCTGGAGTATGAATAATGGACATTTTGTACGACACATTATGAAGGGATAAATGAATCAACGATACACGCTTATCAGTGAAATGTGTATGCATGCAGATTATATCAGCTAAATGAGTAACACCAATATGAACAGACTCTATTATTGAACTGAATATCAAGCAGCAATATTACTCTGGGAACCTAGTTACCGAGATTTCCCCCAAGAATATTCCACATGAATCAAGCCTCTCTATAATCAAGATTACAACGATAGAAATAATCAGTGTCACCAAGGAGACTGCAATATTATGTATAATAGAACGTTCTCACTGACACAGAAAATTAACAGCCATGGGTCTAGCAAGTTGTATGAAGAAAGATATTCTATACATGTATATCTACACATTCTTCTTTTCAGACCACATCAGCTATTTTATATGATTAACAACCCTGGCATTTGCAAGTTGACTGAAGAAAGAGAATCTATATATCTACACATTCTTCTTTCTAACCCATCATCAGGGATGGTATATCATTTTAAAGCATCTAAAGAGAGGTGACTGGTTCAATATTTGCTTTTATAAGGTGCTCAATAATTAGAACTGAATTGTGCTTTGAAATGATAAAAAAAATACCAACCCTTGCTCGAGCATCCACAGTGGCTCCATTTCTCAATAAGATTCTGATGATATCAGTTTGCTGGGCACGAGCAGCAAGATGTAGGGAGGTCTCACCTCGTACTGTGGGGTAGTCAGGGTTAGCTCCATGTTGTATCAAATAGATGACAATATTCATATGTCCCATAAAGGAGGCAACATGAAGTGGTGACAGTCCAGACTGAAAGTGATATACAAAAAAAAAACATGTACATTTTGTATTCAAGTTCAATTCCAACTCCAGAAAATAATCATGTTTAAAGTTACCTGACCAACTATATCTACTGGTGCTGACCATTAATTTTCTAAAAACAGAATTCAGAATCAAACTTCAACTCTCTAGCTTCAATATTTAAATCATTGTCCCTCAAACCTTATGTCAAAAATGGACAAAATGAAAACAGACCTAAAAAGTTTAGCAAAAAATGGAAATTGACCAATTGTATGGCTGCTCTGTGAGATTTGCCGCCAAATTATTCATTAACATGACGCCCAGAAAAGTATATTCCTTATCTATGTTGGTCATGTTTAACTGTTCTCACAATCACAATTGTATCTATCGTAAAATTATATGTTAATCATAACATTTCATCAAGCAAGCATTCTTTCCATGGTCTTTAGTATTCTTTAAGCAATTTACCACACTGGTTTCAGATTAAACATTAAAGGCAACATAATTAGGAAGATAATTACAGCAGAAAAGGTACTTGGAATTTAAAATTTATAGCCTGACATTTGGTCTTTCACAAGATCAGCACATTTTAAGCCTTTTATCAGTCACCAGAGATCTGATGGTAATAGAGTTATCTGTCACTATGGAAACTAACCTAATCGATATTTACCAGACAAAATCAACATTAGATTACTTCCTCCATATTTTTAGACTTTGATCTCAATTTTGAGAGGAATAAGTTTATTTGTTTTATTTACAAACATGTTTTGCTGTGAATAATATTATCAAATTAACAGACAGCAAAATAGTTTAATCCTGTTTCAACTTCACAAACAAAACTTGCAGACAGCAAAACCAACTAATTTTCTCAGAAATGGCAAGCTCAAATTTTTAAGGACTACATAAAACTATTGTTAATCAATTATAGAAGAACAGCATACGTGTACCACAATTCAGTATAAGACAAATGCTTTAGGCTTAACATAAAAACAGCAAAACTAATACGTAATGGTAAACCTATCTATAGGTTTGCTTTTCAGCAGAAACAAACAATACCTCAGTTGTGGCTTCAATGGAAGCTCCATATTTCAATAATAGTTCCACAACCTTTATCCTGTTCTTCTTACAAGCAATATGCAGTGGAGTGAAGCCATTCTGAAATTATAGACCAAAATAAAATCACATTTCATAAACTACAACTTTTTTGAAGCATTTTAATTGGCTTAAAGGTCAATCATTCTGATTGGATAATGATCACAGATTAATATAGGTGAAGCCTTCTGATTGGATAATGATCACAGACTAATATTGGTGAAGCCTTCTGACAGGATAATGATCACAGACTTATATAGGTGAAGCCTTCTGATTGGATAATGATCACAGATTTACATAGGTGAAGCATTCTGATTGGATGATAAAAACTTATAAATATTTACTATATTGCTAAACATAACCATACAACTAACCAAAGCTCGGCCGTTGGAGTCACACTTTCTGTCAAGGAGTAATTTGGCAGTATTGACATTGCCACAGTGAGAAGCTACATGTAATGGTGTCAGGTAATCCATGGTAACATCATCAACTGAAGCTTTATGGTAGAGTAGAAGTCTAGCACAGTCCACATGGTCACCTTGAGCTGCCATATGTAATGGTGTCAATCCATTCTGTAATAAACAATAAGAATACAGTCATTCAGTTGACACTATTCTGAACCATGAATAACCACCATTCTGTGTCTAAGGAATTGCAACTAAGACAAATAGATAAAATCCTTCTGAAAACCCCTACCCTCTGAACATAACATAGAAAACATACTTCTAGCCTAACATGAAAGAGTGATATATTTCTCTGAAAAGCATATTTGAAGCTGACAGACTTGAGGGAACTATTATAGACCTAAAAGCTTCATCTGTTTTCTACTTAGATGCGGAATCCTTGAGAAAAACAGTAATACAGTTAAAACCTCACCTAGCGACCGGAAAAAAACCTCTAAACCCCAATCATTTTTTAGACATGAAAGCATAATTCCTTCTTTACTTCAACTTGATAATAAAACCACTTTAATATTTCGACCATTTAATGTAATCAAAAGGTGGTTTAGATATGAGGTTTACTGTATACTAATGTTAAGACTTTCAAAGGGAATGTACATAGGACTTATATATACAGACAGAAGGTTATAACTATCTACCTTTGTTTTAGCCTGGTATGGTGCACCTCTGATAAGTAAAGTATCAACAACATTTTCATGACCACTTCTTGCGGAACAATGAAGGGGAGTTAATCCATCCTGTAAGATAACATAATACAATAATAACACATACAGCTTCCTAGAACAATACATAAATAACATCATCAGAAATAGGACTTCTAAAACAATAATTTAATCACCATCAGAAAAGATCAGACTCAAAAAGCATAAACACCAATCAATTGTTCTGTTAAAAAATGTCTTCAAGGGAGGAAATTCAAATTTCATCATGCATTCAAGAGTTTGAAGAAATTTTGTTTTCTCTAGGGTCCTAAGCCATCGCATCAAGAGCTATGGTCATATGGCAACTCTTCAAGCTACTGATGGAAGAAGACCTTGATCATCACTTAATTCAACGTGAATGAAATTAACAGCTATGAGCTGCATTCTAAAGACAATCCTGTATGATTTAGGACAGGAACTGACAGTAAAGACAAAATCACAGAATTTTCATCAAACTTACCCTAGTTTTCTCATCAATAGCAGCTTTGTTGTCCAACAACAGGGTGATCATGTTGTTCTTACCCCACCTACCAGCAACATGTAATGGAGTGATGTTGTTCTGAAGATAAAATAATCATCAATTTGCAGAATTTTTTATACTATACAAGGGAAGTTAATTAGCAGATAAAAAATACTACAGTACATATTTGCTATTTCTTTATATAAAGTTTTTATTAGTTATTATTTTTTGTTTTAAATCTGCACTACATAACAAATATCAAAATAGTTCTGTTTATCCATATTTGCTACTTTTTGAAGCTTTATGCCAATCAAAAAAATATCATAACATTTCTTACCTTAGCTCTAAAGTTGACATCTGCACCTTTCTGTATAAGCAGTGTACCAACATTGACATTGCCATAGTGAGAGGCTATATGAAGTGGTGTAAATCCACTCTGAAAAATAGGTACACATAAATAATCAACTATACATTTACCTACATATAAAAAGACTTCTTTCTACAAATGGTGTTAAGAACAGTTCCTACAAGTGATGTATAGAACAGCTAAGACTATAATATCAATGATAACTATGACAAATTTATGATACTAAGACATGAAAGAGACAATACATCACATCTTCTAATGATGACAATATGTGTTTTTATAAAACATGAATTATAACAAACTTTGTGCCAACAACTATGAATTAACACTTGATTCTTTACGAAAAGATTTAATGATCATACAATATGATTCATAAAACAAAATGTTTAACAGATCCATAAGACACTGTACAATATGAAAACAATCTAAATTTATATAATTAAAAACCGATACAACATAGCAGTATATTTATACAGTTCTTGGGTCGTCCTCTTCACAACACTACTGTCTGTATGAGACACATTTATCCTAACAACACATCAAAATCATGCAGAAATAAATGATAGAGAAATATTAAGGACAGAGTCACTCTTTATGTAGAACAAATAAGATATTCACACACATATAACCAATATAAATAACCTATACCAAGTATAATTAAACTGAGTCTTGAAATTAATCTTATGACTGGTTGATTTCAAGACATAAACAACCAATCAAAGGTCTGAATTCAAGGCGCTCCCAAAGTTCAGTTTTATAACTTCAAATTGTGTTCCTGTGTCACCAGATCATCTTTTGCCTTCTTTATGGGTAAACTCAAAATAATGCTTACAGCATTTGAGTACAAGTTAACTCTGATAAAAGAAAGATGACAATGGCAAAAAGAAACAAATACATTCATTTGTTAATGAAAGCAGCATGCTTGTTTGTATGAACAGAAATATTAATGATTTTCAGGTCTAATAGTAAAACGTGTCTAAAAAATCACAGGGCTTAATATTTTTCTTTGAGTTCGATGACAAAAGCCATATAAAAATACCTGGAATATTTAGTAACACTAATATCACCATTATCAGGTTATTAAAATTCATTTCCTGGATATAACACCAGTACTGATCTCTTACAGAAGATGGCAATTTTATTAGGTGACACCATACCCCAAAACTGCTTTTACTAAATGTGCTACCATAGCCCACGTAAGCAGGTATTGTATGTCATTGTAGAATGTGGATTAAAAGCCGGTAAGAAATGAACTAAATAAGGTGCACACAAAATCAAAATCAAGCAAATAAACTTATTACAGTAACAAACTTGAAAGGCGACTAAAGAGGTGAAGGTCACAACATCTTTCAAGGTCACAAATATTACAAACCTTAGTTGTATCATTAACAAGTCCTGCACCCTGAAGAAAGCGATAAGCATAAAAGTGAACTAACATGAGCTCCGAACACTTTAATCAGATAACACAAATATTTAACCTTGGGCATATGATTATAATTGGGCACTTACTCCCACTCAGAACTGATACTAAAATAAATCAAAGTACTAAAAGTACTTATGGACACTGAACTTACATAGAGTTGTGCTGCAACTTGGAATGGAACTGGTTTAACAACTGCATGGTGGATTAGAAAAACATAGTACTTAGGTCTGCATCAAAATTCACCCACGCTAAGCGAGTGATGGCTGTATAGAAAGCTAAACTATTGTTCTATTTCCAAAATTTAAATCAAGTACAAAATCTGCAAGGTTTTTAACCATTAATACTATTTGATTATTATATTTGAACCTTGTGCTGAAAAAATTTTCATATCTTGTAACATATAGATATCAAAAAGTACATTAAGCACTTTGATTTTCTGAAATATGAGTATTTTCATCATTTTGATTTTACCTGCTATATTACATACATTCAGCACTAAAATTTTCATTTGAAATTAAAGTTCATTCAGTATTTTGATTTTAAATGCTTAAGCACTCCATGTGTTCATATTTCAATATTTTATTGTAACACAATCTTATAAATTATCATTCGCCAAGTGGGCTTGTTTACCTGAATGATAACACTCTTATCAAAATCATACAATAATATTCTAGAGCAAAATATAACAGATGTATTTAGGTCAAGATAAGAAGACTTATTACAACAGTTCCATCACAGACTAAAATAAGTCTATGAGTCATGATGCTTGAAGAGTTGAAATCTTTAAAATATTAAGCTTGTTCCAATTCTTATAAAACCACTTAAAGAGCAGATAGAATCTTTTCTCAGGTAAGAATCTTGCTGAACCTTAACAATTCAGGTTTTATCCAATGGTACAAATTTACTATTTCAGTTTTTTTATTATAAATATACAACCTCAATCCAGGGCGAGACTCATTTCCTTAAATAACTTTAAGTTTATCAATGACAAAAAAGCCTTGGGACTATTTAAATAAACAGTTTTAGTATTTCGTATCTTAGAAATTAATTATGACAGTTAAAGTGGCATTAAATTTACAGATACTATAAAATTGCAATAAACTGAACAGATTTCATTTCAAGAAAATTAATTCAGAAAACCAGATTGCTATAAACCACACTGATAATACATTTCGTGCAGAGTCACGTGCATTGAACTGTATTATGGCATTATGCTTGCGTACATTATTTTCTTCAGGGAGGGGGGGATAGAACACATGCAACAAATGTCTAATAATCCTAAAATGAGTCAGAATTTATTGACAACAGTATTGATCTCTGGAAACCACAGATGACTGATTCAGCCTTCAATAGAACACATTCCAATAATTACAAGAGGGAGATGGAAAGATAGAAATAGAAAGATATTCAATAAAGTCTTAGAAGCAGTGATGCAGGCAGTACTCAGACCGAGAGAGATGTGGGGGTGAAAGTATGAATAATGAGATCACTGAAGAGAGAAAGGGGGCCTTTATCATAACCTTGTAATAATCATGGGTGATAAATGTATAACTTCACCATTATAGATTACAGTGTGTGAGCGATTCATCAGATTTGAATATTTTATCATTTAATGTCTGAATCAACTACAAACTATAAACAATCAATACAGATATTTTCCCCATATTCTAGAAAAAAGAAAGAAAGAAGATATTAGTCAATAAATCTGAAGTCTGGTTTCCAATATTCCATCAAATGGCCTTAAGTATACAGTAACATTTGAGCAGAAAAAAAAACATAATGTAGTCTGAACATTCATATACATTATGTAATTCAAGTAGCGAGCATCTAATTTTAACAATCCATTTTTTTTTTTAATTTTATGATTCAAAACCACAGAATATAGCTATTCAAACTCTCAAGAAACTATAATCATAAATGTATAGTAAGTATCTGCACTCATTCCCTTGCTATAAGATTAATACTCTACAACTCTAAATCTGTATTACCGTAATCGTTATTATCTTTATTGCACAACAACTCTTCATTACAACCAGTAAAAAAGTTGTTGAGTTTACAGTTATCCGACCTAGTCAATTTTTTTATGTTAATCAACCGTTAAGTTTGTAACAGCAGAATCCCAAGTACTAACACATGATGTTATGGGCATGTTTGGATAAAAAATAATAGAAAATTTGGTAACCATAATCTTTTTTTAAATTTTAGCCTTATACAACTGAAATTCAACTAGGAAAAGTTCTGAACCCCTAAATAACCCTTAATAGCTAAAAATTTAGCAGAATATGCTACTAAATAATAATCACTAACATTTCTGTTCTTGTAACAATTGTATTATATTCTCAGCCAAGTGTTTTACACCTACATAATAATTTCAGCTGTTACACACTCCAGGTTGTTTTTTTATTTAGCTTTAGTTTTACAACATGAGCAAGTCATGATGGAGTAATTCACGAATAGTGGAGTATTGGCAAAGCTATTGGTGTGTTTCCTGAGCAAAAATAGCTTATTATTGATATTAGTCATCCAACTTCATTGATTTTATGCTTAGACTTAAATGAATACAGTACAGGTAGAGAGTTTGGAGTCATTGTTAGAAATTTAAAATATTCAATATTGACTATGTAGTGAGCATATAGATGAATGAATTATGATGCTTGATACAGATATATCGAGGGTTCAGCGCAACAGTGTCGTAACTCATATTGAAATAAGAACAAGTTACAACTGTGTTGCGCTGAGCCCTCGATATTGATCATTCAACATTTACTAAATGATTAATGTAAACAACATTTCTAACAGACTAGGAAAACAGCATTCCCTACACCACAACCTTGCATGAACATTATAATATACTTAATGTATTATTAATTAAAGCATAATCTATATCTACAAATGGCAATTAACTGGCAAAAATATAGAAAAGGTAAAGCAGCAATGCCTGATAATGACATTTGATACCAATAAGCCAATATAGTATGCCAATAAAACCTATTCCCTCCTATTTCTTTAAGCAATAATAGCTCCAATGATTTATTATAATAATTATGAACTAATTATTTAAGTACTATACCTTAGTTTCAAGGTCAACAGAAGTTTGTTCATTCTGTAAAAGAAGTGCAGCAGATTTTGTGTCGTCTTTCTTGGCAGCAATATGTAAAGCCGGGAGTCGCACCTTGCCTTTTGTGTCATGTTCAAGAAGGACCGCAACCACTCTCTCGTGACCTTGCTGTAGAGCAACTGCCAAGGGAGTGAACCCATCCTGTTAAAAGATAAAATGTCTCAAATGAGTTTCTAGAGGCTGGTTGATCTTATACATAAAATCTAACAAGATTGTCAAAAAAAACAAATGCTCAAATATTAGAAAATAAAACCAAGAAAATTAAGAAATACTCTAATAAGAGATTTAAGGACTATTTGCTTGTGTTTATAAACGAAAGAAGTGCAAGGTCATACATGCATGAATATATCTAAGAATCATTATGAACACAAATACACAACGCAGCAATCCCACCTGCAGATATAATATCAATGTATAACGAGATAATAATTGGAATAGCAACAAAAATAGTTTATGATTGTACTGATGACATAATTACAACAGAAATGCATAAAATCAGTAATGAGTCAATAAATCTAACATTAGCATAATACTCTTGGGGAAATGAATGGAAGCTTTTCTGAAAACAGTTCAATCAGAATCAATATGGCCGTAAACTTGATCAAGGTAACAGTGAACTATTATTGACAACTAACAGAGAACACAGAGAAGATTTTTAAGCTTGTAAACTATTGACAGTCATCCTCATAACTGAAAGATGTTGTAAACATTATCAACAGCTAACATGATCAACTAAGATTTTTACATGCTGCAAATTATTGACATCTAGCATGATCATAACATGTGTTTTTTGGCTTTAAGCTATCGACAGCTAACATGTTTTGGCCACAAATTATTGACAGAGCTAACATGATGTTAACATGAGTGTTTTAATTAACAGCTAACATGATCATAATATAGTGTTTTGGCCACAATTATTGATAGCTAACATGATGTTAACATGAGCCTTTTGGCCTTAAGCTATCGACAGCATACATCAGTATTTATCTGTATATAATGGACCGCTAAGCAAATCACAGTGAGCTGCTTTTATAAATAAGTTAAGATAAACGAATAAGGTTCATATCAAACACTAATGTTTGGGTAATAAAGTAAATCTAATTTATAAACAAACCTTCCTTGGCTACCCATCAAAGTCATTATTGTAAACTGTGTAAGTGAAACATGCAAACAGGAAGTGTTTATTAGTTAAATAAATTCTAAACTACAATATGAGCTTTGGAACAATTGATTTTATGATGCTATACACTTACAGACAATTACAGAATATTTATACAATATATTGACAATTCTTTTCAGTTCTTTTAAGTATGCAGAATAAAATTGCTGACAAGTTAAAATAAATAAAAGATATCAATCATGTCCTTAACTTTCTTTCATATTCAAAATATCAACCCAACAAAGCAGCAGACAGATGGTACAATGGAACCACTTTACAGTTTGATAATGTGACCACCTAATTTATTTATTTATCAGCCGTTTAATGGTTGATATGGTCATTTCAGAGCTGCAACAGAGAGAGGGGAGATAAAATACAGGAGAACTTACATCCATTCATTTTTAAAATAGTTTTTCCTGGATCTTAATCATGTCCAGTGTAAAGTACCGATACATGCCTCGCCCTTTGTCCTGAGATTTTCTAGACACAGTACTAAACAACTAAAATACATCTTTAAAGTTGCTTAAAATAAAATTATCTAAAGGTTTAGGAATCCAAGTGATATCCACCATTGAAGGCTTTTGCAAGGTCACCTTACTATGCCTTACAGTAAGACCACCTTGGTCAGATAAAAACTGATGCTTTTAAGTTAAGGGTAATCTTGTAATCAAGTCTGCTCTTAATATGTAGAAAGACTAGATAAGATATTATATCATCATATGCAATAATATCATTCATATATAGATAAATATGATCACAAGCATGGAATATGTAACCAAGTATGAGTAAAAATGTTATACAGTGCCAAGCAAAGTCAACAACAACATCTTGGTGATGCTTTCAATGTATAAATATATATAAATGTTAGCAAACTAGCAAACACTACTATCTCATTAGTTTCTCTTTTCTACTCTACCCTGACTTCCATAAATCACTAGTACCATGTTATATAACAGTAGACAACTAGATTAATACTGTAAGTCGGTTCCAGGATCTAAATTGTTAACTAAATATTTTACTTTCAAAATCAATATAATTAGGACACAGCACTAAATATGTTTGGATTTCATCAGCTAGGGAACCAGTCGCATAATGCAACTATTATGTAGGTACATTTTTGGACTCGGGAAGAAACAGTCCAATAAGGAGTTTGAATTTTAAGACTGCAGTCTTCCGTACTTAAGATTTTTAACATCAGACAGCAGGCATTCCATGTTGTATGGCTAATTAACAAAAATTGCAAGCTTAAACATTAGTTAAGTCATGGAACATTCTATTAAAAATTTAAAAAAAACAACACAAAATTGTATGCAATGAAATAAAATGTTCATTGGAGAGATTAGTGAAAGTCATAATTATGTAGCCTTGTCACAAATCATCTCTATACAGTAGGCCTGGAATACACTGATAACTATAAATTATGTATAAGATTATTAATGTTTAAACTCAGAAATTGTGAGGATCAAAGGTTTATAAAGGAAAAAAAGATTCCAGATCAGGAACTTTGAAGGCTGTTCACTGGCCAATAACAATATGTTTATGCCAAGTTTACAATCTAACAATCTTCATCCAATGAAGAAATGAAAAGAAAATGTTGTTTACATAATACCAATCTAAATTAAGTGGCATTAAGCAATGTTGTGTAACACTTAATTGGTTCTCTATTTATGACATTAAAAAAAACAAAGAAATGGAGTCACTGTAGATCAGTGTAAAAATGCAGCTTTATTATGTAACCACTGTGGACAAATTGCAAGGAATTCATGAAAACATAAATTATTCTTGAACTGTTCTTGCATACTTCATGAATTAGTTCACGAAGTATGACTAACTATTTGAAAGAGGCAATAAATTTAACTTATAAATCTGTGAGACACTAGGTAAAATATTTAACACAAACTTAATGCAGTTTAAATGAGACAAAGACAATTTCAAAACATTGAAAATGCATATTAAGCAGATTATGATTCTAATTATTTCAGAAAATTCTACATGTCACAGTTTCACCAATGGTCAGTAATTATTGAGTTGTTACTGTCTATAACATGGTACATATTGACAGGAAGCATCCCTACCTGTGAAGATACACTCCTTCTATCTCCAGCTACCTGACTGTTGTTATTGAGTCCCTAAAATCATAACCTCTAGTACATATCACATGCAAGCTATTCTCATGTCACCATGACATTAGCAAAAACATAGAAAAACAAAATGGCGATTATCATAAAACTATTACATTAGTGCAAAGTATACAAATAGTTACATTTAATTAAACAAGAAAAACAAAAACATTACATAAACAAGAGGTAAGTTAAACTCAAGATATTGCAACAAAACCAAATTCAAGATTCATTTTCTTGGATCTTTGTTACCAGGGTAACATGGAATGACAATTTTACTGCAATTCCAGACTGAAACCACTGAAACAGTTGCTAACAAAATGTCAAATATCAATTAACATCAATAAATATTTTAAGGACAATTTTTCCCAAAACATCTTTCATCGAAATTTCGTAACATAGATCCAAGAATATATGAGAACTAAAATATTAAAGTGTTTTATATACAGCAATAGAGCTCACATCAGGACAGTAAGAATTATGGTATTCAAATCAAAGAACTTAGGTCAACAAATCACGAGCATAACTGTTTAAGGTTATGTTAAGACCAAAGAATTAGTGTATTATTTTCATTAGTTTAGAATAACATCATAGGTTCTTTTACCAGCCAAAGTAAATTTATATCATTTCCATATCTTTATTGGGATTGTTCTGAACCAATGAAAACATTACGTCAAACTAATAGATATTTTAATCTAGATCCAACAGTACAAACTAATGAATCAATTCGGTGACAATTACATGAGACATTTTTGTACATGAACTAGTCAAAATCAATACCAAATTCCATTACAGTATACAGTTCTACAATAGGGTAGTAGTGTGTCATGTGCCCTACACCAAATTTCCTGCTGAAGTCTCATTTATTATGTATGAACTTAATATTGTTCTTGTATTTCTTGCACCAGAAAAACAATCTGCATTTTGCATTACCAAGTACTAGTGACAATCAATGGTGCTGACTTAAAAGCAATTTTATCTTATTACAGCAAACTATTTCTAAGACATTTTCGTAAAAAAACTTAAGATGGGAAAATTGATAGAGGGAAAATTGATAGAGAATTTGAATATCAAAATACTTAATTATAACAATTTAGAAAGGATCAATGATAGCCAAACCCTGAATACAAGTAAATGAGCTTAATCCTCCTCTATTCATTATAATTAAACAATAAGACACAGTGCTTATCTAAGTATAGTGATTTTGCATTTCAAAGTTGAATTTGTAAAGAAGTATAGTAACAGCTAGAGGTGAACTGAAAAAGGAGTATCCCAAATGTCATAATCGCAAAATTAATGCAATAAAAGAGGCATCCCAAATAAGGATTTAAATTTCATATCACTGTAATATATGAAGTTCTATAGATCTGTATGTTCGTGTAATTGTAAACCTTTATTCAAACAAGCCTGGCTTCCAACAATCATAGGCAACTTAATCAATAGATTTTGTAATACTAAACAGGGATCCTGGATTTATCAGGACAATTTTCCAATTAATGATAATGATACAATGATTACAGATTAACCCTTGGAATGGTAACTGACTGCTTATTTGGTACACAAATAATATCTTTAAACATTATAGGGGAACCAGAGGAATGAGGATATAAAGTAAATGATTCAATAATTACAAAAAAAGGTACACACCAAAGTGGAAAGTAAATAGAATATTACAACATGAACAACTGGAGAACTTATAGGAAAATGTGTACTTTAAATAAATGCGATGAATAATCCAACAACAGTTAACAACAAAAGTTGACAAAACATATGTCTACATATAAGTCAAATGCATAGTTGCAGTTTGTATTGCAAAATGCTTGATAATTCATATCAAACAATGTTGCCTTGTAACATGCATTAATTATAAGATAGACCTACATTGAATATTCCATCAAGCGCTTAGCTTGAGGGAGGGACATTGTTTTGGCCTCATTTTCTACTGGGAGGGACATTGTTTTGGCCTCATTTTCTACTGGGAGGGACATTGTTTTGGCCTCATTTTCTACTGGGAGAGACATTGTTTTGGCCTCATTTTCTACTGGGAGGGACATTGTTTTGGCCTCATTTTCTACTGTCTGTGTTAGTATAACTCCTTATGCCTCTAAATTTCCTTATATTCACAAAACATTTCAAAATAAAGCCCAAAATTAATGAAACCTACAGCGGGAGGAGAAATTTGTCAGTATAAATGTAAAATTTTGACCACTCATGCAGAAAGTATACAAATTATTTAACAACATACAATCTTATGGGAAGTTAAGAATAAGAAAACAAACAACAAACACACACAGCCATCAACCGAAATCTTAATGTACAACTATTTCTGTGAGTCCTATCATCTCATAAACTGTAGACACATGCAGCCAAATAAACCAAACCATAAACTGAGCTTTAAAGGACTGAATGGCATACATACCACAGTGGAGAGACTCTGGCTAGCCCCATTAGCCAGAAGAAACTTCACTACATCCGAATGACCTTCTTGAGCAGCCATGTACAGTGGTGTAAAGCCAGTCTGAAATATAAAAATTGTAATAACGTAAAAGAAGTCTAAACTTTCATGGAAAAAAGGGCCTTATTTCAATCATATTTTTTTCTTCAAACAGATTTTTTATGCACTTTCACATAACTTTTTGTAAAAAACACCCATAAATAAAGGTGTCATAAAATTAATGTAAAATTTCAGGCACTTAGAATCAACAAATCAGGCTTCCAAAAATGGCATTTGCTCACAAGTCGAGTAGCAGGCATTGACATAAATTATTAGTAAAATAAAAAAAGATGCCGTAAACAAATATCTCAAGGTAAACCCAGTAGCTGATGCAACATCTCTAGAAACAGCATGCTATTCTGCTTGTAAAATTATATTCTTAGATACATCTTCCAGAAAATGATTTCAGTGTAATCTAATTTTTTAGAGAAACCTCCCTGTTGATCTATCTTCATTGAATACTGCTTATAGAGAGTTTACCACAGCATGAAGCTTTGGTTAAGACTAGAAGTGAGTAAATCATTTTTAAAGACCACATTAAGAGTATGCATGTTACATTTCGGTAACAACTTAAGACATACACTACTAATACTGTGCCTTAAAGCACAAACTAGTAAAATAACACTATTTTATCATTGATACAAAGGTATGCATTTCCATCACAAAATCAAAAACTATTTTTGGGGGTCCAATGCTTAATCATTGTATCATATATAGCTAAATTAAAAAGAACAACAAACCGAGATAAAGACACAGGGTAACGAGGATAAATGGTAGAATGATAGGAGTTCAAAGGGATTCAAATGATCAAGTGAATTCCAAGTAAATTCTAGCAGAGCAGAGAAGACAAATCAATAAGGATATAAACGGATCAGCTGAATGAGTACCATATAATTGCTTGTAGGTTCACAAATGCAGCAGGAAATTATCTATGCACATCTGGTGCCTTAGAAATAAGCGTCTGGATAGTTAAAGAGCTTACTGCAAGAGTTGCATTATTTATAGACAGGTTGACTGAATATATGGAAGCTGAAAAATGACAACATCAATAGCAAGTTGACTCAGTACAAATATTGTGTTGCCTTTATATGATTTTGACTAGATATATTCTCACAAGGTTGGATCAAGCACAATTTTGAAGCTTATTCTATTTCATTACAAACAATCTCAAATAAAAATTCACGACACAGTCTCATGGTAATGTTGAATCACAATTTTCATACACAGCATTTCACAGACATAATTGGGCCTTTAAAAGCTATCATCATGTACAAGTTTACCATGTAAATAATAAAGTGTTTCTTACAACTTACAAAACAATTGGAGAAGTATTGCCAATTTTACCACAGAAGGTTCTACTGCATTAACCAAGACAGAGTAATATACATTCCTTGTTTACAAAAAACTATATCAGTTTAACACATACAACAATTACGAAGCATAATAACAAAAGTCTGCCATTCACAGTGGCACTGTTTGTGTGCATTTTACCAATTTAACCATACTGTACCTGTGTTAGGCTACCAAAAAAAAATTCTAGTTTGGCATAACAAAACCCAAGAACATTTAGAAAGATTTAAAGAAAGTTAAGAAATAACAGTATAAAGCAACAACAACAAAAAATACTAGATTGGCATAACAAATTCTGGAAGAATTAAGTAATATAATGTATCATTTTGTCCCAAGACATTATCATTTAATATATCAGTATGACTTTAAAAAAAAGAAATAAAACTCAATCTTCACTTAAATTCTTTTTTAAGCTGTAGCAAAAATGACAAATTAATGCCTAACAAAGAATGGCATACACAAAAATGTCCATCATTTTTTACCCTGATAAAATCAAAGGGAGGAATTCAGTGCATATTTTTCCCAAGACAGAACAATAAACATTGCCTGAACATAACTACTCAATAAGTGAAATACAATGAAAAAGGTACTCAGTATGCTTTCAATTATGTTTTATTGAGAATGACAAACAGAAATTACCAGCAACAAGCATGGGTGAGAATTTATCAGACAGACAAAGCCAGAGGTAATTTGAAGGACAGATGGATAGGTGCAAGGTAAATTACTGATGGCAAACTTTCAAAATCTGCAATAAACCGCATTGTTCTTTATGAATTATTACTTAATGAATCCAAGAATGACATTTTTGACCTTGACATACCTGAGCTTGCACATTAACCTTGGCGCCATTAGCAACCAGCAACTTAACAATGTCTTCATGACCAGCAAGGGAAGCAATATGGAGAGCTGTGTTTCCTTTCTGTAAATAACGGAGAAAAACATTCAGAAATAATCAATTTCTACACAAAGTAACTTACACAGAAGATGAAAATACAATAGCATTGATCAAAATCACAAAACCTTTTTGCACGCAATTTCTTCAAATAACTTAAAACTTTAACATAGACTGCAATAGTTTCTCTCAGATGGGTACAACTCCCATTAAATCAATATGACATACTCGATACAGGCTTGCCACATCTGTATACAAGTAAAATTCCCAACTCTCCCAGACTTTTTCATAGTATTTTTTTTGGCAAATTCCTGATTTAAATTTTGACTTTAAAGTTTGGCTAGTCAGGTTAGTAGCACATTGTAGACTAGGATGATTGTTGTAGAAAGCATCCTTGATTGTTACTGACAGTGTATATAAAGCGAATCTCAATAAACTGATGCCAATTGACCATTTAAAATAGCTTTTCATAAATGCAGACAGCAATTCAAACTATGTTACTTGTCCTCATCAACAAACGCTTGCATGTGATAACGGCTGTGTTTTATTTACTCCCTATAATAACTTCCACTAGTTTCGTACCTAAATTAGTTTGAACATTTGTACTTTTCCCACCTTTTCACTGATGTCATAAAAATCTAGGCGTTTTTACGACCAGAAAAAGGGAAACAGACTTTAAAACATTCCCAACTTTTTCCGGTTTTCCCGGTAGCTTGGGAACCCTATTGATGGCGAGAAATCACATGAAAATGTTTGGAACTACTGCATTCATCATCATCATCATCCGGTTGAAGGGTTGGAATCCATAATAAATTGTTGAAATCCCTGTTATGAAATTCTATGAACATCAGTTCAGCTTGTATGCTGTTGATTTGATAATAATAAGGAATGAACTATGTCAACATTTTTGCAGTAATATAAACTCAGAAATTAAACATATAAACAAACCTTAGTAGATGCTTCTACGCTTGCTCCACGCTTCAGAAGTTCTGTTACTATGTTGATGTGACCCTCCTTGGAGGCCAAATGTAATGCATTCAACCCATTCTGTAATATAATATCAAACATAATTCATCAAACAACTGAACTAACAGAGCCATACTTAATACAACAAGACCTAACAGAGCCATACTTAATACAACAAGACCTATCAGTTCCTATGGTTACAGACACAATGATCAAGAAGTTGAAAAATAAAGTTTCAAGTTCTGAAACTTCCAGCAAATAGGACATGTACACAAAAAATGCAACAATGTAAGCTACATGTGGTCAAGTATGTAAAACTCTTCTCAACAAGAATGATTTTTGAACACTTACAGCCCAATTGACTGACCAATCAGAATTTATATTCTCAACAAATGCAAGGGAAGTTCAAATTTGTAACCAGTTGTTGAACACTAGGCATACAATTATATAACATTCAACTTCACACAGATTTGCACAAAACAATTTATTCATACAAGAACCTGTGCTTGGTTAGTCAAAGTCACAGTATAAAACATATATAATACTAAACATATTGTACACATTGAACGTAAGCAGTAAAATGCATAGTTACTGACACATAAAAAGAGTTCAGTAAAAACATTGAGATGGATAAAGAGATACATAATGTTGAGGAATTTACTACATCAAGAATGAGTCCCAGGGAAAGCATTGAAATTTTGTAACAGAAATGCATTTGCAGTCTTTGCAATATATCCCATGGTACGAACCATAAAACATAATAAAATACAACAAAACAAAATGTCTGAATGCTGAGGCAGAGATAAACAGTCTGGAATATTCAGTAATAGTTCTTGATGTTCATGATGAAAACAGTCTGAGTCAGAAAGGAGAGGATTGTAATGGTGGATCAATATCTGAGTATAAAACAACATTATATTCATAAATATGATTTACTGACTCAAGTTTTAAGAAGACTTGGCTTTTAGGCAAGCATCATAAGCTAGACACATTTCATATAAGAATATTGAAAATGAAATTTAAGATGACATTAAGTTTGAATAAATATTACCTCTGTCAAATTATAATTCACTAATTAAAGAATAGTACAAGAAACATTCATTATTTCATGAATTCCTGTGGAAGGGGTACTGACAATGTAATGCTTCAATATCTCTGAACACATTCTAACATTTGGTTCCCACTAAATTGTTTAAATAGCATATTGTTCATTTTACACATGGTGTTGCCACAAATGTCAAAAGCTTTAAGCATAATCTTTGACATAATCTCATGTGGTCAAAAGATGTTCAGTACACTTGGGCTGAACTACTTTAAACATGTTCATGCCAAAGCAGTTCTCTGAAATTTATTGGTAAAACATCTATCTATATTCAGACCATCTTTAAAGTTACAATGTATTTTTGCATCATAATCTATAAACTTTAAGACATTGAATTCCCTAGTTTTCTGTGCATGCAGTATTTATATTCACCATTCAATATCGTTACATAATAATGAAACAATTTATGAAGCACTTTCATCATATGGTACCACACCACAGAATAGAATAGACACACCAATCCCATGATCTCCAGTAAATACATGTTCTACAATTACCCTAAGACTATAATAGACAAAGTCAATGCAGACCTCAAATCAGGCGCACCAGCCATCAATAAAGTCATAATAAATAGAAGACAGGAGACTAAACAAACTAAGAGGATTTCCCTCACTTATTAGCTGCCCATGGAGGTTTTTAATGGCCAAGGTTTTAACATAAAAATAAACACCAAGCTTAGATAAGTTCCAGAGACTGGAATTATAGTCAGAAGTTGTAAATACATCAGCAAAAAGTGTAGAAAGGGGCTAAATAAGAGAAAAGGTTTTTATGATTTCGGCATGGTAGCCCAACTAGAAATCAATACATGGTCCAAGAGATCCACATATTTTTGGATTGGATTATGCTTTGGTGTTTATTTTTTGATATTGCATTCTTTCCCCCATTTTCGTTTTTTCCATTTTCCAGAAAAAAATGTAAACAAAGTGGTCTATGGTGTTTAAGTACCTACCCTCTGATAAATAAAGCAGAATGCTTTGGGAGAGCTTAACACCGTATTAAAGTAATAAAAAGTATATATTATTACGCTATAAATCTCAGGTTCAGATAAATACATTAAAATGTCTAACCAGTTGTCCAGAAGATGATATGAAGACTAATAAAGGGAAAGTTTAAAAATCAGCCGCAAACAGTGCATAGAAAATGATTCAAGGATGTTTCTAATCACTTCAAAACCTTCAAGTGAAACAGAAGTATTCACTTAACTTATGACCAGTAAAACAGTAAGCATCTCTTAAAAAATATGATGAGTTGAGGTATCTTTACAACAACTGTGGCATCAAGTCAGATGTTCACAATGCAAGTATCTCCTTTTTGTTACATGGTAGGGCAATAAAAAATGTAATATCTTGTTAATCGTAATTAAAAGTATCCTGTAAAACTTGGCATGAAGAAAATCCATCCAGTTCTTTTGTATATTTGAACAAATAACTGCAAGATCTATCCAGATGAAATTAATATATTCACATAGAAGAGACACACATAATTATAAGACTTTGAATATATGGGTGTCTCAGTAAGTATTATTGTTTATTTATTTATTTATCTGTTGCCTAACGGCCCATTCAACAGCTATGGTCATTTCAGGGCTGCCCTAAAGAGAGAAGATACAGGAGAACCAGGCATTTATATCATCACTGTTACTTCAAATAGATTTTCCTTAGGCTCTTTATCATGCCCAGTGTAAAGCACCGATACACTGCTCTTTTTTTCATGAGATTTTCGAGACACAGTGCTTGGCTTGTTAGTTGGGACAGGCACACCGAAAAAGTGTCCCTGAGAAAAAGCATTATTGACACAAGCACAATAAGAACTGGCCCCGAGGTTATAAAACTTGAGAACGGTCTCCAAGCTCAAAGCTCAGTGTTTCGTTCTCAAAGTATTACAGTTGAACAGATAGAGCTGATTAATGTTTGAATACATATTCAGATCAATTATGGTGTCAGACTAATGAATCAATAATATCATTATTGTCTGATCACAATTAACTTAGAACCATTGAAAGACAAAATGCGAGATTTGAGCACGGAGTCCGATCTCAAGTTTTATAACCTCGGGGCCTGATGTCAGTAAGACACGACTATACCAGATGGTGTGAAACAATCAATGGCTTAATATTTACATGAGTACGATGTATGGCTGAATTCCTTACATGACAGAAACAGATATCACAGATTTCTCAATAGAGGAATAAAGATAAACCTGCAATTAATGTTTCCCATAAAATGATTTAATGAATCCCAGATAATCATGATTTGTGAAGATTTTCCAGAAATAAACCAAGCACAGTGAAAAGACCTTTAACTTCTCTCTTACACTATACTTCATACGATGGTATTGTTCTGTAGATTTTTAGGAATTGACTGACAAAAATACTTTAACAACACTCAGTCCTCAAATCTGTATAGAGAGACCTTGATTTATTTGTGTGGCATTTCCCTTGCTGGGCTTGTTTTTTGCTTAAGTTATTAAACCAATTGCGTGTGAATTTTCAACGGACTTTAGCAGGTGCCCGATGATATGTTTTAATACTTACAGGATTGCTTGTATTGATATCTGTGCTACCATTGAGGTACTCCAACACTTCATTCAAGTTCCCATCACGTGCTGCACGCAAGAAGCTTGTGTTTCCGTCGGTCTGAAAGTATATAAATACAATTCATTAAAATGAATGAACTGAAAATCACTTTTCAGTAGATTTAACACAGTTTTTCAATGATGTTTCAGTTATATATATAATATATGTATCATGGCAGTTGGTTCACTAAACTATATAGTTTTCCAGTATTTTAACCAACACTTACTTACCCTTCCACAAGGGGCAGACAACTTCTCCAAATTGGGAGGAAAATCAGCGATTTTGTCAAATTTTCATAGAGGAACCTTCAGTGG
The DNA here is from genome assembly GCA_964023205.1 of Lutraria lutraria. Lineage (NCBI taxonomy): Eukaryota > Metazoa > Mollusca > Bivalvia > Venerida > Mactridae > Lutraria > Lutraria lutraria. Next base: position 35,411,464 of record OZ026836.1, read on the forward strand.
TCAGACAGCATTCAAACCTTGCCTGCTTGGACCATGATCCAGCCAATGTAAATCATTCATATTAATCGCATTGCTAATATGCAAACGTACACATTCAACAATAAAACTGAAACCAAAACAATCAAATCGTTGACATCTCCAGGTTATTTATTAACTGCGCCCCCCCCCCCCCCCCCCCCCGAGGCGTTTAGTGATTAGCCACAGTATAAACGGTCTGGCTTGGCTTTCGTTTTTATACAAGTTTATACCACCATTCTGTAAGAATGTAGAGAACAAGACTACTGCAGAATTTCGAAGAGAACATTTTTCTTAAAGTATGGATACTATTTGAGATATTTATAATGAAAAGCAGTTGATTGGAGATCTAATCTAGTTTTTAAATCCTAAACAAAAAAAGAGTTTTTGTTTCATCTCGTTTATTTTTAGACTTTATTTACTCTGCAGCAAGCGGTACGCGGAAAAGCAATAACACCGAGGAATACCACTGTACATAAACTGTCACATACAGATTTCAAGCAGAGTTGGTCAGGTTGAATTAACCGGTAGAAAAACCGATTTATATGCAATGTACATCAATTGGAGCAGATAATTGGTGGTTTTCGCACCATATATTTTTAGCAAGCACCAGTTTTATTTCGTTGTATGTAAATTTGTTCCCAACAGATTTCGTCGGAGGGTCACATAGCCAAAGAGTTAAATTTTTCGGACACTATAATTTTGATACTGTATTTAAACTCGGGAGACTGATATCGCCAAGTCTAAATTGGTTCAATATTCATCTGTGGAGTATAATTATTATTATTTTAGGCATAAATGTATGTTCCTGAATTTTTTGGACAAGTAAACATATACCGGAATAAAAATACATCCTTAACAATACTGGTCTGTAAAGTATCTGTTAGTATCTTATGTTAGAAAGTGTTTAAATACCACATCTTAGACCAAGTAGAAGAAAATTCAATAATGTAATTAGAATGTTTCGGATGTTCCAAGATGCATAGCATCTCACAGCTATAGAATGATGTGCACTTAGCTAATTAGTACTGATCTAATTAAGAGACGGTGCTTAATTGTTAAAATCTTTCCTGGCAACAAATTTAGCTTATTTTGTTTGATTAACCATCTAAAAATTCCCTTCTCTTCATCTTTCTGATGGATTCTGACAACAGCTACCAAACATATGTAATATTTATGATAGGTTTATCATTCTTATCACTTATATAAGCAACATCTATCCCCGGATATCCGCAAGGTTATCAGAGTCTTTATCTATGTCAGTATTAGACTCTTCAATAGAATTTAACATTACACATTAAAGTTTTGTATCTAGCTTTAATCTTCCTCATCAATGGCTGCTTCCAGGATAATTAAACTATAATTCTGCAATGAAGAACTATGATAAGATAAATAACTGACACATTTAAGGCCAGCCTAATAAAATGCTTGCTAGCTGGCCTAACAATGTTCATAGATGAACGTCATATGTTTAATTGATTTCAACATTAAGAAGCAGATTACTCTATAGTACTGTAGCATATTGATCTATTCAGTAATGGAATTTGAACTCAATGATGCTTATTATCACTGATTTTGTAACAAGCAGAGGCTATTGAAAGACTTTTTAAATTTTAACAAGCGAAAGTTATCTTGCAGTATATTGATTTCTCCGATGCAAATCAACTATCTATGGTGGGGTATCTGCATCAAATTCAGAAATATCATGCAGATAGAACCAGAGAAAAACCCTAAACAATCTCCCTACAAATACATGAGCCAAGATAGAAATTAGGTCTTTATAGGTATCCAAGCATGATTTAGTTCCTACATGTAAATTAAGTACCTATGAAAAATTCCAAGGAGCAGAAACTGGGTGAGCTTATAAAATAGAATGAGAACTCAGGTACCACTCACACAGAATCAAAAGAGAAACTAAGTGATTCAAACTCATCATAGAACTACAATTAGATTCAGAATTAATTACTAACAAATCTATAAGAATTTCGTTAATCTCAGGAACTTCAAAGCTAACTGATAGAATGAATGGTGAAATGTCTCCTAGAAGCAGAATAATGTGCAAGATGAAATGATAGACATGACTTTCTGATAGAAGGCAATCATTTGTAGAACTTGGATTCAAAGACTTTCTTTAGACTAAGGTAAATAACATTTAGTACAAAGTTGTAAGGTATGCATTCGAACAAAGTTAATTACAAAAGTAGTAAACATAAACATGTTTTACTTGTTTGCTAGTTTGTTTTACGCTCCATTTCAACAGTCAGAGTCATATGAGACAGACAGTTCACCTAACCATCCTTCCTGGGAAGAACCTGTACTCAACTCCCATCTAGACCATTGACCAAAGAGATATTGGCGGTAGCTTAAGGCTCGAACCCAAAACCCTCTATCAGTGAGAGGTAATAGTGAAGTCAGCGACCTTGACCACTAGATCACGGTGGGGAGGGGGAGATCAAATGTTTTACTAATTCTGCTATAAACTTTGCTCTTGATGTACCTGAACTCACAGACCTTAACCATTATATAAGAAGCAGTGCATTAAAGTAAAATCTAACTGATTGAATAACCTCAATAAACAGTTGCCAAGTGATATGTTTTCACTCACTCTAAGTCCGCACAGTCAATATACCACAACCTTCATGGTTTTAAGGAGTATCTTTCTAATTAATTACAAGGGAAATATTCAAGAAACATTCGATATCTGTACAGAGAGCAAATTACTCCATTCAGACCCCTATAAACAGAGCCCAATCAATTAGGGGGGGGGGGGGGGGGGGTTAAGACCCAGAATAATGTAACCTGTCCATAATGTGAAGAACTTTGATCTCAATCATGGAGGTGCTGGAAAAAATGACTATTCACATCACAGACTGGCCTTATCAATAAAAACATCAAACATGTCAAGATCTTCGAAGATAGAATTTCCATATTTGAAGTCATATAAATCATGTTCACACGAGAAGACAAGCTGATATTCAAGATCTGGCCAAGAAACCAATAATATAATACAAGAGGGCTATAAAGAAAGCTATAAAACAAGGGATACACCAACACTGATATGCTGAATCAGTCAGTTATCAGGCAATCACAAAACAGCAATAACTATAATCTGTACAAGAACATTATTTCACTGCTAATTTCAATAACGATTTGAGAAAGATTTGAAATAAATAGTGAGTAAAAATGAGTAAGTGCAAACTATGAACTCTCATAAAATATAATGGAATAACGTTACAGAAGTAGGCAAAAATCATTAGAGAAAACCTCAATATTAAGACTGTAACCTTTAGTTTTCAGATAGTCAAATTTTATCAAGTTGAAATATAGAGTAAATGTAATGTAAAATGGTCATAACACTTAGGTGGTCTGGAGGGGGGAGAGGCTATGTGAGATTATACTGTAGGCAATGATTATAATACTGGGTCAATTAATACCTGAGCAGGAAGCTTACTTAATTTGATTATATGACTTCATTTCAATATGATTATGAGAAAACCACTAAAATAGTGAATAAATAATGAGTGCATTTGAATTATGATCTCATTGGATATAAGATTGCTCTCATTTCAATTACAATGAAGAACTTTATTATGGTACATACTGGAACATTTTTGGGAAATGTAGCAACAAATAACATAAATAGTATCTTTAAAATCACTGAGAAAACAAAGCTCAAAAAACTCCATAATTTAAAAAGAATTAATAAGAAATATTTAAAATCACATAAGTTTTAAGTATTGTTTTACTATAAATGCATGTATTAACAAAGTAAAGATCATACCCAAGATATTCTCCACTTCTTTTTTAAAGCTTTCATGTTTAAATCCAGGTAAAATATAGATCAAGCAATGATTACAAAAATATATAAATGAGATTGAGCAATTAACACATAAATAAGTTTTTCAAAAAATAAATCCAAATCAGAATAAAATCGTAGTTGTAGTATTTAACATCCGATCATCCAGTCAAAACATTACACTGCATTTAAAATGAATTCTACACATCATCATGGATATATCTAATAATTAGCCATGAACCACATGGGTTGTTTCTGGCATGTCTGGAAGGAATTTGAAGCAGTTGGAAATCTTAGCAAGGTGCTTGACCAAACACAGAACATGTGCAGTAAGTTAGAAGAAATTTTCTAATCAAGCCAGCCTGCTTTAAGTTGTAGCTACAAGCATAGGTTTTCTAAGTATAGAACTAAACAAATGGATCTACTTTCGGGTAAAAATTCAGACTCATCGCCACAGCCTCAGCCAGCTCGTATGTTCTCATAGAGGCAGCTGGCAGATTTATAAATAACATATTTTGATTCCAAGCAGCAAGAATGTATTTATATACATACTCTACCTGAGAAACACTTACAGTTATCCGACACTATCAATGTACATCACTCTATGTTCATTCTAACAAATACAAGTCTTAATGGTTCTTGAAAGGTATGGCTTTATACTGCAAATGCAGAAATCCCAGGAAAAACAGGAAAATTGGATTTTTTTTATTAATTGAAAAATATGATATTTGCATGAATTTTATATAAAGCAAGAATTGTAACTGACAGTCAGGAAGAACTCAATTAAAATCCAATCAACGTACAATTTATTTAAATAAGCATTGGGGAAATAATCTTCAACAGAACTTCATTTTACATAAGTACATTGAAATAGTCACAGCTCATCTGTGAAACAAATTCAGAATATCTTTCCATTAAGTGTGACCAGAGTAATAAAAGCATAATTATGACCTTGACTCAACCTTACACTAACATTTTAGTGTCGTAATTTCAGCCATAAACAAGATGTCAAGGACAAGTCAAATATTTGTAGACAATTAAGTTGCAAAAGTCCAATATTCAGATTAAATGTTAACATTATTTCAGTATAGCATTTTGGGTTTAACAAATTCAGATAATCAGTTTCAAAAGTCATGCACAGGGTTCTCAGCAAGTTTGTGTCCAATAGGCACAAAAGCTAGACTAACAGGCCTACTAGGAGGTGTCTGGGCATTTTCTAGCAATATTTCATAAACTTTTTAGATTCCTAACCGACCCAAACACATTTCTAAGTGGCTAAATTGGACTGCAGCCTGTTGTTATTGAGAACCCTGCATGCAGATCTGATCGAGACAATAATGAAACAGTGGGTTCAATGTCATTTTTCAACAATATTTCAGGGCATGTCACCTACCACGAATGGAATTTAAATCCTAATTGTCAGGGTTACAAATCTTAAACACTAATCTCTGGACCATGCATGCAGGCTGCGGCCATAGACGTAACACAATTAATATGTAGACACATAACAATAATGATCTTTAATATCAACTTTATTATTATGGGTAAACCAAGACTTGTGTGGAATAAATGAACATGAAGCATGCATTCTAGGAGAATATTACTTGATTCCAACAGAATACTAATTGATTAGTGGCTCAATTATCATAATTACCTTCAATCAACTATAAAGAGAGAATTCGTTTTTTCATTTTTTTTTCTAAGTTTAAAACATCAATACATTATCAGTGAATTAGAAAAAAAATGCTTCCCAGAAAACCAAGTCTGTTATAGTCTGTTGTCCTCACGCAAGGCTGTAGCTTAATAGCAAAGCATGGTATTGATTGGTGATTAAGTCTACCTGATTTTCTGATCCAGCTAATAATAACAGATCCTTCTAACGTTATAAATCATGAATAAAAACCCAGCAATATTGATTTCTTACTGAATGATGTTGAACCAGAAATGAAAAAATACAAATAATGTATCATGTTGCCATATAGTTAGTACCAGCCAGGGCACACAGCTTGTGAATAATGAATAATGTTCACATGTCACTGAACTGTATTAATTACTATTTTGTAATGATACATTTCATACTGCCACAATGTCAGCCTGTTTTATACATCACATACAGGAGATTTTTTTTAATTGAGATCAGCAGATCTTTATTCTCTCACATTAATATATAAGCAAAGAGCAGGCATTAATTATCAAAATTAAATATCATCTTAACAAGAGTGCCAGGTCACAAAATACTCCTGCCAAAATTCATTTTTAAAAAATCATTAAGGGGCATAACTCAGAAGTGCATGCATGGGCTGATTGGGCTGGTTATTGTACTTCATCGAGATCTCATGGCCATAAACATTTCCACCAAGTTTGGTGAGGATCCAAATAAAACTATGTCATCCCCAGGGATCCAGTGTATGATTGACATGGTGTGCATGCCTTCTATGTCATCCCAAAGGTCACACCCACCATACATAGTGAGCAAGCCTTCTACCCTACCCCATCCCTGGGGATTATCCAACAGTTGACACTCACAGTGTGCATGCATCATGCCTTCTATCCCATCTCCAGGGACACTCCCCACAAATGCTTTCATTCCAATACTATACAACAACAAGGCATGCCCAATATGAAGTTATAAATATAATTATATGCTTGATGTTGAGGTAAAATATCTGGTTTGATGACTCTGAATTAAGTGCACAAAGTGACACATGATGTGTTTTGTCTATGAGGAAACAACACCAAGAACATTCTTTCAAAGCCAATATATGACTTTGCACATATTTATAATATCTAGTTAATCATTAATGGTTTACTTGACATTGTGAAGGAGTTGCTTGGCATTTTGGGTTCCTACGGTGTCCTCCTCAATTTAACGGTTTAGGATGGAGTAAGGACGCGAGTCTGTATGGTCACAGAGACAGGGATATAAATATTGGAAGTTACCTCTCAAAACAGAAAAACAGCTGATTGCAAGACATTGAATTTTCATTACGTAAACATGATCAAGTGTCAGATAATTCATTACGTAATGAAACAATACAGCACTGCTCTAAGTAAGCTAAAAGAATTACTAGAAGACTGTAGTCTGGTGAACATTGGCACTGTCATGGAATTCACACATCTGACAAATAACAGTAAACTCAATCTACCCAAGACGTAGTAAGTATTATGATGAGGTTCCCCTTTTTTTGAACGGAATCCAGAAAACATTTGCGTGATCCAAACAATCATTAAGAGAGGAACATTCGCAGTGTTTTTATTTCAGTACATCTTACAGGCTTATATCCCCATTTTATGATGGTACGTGTTTACTTCTGAAGACCATGAATAATACACCTACATATTCTAAATTCAGCCCAACATTTTGTCTTATTACAAGTATATAGGTAGTATTATTGAATTTCAAAGTTTATAGCTCAAGTTTTCTCTTACATAAACAAGATTTTTATGATCAATTCAGACATAAAGCTGAATATTTTGACAAGCAGAGAACCATGAACAGTAAAATCTATATAATACTGTACAACAATGCCAACATACTGAATCAATACAGCAACCGACAACATCATTAGAATGCATACCTTAATGTCGAAATCAATATAAAACAAAATGGTTTTGCATTTATACAGATAACTCTAAAATAATTAATGCTTTAGTACCAATATACTAGTTTACCAATAGGAACTCAATCAAAATAAATAAAATAATATTTACGTAAAATACAACAATATCATCGACCTACCCTTCTTGCCATTTTGTCCTCCAGTAAAATTCCTACCCCTTATCTACCAGGATTAATTCCACCATTCAGAAATAAAATAACTACACTTGAGTCTACAGCAAATTCTGATATTCTTCTAGAAAAGGCCAAAAATCCATATAAGGTCAGCTACTGTCTACAGAAGCAGTATTTAGACTGTGCTACAGTTGGTTAAATCCTGACTGGTTCTCAAGCTATGTGCCAGATCAATACCAACACAGGGACCAAAAATCAATATCCAGTCTGCGTTGTTACTATGGTTATTTCCAATGATCCAATGACAAGAAATTACCTCTTTAACAAAACTCTCTCATCAATACAGAACACAGTCCATGATAGAATTTGGAAAGTAAGAATTTAAAAAATCGCACACTTATTACACTAATTGTCTTATAATTGAAGCAAAATTATAGAGTTAGTACATGAATTGGATGCCTAGCAAAACCATAAGTTCCAATGACGGTACAAACAAGTAGTATCTCATTATAGACTAAGAATAATTGGCAACCACAGTAAAAGCAGCATCTGTCAAATGCATTACTACAATTAACATAAGTAATTAGTGGCAAATTACTTATTCTACAGCCATGATTTACACCAATAAATGGGTTGCAAATAATGGTAAAAACAACCACAAGGGACACCTTGCATGTAGTATAATATATAAATAATTAACTTGCAATGATTATTGAATATATCACTTTTTAATCATGATGAAGGTAAAAACATGTAGGCAATAACATATGTGCAAGCCTGGAAAAATCATTAAATACAAATATTGAGAAAATGCTAAACACAGTCGTGAGATCTGAATATAAAACCTGAGAGATAATATACACAATCACAAAATATATAACAATAATGCAAACTGATGCATATTTGTGTGAGTAATTAGGTTATGTGAATTGCATTTATAATTAATCATTGAACTGATGTTCGGGCTAAAATCCAGCAGTCATCAAAATGCTTTATTATGGTATGCTTCACAAAGCCAACAAGATTGAAAAACCTGCACATTTTAACAACAGAAAGTTACTACAAACACCATCAACTTAAACATCAAATCAATTTTCCAAAAAAAAATGCTTAGTCAGCAAAAGAATTATCTGGCCACCTTCTGGCTTACACAGTCATGATGCAATTAGACAACATTATGTCAGGAAACATTTGGTAAATCTATAAATATTGACCACTTTTAGGCGAACATGCTAATGTCAAGGTCATTCTAAATGAAAATCAGCCATTTTAATGATCATAAATATAAAACTAAATCTCACCATATTTTCAGCTTAATGTCCTCCAAGGTTTTAAATGCAATGTGCAGACACTGTGCAATAGCAGACAAAGTTAACTATTTCCTTGTTTGCGGAGACATGCAAATCTATATGATTCAATATTTTGGCTGCTAAGAATAGTTTCATACAAAGTAGGTATGATTTCATTGGGTAAGACTTGACTTCAGTCTGGTAATACAAATATGATCCATTAATTTTATCCAAACATGGAATGAATATTACATACATGATAAGTACATACAATAGCAAGCCAGTTACCAAGATCCCCATTATTATAGTCTCAGGAGTTTTATCCATTGTTTACTGTTATAATACATGTAGAATATCAAAGTAAGCATCATCTATAGTCATTTACATGTATAGGCTAATACAATCACTGCAAAGCTGGGAGATAATTTCAAAAACAATCATATAAATGTATATGACAGTGGGTTGCACTCTTCAAAGCAACACCCTTTGGGCATAGCAAAACAATGTTGTTCATGAGAGGTTATTGCTCTAGAGAGGTTAAATTAATAGTTGAATTGTGCAGTGGGAAAAATCATGCTGTTGTTGAAGGGAGGCTGTTGCACAAGAGAGGGCCGCTCTGGGGAGGTTATACCGTATAATGTAAAAGAGTCTCCACTCAAGTAGAAAAAAATCATACTTCAGGTTCATAATTTTGAAACCATATCAAAAGCTTATCGTTACGGCTGATCACTATTTTTCACTAGACCTAAGACTGAATACTTTGTAAGATAGCATTATTGAACATGTACAAACACAGATGCCAGATCTCCGCATTTGGAAACTGCAAAACTTCCAATATTCATGTACTGATAACATCAAAGAACAAATGAGTCAGACATGCACATAATATAATACCTAAATTGATGAAGAACACATCTAAAATTCAAATTTAATGAAGAACTGCAAGTGTAAGCATTAATTAAAAAAAAAGTCTGACTTGTTCACACATTCTAAATATGTTTCAGCCATGACACCCTACAGGCAGCAAGAAGTTACATGAGAATACAAATTGCTCAATATTTACAGACAAATTCCTAAACATGAGACTTCTGCAATGTCATGAATCACATGCCTAGTCACTGTAGTAGCAAATTTATTGACTGTGCAGCTTTCAAATCAATACCAATAATCTATGACAAGGGAGAATAATCTTACCATCATTAATTGATTCAATTATATAGTTGTCTCCCTTAACACAAAATAAATAGTATTTGTAGTTTTGTTTATAAGGGCCACATGTATCAAGATGACTTCAGTAAATTGTTATTATTATAATTTAAATACAAATGTTACAATGTGCTTAATATACTAAATTCAGAATTTGTCAAGTTTGCAATCCATCTATATGAATTCTTATATGACATAGATTTTGGTCTCATTAAGCAACTATCTAAGTTGACTCAAAAACGCCATCCCCATCAATTTATCAGATCCCAACATTGTATGACCTGTAATGTGGTTTTTTTTTTTTTATTGTTTTTTCGACTTATAACCTGACAGCTTAAAGTATGGGGCCTCCTTGACAAGTAATCACGAAACCCTCTCTGTGAGTTTGATTCCCACCTGGGACCAAATTTTACATGTGAGGAATCTGTCCAGCTAACCAATGGAAACTGGGTCTAATCATCCACCTTGTGAAGGTAGACTTTATTAAAAGATAGTCTCTATTTACAGGTGGTCTTTAAATTAACACAAGCTTGAATGGATTTTATTTCTTACCATACACTTTCACAAAACTGGGGACATTTTATTGATCAAAAATAGCATCCATGCAATACCCTCATTTCCTCCATCTAAAATAACATTTAATTGGATAGGAAACCAGTGATTTTTTTCAAAATTTTTCTCACTACCCAAATTTCAAAATAACATTTATTTCTATGGAAGATGTGATTATTTAGTTGTTTAAATCATAAATGTAAATATTACTACACTGTAATTGGTGACAATGGTGAGAAAACTGTTGTATTTTACTTCTTTTTACATGATCATGTGGAAAACACTTCTTGTTAGAGGAAAGTTCTGGCCATTTTAGGGGAAAAATGAAGGAAATTTTATTACGGGACACTGCCCATATTCAGCAGTAAATATAGCGAAAAAAAAATGTCATATTGACAAGATTATGCTTTTTTCTACAAAACTTCATGTGGGTAATCCAAATCTTGATGATATTAAGCAGCAACATGGTCATTTCTACATCTGAACTACAGACAATATGGGTAATGATGCAGATGGGAAAGTAAAAAGTGTTCAGTGGTCACTGATGAAGCCAATGATGTGGAGTGGTAAATGATGGTCATAGAAATTTAAGGATTTAACCATGGTTCAAAACAGAAAGCATTTTGGTTGATTAAGTATGGACTTGTCAACAAGGTATATAATAGAAAAGAATTTGATCAAGCAAATTTTAACAGACTTATCATCAAATTTGTGAGGGATCTCAATGGCCAAGTAGTTTTGGCCACTGACTATAATCATTATCCTTTCATTGCTGTGAGTTCAAATCCTGAGACCGAATTTACACAAGAGGAAGTCGTCTAGCTAGCTTATGAAAGGTTGGTGTTCTACCAAGGTGTACATGCCTTGAGTCTTCCAGAAAAATCACAAAATAACCCCGGCTCTTGGTAGGTTACTAAGCCCCAGTGAGATACACCATAAAAAACAATCCAAATTTAAAAAACATCAAATTTTGATTAATGTGTACCTCAATATGTCTATCCTTTTCATGCCTGGTCATATGTTTATTTCTTATTCTTTCATTGTCATCACCATGGTTATTCCATCTATCACCAAGGTGACGTTTGTCACCTGGGCTACTATCAAAATGTTCATTTGGCCACCATTTTTGATGTTCCAGAGTAAACTGAGTAGATGTTGAAGTTATTATTGCCGCCATATCAATATGGCCAAAATCCACAACACTATTTCAGATAACTTGTAACAGGAAATAAACCAGTTTCTATTTATTGAATGATAAAGTCCTGTTTAAATCAATAACTTAATTATTAGCTGAGTTTTCCGACTACTTTATTTGCACATTTTGCACAAATCATCAACAAATGTCACATCTCAGATTCTCTAAGACTGCCCAAGCACGTTATAACTATCCAAACTTTGTTATATAATAATTTTCAGTATTTCAACTTCTCAAATTCATAGAGAAAGACTAAAATACAACTTTCATAGAAGCAGGCAAAATCACTATAAGCCATTTTGAATAACAACAGCACATAGAAAACTGTACTAAATCTAGACTAGTTCACAGCTTTCTTCATCACAACTTATAAACCAGTCATCTAATAATGATAACAATCAAGAGTAGTCTATAGCCCAATGGTCAAACACTGCATTGGTCTTGAAGCTTTGTCCAGTATTCATCCAATAAACAGCCAATCAAATAAAGTTCCTAGAATTGTTCCATATGGAGAAATCTATATTGGTCTACTTATTATTTATCAGCTATAAAATAAATTTTGCATGGAAATAAAAGATAAACAAAAATGTCAATAAATCTGTAATCATTTCTTTAAAATTAATCATTTTCAAAAATGCATTAAATTTTATCTATCTCAATTATGCACTCCATTAATTCATATGGAACTTAATTATTCCTGTCCTACCAATAATTAATTAAGGAATCTCAATTTTTTTTTGGAATGGCAAGATAAGCATTATCTTCCAATGGCTAAAACATGATATGACAATTATAAATACATATTACATAAGTCAATATTCTGTAGACACTACATCAGTGTTTTCCTTGCAGTATCCTTAATTTATAATTATTCCTAAAAGTCAATATCTATCAATAAAAAAATCTATTTCAAAATTTAACTTCCAGGCAGATCGAGATATTCAAACCATCCTGTAACTGTAATTAAGTCTATTCATGTAATGCTAATGGTACCAACAATCATCAATCTACAATCATTACATTTATGTGAGACTACAAGATCTAAGTTTTCAAATATTAGATTCTCCTAATGATGCTATAAAACACGTGAATAGCTCGAAAACTTCCCATACAAGACTTCAACAAAATTATGAAAAAATGTCCACAGTCCACGAGAATAATGACTGCATATGACGGAGCACGTAATTTTTTTCTAGAACTTAATCAATCATTTGTAACCTGATAACAGTTATGACTGCTCTCAGATTTCTCCAAAGCTTGGAGATAGTTTGTAACCATTTTTGCAATTAGTCCGATACACAGAATACAAGAAAACCTTAAGTGCATACAAGTACATGCAGAAGATAAAACACAGCTTATGCATCTGTTATATTGACAAACAATCGTGACAAATAGCTATCAGAGTTAATCCTTCAACTTGGAAGCAATCATCATTCATCAGAGATTGTTTTAAGGAGATTCTTTCAGGGATGAAACTTGTCATTCGGTATTTTCTCCTGTGCCCCCCCCCCCCCCCCCATCTCTTCAATCTCCCCTCTCTTACAATTCTATCAGCAGACAAAAGCTTAATCTGAGGAATTAAGCTATCACTTGGGATCAGTTATTCATACATACATATCACAATCATTATCCATAGCACCGAATAATCAAAAAGTTTGTAGAAACAATAGAGCCGGATATCTAAATACTATGTTATAGATTCGCAATTTTCTAGATAAGAGTTCGCACAGAAAAATACAGTACTGTATAGAAATTGGGAGAAATCCAAAGAAATTCATATCAGACAAAATCCTTGCTGTCAGAATTCTGTCAGAATTCACTCAACAACGAAAAGGAAATGCAATCAACTCGCATTCAATTTGTGGTTGATATAATTGGCGCAAGATATATCACAACACATTTTTTAAATTCCCATTAAATAACTCCATTTATGAAGACAAATTTAGCAGCAGATTGGATATCCAAACACATGACTCCATATTTTTCACACGCCTCCATAGTCGAGTGGTTAAGGTCGCTTCCTTCAAATCACTCAGTAACCTGTCACTGACAGAGGGTTGTGGGTTCGCGCCCAGCTACCGACCATATATCTTTATGTGAGAAAGTAGGCAGTAAACTGTTGCTTATGGAGAATGGGAGTCCAGTACTGGTTCTTCCCAGGCACATAATTATGGTTAAGTGAACTGTCTGCCTCATATGACTCTGACAGTTGAAAAGGGGCATTAAAAATGCAAACAAGCAAACAAACCATGTTTTTCAACAGTAATATTTCCTTCATCTTGCTACAATTCAGAAAAAATGGTCAGTTGTGCAGTGAGATAATGATATCAACAGGATACACAGAGGGCCCACCTTTCTCCACATGAAATAGCAGTTCTTTTTCCAAATTTGGTACATTTTGTGATTAATGAGAACAAAACATGTCCACCAAGCCCTGGAATCACAATACTACATAGGTATCAAGTCAGCTTTCCATGAGAAATACAATAGCAGAGCTCAATATCACCTTATGGCAGAGCTCAATTTGATTACCATGAGTTTTACAGGGTTAAATCACTCATATAAAAGCATTATAGTTGAAACAACTGTGGTTGCAACATTTAATACAAAAAGATACACAAACTGGTGGTTTGTTTGATGTCAGTAAAGAATATCAGTGTCAATAAATCAGGGGTACACAACTCATGCTAAATTTGTCTAATTTGTATGAATGACTACATTAATTTTCAAGACCAACAATTTATGAAATCAAAATAAGGCTTATGATGAAGGGAATTGTTTGCAGAGGAAATTACAATGGACTACATGCTAATGAACCAAGGGCAATTACTCTAGTATTTCCATAATGATCTTGCTTCTTCATAAACTAAACTGAATAACAATCAGTAAAAAATAATTTTCTGTCATACTTAAAACAGATCATGTTATATGCTAAAAAGCCAAGCAAGGCGGTTTGGACTCATTTAAGTTCAAACAAGGGCGTTAACTCCATTTATTTATATCATTTATCTCTTATTTAACAGCCCATACTGCAGCTATGGTGCCCAAGAGAGAAGGAAGATAAGAAACAGGAGAACCAGGCATTTGAACCCCTACTCTATTCAGATAGCTTTTCCTGGTTCTTTTATAATCATGCCCATACTTTTAAATGTACCGATACACATCTCACCCCTTTCCTGTACTTGGCTCGGTAGTTGGGATGGGACACCGAAAAGAATCCCTGAAATATTGAAAGGCTGAGCTGAGATTGGAACCAACGACCTTTCGTTTAGTAGTCCAGCGCATTACCACTAGATCAATCATCACTGACCAACACTATGCATCAAACTCCAAAGCTAATAGAACAACAAATGATTTTACCTCAAGAAGTTTTTCAGATGAACTCCAACACTGCAACATAGTCCTTTACTGTCAATGAATATGAAATTAATGCAATCAACACTTAATAAATATTATGCTTATAATATAACGCAAATTCAACCCAGATTTTTACTAGAAATATGTTTCATTAATTGAGTTGAAATATCAAATGAGTATGAGGTACGTCTATCAGAATATACTGTAAACTACATTAAATAAATTCATTCTAATAGTATTGCCCATAATACAATCAAAGAATATTAAACATTATTTTTATTTTTAAAGGGAAAACAAGATTTTTTTCTTCTTCAAGACTAATGAAGAAATCATATACATCTTTATTTATCATTATGAACAAATGTGCATACATTGTGGTCAGTTTGAGCAATGACCAAAATATTAAAACAGAACTCGACAAAATCTATACAGCCTCTAATGAATACAGATGTACAGTACTGTAGCCCATGACTTAAGGAATTCCCCGCCATACCTCATATACCAAGTCAGAATACATTCTGGTCTTGACAACACAGCAATCACGGAATCCAAGCATACATAAATATCCTGGTATATAATATCCTATAGCTAAATACTGGATAGGTCTGTATCACATAAATATAATACCATAAATGGGCCTGCACTATTTTAGTGCATCACCACATCATTAATTGTCATTTAATTGAATGGCAAGTGATTTTTGTATCAATTCTAATATCAAGGTGTGAGTAATACTTAAAGTTATAGAATGTAAGAAAATAAAAAAGGCTATTTCATACATTTTTGTGAAACTATGAACAGTGGGAACAAGGCAAAAACAGCATAAATTATGACATAATGGCATGTTGATTTGAATACCACCAAAAGTGCACAACTAAAAATTTAACGTCCCAACACATTAATGTATAGTCATTTTGCAAATATAGTGGACATTTATAACATGGGTGACAGTATCTTTCAAAACAGGTAACGTTCTATAGGACAGCTGTCCAAGAACATGTAAACATTACAGATTTTATAAATGCGTGGTACAGGGTTGACAACTAATATGAAAATATGAATGCATACCTAATGGAAGTGGAAGCAGAAAGATATAGAAAACTTGGAAACACTATTACTATTCACAACAGAAATTGATTAAACTAGCCAATTGATCCACTGTTCAACACCTTGAAATTATTTTCATTTAACTAACCAATTTCCTCCCACGCTGAAGTACGCACCAAGCTGCTACAGAAACATACAGGAAGCTTATATAGAAATTTTACTGCAACATGAAATGGGAACTAGTTTAACAATCGCATGGCCGATGCAGAAAAATTACGAGTACTTTCATCAAAATTTATCCTCTCCGAGCAAGTGACGGATACGGAAAGCTGAACTATTGTTTCCAAAGTTGAAATATGTTGTGTGACATGATTTAGAAGAGAAAAAGACCAAGAGTCCTTTGTTCAAGTATACCACCTTGGGTAAATTAAAATACATATGATCAAGCCTAAACATTTATATTAGAGCAAAATAAAAACAACAATCATTCATATTAAATTTTAATAAGACTGATAAAAAATGCATTCAATTTCTTCATACTATTGTAATAATAAATGCCATGGCACAAAAGAAATCATCCTTTTCTAAAAACCCACATGATACAAACATCATGTGTCATCACTTGGCAGGCATTCATGAGCAAAAAACCATGACTTCTATTATCATCACAAGGATCTTTTCTATCAGATACAGAGTATCAAAATGGGAGAAACCAAGGACAGAAACAAATGCACTTATTGTTCGACAACCAGTTGACACAAGTTATTTGTATTTAAATGCCAATATATTAATTGCAAAATAAGTAGATTTACCTATAAAGGCTTCGTATTCAAATATTAGTAATCACAAATTTGTACCATACCTACCACAATAAACACACCCACATCAGTGTTAAACACTCAATACTTATGTATATCCAAGAATAAACACACCAATATCATAGTTTAAACATTTAACATATCGGTATACAAAGTGCAACCTCGCCAAATCAACACCCTTTTGGAGTAGCAAAATTATGCTGTTGTTAAGAGGTTATTACAATTAATTGTTAAATCAAGCAGTGGGAAAAATTCATGCTGTTGCTGAAGGGAGGTTGTTGCTCAGGAGAGGGTCTCTCTGGAGAGGTTGTACTGTACTATAATAAACATATCCCTATCATTGTTAAACATGCAACATATATCCCATAATAAACACACCCATCACCGAGTTAAACACTCAACATACATCAGATAATGACCATGCAATACTTGGAGAATGTGTCAGTCACCAAAATAGCAAACACAAGAGTTGATCCCACTAAGACCCGAGTCAGACTGCCTATTTTTCAGTTAGGATTGAAGGACAGACACCCTCCTAGACAGCATACTGGAGATTTGACAGTGTCACATTATGACATGAAATTTCATAAAAGATCAGTATTCATCATAATCATCAGATTGTCATTTAACAACAGATGGATAGTGCATTTATAAAGACAATTATGGTATTGTAAACAGTAATGTAGTCTTCAATATGTGAATCTTAAAGACACCATATGATGTGGGAAACTTGTGATAAATCTACTTAACTGTAGTGCACACAGCTTATTTCTCTGAGATATATACATCAGGATTTCAAGTATTTCAATCAGAATCTTCCACAATATAAACTGTCAGAAGAAGTCCCAAGATGCTTATAATATGTTAATACTTCCAGACGTTCCCCACCATCTCTCCTAAAATCTCTCCTCGGCCTCTATAACTTACAATTAAACATGTTACATTGTCTACAATTCACATAAAACATTGCAATAATCCATGAATGCAATTACTGACAGCATTAGCTTACTTGATTTATTGAATACCTTTCAATGTTTATCTAAGTTCTACAATTTGAACATAACAACCAATATGCACATGAGTTCCTCAACAAGCAACTGATGATTTTCTCGAATAAAAATGAACAAGCCATGGGTAACAAGAGCTCCGCAGTCGGAGACATATGCCCCCCAAACAGGGCCTTGACACATGGTTATCGCTCAAATGATTTTCACATTCCATGACACAGTGACCTTGACCTTTGACCTAGTGACCCTAGTTTCAATAGGGGTCATCTACTGTCCAAGGCCAATGTACCTGCGAAGTATCAGGCCCATCGGTCAATCCGTTGACGAGTTATCGATCGGAAACTAACTGGTCTACCGACAGACAGACAGACCGACAGGCTAGCAAAACAATACCCCCTCTTCTTCGAAGGGGGGCATAATTATGAACCTGGATGCAATTATTACCAGTCATGTTGTCATTGAATCACATTAATATCTTGTTTTAAGTGCTCAAACCAATGACCTTTAGCTTGATCTATAAGCCAGATCGAGCCAGCAACAACATACAACACCTAATAATCAACTACATGGTTTTTGTATCATCCATTCAAAGAATTTGAAGTCAATGAGAAATTAAGCTTTTCTATGAGTGAGTTCAAAAAGTATTAATAATCAAAGTTCTCATGGAATGGAAACTGAATTTAATAGACTTGCGCTGCAACATATAATTGGAAATAGTTTAACTATTGCATGGCAGATGTAGAGACTATTATTATATAATACATATGTCTGCATCAAAATTCATGCAAGCTGAGCAAGTGATTAATAATTGCTATAGAAAACTGAACTATCATTCAGTATCCAAAATTTAGTTTGCTGCTAGTCCTCAGCAATCAATTCCCAGTGAACTTTGACATATAACGGCACCAAAATCCACCCACTAAATGACTGACTGAATCACTGCTAACTAAACATTCATTAGTGGTAGAGAATATCACAAAAATGCTGAAGAACTACGAATGCTGCCTGACATACTTTTTACAGCTTAATTGGGAGCCATCTTAGAATGATTTGATGCAAATGTAATGATATACTGGTATTTATTCATTAACAAGGAGTATTCTCTAGGCAATGTCATGGTCCTGGAGAATAGATTCTAATGCCATCTACTCTCCTAATAACATCAGGAGTCCTGAGGCTACAGAATCAGAGAACTACTCAAATATGGTTATTATCTCTTAAATGAACTCCTTAAGACCCTGTCAGTTAATAAAATTTATAATACAGTTGAAACCTGTTATAACAAACATCCCTAACAAAAGACCACCTTGTCAACGAGTCTCTCTAAGCGCAAACAAGAATGCAGCAAGCAGTGCCTGCAGTGCTCATCTGTTCAACGCCGCATTGAGATCTATCCATCTATGAAGTTTCATGTTGCTACCTCTCATAGTTTCTGAGTTATGAGCTACATTAAAATTTTTGCACAGATGTAGTGATCACAATTGCTAGACTTTTTTTTCGAAAACAACTGAGCTATACAGCAAATAAATGAAAAATTAAGGAACCAATCTGTCAATAATATCAGAATTATCTCCCTTTGACTGGTCATTGTTCACAGGTTTGACGGTTAATTGCAAGATGGCTAATTTACATTTGCATTATTAAGTTAACTTGATGAACCGCCATCATTAAAAGCACTGATTGGGGAATGACAAACTGTAAAATTACCACATACTACATATAAAACACTGTCTACCAAGTCCATGATGATTCCACTAATTATGACCAAACTTCAAACAAGCAGATTTACTATCTCCAAACCTAAAGCATTGATCTACAATTTGTAAATGATTCTGATCAAAATAACACCCGACTGTCTACCATATATGGTAATTTTCCCTCATAAAAACTTATGATTTCGGAGCATAATAAAGCTTAGAGCTATGAGCCTAGTGAAAGAATTCAAATTAATAATTAGCAAGAAGTATTGCAGAATTTCATACAGTTTTCTATTGTTGTGAAGACATTTTTAGAGGCAAGTTTGTACCAGTATGTATACTAACAGACCTCGAACATCAACTCATCAGCATCAGCATCATCATCATCAGGGAATCATGAATAAATGAATGAACCATTTAACTCACCATAGCGAATAGGTGACAAGATTTTGTGATGGACAGAGGTTTTACCCGGACATGGGAAAATATTGATTTTAGAAGAGAATAGGCTCAAGTTAAGTTGACTTTAGAGCAACACTTTTCTGTTTGAAACATTAATTCCCATTGGTCCATTTGAAGTCTGAAACCCAGAAATAACCAATCAGATGCTTTGGTATTTGGTTAGGTTGCATACCTTGCCAAACAATAATCTTGATCATTACTTTGTTCTTGAAGTAACAGAAAAGTAATATTGTGAAAATGTTGTGCATGATGGGGTGATTGCATTCTCTAAAAGACAACCAATGTCAGATGATGACTGCTCTACTAGAGATATCTGATATCCCAAACCAAAATATTTTAACTGTTGATGGACAAATACCACATTATCTCAGACTTAGATCTTTCATACTTTCTAAGAAAATGGAATAATAATCCTAAAATTATGGTTTTCGTTACTATGACAACCTTTCATTTTCTTTCTTTGTTTTATAGACGTGATCTAATAAATTCTTACAGTAATCATTATGTTGTCATTGTAAACAAAATAATGTATTAAATTTAATCATTTGTTGGACAAATCAGCAAAAATCTCTGGCAGACTTCTAATATGGATAAAAATGGTTTCTCTTCCGAGAGGTATCATGCGGTCAGGACAAGTGTTATACCGGTATTTATCATTTATGTCTTGGTGTTTTCACAGCCTTATAATTAAAAGAAAATTAATTCCAACAATTATGGAAATTTTCTTGTTACAAGGAACATAATGACAATAATCTGGAAAACAAAAAATTACCACAAAATAATAATTAGATCCTACAGATTGTTAAACATGAAGACTACATCATGTAGTGCACATCTTCATAGTAAAACTGTTAGAAAGAGATGCCCTGGGCATGCATAGGAATCAGTGGACATCACAAAATGTTGAAATTACTGTATACATGGAATAATGGGCATGAATAATTAATAGATGAGACATTGGAACAAAATTGTGATATTTTTCAATGGGACTGATATATTTGTAACATGCATTCAAATTTTATGACATCATATCTACCCCAGAAAATCAGGATAATCTTAGTGCAAACATACAAAAAAATATAAAGACTTTAATACTAAAAGTAAAAAAAATCCAAAAATAAATTACAATTAATACTTTTTTCAAATTTCTGCTGAATTCTCAATTTCAAATTATTGTTGTTAAATCATAATCCTGAAAATTGATTTTTGATCTTTCGTATAATATTTATTATCATACTTCTAAGGATTGCTGCCATTACACAGTCTCTGAACATATGCTTCTAGTTTTAAAACTGAATGAAAATTCTTTATTCGGAGTCAATCAAGTATGACATTATAGTATCAGCTGCAGGTATTTCATGTACCTTTCACTCAATTATATCACCTGTCAATTCTTGTTGACATTCACAGCTTTAGGCCAGCTTCAATTCGAAATAGGGCCATCTTATAGAAGTTTTAATGATGGAAAACAATTTTGACATTTCTATTCATGTCCCCTGTAGGTTGCGATAATATTATTAGGATTATGATGTCAATATATCAACATTTACTTCAATGATAACAAATTACTACAATGGAAGAGTCCATGTTAAGCTGTAGGGAGAATGAATAATATGTAAGGGAGACAACTCATATATTGTAAAATGCTTTGTACTGTCATGGATTATCTTTCTTGGTTATTTCAACAAGTGACATTTTGTCATTTCATGAGTCATTTTATAAATTGAGCTATAAATGCACACATCACCAGGAATAAAATCTATTGATCTTTGAAATTAATGAGAAACTTAATGTGACATTAATCAGTCTTCGAACAATTAAAATCACCTTGAAATGAAACACATGAATTCATGAGTCAAACACCAGACTGGCTTTTCAATAGGGCATTTAACAGGTGACCCCCCCCCCACCCCAAAAACAACAACTTTTAACTCAAACATCATAAAAAAGACCTTTAAAACAAGTATGACATTTCTTGTGATAAAACTGTATCAAGAATGACGAAATGGACTATTTAGAAATCATTTAAGAGCTAAGAATGTATACCGATACTTAAAACAATTATATTGAGTTAACTCCACAGACTCATTATCATATAACCTTGTATATAAATATAAAGCAAAATTGTAAATTATTTGCATGTCGTGTCAAATTGACACAGATTTAGATAAGAGAAGACAAAAGTCCAACAAACTACACATTAAATCAGGTAAACTAGAAAACAATGTGACAACACTGTTTATAATTTCAAATTCAACACTTCTATTCCTTTTATACAGCCATTAACCAAGCACTCTATCATAAACTTTTAAGTATAAAGCTCACATTTACGAGTCTTAATTTTGAACGAAAACTTTGTTTACATATCACCCACTCAACATATCACCCACTCGTTATTTGTGATATGACAGTAAAATAAATTGCAGTACTTGTCTACAAGCATAAAACCATGGGTGGAGGATTGATACCACAATTTCGCTTCAATCCACCAGTGCATTCAGCAATACATTAATAATCAAAATTCATAACTGCACATCAGTGGTTTGAATACATTATATACATATCTAATCTAAGATATTATCTGCTTTGAACATTCAAGAATAGACACAGCTGTTAAATGCAACACAACAGCAAGATATCCAATATTCAATAAAGGGAGGTAATTACATGCCAATTGTCAGCAACAGCTGATGGGCAGCTCTTTACAACATGATGAAAATTTATGCTTGGTTATATTGTATCGAACAAATATTATATTGATGCCCACAAGAATGCAATCTCTTTTAATTGCCTGATGTAATGAAAAAAATCACCTAAATCTTTAAATATCCAACTAAAATGACCCCATAATTATCAAATTTGCAGTAATCTTAAGGACTTTCATACCCCAGAACAATTTTTTTATACACCAGACCAATTTTTTTTAAGAAGCTAACATTTCAAAGTAACAATTTAAGAGCTTCAGTATCTTGACACAAGTATACAAAAAAAACAAAATTTATAACAGCATTCAATCTGATGTTACCCAATACTCCAAATAAATTACATAAGCCAATGTTTTGTGATACCGAAAACCCTACAAAAGTGACAAAAACATTAAGGTGACACTATATGGACGCCCCACAAGGTAATAAATACAGGACTTAAGCCAACACAGGACATATTCTATGTTGGACCAGTACCATTTCTTAAAATTGATTTATGCATTGTATATAATTATAAAATACTGACGCATCAGTTAGATTAAGTCATCCCGAAAGCTAGCATTCATAACTCAACCACTAAAAACCCAGTGAATTCCGTATTTTATTGAATGTTTATACTTTATACAGCAAACAGAGTGAATATTTTACGATTTTCCACCATGGTTGAGTACATACAGTCATACAACCAAAAATGATAAAATAATGTTTATACGATGATAGAATACCACAGAGGCATAACATTTTACACTGTTCAAGTTACATCCTCTGAACATTTAATCATAATTAGTCCCTAGAAGTATCTCTATTGTATAAGGCTAATGGCTAGATACTGAAAATTATAACGTAAAACTGTAGATTCTGCATTATTCATCATAAATGGTGTAAAGCCAAATCTATATTTTATACACCATTTTGAATCAATTTAAAATTATCTTAATATCAAGCTGAATCGAAATGCTAATCGGCTATACATTTGACACATACACATATTTTAGTATATATATCCAGGAATATTAACGGTACCATTTTTCTTATCTGACAGTGATCTCTGACATAATCAGTCTTCGAATTAGTGAGTTGCCCCCTGCCCGAAAGGATTTTTTTCATTCTTTTAAAAGTCTTTTGAAGGACAACATGGTTTTTAGAGAGTTTCGTTCATAAAGTATTATAGTCGTGCAACCTGTCACAAAAAATTAATTCAAAGACTGCATAATCAGTTCAAATAACCTCATTTGAAATAAGCTTGTACAAAATTGGATAGCCTGAGACTAAAATGTTGACTACAAAGAAGAGACAAATGATTAACCACATACTTTTACCAAGTTGATATTATAAATTGTTGTTTCGTGCATATTTGCTTTTGTTCTACAGTATACTTTGATAGATTACAAACACTTGTGTCAGAGTGAGTTGGTTCACTGAGTGAAATAATCAACCATACAATATTCATAGCCTCTTGCAAGTTTGTAGACAGCAACTCAGAGTAGCTAAAACAGGAAACTTTGGCTGTGAAACATGGAAAAAAATAACTAGCTTAGAAACTTTTGTTGCTTAGGAAGTTCTTCATTCAACAACAAAATCATAAAAACAGTTTCTCCCTTGCAACAGCACCAATAAAAATGGATTCTTTACGTGTGTTAACCAGGTGGTAATCACATTATTACAGAATGAAGATAACTTTACAGAAATAATAAGTCTGAGATTACCAATTACAATGCTATCATTCCTTTCACTGATAAGCCACTGGCTTGTTATTCATGGTTCAAATATAACAAGCCCTATTTAAGACTCCTTAACAGTTGTGGGTGTCAATTCATACATCAGAATGGGTTGAAAACAGTTTCCTTCCTTTTTGATAACAGGCCTTATGTTACATACCAATCTCAGCATAATTTCTCAAGGTTTTTCTTTGTAATTGAATTTTCTACTTAAAAACAGTTTGCCAGCACTTAACAATATATATAAGTAACAACCTCATGTCTGACCACTTGGAAATATCCATTAGGAAATACATTCAGACAACCTTTACTTGATTTGAATACAACATTGCTTCTACATTATAAATTATAAGTATCAGTGTACAACACAGAGATGGGTCTGGTTACCCGGTAGATATAATTGTGTAATTTTAATTGCGATCTAAGTCTTCAAGTATTAACTCAAAAAGTTAAAAAAAAACATCTACAAAATACAATATCGCAAGATAAATTTATTGGGGAATATTCCGGATTACTGGCTCTGTCTCACAGTCAGAACAAAAGCTGCCAGAAAATAACATGACATTCTTCAGAATCAGTGTCCCTGAAGTGCTTGTTTATGTTGCTAGAAAGCTTGAACATAATCCTGATGATAGCGCACTGAAAAACTCAGACAAGCTGTGCATGTAGTTAGAACTAAATATTTTGAAGTACAAGATTATACAACAATGTGCATACATGTATAATACAGACCCAGAAACAAAATAGCATCGCTAAAGGTTTTTAACAACAGGGAATGCTTATAGTATGTAACATTTGTTTATTTCAAGCTTTTCCACTCCATCCCACTGGCAACAAATCATATTATTATGTTAATTAACATAAATATTCTACATATATGTACCTCAGGTACATACAAACATGACTGACTGTTCATAGACAGTTCATCAAATATTTTTCTGTAGCAGACGACAGTCAGTTGATCTAACCTAAAGTTTTTTTTCTTACCACAGGCACCGAGAACAAACCTCATCCTCCGCATACAACAGACTAATTCCATCCTTGTACTAAATGTGAATCAAAGGGGTTGGTAACAATTGAGCTTAGATGTAACAGCTTCAAAAGATTTAAAACCAACAACCAAATTTCTAAATGATCTTGCGTCACAACTGACTAAGCTCAGTGGAATTGTATACGTCACACATTGCATATTAACTAAAACATTTATTACAAGGTCAACAAAATTGCCTCAATTTTCATCAAAATTGGCTCCATAAAATGATTGATGCAAACTCCGGCTGAAGTTTAAACACACAATGCGAAGTTTTTCATTGTCACAATTTACTCAACTTGTTAAATCAACAGCTGGTTTCTTTCAATTAGACTAATGTAGATCTTTGTGCTGACATTCTCATTTATTGCTATACTAGAGTCATACTCATAGTCTGCAGCTTAAGCCATTTGCCTAACATAATATTATGTCAGGTCAAGTCAAATATTTTAATGGTTTTTAACTTTAACAGTTCATCAACAAAATTTTAATGAATGAAATTATTTTTATTGGTGGTACAATGATCTTATAATAATGAAAATACATGTATGGGACAAGTAAAAATTGCCTTGTCAGAGAAGTACCAGTACATTCATGCCTTTTTTTCATTTTAGGTATTTAGTTATATAACCAACCAATCTCATAAGCCTAAGATGAAGGAAGCTAAGTATTGGTGTATTAGAAGTATAGTCAATGCTTAATGTCTTAAATCATAGAAATTGTATGCACTTTATGTATAGACTCAACTCCATAAGTTGAATACATATTTCTTCAATTAAGAATTTTACTGGATAGTCAGATATATTGTTCTTTTACAAATATTATAAATACTCTTATACTGTAATAATACACATATAAGTATGGTATGTAAAACATCTGCTTGCTGCGGTACGTAGCACATGTTTTGAATGTGTAAGATCCATGCTCATGGTATATGCTCAGGGTATAATGTTTACCATGTTCTAGAAATATCAGAAATAGAACGTTCTAAGTAAGATGTAAATACATCTTGACCTATCAGTATAGCATAAACAATATAATTATCAATACTCCAGGTGTTTGCTTTACATTTGAAGGGGGAAAATCAAGTAACAATGTAAGACAATGTAGATAAACAAAAGAATGGTATAAAAAAACAACAAGATACTTGTATTTAAGAATCACCATCCTTCAAAAAATCTTCAAAAAAACATTCATTTATTTTATACAGATGTGTATAGGGACTGACTATCATATATAGAGGATCATTTAATGCATGTCCTGTAAAAAAACAACATTTAATCACAAACTGAATCTTTGAATTCAAGAGCATTAAATCATTTTTAACACAGACCAACAGTCAGGAGAGGTATTAGTCGATATCTACAGCACGTTTCTCTGAAACAGAGAATCATAGAATATATCCAGCTACATAGATTTCAATATTTACAGTAAAACAATATGTTTAACAGAAAGATTAGACATTGATTGTTACTTAAAATATTGATCATTATATCCTAGTACAAGTTTTGCTGTCTGGAAACATGGCCAACTTAAGATTTAATGCTGATAATACCAACATTAACAAACCACAACAACAGCTCAATAAATCTACCAGTATTATCCAGAAGCCCCGGCAGCCGGAGATATCTACTACACGAAATTCTAGCGCCGGCTACTTTTTGTCATACCAAACATAAAATTACACCAAAAGAAGAATGATCTGTGAATAAAACCCGCTACAATTTAGATTTAGCTTGCTTAGGTCTCAATCTTCAGGGGAACACTGATCTACCATCAGAATATCACAAACAGAATCGTTTTTAGGCTTTTTTCTAATCTTCTTTGGATCAGCCGAAATCACGAAAAACGAAACTTCCAAGTTCCATTGATCTACGTGTTATCCAGCTTCAGACATCACAAACGCATGATTTTTGTTCAAATTCTTGCGCATGTTCCCATAATGGGATTGAACCTATTTCAGAAAGAATAAACATGGTTTTCCTACACAGCAAAATCTGAAGCAAAACATAAAATATATGTCATTATATGCTTAAAATATCTTCCCTCCTTTCTTTCCATTTCACTACAGTATAACCTTAGTCAACTTGCTCATCAGTTTCAAATTTTTCTACTCTGCTACTGTATTTAAATAATATTATGCTTCCAAACGGTTGAAGAATTAAGAGCTCTAGATGGGAACATATAGCAAGACAGGAATCAAATAGCAATTAACAAGAAGTGTGACATTTCGACCATTTCTACAAGTTAGGATCACTTCCACTCTAGTGAAAATGTCAGCCATTTCTTTTATGCATAAAATCAACTAAATTTCCATTGTAAAATGGAGAGATAACATCATCAGTTGTTTTATGTGTCTGGTATTTTCCTACAATCACATTAATATCATGCATCCATTACACAACAAAATACCATTTAACGGTGATACATATATTTTACTCGATGTCATTGTCTCAGCTTTATACTGTAGCCACATAGAATTACAAAATGCCAACAATTACCATTGATAGCTGAGCTATCTAAATTCCTGCCATGTCAAGTCCTGGAAAAATCGTCACCATAGCAACAAATTATAACCATGGATATTGTTGCTTTAACATGGCTGATATAAAATTTATATGAGAATCATGAATATAATCATCATGTCATACATCCTGTCAGACATGTTGCTATAGACACAATCTTATGATCGGAAGCAAGCAGGCTGGAAAATGCAGCTTGTAAAACCTTGAGTTGTTTGGACCAAGGACAGAAGTAAATGCAACCTTACCAAAGAATTGATGATGAACAGATTGAAACTATGGACACTTATGGACATACGTCTACACAAAATGCAGTTCTAACCATTTTGTTTATAATTGTACATTTAAAAAATGGTACCATTGAAAAGAAGATGCTATTCAATAATCAAACACTGGGACACAATTTATGATTTACTAAGTTCAGCTACACAGAATATATTTTATCAGCATGTTTTTTACCATGATAAAAAGCATGATCAATCATTATCAATAGTAATATATCACAATCTAATATTAGAACTCTTAGAAATGATACCTATCATAATTCCCAGTGGATTACTGAGGAACAAAGTTAATAAATTAATGTTTATCAAATGATACAGCTAGGACAACCCATCTAAACACTAGACATAACAATAAACAGTAAGTGATCAGATATAAATGTCAGATCAGTAGAATGGTATTAATATAACATGAACTCCAACAGAACCGTATAAACCAGCCAAGTATGGGTATTTCTGAAACAATTGCAGATCGAAAAGTAGTTGATGTAGGGAGTTTCACTTTATAGGTACCAATCCAAAACAGTAACATTTTTTCCAATTATTGGGAAAATTATGCAGTAAAAAAGTACAGTACAGCGCTGCGCAACACCACATAATTTTTCCCAATCTGTTGGAATCATGATGTTTCCCAAAATGTGAAGAAAAAAATGTAGATGGAATACACCATTGGACCTATAAGAGCAAGAATCTTCAAAGCCATATTTTACTATTTTTTTTATAATTGTGTTAGTTTCTAATCAGAGCAAATCAAATGATGACAGTGTTCTTTTTGGAACTGATTTGTAACAAAAAATTTGATCCCATTCCCCTGTATGAAAACTGAAAAGTATATGTTTCCCTCTATAAAATTCATAAAAATTTCCCTTCAGTACAATTTAATGTTCTTGAAAACATTTTTGGTAAAAAAGATCATTAAATTAACCTGTAAGATAACTCTTTGTATCTATTAAGGTTATAACCTTTTGATAAGTAAAGGTTAAAGGATATGACCGTATACATTTTCCCCTTTTCCCCTCAAGATGCGTTTTTTCTAAAGATGAAAAAAAACACTGGATGAGTTTAAAATATTTTACGAAATCACTACAATTCCTAATTCGTGAACATTACTGGAATTACAATCACACGAAGCAATATTGTCTTGAAGTTATAATGATCAAAGTAAATATTTCTTCCTAAAAATTAAAAAAACTATAAGCAGATGAAAATCTAATCTTTGATTCTAAGGCCAAATTTATACTTATGTGGTTTCTACATAATACCTATATAGATGACAGTAGGCTGACAGAACTTTTCAAATAGTTGGTTTAGAACTGTGATCTTGTTTATATGATAAGAAAAAAAAATTCTGCAAGAAAAATAAATTGTTGAGACTGAAAAAAGTCTAGGACAAGCAGAATAAAATAGGCGAAGTCAGGTTATCAGAAACTAGCAACATGTTTATATACACCTATATAATCATAGTTCAAGGATAAATCATTCAACAGGATATATCTATAAATAAACACAACTTTTAAGATGCACAAAATCTTCTACATTTTTATCAATGAAGTTAACAACGAATAATAATTGAAAACACACGTTACGTGTATTAAGTGAGCCAAAACAGGAAGACAGATGGTAGGTACGATGTTTAGCAATCAAGGCATGAAAAATAAACGTAGAATAATCATGTAAGGTAAAAAATTAGTTACATCTCAAAAACTATATAGCTCAATTTTACAATAAATTACATCATGTTTCTGATACATTTTAAGATTTACAGATCAAGTCCGGAAATAATAGGAGCACCAATCTATAAGCGTAAATTTCATAGTGTCAGAAGATGAATATGATAGTGTATGATATGAAACTTGAAAGGCAATATCCTGCCCAATTGATAAAAGGAAGGATATTATTCATTGTCTAGAATAGTTTGGAATATACACGTTTCATATAAAACAGACCATCATACTAACATTGTAACACACAACAGACTTCAGGGGAAGTAGGTAACAATATAATGAACTTGGGAAAATGAGAATTTATAAACCTATGTCACTGAAGAATCTTGAAGTTGAGTTGAATAAAAACTTTCAAAGAAACCAACTCTCCAAGCGTATTAATTTATGAACATGACAACACAGAAGTTTAAGAAATATGAAAGTAGAAACTAGTCTGTAAATCAATGACCAAATGAATTTTTACAGGTTTGTTATATATTGTTCATAATTATGCTTTTAAAGTTAATCACAGTACGTTAACTGAAATATTTGCAGGTGTGAAATCTGAAAGTAATATAATATGTTAATTCATTTAAAACCTTGAATTCTCCAATATCATCATTACATTGAGTCATAATTTTTTAAATTTTACATTAAATCCTTTAACTTAGGCATACCGGTCTGGGGCAATTTTTCAAGTCATACATGACTGATGATATTTTCGTAGAATTTAATACTCACTTTAAGAATATGAATAATAATTTATAACACCCAGTAAATTGAGTAATAAAATACAATGTAGCTCCAGGACTCAGCACTGTAAACAAATGTGCATAATTTACATTCACGATACATAATGAAAGTATTGAAGTTCAATCAACAGTAAATGCATGCATTTTACACTGATCAATTTCTTATTCAGCATACTGTACACACCTCAACAAAATACACACGGCCCTTATTTAGTTTACTTCAGAGATTACATTAAAATGTGAAGTATTATGGGTTATCAAATGCTCGAGTTTCATATTCCGAATGCAAACTGCAAAGACATCTAAATTAAAGCCCTCGTAAATACATACAATGTTGAACACTAGACCTATGTTTATTGCTATGCAAGAATGCACAAAGTTTATATTCACAAAAGCAGGCATAAATCAGTGGAATATCCACATTGAAAGAACAGTCAAGTCATTTGCTAATGATTTGGTTAAAGAGAATATTCATGTGACAACAGAAAAAAAATTAGTGACAGTCATTAAATCATGTTTTAATGCATTCAAACATAATATATCATGAATAAATTTATCTCAAATCTCTTGTATATTTACGCTATATTCCCATCCTACTGATTATGGACTACTGTATAAATGAGTACAGTGTAGCATGTGCATTTTTCAACATTTTGAACAAAATCTCATGTTTGCCAGTGTTCAAATATAAGAACATTGCGCCAATAAACTCTATTTCAAATGATCATCGTGATGTCAACGATTTATTAGATAACAGACAGGTCGAGTGTCATAATTTACCTGACTGAAATTTTGACAATAAATTTCGTACCTGATCCGACTCTTGTATCGCTTCCGGCTCTGTACTCATCTCGATCTGTTTTGCAGCAATTTAACAAATCATCGAAACAAAACGTGCTTTAATATCCAGTAATCCACTTGTTGCACACAACTTTTAAAAGTTTACTCTCCTAAGTTTCCCTCTCTCTAACCGGGAACGAAGCGGTATCCTATCGATATTCGTTAATGGCGTCTGTGGACGAATCCATTTTCGCGACGGGCATGTCACGTTGGGAATTCCCCAAGGGTATAGTCTAAAATTTTACGACTGAATTGATATGCTATCGTCATAGTATACAAAACTCGTTTGATATTTGATGGAGACTTGAGAGCGATGTAACTTAGATGAATGTTTGACTACCTAATGGAGATAATGCTACAAGGTGGTTGATTTACTGGAGTTTATAGTGTCCTTTTTACGAATAAATCAGTTTACAAAAATAGTTTTTTTGTTTAAATAAATTGGCCCTTTTCAGGATTGTACAGCATAAAATTTCTGGTCTGTGTTAACACGAAATGATTTTGTTTTTACTGAATATTAACCTAATAATTAATTTAGTATCATTTCACTTATGCACTGTGAGACAGATATTAAACCAAAACAATGTTAAAAGCATACATTGACTAATTAATAATATATATATTGGTATTGCATTGTATAATTTATACCTGGGACACTATATATCATGTAATATAGTGTCCCTGTTAATACTTACCTCATTTTTAACAAACCATGTGACATACAAATACCGGTAAGAAGTTAAAGATAAAATACCACAATTGTACACATTCTGACAAATGCCGTTAATTAATACTATAAAAAGCCAAGCCTGGAACCTCTATCATTTTATCACATCATACATTAACAAACTTAATACGAGGGATGCCAGCTGAATTATGGCAAGCATGTATGCTATTGGAAGCCAAAAGCATAAAAAACTTTTGCTGTGTACTTGGTAATTTATAGTTTTCTATCTATTTAAGATGTTAGAGGTTTGTTCCCAGATGATAGATACCAAGGACTTGTATATAAGTCCTTGTAGATACATATTTGGCATATCTTGATATTTATCATGCAACTGCCATGGTAACTGCCTGATAACACATGACCTGAGAACATTATGTGTTCTCAGGTCAATAGGATGCTAGTAGCATGAGAACACTTTTTGGCTCCGCCCACTCGACTATTTAAATTAATGCGCGTATGTTTTTGTGTATTCAATTGTTGTTTTGAATATTTTTCACCAAATTTGTAATTGTTAACAAATGATTTCTTTAATGTGAAATTAAATTTTGTGATCCATGGGAGTTTTTTTTTATTATTTCGCCCAATTGTAGTGAACTATTTATCTGCGGATGTTGACTGTTTAAAGTGTGATTTGCCGGGTGACCGTTATCATCACACTAGCGAATTAAACGCTAAATTTTAGGTGAAATGACACTAAATTATGCTCCGAAAACTGAGTTACATGATAAATAGAAACTCGTGTCACTGTCCGGTGAGAACAATGTTATCAGACTCGTCGATATCGTCCAGGGTGACTCGCTAAAGCTCGCCACCCTGGACGATATCACCTCGCCTGATAACATTGTTCTCACCGGACAGTGACCCGAGTTTCTCTATATGTATAGTAATTGTCAAACAAAAGGATTTATAAATCTGTTATGCAACAGATTTCTGAAGCAACAGTACTTTGATTATACCTGCACCAATGTTGCAATTCCTCACACTATGTAACCTAAGAGTTCTATCTATTTCCTTTTTTATGCATGATCAGGTTATCATGACAATGGTCCATGTTTATTTGGCTGAAAATCATTGTAAATTTACACTAGAAAAAGTATCGACAGCAAAAACAAATCATGTACGTGCATAATGAACTTTCAGTGTTAAATGTGTCAGTGGATCTTGATATAATCCAGCCAGCGTACATCAGAAATGAATAAATTCAAAACGAAATGATCACAAAAATATATCATAGAAATTAATATTACTTTCATTGCAAGCTGAATAATTACATTAAAACTTAAAGTATGCAAATTTCAGCTATTTTTTATGTCTTATAATTGACAAACATGCATGACAACATAGGGCCTGGCATGTTAAAATGATGTAAGTCCTTATGGTCTGTGGGGCTAATTTAGTCCAAATACACCATTATACTATCCCTTGAACATGCAAGCCCACTATGGTAGTAACACACCAAGGGTGTGGTACATATGACATACATTTACATCCAATCACAAGATATTTTCCCAGTACCCAGAACTCCATATAAAACAAAACTTTCTAAGCACTAGTAAGTTAGTACATACTAGAGACGTTTTCAATACTTGTCTTAAAGTTAATTTTGTGTTCATAATAACCGATATTTCCTTCTGAATGAGAGAACACTTACATGTAGTATTTCTTAAAGTCCCATAAGCTTATAAATGTATTGGTCCTAATAGTTTCTGTTTGTTCTATAACAGAGGAATCCGGTGTGTTTTCCTCCAGTGCATACTTTATAGCAAGAAAAAATGTTTCCAAAACTACTATTGTATTTTTTTCAATATCATTGAAATAAATACTATTTATAGAACACCTGAGTTTTCCCGCAGTCATGCTATGCACACGTAGTAAAGTGACGTCACACGCTCTACATATTTCAAGTTTACAAAAGCAAAAATCACAGTGAAATGAGTGTTTTTAGAAGAAAAATGGCTTGTTTTGTCGGTAATAATTATCTTGGGATAATATCAGCAATTGTTTGATTTTTGCATATATGTTTTATAGCAAAAAGCTCATGGGGCTTCAACATTTCTTCTTTTTTTAAAATCGAGTTTTATGCCCTTTTAAACAGTCAGTCATATGAGGCAGACAGTTCATCTAACCATCGTTCCTGGGAGCAACCAGTACTAGACTCCCATCCTCGGTAAGCAGCTGCCTACTTTCTCACATAAAGAGACATGGTCGGTAGCTGGGCTTGAACCCATGACCCTCTATCAGGGAGAGGTTACAGTGATTTGAAGTCAGGAACCTTAACCACTCGACCATTGAGCCAGGCAACAAAATTATTACCTGAGTCAGAGACAGATAAACAATTATTCAGATTAATTGGGAAAATGCTGAGATAATCCTTATTACTGCAAGACATTCAATGAAATAAAGTACAGTCCTAGTCCTTGTACCACTCTATGGTAAATATCAAGTTAATACATTCAGACAAAAAATGTTTCTGAAATCTACATGCAAGTACACAATTTAACCACTTCAAATTATTTACATACATAATAACAACAAAACAGTTTGTATTTGTACAAATAATGTTTATTTATAAAAACCTTACCATAGCCTGTATAAATGCCAATAAAATGTTGAGGACATGTTTATTCATGGTCTTTGAAATGTTTTGAATGAAACCAACAAACTATAAAAGTGAAATCTTAACAAAACTGTCATACAACATCTACTCAACCCTTCAGGAAATCAAGGTGATCTAATTAAGGTAAATACATCAATTTAACATAAACAATAGTAAAATAAGCTTAAACAATATGATATCAATACAGTCAAATCTGTGACCAAAGGCCACTATTGGGAAAGACATAAGTGGCCTTTATTTGGAGGTCATTTGTTCTATAATGACTGTTTTTAAAGAATGTCCATTACTCAGAGTTGGCGGTTAACACAGGTTTGGCTGCATGTATCTGGCAAGCATTTTAATGTAAATTCATAAAACATGTATCTGAAATAATGTAACATACTTTAGCATGTGCAATAATATTTGTTAAAAATTATTATAAGAGTTTAATAGCACTAATTGAATATGTTGTGTAACAAATGCTAAGTACTAGATCTAATAGTAAGACTCAATTAAACACCAGCATTAGAAACAGCAATAAGGAACTTCTAAGAACAGGGTAATTCATTACTGGTAATTCTGATTTGATTACAGTACTTAAACAAAGTGGAAAGAAAATAATTTTATATTCACTGAAAAATATATACCATTAAAATCAGGAGGATTTATATTAATTTTGTTTACTTTACATAATTATACAAAATGAGTAGAAAGGTACATTGATCTAAAATTGATGTAAAACAAGTTTTTAGAATAGTGAAGATTGAGTCCTTGTACATTTTATGATAAAGTCAATACTTTTTCAGCTTGGTAAACATGAAAACTACATTACTTAAAAAGATCCATACTATTAACATATATTTTTTCACTGGCCTTTAATGTTATACCAATAGCAAGGATCACTTAATTAATTGGCACCTTTTCCAGCTTAAACAGTGGAAGAAGATCCCATGCAGGCCTTCACCTGCCATGTGGGTAGAACCATTGACTTTCTATAAGCTGGACAGCTTCCTCGCAAGTGAAATTTGGTCCAGTATGGTATTAAAAACCATAGCAGAAAACGGCTAGTGATTACTACCATAAACATATCAGTACTCAAATAGAATCAATAAAATAGCTAAATTGAATAATATCAATTAAACACCAATTACGTCAATTTACGACTGCATACATATAAACATTGAAAATACGTTCAGCATAGTATTGGCAGCAGTAAGACTAACTGACTAGACATTACTTTACCTGACTAATAACATACCGGTCATAATAGCACACATAGAAATAGTTAAATCTGAACAATTTACAGGATGAATATTGTAAATATAACAAGTGAAGAAACACAGAAATAAGTGTAAACTGCTGAATTTACTCATTTTTTTACTGCAGTCCTTTAGAGAAATTTTCGCTCTCTCTACTTTTTCCTGACATTCACTTGAAGTGAAATTGTTTTCATAGTCGCATGTAAAATTGATCCAAAATTCAGAAATGGAACCATTGTGACATAGTAAGACACCCCCAAAATTAGCCGAACATTTAGCCACAATATAACAATGACCAGACCCAATCAGATCAATACGTCAGGCTTGTAATTCCATAAACAATGAAGCCATGTGACTAGACAGATGAATATTCAGTGAGTACCATTTTTTTCTAATTGGACTTTGACCTTGGAGCTAACAGCAAACATTGTCATTATTAGGCTAGAAATAAACAGTCATGTTTATAGTTACATGACCAAAAAAGAGGAAAGGCAGCAAAACTTTCTCTAATCTTTTTCTAAACATACCTATTGTTCTTTGGATTCATTTATATTTTGTTAAACGACCCATTCGACAGCTATTGTCATTTCAGAGCTGCCCCAGAGAGGGGAGAAAAAATACTGGAGAACAGGACATTTATATCACTACTCTTTTCCTGGTTCTTTATTGTTCCCAGTGTAAAGCATTGACACACACCTAGCACTGTTTTTCTTTGATTTTCCAGATGCAGTAATACAGGCTCAGTAGTTGGGACGGTTACATGAAAAAAGTGTCCCTGAGAAATTCAAAAATTAGAGCCGAGAATCGAACTCATGGCCTTTCGTTTAATAGTCCAGGCAGTTACCACTAAACCATCAAACACCCCTTTTCATTGGAGGTATTCATCCAAAATATTTACATACTTTGGATTTTGCTTGAGGGTCAGTGCCACTATACAGGATCAGTTTGTAACAGAAAACACAACTATATTTTCTGGCCTAATTACAAGTTAAAAAATATCAATAACAAATAATGACTTAAACATTTTCATAAAGTATCAATATCCAAGTAACTTAGTATAACAAATGCTTCATAAAATAATAGTTTTTGTATTTGCGTAGAAGAAATTGCAGGGTTGTACAATGGGAACATGTTAAAGAACAGAAATATTTTTCTTCAATACATGATGAATAATCTTAACTATCTTATTATGAA
This sequence comes from Lutraria lutraria, assembly GCA_964023205.1. Classification (NCBI taxonomy): domain Eukaryota; kingdom Metazoa; phylum Mollusca; class Bivalvia; order Venerida; family Mactridae; genus Lutraria; species Lutraria lutraria. Next base: position 35,448,965 of record OZ026836.1, read on the forward strand.
GTGAATAAATGAATAAATGCAAAAACATTTATATATAAATGCAAAGACTGAACTATTGTATCAGCAGTTGAAACATAAAACAATATAAGACAAAAATAATCCAATGTATGAGAGAAAATGACAATGACCAAAAAAAAAGTTTTTCTCTCATTTAACTCATTTAAAATAGGCTGAAAAAAATTATATGATGGGAACGATATTTTGTTAAATATTGTTTCCAAGTAATATTTTTACACCTCTTATATAATAATCAATAGTTCCAGCATTGTAGACTTAAAAAGTTAAATACAAGAAAAAAAACAGAAATTCAGACTTAAAGAGCATTCAAGTATGATCGGTCAGGTAAAATGAAAAATAAAAGTTTAGTCCAAATGATATAAATTTGCCATTCAATGGATGGATAATTCAACTACTCGGGTAACCTGATATCTTTGAATACAAGGTAGTCTTTTAATGAAGAAGGAAGATTTAATGTGACTACACTTGTAGGCAGAGGTTTCTTGATAAAATTTCTGATCACCATTCTACAATTGCTGCGTAGAGATCTGGGGGAAGACAAAATTTTGTTCAAAAGCTCTATAATATCAGGAGATTCTGCAAATTTCTCCTTAAACTTTTCATCTGAGAAAATGTCCAGTATCTTCTTATTAGTACAGGCACCTGCCTGGTACAGTATATCAACCATATGACTATCTTTACGATGTAAAGCGCATTCAAAACAATTCATGAACTGAAATGTGCCAACATCCCGACACATCACAGACAAATCACAACCTGCTTGTATCATACACCTTAGCCCTGCATAGTTATGATGACTGATAGATATAAACAAAGGTGTCCGTCCATGTGCATCTTTCTGATTCAGATCGGCGCCAGCAGCTAGAAGAGTATTTATCAATTCCTCAGACCCAGTCCTCGTAGCTATGGAAAGAGCAGTTCTTTTCGCTTTACAAGTAATCATGACATTAGCCCCATATTTCATTAAAACTTTTACATTTTCTACTTTATTATAAGCAGAAGCTTGCATTAAAGCTGTAACACCCCATATATCGACTGCATTGACATCTGCACCAGCCTGCAGTAACATTTCTATTACATCCTCAGTACATTTATTGGCAGCATGCAGCAACACTGTGGAATCTTCTAAATCACTCTCATTCGGTGGCATGTTAAAATCCAGTAACATTCTTAGCAAAGTCTTATAATTATCAGGTTGTTTCAGCACTAGTACCATCAGAGCAGTATAACCATGTGGCATAAACTTCGGGAGAAGGTTTTTAGCAGAACCATTTGGCAAAGCACTATGATCATCAACAGGTATTTCGGCATTAGTTGCGTTTGCACCATGTTTCAGTAATATTTCAACAGTCTCAATATGGCCATACTCACAAGCCTTCATCAGAGCTGTGTAACCCATACAATTTTGCTCATGTATGTTAGCACCACAGTCTATAAGTTTGTTCACTACAGATACATGACCATTTTGTGCTGCAAGCATAAGAGGTGTCTCCTCTGATCCACCATGTGCATTGATTTTAACTTTATAGTCCAACAGCAGAGTTACACAGTCAATGTGACCAAATGTTGCAGCTCGTAATAAAGCTAATTCCAGATCATCTGTGGCAAGTTCTCCATGCTGTCCTTCTAATGCTTCTCTGACATACTTGATATCATTGGAACTGGCTGCCTCGTATACATTGCTGTAATATTAATTTTACATAACTCTTAAAACCATGCTATTGTTTACACTTTAAGCATAGAATTCAAACATGTAATGATGCATTTATAAACATTTTTTCCATCACGAAGTTGATAAGCAATACCATTATTTCACATTCTAAGATGGGTGAACATAATTATACAAAACATGAAACACCTGAAGAATGGTTTAAGCAATAGTATTAAGCCCTCAGTTCCAGGTATCTGTACACATGTACAGATTGACCATGGGCACACACATTTGCTCTCCATAATAACTAAAAGCTCAAAAGAATCAAAATCATGGCAACTGTAATTTCATAGAATACAATAACCACATTCTGAAATTCAATATAATTTGATTACTAAACACTACTTTAAAGTATTTATTGTGCACAGATTATCAAATTATAAATTAATATTAATGTCTGCATGTATTAGAGTACTAACCATTCTTTTGCATCCATTCTGTATGATGTCTTATGTTAACACTCACAAATTTCTCCATTCTGAAACAGATAATTCCATAAATTTATTTGTTGAAATTGAGTATCAAAGGTTTGTTCTGGGTACCATTACTAAATTATTTTTTATTAATTTGTCTTGTTGACCATTTTAGTTATATGGAATTGTCCTCTTTCTATGTCTACAGCTTCCGACGCTTCTTAATACGGGGTCTGCCTAAAGTACGTAAAGTGGCGTAAGGTGGCGTAAGGAGGCGTAAGGTAGGTATACAAGAACAAGAAAGCAAGCAACCTTGTTCAAAAACGGGTTAATTTGTAAATTTTGTCTTAGGAACAAATATTTATCGTATATCTATGTAAAATGAAGCATCACAAATGCTTATATATATTACGAAACCTGTACAAGTATTGATTAATGTGTTGTATAAAGTGATCATGTACGTCTGACGGGCTACAAATCACTTTATTCAAAGCAGTTTTATAAGCTGATTTTGATATAAATCAAGCTTAATTAACACATGTTGTTCAAAATAACTATGTATTTTGTTTCAACAACTAGAATCTTACGGCGTAAGGAAGGTACCTTTATAGAACGTGTTTGCAACCTAATTAAGTGGCGTAAGGTGGATGAATACTGGCGTAAAGTGGATATTAAATAGTTTTTATTGATACATTTTCCCATTAAATCAATGACTGTGTATCGTATAATTATATAAAATGAAGTTCACAAGTGCTACTTTGTATTCTGAAATCAATGCATATCTACTTAAAGGTGTGACATAACGTAATCATGCCTGTGCTATATGAGCTATACATTTTCACATTGTGGCGTAAGGTGGCGTAAAGTGGCGTAAGGTGGGTATAAAACAGGTTAATTTGGTTAATTTTGTCTTATGAACAAATATTTATCGTAATCACAAATGCTTAATACACATTATGAAACCCGTACAAGTATAGTTTTAAAAAGTCGCGTAAGGTGGCGTAAAGTGGCGTAAGGTGGGTATAAAACGGGTTAATTATAGTAACTTTTTCCTTAGGAACAAATATTTTATGAAACCCGGACAAGTATATTTAGAATGGCGTACGGTGGCGTAAGGTGGGTATAGAACGGATTAATTGGTAAATCTTGTCTTAGGAACAAATATTTATCATTTACATTTTTTATCGAAAACGTGACGTGAAGGGTTGTTTCTAGGCACTATACAAAGATGAGCCTCTCAGTCCATGAATAAATTTGTTATCTTTATCAACCACATCTATCTATTTTCTTAGTCCAAAACAAAACATTTGAGTTTTATTTAGGTAATGCGTCGAAGTACATGTATCATATTTCCCCAGTATATTATGTAAGTTTTTATGTTGTATTAGCGATGGTCTCCTTACGTATTGACAATCTCAATGGTAGAGTTTCGTATATGATTTTTTTAAGTATTCTATAATGTATAGAAATTCGTAAACAGAATATTATTTGACAATTTTCATACTTTTAACTTTACGAGCGTAGTTCGTGTTGCCGATCGACGAAGCGACACGACAGTCCATTGATCATTTCCATATTATTAGGATAAAGATTAATGATATAATCATAGATATATGATAAAACAAAAATTGTTATGATTCTGTTGCCATGAAGTAATTCAACTTTCATGGCATTCTGTCAAAATTGTGCGTGTATAAACTGTCTATAAATATTTAATTAGGATATTGATTAATGTTAAATAGACCGCAATCAATGATGTTTTCATCATAATTTAAATTTAAAAATTATAGTCCAGTTGTATTTACCAATTAACCCGTTATATACCCACCTTATGCGTCCTTACGCTACTTTATGTACATTTGTACGGGTTTCATACTGTATATTAAGCATTTGTGATGTTTCATTTTACATATATACGCCTGATAAACATTTGTTCCTATGACAACATTTACCAATTAACACGTTTTATACCCACCTTACGCCACATTGTGAAAATGCTCGGACATGATTACGTTGTCACACCTTTAATTCAGTAGAAGTGATTGATTTCAGAATACAAAGTAGCACTCATGAAGTCACATTTTATATAATTATACGATATACATTGATTTAATGGAAAAAATGTATCAATAAAAACTATTTCATTTCCTCTTTACGCCAGTATTCATCCACTTTACGCCTCTTTTAAGTATATTTGTACGGGTTTCATAATGCATATATAAGCATTTCTGATTCTTCATTTTGCATAGGTATACGATAAATATTTGTTCCTATGACAAAATATATCATTTAACCCGTTTTATACCTACCTTACGCCACCTTACGCCACTTTACGCCTCCTTACGCCACCTTACGCCTCCTTACGCCACATTACGCCACCTTACGCTACTTTACGTACTTTAGGCACACCGCTTAATACGTCCATTGATGCAGACAATTTCATGTGGTTTCTGAAACGCTTCAGACTTAATCCAAAACATTGCGAGGAAAATGTTGAAATGAAGGGTAATCTTAAATATAGGCAAAATATTCGACATCTTTCGCCTGTTGAAGTTATATTTTAGGTCATGTTTATAGATTTAGTGTAATTCATTGCACTGTTCATAGTCTGTAGTAAAACAGTAAATACACATTTATGGAAGTTTGTGTGTTTAATAGGAAAACAAATGCGACTCTGTCTCAGTTTGTGTCGCCGACGTTTACCTTTTAGCTTTTCAAGAACAACTGACTTTGATTATGTACTGCAATATAATGCATACTTCATCATCAAAGACCGACTTTTAAATCAAAGGTATGTATACTGAACTAAAATTGTTACAGCCTCGAAAGTTCAATCAACTAGTTTAACTAATCTAAAAGTTGATACCAATAGTAATTATAACATTTATAGTGATTATTCATACAAACGACAAAATCATTATCATGTAAGCTTTTTAAATTCAATGTACATGTATCAGTGGAAGTCGTAAATAATATATTGTCCGAAAATTTCATATCCGAAAATACATACACATATCAATAATATATTTACACCGGGCAAACGTATAATTCTGAATTAATAAAGACAGATAATCATCGCAAAATATAAACGTACAACATGTATTAGTGGAAGACAGTTAAAAGAAAGCTGTAAGCGTGTAAAATGATTACCAAGTCATAGCAATTAGCCCAAATAATGGTACGATTGTTTAAAATTAATCGAGTTATCACAAATGGGGAACATATTCTCCATTTGACTTCATTTCTTGTTTTTGTTGATAAGGTAGACAACTTATGATAATTCGAAGAACAACACTCGCCTAAATATGAAAACAATCATACAATTTATTTACTATAACCTGTTTACACATTGATACGTATATATACGTTACCAGGGATGCTATATTGTAATATAGCATCACTGACGTTACCAACAAATACTTGTACGTTACCGATTTTTCATTTTCTTAATTGATAAGTAAGTTTGGCGACACGTGTATGTAGGCCTACACTGGTCCCAATTAATGTTGTCGACTCCGAAACAGATGTCACGCAAACACGTGTTAAGTCAGGAGCGCATGATTGTATTGTAAACTGGTTCCATGTTGCAGTACAAATGCTTTGTACACACAAGTCTACGGGAACCAGTTTAGCATGATTGAACAAATAAGTTGTTCCCCTTTGAAAGATATAGAAATGAAAATGACAAAGGGTAATAACTCCGCCAGAAAAAATATTTCTATACGCATGTCTTCACATAATTACTGATTGTCTATGAATGTTGGAACCATTATAATGGTCTCAGGAGAAAGTTTAAGCAAAACCGACTCCCAAAAGAACTGTAGGACTTCAAACAATTGAAATGACAAAGGACAATAACTCTGGTGGATAATGCCAAATATATATTTCTTTACGAACATTTTCATATGAAATATAAATGACAGTATTGTGTCGTCAAACTTACTTTAAAAACAATACTTTTTTAGATATCCTTACAAAGAAATCGGCCACATACTTCAAGAATTCGCAACAACAATTTTTAATACACCATGTAAATAATCTTTAGAGTCCTAAAAAAAAAAAAGAAATTAATGTTATCGTGCTATAGCATCCCTGATGTTAACTACAAAATGATTTAGGTAGTAATGGAAGTATTTTTTAAAAAAAAGGTAAAGTCTTGACGAGCAAAATAGGTAAGGCATCTAGTTTGATTCTTCTGATACGGACGTGGCAATATAAGATACTAGGCTCCGGAAACCAGCGGCATTGGAACTGGCTTTAAAGGTTGGTAGATGGTACCCCAGCATTGGTGTTTCCCCTGAACCCAATGGGCTGGAGAATAAGCGATCCACAAAAATATCAGCGGTTGCTTGCGTTCTTTTCTCACGCCTAGCTGGTAACAACTAGTTTGACAAAAACACAAATGAAGCATAATTTCAATTATTATTGTCATATTTTTTACCCCCAAAAATGGAATCTCGCGTAAATGTTGTGTTCTAAGTATAAAGTACATGATGTAAGTTTTACAAGTAACAGTAAACAGTATTCGTTAAATGATGGTAATGTTTAAATTAAAGTCCCATATAAGCTTATAAATGTATTGGTCCTAATAGTTTCTGTTTGTTCTATAACAGAGGAATCCGGTGTGTTTTCCTCCCGTGCATACTTTATAGCAAGACAAAATGTTTCCGAAACCACCATCGTATTTTTTTCAATATCATTGAAACAAATACTATTTATAGAACATCTATATTTTCCCGCAGTCATGCTATGCACACATAGTAAAGTGACGTCACGCGCTCTACACATTTCAAGTTTACAAATAAAAAATCACAGTGAAATGAGTGTTTTCAGACGAAAAAGGGCTTGTTTCGTCGGTAAGAATTATCTTGGGATAATATCAGCAATTAAATGTTTTTGCATATATTTTTCTACAGCAAAAAGCTAATGGGTCTTTAATCCTAGGTCACACAATGATACATACCGTGACATGAATATAATATGGCGTATCGTTTGTTTAATAAAATACCCAAATAGCACAATATACAAACAATACATAATATTATAGCTATTTAGCTCATGCACAATCGTTGATATATAATAATTTGCATATACAATGTACGTATTCGTATACTTCAGCCGAACACAAGTAAGGTTTCACTGCAATGAATACTGATCATCGTTGTAGAATACTAAATGCTAAGTGATTGATGGAATGGACGTATTACGACCAGTACACGTCATTTTAGAAAGAATAAAACTAGCCAAATATTTGTTTACAATATTTGTTTAGTTAAACAAAATTTCTTTCAGCCGATATGATGCACGTTTGTAGGCCATTTAGATACGTGTCATCTTATCTTGGGTCAATGTTTATAGTCATAAGACATATAGTCATAGTCATAAGACGGCTAACATTCAGATAGCGTGTTTTCCTGAAAAATAAATTACTAATGCATACAAATATTTTCTGAAAACCAAAGTAAAATGATTGAATCTTGATATTAAGACCCAACTGGAACAGTCGAAATAGATTTAGGTGCTCTCATTTTCAAGTTGAAATATACAAGAAATAAAGAAAACTTGCCCCGGCGAAAATTGTGGTTATAATAACAATGAGGCGGTGTTAATATTTAAGTTTTTTTTATTTTTAAAGTTTAATTATGATTTATAAATGTTACTAGTCTCAGATAGATTAACTCTCAGCGTTCAACCATGACAATTTTAATGTGCGTAATGTGATACTTTCTTATTTCTTTTATTTCACTTATTACTTCAGATAATTATTCAGAAGTATGAATTACAAGGGAATGCTCACGAGTACTTCATAATTATAAATAAATAACAATAAAAAGTAATTGTATGTAACCATTGTTTTACTTTTAATTTTTTGAAATAAAACCATCCTTAATTAATTCATCTAAATTCAATTTTCACTCTACATGTGATGGTCATGTCTTAAGCATTCATTACGTCAGACATTTTACATTATCACTATAATCCATGATTCTTACAGCATTCAAATGCTGCAACTCACATATCAGACTTGTTTTTTTACTATTGATCATTAAGCTGTCTAGGCGACCATTACGTACGATGCAGATGAAACATTCTATTCCGCAAACCGATGGTTGTACTATACGATGAACAGACATGATCAATTTACTGTCAAACCTGTATTAGTGGTCAACTCTAAATAAAAACCATCCTTTGAATAAAGGTCATTATTTTAAATGCGCCATTGATTATTTAGAACAAAATGACACCCGAATAAAAATAACCTGTCAATAAAGGCATCATTATGTCTTTCCAAAGGGTGACCTTTGTTCACATGTTTGACTGTATAAAAAGTCAACCCTGACACAGCGACCACTTCAATGTTAGAACTGCATTTGAAGTATTATTACAAACACTTCTTTCGCATCGGTCAACATTATTTACCTAGATTTCAAGGTGATAATTGGGTTACCTAAATATCAATATAATATGTTCGAGTCTGAAATAGGGTCTTAAAATTGTGGTTGTGCATCTGTTCCAAATAGCGAACTCTGATTTCAAACATGTACCACAACGTCCGCCAGATAAGTAGAGTTAGTCATCATTGAGTTTTTTTTTTATTTTCCGAAACGATATCAAATTTAAATTCATGCCGAAATCTGATAAGAAACAAAAGATGTGAATGAGAAAAGGCAGTATCAAACCTATCTGTGGTTTACGTCCCCTGAACACAAAATTTTGCACCCACCCTTGTCAAACATAATTACATTTACAAAACTCTTTTTCAACTACAAACAATTACCTCGATCGAGAGTGGTTATATGGTTGGTAACTGACAAGTAATCACTAGTCCCAACTGCTGTGAGTTCGAATACTATAAGGGACCAGATAATTTTTTTAAGTATGCTGTCAAGCTAACTTACAGAAGGTCAGTAATTCTAGTCAGGTGTACATATGGGGTCTTCCTGAAGAAGACGCCTAATGACCTTGGTTGTTGGTGCGACGTTAAATTAACCTCAGTGATAAAAAACACAAGCAAATTACATCTCATATAACATCAAAATCAAAGAAATTCAAATGGAGTGACGGGTTCTTTCTTTATTTCAATTAAAGCTACTTTTAAAAAAGTTCTGCAGATGACTAGGAAAGGAAACAAAGTACATCTTGCTTAAGGCCTTTTAAGTTGATATTACGTAATGTTATGAAATCCGTGCAAATAAAAAGTATCAATCTCACAACACATCAGGTGAATAATTTCATTTAAAAAGTACTCATTCGCCCTTAATAGGGACGTTAAACTGAAGTGCAAGAACGGTGTATTACATCAAACTTGTTTTTAACTTACCGTTCCGGATATATATAGATATAATTACATACAAAATGGGGAGAAAACGAAACAGATCTAAAAGGAATAAAACATATAATGAACAATCTTTGGTGGAGTACAATAGTGGGAACACCAACCAGGCTAGATCATCACATGAACGAAGGCAATGGTTTCAGATACTTTTTCTCCATAGGGTCTTTCCTTGTGGCCATGTTGCCAGGGAACCAGATTTGGCGATAATCGTACCCATTGATGAGCCTCTATTGAATCATGGCGTTCGTCGACTCGAACTTGGCGATGGACTAGAAACGACAAGAAGACGAACTCTGCCTGAAACGACGGAATTATCGATTTCTCCGGCTAAAGTGATTGCTTGCGGATTATTTATTATCTTGGCATTCGTGTTATTTATATTTAATGCATATTACGACCTCATTTAAAAGTTGAATGAGGGAAGAGATCGATTTATATACTGTATACTGGATGCATGTACATTTCTGACTGGTATGAATTTGATTTTCTAATTGATTGTTACAATTTGATAAAATACCAGGTGTTATCAGTGACTGCTTGGTTATTTAACTACGCTAAAACACTATTCATTTTCTGAAAATACGCTCATGTACTAATTCTATTATTAGCCATATTTACTTTGTAATGGATTTTTTGTTTGTTCTATCTTTATCCATCAATTGCATGCAGGGAACTGAGGGAATACCGTGGTATTACGTTGAATTACTACGAGAGAGAAAATATATAATGATACAACACGAGTATAAATAGCTAGTTCTGCACGCATAGCCATCATTCCATTAGAAAATTGTAGTAAGTGCATATTGTCACAGATATGGAGGTCAATGATTATGTGCAGCCATCGAAGTCCAAGAGAAGGCACCGGAGACGGAAAAATAAACCCGGATTAAATTCGAATGACAGACACACAACAGTTTCGGTAAATGTGTTGACAACAAAACCGAAACTGGACAATAACATACAACTTCGACCGTCGGAGATACGATATTCTCAGAGTTCTATTGCATGTAAGTTTTCGGACGAAACAAATATTGGCACCTTGTTGGATGATATAACATTCGGACGTTGTTTTGCATCCGCTATACCGATGATTGAAGTCAGCATGATAAATAACAACTGGGTGTCAGCAGACAATCGTAGACTTTGGGTATTCAAACAACTTGAAATACTTTCAAGACTAGAAACCATCACAGTGAAAGTGGTGAAGAGGATATACCAAGGAAAGTTAACCAGTAATAATGCTGGACTGACTGTAGAAATCAGAGGATATCCGATTGGTGAAGCGTACAACGTCCTGCACGCTAAGCATCCTGACCAGTATCCATTAAAAAGTGATAAACAACGTTGTAAACGTAAAGCTAAGGGCAAGAAAAACGACAACGGATCTACTTCATCTCGCGAGGCTGTATCTGCTATTGAAGCTTCAACAAAAGTTAAACAACAAGCAAATAATTACGACAACGGTACGAACAACATACGTGTAAATGCGATACAGAATGAGGCATTCAATGGGTATGTTGACCGATGTTCAAAGAATGTAAATGAAACAATGACTGCGCATACACCGGATTGGAATTATAGTGATGGCAGTGAGTTTGAATACAGTGATTTCGAATTCAGCGATTTTGAAACGGACGATGAAGACAATATAAAATACGATTATACTTCATCAAGTGAGACATCGGATGATGTTTCTAACACACAAAACAAACTGTCTCCAAACATGTTGGTACCTAGTGGTGAAGCACTAAGCCATAACTTTTCGAATTTACAGTTAAACCAACATGAAAACAAGATTACTTGTTTAGCAACAAGGAGCAACAATTTGGAAGCTCCGAAACAAATACAAAAGAAATCTGATGGTTTCGATGTGGTAGACGTACATGTACATACGTCACAAAGAAATAATCAATCATTGAATAATCGCGCCAGATTCCATGAACCTGTGCCATGGTCTTCATTAAGAGCTGAAACTAATCCTCGTACATATCGAGCAGAATTCGACCTGGAAACGTCATGGTCAAGTTCATCATTGACCAGCTCAAGAAACACCACCAATGAATATGATCGTTCAGAACGACTTGTCTCGGAAAGGCAACGAGACATCACGAGAGAACGTTTTACTAATATTCAAGCCAGACAATCCACTCCAAGAGAAAACGAGCAAATACGTGTACTTCCAGATAAGGTACAATATTCCAACAGACCAGTGAGACCTCACTTTACTAGAGACCCTTTCGACGCTGATGGTAGTGATTTTTATGACAATGAAGTACCATACATGAAGCGATTGAATGTTCGTCCTGGATACGAAACATGTTCTTCACACAGCTACCACAATGACACACTTGCCAGTGCATTAGTATGTCACATATGTTCCGGAGAAATGTCCTCACACGAATGGTGGTGCACCAGATCACCATTTCATGATGCACATGTTCCAAGAAGAGAAAGCGTAATTGTTAAAAGTAAAACAGAAGACCTTCTAGAAACAGTTATGACTGGATTAAGTGCAGTTGGTAATTTCCTTAAGGACATATTTAAAAGTTAATCGGGGTTAGTATATATAGAGATTAATATACATGCATGTTGAAAAGGAAATCATTAGATGAATTATACATGTATATTTAAATTATGGCATTATAATCCAAGGTAATTATTAGGCGTCACAAATCAAGGTACGTGTTATCAAAACTCGAACGATGGTTTCTTGATTTATTTGACAGGTCACCGTTCTTGTCCGTGATTCTAATTGTTTCACGGCCGGGGTGAGGTCACCCGTACTCCCACCAGCAGGAGATGGGAATCCCCTCCCGCATCTTCTCTATACTCTCGGCACTTCATGCATATCAATTAGTACAGTTACGACAATGATTATATCTAATTGCTAACAATCACTTGTTATGTTCTTGTTACCCGGTTTGTCATAAAATGTTTTACATTCCTTATTCCGGAGTTTGGCATTTTACTTATTTATTTATTTTTGTGTATGTACAACATAATATTACATGAATTTGGTTGTCGACGCACGGTATTCTTATTTACTGTAACATGTACTAGTATTCGTTTTTGTAAAATTCTAAATCATCTGTCATCATATACCTAGTCTAATTGATATACACCGGGTGTAATGTACATGGTCAATAAGGTTACTACATTTTCGGAAAATCAGCGCTTCATCTTAGGGACCTACTGACACATTGCACAAGTCATGTTTATTTTTGTTAGATCATACAATAACTTGCATACATATTATCAAACTGTTTATCGTGTAATTATCGTGATATTTGTGGGTTTTCCTGTTATTGCTATTCCCGGTAAATAATAAATGTATCACTATTTCATGAACGTTTATTATCAATTCATGCTTACAGGGAGACAACTCTAGAAAATAATCCTCACATAGTCATTACACAGTTGTAGTTCTTGCAAAATAGAAAATAACTACATTGTCGTGACCTAGTTGAAACTTTCAGAAAATGCAACAGCCTGGATGTGACTGACATGATAAACTAGTTGCAGTTTTCAGAAATTCGGTATACATGTATCAGGTACGATGTATGAGGTCTATATACATTTTTGTACATGCGTCATATCTTATTTAACACAGTACCACACGACGTCACGTAAATCAACTTTTTTCGAATCTTGTAAGGCATAGGTGAACTAAAACGCCCGCTTGACTATTGATATTGTCATTCTAGTCACGTCCATGTTAATGACAAACCGTAATTCAATCAAAGTATTGATGATAACAGTAAACATTAAGTTACATGCATTTCAAAAGTGGCACAAAACATACGTTTGATACGATGACATAATGAACAGTCAAATCTGTGTTAGAGGCCACATATCCGAATTATGGCCATCCTGTGAAAACGTCAGTGATTAATATTTAGAAAAAAAAGATGGATCAGATCAAACGAACTTCTGAAAACCAGCGCCTTTATCAGAATCACGTTCTACTAGCATTAGAAATAATCTTGTATGGAAAATGTCGCAAAAATTTCACTTCACCATAGTTACGCCACCAGACCGCTAGACCGCCAACTTCACGTTTTCAGTGGCCAGGCGGCCTGGAATATTATAAACCCAATCACCCAGAAATGTATTAGATGATCACGTTCTAGAAGCATTAGAGGGGTAAGTCGCAAAAAAATCACTTCAATATAGGTACGCCATTACGCCGAAAACTTCACCTTTTTAGCGATCTGGAATATTAACACACAATCGTCCAGAAATGTATCAGAATCACGTTCTACATGCATTAGAAACTATTTTGGAAGGGAAAAGTCGCAAAAAAAATAATGATAAAGAAGCAAGTTTATTTAAACTAAATACTTCTTTTACAATATCGGAAGCAAAATCGGGACAGATGAGTGTGTGAACTAAGACATAATTTTATTATTTATCATCCAGAAATCAACTTTAATCAAGGCGATAACGACAATTCTCTATTTTTTTTCCACAACGCAGGTTTTACGTTTTTTTTTCTAGACTACCGGTAAATAAACCAAGTTCATGCAGAAACGTTTCAATGTACGTAGCCGTAAATTATGTGTATTTAGCACAGACAGTTCGACAGCGGCGAAGAAACGTGCACAAATGTTTCGTTTTTATAATCTCATAATTATGTAGTAATTACGAGTTCGATCCCCAGCCCGCTCAAATCTTTATGTGTCGATTCGGTAATGATCGAAATAGCTTATGTGGTCATTCATCACTACCCCTGATTCAAGAGGGGCAGTTGTCATTTATTGAAACAATTATTTGCACTCAATAAACGCCGGTCCCAACTCGCCGTACTTTCAAGTGCTCGTTGTCTATACTTGCATAAACGTTGGCAAAACTTGGCGATCCGTATATATATTAGCGGGGTAAATAACGAAAAAAGAGTGCAAATTGTCATACAAGCATCAAATTTTGCACACATGTTGCGGGAACAAGGACGCCCGTTTTTTATTGGCACGGATGGCGCTGGTCTGCATATCAAGAAAGGTATCAGGCAATGGAAATGGTGGATTAGTTTTTGAAAAGTATGCTGGATTAATACTTGTGTATTGTTCGGGTATAGATGGTACCCCGATTGATGCGGGCTTATCGCCAATGTACAAACATGGTTGTTTTTCACCGTCAACCTTCTTATAGACATGTTGAAATAAAGAAATGCCCGTCCCATTAAATGCTGGTTTTGACGTAGTGGAGCAAGAATTGTGATAAATATTACGTTGTAAAGAGCCTATAGTGTAGTATTGGTGAACATACTACTCCATATCGTTGTGCAACAGCTCCTCCAGCCATTGTGGAAATTTCAAGGGCACGGTTATATAATGTACATCTACCTCACTGAAACAAGACATCAATTAGATGTGGTTTCCTTTTCTACACACAATCAAAAGGCCAATGTAAATAGTAAATGGTGGTTCATTTGTCTTGGATGAAGATGGACATTTGCTGCACGATGAATACCTCTATGACGGTCATACTGAAGTAATTTAGTTATAGCAAAGGAAACTTGGAGTTGCACGGTTCCATCTGTGCTTCAATATTTGGTCAATATTGTACCTTACTCGCTAATTCAAGAGATGGTTTGGTACTGATTTCAATTGACTTCTGGTACGAAATTACAAATGGACCACTAAATATTATTTATGGTCAAGCATATATCCACGTACCAATTGAACAGTCTTTGCTAAATGAAATGGGTCATAACAATGCAGGACCTATATCTTTCTTCAAAGTTAATAAGACTTTCTTACCGTACTGATATGGTTTTGATTGAGGAACTTAGCACGAATTTCTCTCATTTAATCGAGTTCTGTGAATGGACGTTGGATGTTTCAGTGTCTGTTCATACATAGATGCCTGCTCAGACAGTTGAACCATGACACCCATCCAACAAGGTCTGTGTTTCGAACATGTATGTAACTAGTTCATCAAATGCTGTTTTTATCGAATGCCGAGTATTCGAACGACTTCTCGTTACGTTTTGTATTGCACGCTTTTCTCTGTTACTAAGAGATGCAAAACTATTAATGCAATAGGCTATGGGCTACTGGGTGAAACCCTCCCCCCCCCCGGAGGCATTTTTGTAGACACCATTTTTTGAAAGCTCAATTCCCGCTGATCATTTTCCCAGTGTCTACAATCCGGGCGTTGGGGCGTTTGTGAACTACAGCATGCTAATTACCGTTACCGAAAAATACGTTTGACAATGATTTTTTTGGTTAGAAGTCTTATTCTAGATATTTTCAATAACTCATTGATTTGAACCATTCCTTTGACCATAATAAGTTAGCAGCGGCGTTACTTGTCGATCAAATGCATGTTTTTCACTTTATTGCACTATATATGCTCTGTAATTTACGTTACCCTGCGTTATCTTAAAATGACAAGGAAATGACAGTTGTATATGTTAAATTAACACAAAAGAAGTCGTAAACGATGTTTTTATTCATATGAGGCAAATACTACCACATATTCATGTTTTTATTTCATTGAATTCTCGTTTATGTCTTCATTTTACGTAAAATACGTTACATATAAAAGTATACGTGTTACATGGAAATCACTTATATTACTGTGATCGCAGGCTATGATCAAATAGGTATACAGTGATAGGTAATCATGAAACATTCATTAATACCCATAACTGGTAAACATTTCTAGTTACAAATGTTGTAAAGTTTGACTGGCATAATAGTAGTTTACGTTACATAACGTTACCTTTATTACGAAGTGCTTAACACGCTTTACAATGCATAAAACATTGATTTTCACATTATTTTTTAATTCATCACTGATTGTGTTTTACGTTACATGGTTTTATTTGTGTTACGTTTGAAATGATTCATAAACGAGTAACAACATTTCTATGAAACTGTTATAAAATCGTCATCGAATATATTCTAAGAATATGTATCTATGAAACAATGACAGCGACAGTGCAATAAACATTGTGCCATTGACACACATAAACATGTGTGTGTCATTTACGTTACGATTTGTTACATGATTATTTATATATATATATACTAAGTGCAATATTGTATGTAATGTCAGATTTCATTAGCTGTACATATTGTCATCTAGGTATTTTTGTTGTTCTGGTGGCAAACGTTCACGAATTTCACAAATCCTCATCACTTTTCTGTTTCATAGACAGCATCGACCATACTAATGAGCTCAATGCCGTTTTTATCATCAGTGTCTTCTGCATCGCTTGCCTTTGGCATAATATGATCCTCGTACGAGTTGTATTCCAGCATGTTGTCAGAATCGAATTTCCAACCACTTTCATCCACTTTTAGAAGATCATGATTGCCCTCAATGCATGGGTCCAAATTAATTATCCGTAACACATTGAACATACGAGACGAGATCTGCAGGGAGTGAGTAAGCTCATGTCCATACCACTTGAAGCGTTCAGATTACAACCATGGCTTTGATACTTGTCATACCTCAGTTTATTGATGTCGTTGTATTTTAATGACCAAACAAATATTAACACACATACAAATGTCTCAATGGCACTGTAAAGTTCATCCGAACAAACATGCGTGGTAAATTGGCCAACTTATTATATTATTATTGTATTGTCATGTAATCTTCCTTTATAGGAGCGAAGCTCTTATAGCTATACATTACTTTTTCTAATTACAATTACGTGACGCCTCATACATCCGCTTTGAAAAATAGTATACATTGCAGACTTTGCAGTTTTGATAAAAGTTGGAGATATATGCAGGATTCTGAAGGTTTCCTCCGTTTCATCATTAACTGTTGAGGTAACGAAATTCACTACATATTGAAAATAGTTTCATTCAGTAAAGTAGCGCTGGAACACTATATTATTGTCTCTGAGGTTAGTGAGATTATGTATTGACACATGTAGCTCTCCCTTGGTAATTGTGGTTAATTGGCCAAATGATGTACGTCTGTACAGACTATACATACTTGACATTCAAATTTTAATTTCAAAATGATGATAACACAGGCCTTTAAATGGTTTAAGGATGGTTTTATCTAACACATTTAAACTTCGCTCCTGACTGTAATCTCAGTGCTTTGAATCTCAGTGTGACTGTTAGAAGATTAGCTTTATTGACTGTGTCTTATTGTCGTCATTAGATATGAAGCCCATCCGATTTCATGAGTTATTGTTTTACCTGAGAGCAAGAACGTTGGAGCTGCCCAACGTCATCGGTGCTCATCTAATTTAATAGACTGTTTGTTGTATGTGTCTGATATAAAGTCTACACGAGACGTTTTAGGCAACTGATAAGAAATCGTCTCAGCTACTTGCTCGAATGTGTCCTGAACTGCTATAAGACTCTGCAGTTACCCGATTAGGCGTTACCATTAACAACATAGGATTCGCCTTCTGTAGAATGGCTAGTTGTTGGTTCTATTGGTGACTCAATATAAGGCACTCTACCTAGAAGAAATGACCATCTATGTCATGTTGAACTGACAGGAGCATAAGCAGGCCAAATGCGTTACGTTCTGCTCGTAACTGAGTTATTATATTATACTGAAATACTCTGTGTGAAAGGTCGTGTTTCTTCAAAACTTTGCCGGAGTAATTGATCAATTGCTTCGATAAGGGCTTGGTTTTAGTGTTTCCCAGACGTCACTTTGTCAAGAGAACCACTGGCACAATACCGCAATTTATCATAAGTTCCGCGAGACCACTGTAGTTCATTACTTTACCTAGATGTATCGAAGATGGAGCTTAAGTGTGTGAAATACACCCGTTCTCACTATGACATTAGTGAATTTGTTCCGGAAACGCCAAACCAATGAGTACGATTTCATGACCACTGCTATGTCACAGGTTACAATTGCATAATCATGGAAAAAAGAAATATATCTATAAATTACTATGAAATTGATAGACTAAATTAAATATCATAGTTTATTTGATTAATGAAATTATTTATTTATTGACAATTGATTGCTTTGATTTGATTGATTGATATGAAAATTTTATAATGAAATGTTTTGTTTTAATTTAAGCCTAAATGCCACTTTAGATTTTTCAATGTATGATGCAAAAATATCAGGATTTAGTTATACATGCACTTATGTTCATAGTTATATTTTGGTAACGCATGTGGTTAATATTATACACGTATTTTCTGCATTATTGTGACCTTTTTGTCACCTTGCCAACATATAATACAATTGAGTACCATTTACTCATTAGATGGTGTTCTGCTCGATCCAGAAACAGTAAGTATATGATGATAATCAAATATTTTAGAGTATATGCGGTATTGTGTTAACTTTAAAATTTCAATTATGGTAACGCCCAAAATGGCGGTAACGGAGTAAAGCCCAAACACCCAGATGGTAGACACTGGGATTTGGTAGGTCATACACTTTCAGAAAAACATACTGTAGAAAAATGCCTCCGGGGGGGATGAGGGGGGTATTGGTGCCCATAGTCTACTATTTCATTTCAAGAGCGACATCATAATCGGTACTGTGTTTAGCCAAAAATATAGAATTTCAATGATGTTTTTGTCACATTCATTAATATATCGGTATTCGTGACTTGTGATATCAATTTCGAGACGAGAGACGACCGACCGAGACGCGACACGAACGACCGAGACACAAAGGGAATGTCCGAGACGGTAGACGAACGACCGAGACTCGACTGGAATGACCGAGACGCGAGACGACCGACCGAGACGGGCGACGAACGACCGAGACGGGAGACGGACGACCGAGACGCGAGACGAACGACCGAGACGGGAGACGGACGACTGAGACGCGAAACGAACGACCGAGACTCGACGGGAATGACCGAGACGCGAGACGACCGACCGAGACGCGAGACGAACGACCGAGACGGGTGACGCACGACCGAGACGCGACACGAACGACCGAGACTCGACGGGAATGACCGAGACGCGAGACGACCGACCGACACGCGAGACGAACGACGGAGACGGGTGACGAAGGACCGAGACGCGACACTAACGAACGAGACGCGAGACGACCGACCGAGACGCGAGACGAACGACCGAGACGGGTGACGAACGACCGAGACGGGTGACGAACGACCGAGACACGACACTAACGATCGAGACGCGTCTCGCCCGTTCATCTCGCGTCTTGGTCGTTCTAGACGGATCTCGGTCGTTGGTCTCGCGTCTAGAACGACCGAGACACGAGACGAACGACCGAGACCCATCGAGAACGACAGAGACCCGTCTAGAACGACCGAGACGCGAGACGAACGACCGAGACCCATCGAGAACGACCGAGAGCCGTCTAGAACGACCGAGACGCGAGACGAACGACCGAGACCCGTCGAGAACGACCGAGACGCGAGACGAACGACCGAGACGCGAGACGAACGACCGAGACCCGTCTAGAATGACCGAGACGCGAGACGAACGACCGAGACCCGTCGACAACGACCGAGACGCGAGGCGAACGACCGAGACGGGTGACCAACGACCGAGACGGGTGACCAACGACCGACACTCGACGGGAATGACGGAGACGCTAGACGACCGACCGAGACGCGAGACGAACGACCGAGACGGGTGACCAACAACCGAGACGGGTGACGAACGACCGAGACGGGTGACCAACGACCGAGACGGGTGACCAACGACCGAGACGGGTGACGAACGACCGAGACGGGTGACGAACGACCGAGACGGGTGACCAACGACCGAGACGGGTTACCAACAACCGAGACGGGTGACGAACGACCGAGACGCGACACGAACGACCGAGACTCGACGGGTATGAACGAGACGGGTGACGAACGACCGAGACGGGGGACGAACGACCGAGACGCGACACGAACGACCGAGACCCGTCGAGAACGATCGAGACGCGAGAGGCGAACGACCGAGACGCGAGACCAACGACCGAGACCCGTCTAGAACTACCGAGGCGCGAGGCGAACGACCGAGACCCGTCTAGAACGACCGAGACGCGAGGCGAACGACCGAGACCCGTCGACAACGACCGACACGCGAGGCGAACGACCGAGACCCGTCGACAACGACCGAGACGCGAGACCAACGACCGAGACCCGTCTAGAACGACCGAGACGCAAGACGAACGACCGAGACGGGTGACCAACGACCGAGACGGGTGACGAACGACCGAGACGGGTGACCAACTACCGAGACGGGTGACCAACGACCGAGACGGGTGACGAAAGACCGAGACGCGAGACAACCTGAGGAAATGGTCTTAGACTGGAGAATGCATGACCGGACAACCAGAGGACATGGTATTAGACTGGAGAATGCATGACCGGACAACCAGAGGACATGGTCTTAGACTGGAGAATGCATGACCGGACAACCAGAGGACATGGTCTCAGACTGGAGAATGCATGACCGGACAACCAGAGGACATGGTCTGAGACTGGAGAATGCATGACCGGACAACCAGAGGTAGGGTATTGGACAACCACAGGACATGGTCTCAGACTGGAGAAAGCATGACCGGACAACCAGAGGTAGGGTATTAGACAATCACAGGACATGGTCTCAGACTGGAGAAAGCATGACCGGACAACCCGAGGGACCGAGACCCGTCTAGAACGACCGAGACGCGATGCGAACGACCGAGACCCGTCTAGAACGACCGAGACGCGAGGTGAACGACCGAGACCCGTCTAGAACGACCGAGACCCATCAAGAACGACCGAGACGCGAGGCGAACGACCGAGACCCGTCTTGAACGACCGAGACGCGAGGCGAACGACCGAAACCCGTCTAGAACGACCGAGACGCGAGGCGAACGACTGAGACCCGTCTAGAACGACCGAGACGCGAGGCGAACGACCGAGACCCGTCTAGAACGACCGAGACGCGAGCTGAACGACCGAGACCCGTCTAGAACGACCGAGACCCGTCGAGAACGACCGAGACGCGAGGCGAACGACCGAGACCCGTCTAGAACGACCGAGACGCGAGGCGAACGACCGAGATCCGTCTTGAACGACCGAGACCCGTGGTGAACGACCGAGACGCGAGGCGAACGACCGAGACGCGAGGCGAACGACCGAGACCCGTCTAGAACGACCGAGACGCGAGGCGAACGACCGAGACCCGTCTAGAACGACCGAGACGCGAGGCGAACGACCGAGACCCGTCTACAACGACCGAGACGCGAGGCGAACGACCGAGACCCGTCGACAACGACCGAGACGCGAGACCAACGACCGAGACCCGTCTAGAACGACCGAGACGCAAGACGAACGACCGAGACGGGTGACCAACGACCGAGACGGGTGACGAACGACCGAGACGGGTGACCAACTACCGAGACGGGTGACCAACGACCGAGACGGGTGACCAACGACCGAGACTGGTGAAGAACGACGAGACGGGTTACCAACGACCGAGACGGGTGACGAAAGACCGAGACGCGAGACAACCTGAGGAAATGGTCTTAGACTGGAGAATGCGGGTCCGCACAACCAGAGGTAGGGTATTAGACAATCACAGGACATGGTCTCAGACTGGAGAAAGCATGACCGGACAACCCGAGGGACCGAGACCCGTCTAGAACGACCGAGACCCATCAAGAACGACCGAGACGCGAGGCGAACGACCGAGACCCGTCTTGAACGACCGAGACGCGAGGCGAACGACCGAAACCCGTCTAGAACGACCGAGACGCGAGGCGAACGACTGAGACCCGTCTAGAACGACCGAGACGCGAGGCGAACGACCGAGACCCGTCTAGAACGACCGAGACGCGAGCTGAACGACCGAGACCCGTCTAGAACGACCGATACCCGTCGAGAACGACCGAGACGCGAGGCGAACGACCGAGACCCGTCTAGAACGACCGACACGCGAGGCGAACGACCGAGATCCGTCTTGAACGACCGAGACCCGTGGTGAACGACCGAGACGCGAGGCGAACGACCGAGACGCGAGGCGAACGACCGAGACCCGTCTAGAACGACCGAGACGCGAGGCGAACGACCGAGACCCGTCTAGAACGACCGAGACGCGAGGCGAACGACCGAGACCCGTCTACAACGACCGAGACGCGAGGCGAACGACCGAGACCCGTCGACAACGACCGAGACGCGAGACCAACGACCGAGACCCGTCTAGAACGACCGAGACGCAAGACGAACGACCGAGACGGGTGACCAACGACCGAGACGGGTGACGAACGACCGAGACGGGTGACCAACTACCGAGACGGGTGACCAACGACCGAGACGGGTGACCAACGACCGAGACTGGTGAAGAACGACGAGACGGGTTACCAACGACCGAGACGGGTGACGAAAGACCGAGACGCGAGACAACCTGAGGAAATGGTCTTAGACTGGAGAATGCGGGTCCGGACAACCAGAGGTAGGGTATTAGACAATCACAGGACATGGTCTCAGACTGGAGAAAGCATGACCGGACAACCCGAGGGACCGAGACCCGTCTAGAACGACCGAGACGCGATGCGAACGACCGAGACCCGTCTAGAACGACCGAGACGCGAGGTGAACGACCGAGACCCGTCTAGAACGACCGAGACCCATCAAGAACGACCGAGACGCGAGGCGAACGACCGAGACCCGTCTTGAACGACCGAGACGCGAGGCGAACGACCGAAACCCGTCTAGAACGACCGAGACGCGAGGCGAACGACTGAGACCCGTCTAGAACGACCGAGACGCGAGGCGAACGACCGAGACCCGTCTAGAACGACCGAGACGCGAGCTGAACGACCGAGACCCGTCTAGAACGACCGAGACCCGTCGAGAACGACCGAGACGCGAGGCGAACGACCGAGACCCGTCGACAACGACCGAGACGCGAGGCGAACGACCGAGATCCGTCTTGAACGACCGAGACCCGTGGTGAACGACCGAGACGCGAGGCGAACGACCGAGACGCGAGGCGAACGACCGAGACCCGTCTAGAACGACCGAGACGCGAGGCGAACGACCGAGACCCGTCTAGAACGACCGAGACGCGAGGCGAACGACCGAGACCCGTCTACAACGACCGAGACGCGAGGCGAACGACCGAGACCCGTCGACAACGACCGAGACGCGAGACCAACGACCGAGACCCGTCTAGAACGACCGAGACGCAAGACGAACGACCGAGACGGGTGACCAACGACCGAGACGGGTGACGAACGACCGAGACGGGTGACCAACTACCGAGACGGGTGACCAACGACCGAGACGGGTGACCAACGACCGAGACGGGTGAAGAACGACGAGACGGGTTACCAACGACCGAGACGGGTGACGAAAGACCGAGACGCGAGACAACCTGAGGAAATGGTCTTAGACTGGAGAATGCATGACCGGACAACCAGAGGACATGGTCTTAGACTGGAGAATGCATGACCGGACAACCAGAGGACATGGTCTTAGACTGGAGAATGCATGACCGGACAACCAGAGGACATGGTCTCAGACTGGAGAATGCATGACCGGACAACCAGAGGTAGGGTATTGGACAACCAGAGGACATGGTCATAGACTGGAGAAAGCATGACCGGACAACCGGAGGTAGGGTATTGGACAATCACAGGACATAATCTCAGACTGGAGAAAGCATGACCGGACAACCCGAGGGACCGAGACCCGTCTAGAACGACCGAGACGCGAGGCGAATGACCGAGACCCGTCTAGAACGACCGAGACGCGAGGCGAACGACCGAGACCCGTCTAGAACGACCGAGACGCGAGGCGAACGACCGAGACCCGTCTAGAACGACCGAGACGCGAGGCGAACGACCGAGACCCGTCTAGAACGACCGAGACGCGAGGCGAACGACCGAGACCCGTCTTGAACGACCGAGACCCGTCTAGAACGACCGAGACGCGAGGCGAACGACCGAGACCCGTCGACAACGACCGAGCCGCGAGACCAACGACCGAGACCCGTCTACAACGACCGAGACGTGAGACCAACGACCGAGACCCGTCTAGAACGACCGAGACGCGAGACGAACGACCGAGACGGCTGACCAACGACCGAGACGGGTGACCAACGACCGAGACGGGTGACGAACGACCGAGACCTGTGACGAACGACCGAGACGGGTGCCGAACGACCGAGACGGGTGACGAACGACCGAGACGGGTGACCAACGACCGAGACGGTTGACGAACGACGAGACGGGTTAACAACGACCGAGACGGGTGACGAAAGACCGAGACGCGAGACAACCTGAGGAAATGGTCTTAGACTGGAGAATGCATGACCGGACAACCAGAGGACATGGTATTAGACTGGAGAATGCATGACCGGACAACCAGAGGACATGGTCTTAGACTGGAGAATGCATGACCGGACAACCAGAGGACATGGTCTGAGACTGGAGAATGCATGACCGGACAACCAGAGGACATGGTCTGAGACTGGAGAATGCATGACCGGACAACCAGAGGTAGGGTATTGGACAACCACAGGACATGGTCTCAGACTGGAGAAAGCATGACCGGACAACCAGAGGTAGGGTATTAGACAATCACAGGACATGGTCTCAGACTGGAGAAAGCATGACCGGACAACCCGAGGGACCGAGACCCGTCTAGAACGACCGAGACGCGATGCGAACGACCGAGACCCGTCTAGAACGACCGAGACGCGAGGTGAACGACCGAGACCCGTCTAGAACGACCGAGACCCATCAAGAACGACCGAGACGCGAGGCGAACGACCGAGACCCGTCTTGAACGACCGAGACGCGAGGCGAACGACCGAAACCCGTCTAGAACGACCGAGACGCGAGGCGAACGACTGAGACCCGTCTAGAACGACCGAGACGCGAGGCGAACGACCGAGACCCGTCTAGAACGACCGAGACGCGAGCTGAACGACCGAGACCCGTCTAGAACGACCGAGACCCGTCGAGAACGACCGAGACGCGAGGCGAACGACCGAGACCCGTCTAGAACGACCGAGACGCGAGGCGAACGACCGAGATCCGTCTTGAACGACCGAGACCCGTGGTGAACGACCGAGACGCGAGGCGAACGACCGAGACGCGAGGCGAACGACCGAGACCCGTCTAGAACGACCGAGACGCGAGGCGAACGACCGAGACCCGTCTAGAACGACCGAGACGCGAGGCGAACGACCGAGACCCGTCTACAACGACCGAGACGCGAGGCGAACGACCGAGACCCTTCGACAACGACCGAGACGCGAGACCAACGACCGAGACCCGTCTAGAACGACCGAGACGCAAGACGAACGACCGAGACGGGTGACCAACGACCGAGACGGGTGACGAAAGACCGAGACGCGAGACAACCTGAGGAAATGGTCTTAGACTGGAGAATGCGGGTCCGGACAACCAGAGGTAGGGTATTAGACAATCACAGGACATGGTCTCAGACTGGAGAAAGCATGACCGGACAACCCGAGGGACCGAGACCCGTCTAGAACGACCGAGACGCGATGCGAACGACCGAGACCCGTCTAGAACGACCGAGACGCGAGGTGAACGACCGAGACCCGTCTAGAACGACCGAGACCCATCAAGAACGACCGAGACGCGAGGCGAACGACCGAGACCCGTCTTGAACGACCGAGACGCGAGGCGAACGACCGAAACCCGTCTAGAACGACCGAGACGCGAGGCGAACGACTGAGACCCGTCTAGAACGACCGAGACGCGAGGCGAACGACCGAGACCCGTCTAGAACGACCGAGACGCGAGCTGAACGACCGAGACCCGTCTAGAACGACCGAGACCCGTCGAGAACGACCGAGACGCGAGGCGAACGACCGAGACCCGTCGACAACGACCGAGACGCGAGGCGAACGACCGAGATCCGTCTTGAACGACCGAGACCCGTGGTGAACGACCGAGACGCGAGGCGAACGACCGAGACGCGAGGCGAACGACCGAGACCCGTCTAGAACGACCGAGACGCGAGGCGAACGACCGAGACCCGTCTAGAACGACCGAGACGCGAGGCGAACGACCGAGACCCGTCTACAACGACCGAGACGCGAGGCGAACGACCGAGACCCGTCGACAACGACCGAGACGCGAGACCAACGACCGAGACCCGTCTAGAACGACCGAGACGCAAGACGAACGACCGAGACGGGTGACCAACGACCGAGACGGGTGACGAACGACCGAGACGGGTGACCAACTACCGAGACGGGTGACCAACGACCGAGACGGGTGACCAACGACCGAGACGGGTGAAGAACGACGAGACGGGTTACCAACGACCGAGACGGGTGACGAAAGACCGAGACGCGAGACAACCTGAGGAAATGGTCTTAGACTGGAGAATGCATGACCGGACAACCAGAGGACATGGTCTTAGACTGGAGAATGCATGACCGGACAACCAGAGGACATGGTCTTAGACTGGAGAATGCATGACCGGACAACCAGAGGACATGGTCTCAGACTGGAGAATGCATGACCGGACAACCAGAGGTAGGGTATTGGACAACCAGAGGACATGGTCATAGACTGGAGAAAGCATGACCGGACAACCGGAGGTAGGGTATTGGACAATCACAGGACATAATCTCAGACTGGAGAAAGCATGACCGGACAACCCGAGGGACCGAGACCCGTCTAGAACGACCGAGACGCGAGGCGAATGACCGAGACCCGTCTAGAACGACCAACGCGAGGCGAACGACCGAGACCCGTCTAGAACGACCGAGACGCGAGGCGAACGACCGAGACCCGTCTAGAACGACCGAGACGCGAGGCGAACGACCGAGACCCGTCTAGAACGACCGAGACGCGAGGCGAACGACCGAGACCCGTCTTGAACGACCGAGACCCGTCTAGAACGACCGAGACGCGAGGCGAACGACCGAGACCCGTCGACAACGACCGAGCCGCGAGACCAACGACCGAGACCCGTCTACAACGACCGAGACGTGAGACCAACGACCGAGACCCGTCTAGAACGACCGAGACGCGAGACGAACGACCGAGACGGCTGACCAACGACCGAGACGGGTGACCAACGACCGAGACGGGTGACGAACGACCGAGACCTGTGACGAACGACCGAGACGGGTGCCGAACGACCGAGACGGGTGACGAACGACCGAGACGGGTGACCAACGACCGAGACGGTTGACGAACGACGAGACGGGTTAACAACGACCGAGACGGGTGACGAAAGACCGAGACGCGAGACAACCTGAGGAAATGGTCTTAGACTGGAGAATGCATGACCGGACAACCAGAGGACATGGTATTAGACTGGAGAATGCATGACCGGACAACCAGAG
Organism: Lutraria lutraria; assembly: GCA_964023205.1. Classification (NCBI taxonomy): domain Eukaryota; kingdom Metazoa; phylum Mollusca; class Bivalvia; order Venerida; family Mactridae; genus Lutraria; species Lutraria lutraria. Next base: position 35,476,691 of record OZ026836.1, read on the forward strand.
GACATGGTCTTAGACTGGAGAATGCATGACCGGACAACCAGAGGACATGGTCTGAGACTGGAGAATGCATGACCGGACAACCAGAGGACATGGTCTGAGACTGGAGAATGCATGACCGGACAACCAGAGGTAGGGTATTGGACAACCACAGGACATGGTCTCAGACTGGAGAAAGCATGACCGGACAACCAGAGGTAGGGTATTAGACAATCACAGGACATGGTCTCAGACTGGAGAAAGCATGACCGGACAACCCGAGGGACCGAGACCCGTCTAGAACGACCGAGACGCGATGCGAACGACCGAGACCCGTCTAGAACGACCGAGACGCGAGGTGAACGACCGAGACCCGTCTAGAACGACCGAGACCCATCAAGAACGACCGAGACGCGAGGCGAACGACCGAGACCCGTCTTGAACGACCGAGACGCGAGGCGAACGACCGAAACCCGTCTAGAACGACCGAGACGCGAGGCGAACGACTGAGACCCGTCTAGAACGACCGAGACGCGAGGCGAACGACCGAGACCCGTCTAGAACGACCGAGACGCGAGCTGAACGACCGAGACCCGTCTAGAACGACCGAGACCCGTCGAGAACGACCGAGACGCGAGGCGAACGACCGAGACCCGTCTAGAACGACCGAGACGCGAGGCGAACGACCGAGATCCGTCTTGAACGACCGAGACCCGTGGTGAACGACCGAGACGCGAGGCGAACGACCGAGACGCGAGGCGAACGACCGAGACCCGTCTAGAACGACCGAGACGCGAGGCGAACGACCGAGACCCGTCTAGAACGACCGAGACGCGAGGCGAACGACCGAGACCCGTCTACAACGACCGAGACGCGAGGCGAACGACCGAGACCCTTCGACAACGACCGAGACGCGAGACCAACGACCGAGACCCGTCTAGAACGACCGAGACGCAAGACGAACGACCGAGACGGGTGACCAACGACCGAGACGGGTGACGAACGACCGAGACGGGTGACCAACTACCGAGACGGGTGACCAACGACCGAGACGGGTGACCAACGACCGAGACTGGTGAAGAACGACGAGACGGGTTACCAACGACCGAGACGGGTGACGAAAGACCGAGACGCGAGACAACCTGAGGAAATGGTCTTAGACTGGAGAATGCGGGTCCGCACAACCAGAGGTAGGGTATTAGACAATCACAGGACATGGTCTCAGACTGGAGAAAGCATGACCGGACAACCCGAGGGACCGAGACCCGTCTAGAACGACCGAGACGCGATGCGAACGACCGAGACCCGTCTAGAACGACCGAGACGCGAGGTGAACGACCGAGACCCGTCTAGAACGACCGAGACCCATCAAGAACGACCGAGACGCGAGGCGAACGACCGAGACCCGTCTTGAACGACCGAGACGCGAGGCGAACGACCGAAACCCGTCTAGAACGACCGAGACGCGAGGCGAACGACTGAGACCCGTCTAGAACGACCGAGACGCGAGGCGAACGACCGAGACCCGTCTAGAACGACCGAGACGCGAGCTGAACGACCGAGACCCGTCTAGAACGACCGATACCCGTCGAGAACGACCGAGACGCGAGGCGAACGACCGAGACCCGTCTAGAACGACCGAGACGCGAGGCGAACGACCGAGATCCGTCTTGAACGACCGAGACCCGTGGTGAACGACCGAGACGCGAGGCGAACGACCGAGACGCGAGGCGAACGACCGAGACCCGTCTAGAACGACCGAGACGCGAGGCGAACGACCGAGACCCGTCTAGAACGACCGAGACGCGAGGCGAACGACCGAGACCCGTCTACAACGACCGAGACGCGAGGCGAACGACCGAGACCCGTCGACAACGACCGAGACGCGAGACCAACGACCGAGACCCGTCTAGAACGACCGAGACGCAAGACCAACGACCGAGACGGGTGACCAACGACCGAGACGGGTGACGAACGACCGAGACGGGTGACCAACTACCGAGACGGGTGACCAACGACCGAGACGGGTGACCAACGACCGAGACTGGTGAAGAACGACGAGACGGGTTACCAACGACCGAGACGGGTGACGAAAGACCGAGACGCGAGACAACCTGAGGAAATGGTCTTAGACTGGAGAATGCGGGTCCGGACAACCAGAGGTAGGGTATTAGACAATCACAGGACATGGTCTCAGACTGGAGAAAGCATGACCGGACAACCCGAGGGACCGAGACCCGTCTAGAACGACCGAGACGCGATGCGAACGACCGAGACCCGTCTAGAACGACCGAGACGCGAGGTGAACGACCGAGACCCGTCTAGAACGACCGAGACCCATCAAGAACGACCGAGACGCGAGGCGAACGACCGAGACCCGTCTTGAACGACCGAGACGCGAGGCGAACGACCGAAACCCGTCTAGAACGACCGAGACGCGAGGCGAACGACTGAGACCCGTCTAGAACGACCGAGACGCGAGGCGAACGACCGAGACCCGTCGACAACGACCGAGACGCGAGGCGAACGACCGAGATCCGTCTTGAACGACCGAGACCCGTGGTGAACGACCGAGACGCGAGGCGAACGACCGAGACGCGAGGCGAACGACCGAGACCCGTCTAGAACGACCGAGACGCGAGGCGAACGACCGAGACCCGTCTAGAACGACCGAGACGCGAGGCGAACGACCGAGACCCGTCTACAACGACCGAGACGCGAGGCGAACGACCGAGACCCGTCGACAACGACCGAGACGCGAGACCAACGACCGAGACCCGTCTAGAACGACCGAGACGCAAGACGAACGACCGAGACGGGTGACCAACGACCGAGACGGGTGACGAACGACCGAGACGGGTGACCAACTATCGAGACGGGTGACCAACGACCGAGACGGGTGACCAACGACCGAGACGGGTGAAGAACGACGAGACGGGTTACCAACGACCGAGACGGGTGACGAAAGACCGAGACGCGAGACAACCTGAGGAAATGGTCTTAGACTGGAGAATGCATGACCGGACAACCAGAGGACATGGTCTTAGACTGGAGAATGCATGACCGGACAACCAGAGGACATGGTCTTAGACTGGAGAATGCATGACCGGACAACCAGAGGACATGGTCTCAGACTGGAGAATGCATGACCGGACAACCAGAGGTAGGGTATTGGACAACCACAGGACATGGTCATAGACTGGAGAAAGCATGACCGGACAACCGGAGGAAGGGTATTGGACAATCACAGGACATGGTCTCAGACTGGAGAAAGCATGACCGGACAACCCGAGGGACCGAGACCCGTCTAGAACGACCGAGACGGGAGGCGAACGACCGAGACCCGTCTTGAACGACCGAGACGCGAGGCGAACGACCGAGACCCGTCTAGAACGACCGAGACGCGAGGCGAACGACCGAGACCCGTCTAGAACGACCGAGACGCGAGGTGAACGACCGAGACCCGTCTAGAACGACCGAGACGCGAGGCGAACGACCGAGACCCGTCTAGAACGACCGAGACGCGAGGCGAACGACCGAGACCCGTCTAGAACGACCGAGACGCGAGGCGAACGACCGAGACCCGTCTTGTACGACCGAGACCCGTCTAGAACGACCGAGACGCGAGGCGAACGACCGAGACCCGTCGACAACGACCGAGACGCGAGACCAACGACCGAGACCCGTCTAGAACGACCGAGACGCGAGACGAACGACCGAGACGGGTGACGAACGACCGAGACGGGTGACGAACGACCGAGACGGGTGACTAACGACCGAGACGGGTGACCAACGACCGAGACGGGTGACGAACGACCGAGACGGGTGACCAACGAACGAGACGGGTGACCAACGACCGAGACGGGTGACCAACGACCGAGACGGGTGACCAACGACCGAGACGGGTGACGAACGACCGAGACGGGTGACGAACGACGAGACGGGTTACGAACGACCGAGACGGGTGACGAAAGACCGAGACGCGGGACAACCTGAGGAAATGGTCTTAGACTGGAGAATGCATGACCGGACAACCAGAGGACATGGTCTTAGACTGGAGAATGTATGACCGGACAACCAGAGGACATCATGGTCTTAGACTGGAGAATGCATGACCGGACAACCAGAGGACATGGTCTTAGACTGGAAAAAGCATGACCGGACAACCCGAGGGACCGATACCCATCTAGAACGACCGAGACGCGAGGCGAACGACCGAGACCCGTCTAGAACGACCGAGACGCGAGGCGAACGACCGAGACCCGTCTAGAACGACTGAGACGCGAGGTGAACGACCGAGACCCGTCTAGAACGACCGAGACGCGAGGCGAACGACCGAGACCCGTCTAGAACGACCGAGACGCGAGGCGAACGACCGAGACCCGTCTAGAACGACCGAGACGCGAGGCGAACGACCGAGACCCGTCTTGAACGACCGAGACCCGTCTAGAACGACCGAGACGCGAGGCGAACGACCGAGACCCGTCGACAACGACCGAGACGCGAGACCAACGACCGAGACCCGTCTAGAACGACCGAGACGCGAGGCGAACGACCGAGACCCGTCTTGAACGACCGAGACCCGTCTAGAACGACCGAGACGCGAGGCGAACGACCGAGACCCGTCGACAACGACCGAGACGCGAGACCAACGACCGAGACCCGTGTAGAACGACCGAGACGCGAGACCAACGACCGAGACGGGTGACGAACGACCGAGACGGGTGACCAACGACCGAGACGGGTGACCAACGACCGAGACGGGTGACCAACGACCGAGACGGGTGACGAACGACCGAGACGGGTGACCAACGACCGAGACGGGTGACCAACGACCGAGACGGGTGACCAACGACCGAGACGGGTGACGAACGACCGAGACGGGTGACCAACGACCGAGACGGGTGACGAACGACCGAGACGGGTGACGAACGACCGAGACGGGTGACGAACGACCGAGACGGGTGACCAACGACCGAGACGGGTGACGAACGACCGAGACGGGTGACCAACGACCGAGACGGGTGACGAACGACCGAGACGGGTGACCAACGACCGAGACGGGTGACGAACGACGAGACGGGTTACCAACGACCGAGACGGGTGACGAAAGACCGAGACGCGGGACAACCTGAGGAAATGGTCTTAGACTGGAGAATGCATGACCGGACAACCAGAGGACATGGTCTTAGACTGGAGAATGCATGACCGGACAACCAGAGGACATGGTCTTAGACTGGAGAATGCATGACCTGACAACCAGAGGACATGGTCTTAGACTGGAAAAAGCATGACCGGACAACCCGAGGGACCGATACCCGTCTAGAACGACCGAGACGCGAGGCGAACGACCGAGACCCGTCTAGAACGACCGAGACGCGAGGTGAACGACCGAGACCCGTCTAGAACGACCGAGACCCGTCTTGAACGACCGAGACCCGTCTAGAACGACCGAGACGCGAGGCGAACGACCGAGACCCGTCGACAACGACCGAGACGCGAGACCAACGACCGAGACCCGTGTAGAACGACCGAGACGCGAGACGAACGACCGAGACGGGTGACGAACGACCGAGACCCGTCTAGAACGACCGAGACGCGAGGCGAACGACCGAGACCCGTCTTGAACGACCGAGACCCGTCTAGAAAGACCGAGACGCGAGGCGAACGACCGAGACCCGTCGACAACGACCGAGACGCGAGACCAACGACCGAGACCCGTCTAGAACGACCGAGACGCGAGGCGAACGACCGAGACGGGTGACCAACGACCGAGACGGGTGACCAACGACCGAGACGGGTGACGAACGACCGAGACGGGTGACCAACGACCGAGACGGGTGACGAACGACCGAGACGGGTGACGAACGACCGAGACGGGTGACGAACGACCGAGACGGGTGACCAACGACCGAGACGGGTGACGAACGACCGAGACGGGTGACCAACGACCGAGACGGGTGACGAACGACCGAGACGGGTGACCAACGACCGAGACGGGTGACGAACGACGAGACGGGTTACCAACGACCGAGACGGGTGACGAAAGACCGAGACGCGGGACAACCTGAGGAAATGGTCTTAGACTGGAGAATGCATGACCGGACAACCAGAGGACATGGTCTTAGACTGGAGAATGCATGACCGGACAACCAGAGGACATGGTCTTAGACTGGAGAATGCATGACCTGACAACCAGAGGACATGGTCTTAGACTGGAAAAAGCATGACCGGACAACCCGAGGGACCGATACCCGTCTAGAACGACCGAGACGCGAGGCGAACGACCGAGACCCGTCTAGAACGACCGAGACGCGAGGTGAACGACCGAGACCCGTCTAGAACGACCGAGACCCGTCTTGAACGACCGAGACCCGTCTAGAACGACCGAGACGCGAGGCGAACGACCGAGACCCGTCGACAACGACCGAGACGCGAGACCAACGACCGAGACCCGTGTAGAACGACCGAGACGCGAGACGAACGACCGAGACGGGTGACGAACGACCGAGACCCGTCTAGAACGACCGAGACGCGAGGCGAACGACCGAGACCCGTCTTGAACGACCGAGACCCGTCTAGAAAGACCGAGACGCGAGGCGAACGACCGAGACCCGTCGACAACGACCGAGACGCGAGACCAACGACCGAGACCCGTCTAGAACGACCGAGACGCGAGGCGAACGACCGAGACGGGTGACCAACGACCGAGACGGGTGACCAACGACCGAGACGGGTGACGAACGACCGAGACGGGTGACCAACGACCGAGACGGGTGACGAACGACCGAGACGGGTGACGAACGACCGAGACGGGTGACGAACGACCGAGACGGGTGACCAACGACCGAGACGGGTGACGAACGACCGAGACGGGTGACCAACGACCGAGACGGGTGACGAACGACCGAGACGGGTGACCAACGACCGAGACGGGTGACGAACGACGAGACGGGTTACCAACGACCGAGACGGGTGACGAAAGACCGAGACGCGGGACAACCTGAGGAAATGGTCTTAGACTGGAGAATGCATGACCGGACAACCAGAGGACATGGTCTTAGACTGGAGAATGCATGACCGGACAACCAGAGGACATGGTCTTAGACTGGAGAATGCATGACCTGACAACCAGAGGACATGGTCTTAGACTGGAAAAAGCATGACCGGACAACCCGAGGGACCGATACCCGTCTAGAACGACCGAGACGCGAGGCGAACGACCGAGACCCGTCTAGAACGACCGAGACGCGAGGTGAACGACCGAGACCCGTCTAGAACGACCGAGACCCGTCTTGAACGACCGAGACCCGTCTAGAACGACCGAGACGCGAGGCGAACGACCGAGACCCGTCGACAACGACCGAGACGCGAGACCAACGACCGAGACCCGTGTAGAACGACCGAGACGCGAGACGAACGACCGAGACGGGTGACGAACGACCGAGACCCGTCTAGAACGACCGAGACGCGAGGCGAACGACCGAGACCCGTCTTGAACGACCGAGACCCGTCTAGAAAGACCGAGACGCGAGGCGAACGACCGAGACCCGTCGACAACGACCGAGACGCGAGACCAACGACCGAGACCCGTCTAGAACGACCGAGACGCGAGGCGAACGACCGAGACCCGTCTTGAACGACCGAGACCCGTCTAGAACGACCGAGACGCGAGGCGAACGACCGAGACCCGTCGACAACGACCGAGACGCGAGACCAACGACCGAGACCCGTCTAGAACGACCGAGACGCGAGACCAACGACCGAGACGGGTGACGAACGACCGAGACGGGTGACCAACGACCGAGACGGGTGACCAACGACCGAGACGGGTGACCAACGACCGAGACGGGTGACGAACGACCGAGACGGGTGACCAACGACCGAGACGGGTGACCAACGACCGAGACGGGTGACCAACGACCGAGACGGGTGACGAACGACCGAGACGGGTGACCAACGACCGAGACGGGTGACGAACGACCGAGACGGGTGACGAACGACCGAGACGGGTGACGAACGACCGAGACGGGTGACCAACGACCGAGACGGATGACGAACGACCGAGACGGGTGACCAACGACCGAGACGGGTGACGAACGACCGAGACGGGTGACCAACGACCGAGACGGGTGACGAACGACGAGACGGGTTACCAACGACCGAGACGGGTGACGAAAGACCGAGACGCGGGACAACCTGAGGAAATGGTCTTAGACTGGAGAATGCATGACCGGACAACCAGAGGACATGGTCTTAGACTGGAGAATGCATGACCGGACAACCAGAGGACATGGTCTTAGACTGGAGAATGCATGACCTGACAACCAGAGGACATGGTCTTAGACTGGAAAAAGCATGACCGGACAACCCGAGGGACCGATACCCGTCTAGAACGACCGAGACGCGAGGCGAACGACCGAGACCCGTCTAGAACGACCGAGACGCGAGGTGAACGACCGAGACCCGTCTAGAACGACCTAGACCCGTCTTGAACGACCGAGACCCGTCTAGAACGACCGAGACGCGAGGCGAACGACCGAGACCCGTCGACAACGACCGAGACGCGAGACCAACGACCGAGACCCGTCTAGAACGACCGAGACGCGAGACGAACGACCGAGACGGGTGACGAACGACCGAGACGGGTGACGAACGACCTAGACGGGTGACTAACGACCGAGACGGGTGACCAACGACCGAGACGGGTGACGAACGACCGAGACGGGTGACCAACGAACGAGACGGGTGACCAACGACCGAGACGGGTGACCAACGACTGAGACGGGTGACCAACGACCGAGACGGGTGACCAACGACCGAGACGGGTGACGAACGACGAGACGGGTTACCAACGACCGAGACGGGTGACGAAAGACCGAGACGCGGGACAACCTGAGGAAATGGTCTTAGACTGGAGAATGCCTGAGCGGACAACCAGAGGACAAGGTCTTAGACTGGAGAATGTATGACCGGACAACCAGAGGACATCATGGTCTTAGACTGGAGAATGCATGACCGGACAAGCAGAGGACATGGTCTTAGACTGGAAAAAGCATGACCGGACAACCCGAGGGACCGATACCCGTCTAGAACGACCGAGACGCGAGGCGAACGACCGAGACCCGTCTAGAACGACTGAGACGCGAGGTGAACGACCGAGACCCGTCTAGAACGACCGAGACGCGAGGCGAACGACCGAGACCCGTCTAGAACGACCGAGACGCGAGGCGAACGACCGAGACCCGTCTAGAACGACCGAGACGCGAGGCGAACGACCGAGACCCGTCTTGAACGACCGAGACCCGTCTAGAACGACCGAGACGCGAGGCGAACGACCGAGACCCGTCGACAACGACCGAGACGCGAGACCAACGACCGAGACCCGTCTTGAACGACCGAGACCCGTCGAGAACGACCGAGACGCGAGGCGAACGACCGAGACCCGTCTAGAACGACCGAGACGCGAGGCGAACGACCGAGACCCGTCTTGAACGACCGAGACCCGTGGTGAACGACCGAGACGCGAGGCGAACGACCGAGACGCGAGGCGAACGACCGAGACCCGTCTAGAACGACCGAGACGCGACGCGAACGACCGAGACCCGTCTAGAACGACCGAGACGCGAGGCGAACGACCGAGACCCGTCTACAACGACCGAGACGCGAGGCGAACGACCGAGACCCGTCGACAACGACCGAGACGCGAGACCAACGACCGGGACCCGTCTAGAACGACCGAGACGCAAGACGAACGACCGAGACGGGTGACGAACGACCGAGACGGGTGACGAACGACCGAGACGGGTGACCAACTACCGAGACGGGTGACCAACGACCGAGACGGGTGACCAACGACCGAGACGGGTGAAGAACGACGAGACGGGTTACCAACGACGGAGACGGGTGACGAAAGACCGAGACGCGAGACAACCTGAGGAAATGGTCTTAGACTGGAGAATGCATGACCGGACAACCAGAGGACATGGTCTTAGACTGGAGAATGCATGACCGGACAACCAGAGGACATGGTCTTAGACTGGAGAATGCATGACCGGACAACCAGAGGACATGGTCTCAGACTGGAGAATGCATGACCGGACAACCAGAGGTAGGGTATTGGACAACCACAGGACATGGTCATAGACTGGAGAAAGCATGACCGGACAACCGGAGGAAGGGTATTGGACAATCACAGGACATGGTCTCAGACTGGAGAAAGCATGACCGGACAACCCGAGGGACCGAGACCCGTCTAGAACGACCGAGACGGGAGGCGAACGACCGAGACCCGTCTAGAACGACCGAGACGCGAGGCGAACGACCGAGACCGGTCTAGAACGACCGAGACGCGAGGCGAACGACCGAGACCCGTCTAGAACGACCGAGACGCGAGGCGAACGACCGAGACCCGTCTAGAACGACCGAGACGCGAGGTGAACGACCGAGACCCGTCTAGAACGACCGAGACGCGAGGCGAACGACCGAGACCCGTCTAGAACGACCGAGACGCGAGGCGAACGACTGAGACCCGTCTAGAACGACCGAGACGCGAGGCGAACGACCGAGACCCGTCTTGAACGACCGAGACCCGTCTAGAACGACCGAGACGCGAGGCGAACGACCGAGACCCGTCGACAACGACCGAGACGCGAGACCAACGACCGAGACCCGTCTAGAACGACCGAGACGCGAGGCGAACGACCGAGACCCGTCTTGAACGACCGAGACCCGTCTAGAACGACCGAGACGCGAGGCGAACGACCGAGACCCGTCGACAACGACCGAGACGGGTGACCAACGACCGAGACCCGTCTAGAACGACCGAGACGCGAGACCAACGACCGAGACGGGTGACGAACGACCGAGACGGGTGACGAACGACCGAGACGGGTGACCAACGACCGAGACGGGTGACCAACGACCGAGACGGGTGACGAACGAACGAGACGGGTGACGAACGACCAAGACGGGTGACCAACGACCGAGACGGGTGACCAACGACCGAGACGTGCGACCAACGACCGAGACGGGTGACCAACGACCGAGACGGGTGACGAACGACCGAGACGGGTGACCAACGACCGAGACGGGTGACGAACGACGAGACGGGTTACCAACGACCGTGACGGGTGACCAACGACCGAGACGGGTGACGAAAGACCGAGACGGGTGACGAACGACCGAGACGGGTGACGAACGACCGAGACGGGTGACGAACGACGAGACGGGTGACCAACGACCGAGACGGGTGACGAAAGACCGAGACGGGTGACCAACGACCGAGACGGGTGACGAACGACGAGACGGGTTACCAACGACCGAGACGGGTGACGAAAGACCGAGACGCGGGACAACCTGACGAAATGGTCTTAGACTGGAGAATGCATGACCGGACAACCAGAGGACATGGTCTTAGACTGGAGAATGCATGACCGGACAACCAGAGGACATCATGGTCTTAGACTGGAGAATGCATGACCGGACAACCAGAGGACATGGTCTTAGACTGGAAAAGGTATGACCGGACAACCCGAGGGACCGATACCCGTCTAGAACGACCGAGACGCGAGGCGAACGACCGAGACCCGTCTAGAACGACCGAGACGCGAGGCGAACGACCGAGACCCGTCTAGAACGACCGAGACGCGAGGTGAACGACCGAGACCCGTCTAGAACGACCGAGACGCGAGACGATCGACCGAGACCCGTCTAGAACGACCGAGACGCGAGGCGAACGACCGAGACCCGTCTAGAACGACCGAGACGCGAGGCGAACGACCGAGACCCGTCTTGAACGACCGAGACCCGTCTAGAACGACCGAGACGCGAGGCGAACGACCGAGACCCGTCGACAACGACCGAGACGCGAGACCAACGACCGAGACCCGTCTAGAACGACCGAGACGCGAGGCGAACGACCGAGACCCGTCTTGAACGACCGAGACCCGTCTAGAACGACCGAGACGCGAGGCGAACGACCGAGACCCGTCGACAACGACCGAGACGCGAGACCAACGACTGAGACCCGTCTAGAACGACCGAGACGCGAGACTAACGACCGAGACGGGTGACCAACGACCGAGACGGGTGACCAACGACCGAGACGGGTGACTAACGACCGAGACGGGTGACCAACGACCGAGACGGGTGACGAACGACCGAGACGGGTGACCAACGAACGAGACGGGTGACCAACGACCGAGACGGGTGACCAACGACCGAGACGGGTGACCAACGACCGAGACGGGTGACGAACGACGAGACGGGTTACCAACGACCGAGACGGGTGACGAAAGACCGAGACGCGGGACAACCTGAGGAAATGGTCTTAGACTGGAGAATGCATGACCGGACAACCAGAGGACATGGTCTTAGACTGGAGAATGTATGACCGGACAACCAGAGGACATCATGGTCTTAGACTTGAGAATGCATGACCGGACAACCAGAGGACATGGTCTTAGACTGGAAAAAGCATGACCGGACAACCCGAGGGACCGATACCCGTCTAGAACGACCGAGACACGAGGCGAACGACCGAGACCCGTCTAGAACGACCGAGACGCGAGGCGAACGACCGAGACCCGTCTAGAACGACTGAGACGCGAGGTGAACGACCGAGACCCGTCTAGAACGACCGAGACGCGAGGCGAACGACCGAGACCAGTCTAGAACGACCGAGACGCGAGGCGAACGACCGAGACCCGTCTAGAACGACCGAGACGCGAGGCGAACGACCGAGACCCGTCTTGAACGACCGAGACCCGTCTAGAACGACCGAGACGCGAGGCGAACGACCGAGACCCGTCGACAACGACCGAGACGCGAGACCAACGACCGAGACCCGTCTAGAACGACCGAGACGCGAGGCGAACGACCGAGACCCGTCTTGAACGACCGAGACCCGTCTAGAACGACCGAGACGCGAGGCGAACGACCGAGACCCGTCGACAACGACCGAGACGGGTGACCAACGACCGAGACCCGTCTAGAACGACCGAGACGCGAGGCGAACGACCGAGACCCGTCTAGAACGACCGAGACGCGAGGCGAACGACCGAGACCCGTCTAGAACGACCGAGACGCGAGGCGAACGACCGAGACCCGTCTTGAACGACCGAGACCCGTCTAGAACGACCGAGACGCGAGGCGAACGACCGAGACCCGTCGACAACGACCGAGACGCGAGACCAACGACCGAGACCCGTCTAGAACGACCGAGACGCGAGGCGAACGACCGAGACCCGTCTTGAACGACCGAGACCCGTCTAGAACGACCGAGACGCGAGGCGAACGACCGAGACCCGTCGACAACGACCGAGACGCGAGACCAACGACCGAGACCCGTCTAGAACGACCGAGACGCGAGACCAACGACCGAGACGGGTGACGAACGACCGAGACGGGTGACCAACGACCGAGACGGGTGACCAACGACGGAGACGGGTGACCAACGACCGAGACGGGTGACGAACGACCGAGACGGGTGACCAACGACCGAGACGGGTGACCAACGACCGAGACGGGTGACCAACGACCGAGACGGGTGACGAACGACCGAGACGGGTGACCAACGACCGAGACGGGTGACGAACGACCGAGACGGGTGACGAACGACCGAGACGGGTGACGAACGACCGAGACGGGTGACCAACGACCGAGACGGGTGACGAACGACCGAGACGGGTGACCAACGACCGAGACGGGTGACGAACGACCGAGACGGGTGACCAACGACCGAGACGGGTGACGAACGACGAGACGGGTTACCAACGACCGAGACGGGTGACGAAAGACCGAGACGCGGGACAACCTGAGGAAATGGTCTTAGACTGGAGAATGCATGACAGGACAACCAGAGGACATGGTCTTAGACTGGAGAATGCATGACCGGACAACCAAAGGACATGGTCTTAGACTGGAGAATGCATGACCTGACAACCAGAGGACATGGTCTTAGACTGGAAAAAGCATGACCGGACAACCCGAGGGACCGATACCCGTCTAGAACGACCGAGACGCGAGGCGAACGACCGAGACCCGTCTAGAACGACCGAGACGCGAGGTGAACGACCGAGACCCGTCTAGAACGACCGAGACCCGTCTTGAACGACCGAGACCCGTCTAGAACGACCGAGACGCGAGGCGAACGACCGAGACCCGTCGACAACGACCGAGACGCGAGACCAACGACCGGGACCCGTCTAGAACGACCGAGACGCGAGACCAACGACCGAGACGGGTGACGAACGACCGAGACGGGTGACGAACGACCGAGACGGGAGACCAACGACCGAGACGGGTGATCAACGACCGAGACGGGTGACCAACGACCGAGACGGGTGACGAACGACCGAGACGGGTGACGAACGACGAAACGGGTTACCAACGACCGAGACGGGTGACGAAAGACCGAGACGCGAGACAACCTGAGGAAATGGTCTTAGACTGAGAATGCATGACCGGACAACCAGAGGACATGGTCTCAGACTGGTGAATGCATGACCGGACAACCAGAGGTAGGGTATTGGACAACCAGAGGACATGGTCATAGACTGGAGAAAGCATGACCGGACAACCAGAGGTAGGGTATTGGACAACCACAGGACATGGTCTCAGACTGGAGAAAGCATGACCGGACAACCAGAGGTAGGGTATTAGACAATCACAGGACATGGTCTCAGACTGGAGAAAGCATGACCGGACAACCCGAGGGACCGAGTCCCGTCTAGAACGACCGAGACGCGATGCGAACGACCGAGACCCGTCTAGAACGACCAAGACGCGAGGTGAACGACCGAGACCCGTCTAGAACGACCGAGACCCATCGAGAACGACCGAGACGCGCGGCGAACGACCGAGACCCGTCTTGAACGACCGAGACGCGAGGCGAACGACCGAAACCCGTCTAGAACGACCGAGACGCGAGGCGAACGACTGAGACCCGTCTAGAACGACCGAGACGCGAGGCGAACGACCGAGACCCGTCTAGAACGACCGAGACGCGAGCTGAACGACCGAGACCCGTCTAGAACGACCGAGACCCGTCGAGAACGACCGAGACGCGAGGCGAACGACCGAGACCCGTCTAGAACGACCGAGACGCGAGGCGAACGACCGAGACCCGTCTTGAACGACCGAGACCCGTGGTGAACGACCGAGACGCGAGGCGAACGAACGAGACACGAGGCGAACGACCGAGACCCGTCTAGAACGACCGAGACGCGACGCGAACGACCGAGACCCGTCTAGAACGACCGAGACGCGAGGCGAACGACCGAGACCCGTCTACAACGACCGAGACGCGAGGCGAACGACCGAGACCCGTCGACAACGACCGAGACGGGTGACGAACGACCGAGACGGGTGACGAACGACGAAACGGGTTACCAACGACCGAGACGGGTGACGAAAGACCGAGACGCGAGACAACCAGAGGACATGGTCTCAGACTGGAGAATGCATGACCGGACAACCAGAGGACATGGTCTGAGACTGGAGAATGCATGACCGGACAACCAGAGGTAGGGTATTGGACAACCACAGGACATGGTCTCAGACTGGAGAAAGCATGACCGGACAACCAGAGGTAGGGTATTAGACAATCACAGGACATGGTCTCAGACTGGAGAAAGCACGACCGGACAACCCGAGGGACCGAGACCCGTCTAGAACGACCGAGACGCGATGCGAACGACCGAGACCCGTCTAGAACGACCGAGACGCGAGGTGAACGACCGAGACCCGTCTAGAACGACCGAGACCCATCGAGAACGACCGAGACGCGAGGCGAACGACCGAGACCCGTCTTGAAAGACCGAGACGCGAGGCGAACGACCGAAACCCGTCTAGAACGACCGAGACGCGAGGCGAACGACTGAGACCCGTCTAGAACGACCGAGACGCGAGGCGAACGACCGAGACCCGTCTTGAACGACCGAGACCCGTCTAGAACGACCGAGACGCGAGGCGAACGACCGAGACCCGTCGACAACGACCGAGACGCGAGACCAACGACCGAGACCCGTCTAGAACGACCGAGACGCGAGGCGAACGACCGAGACCCGTCTTGAACGACCGAGACCCGTCTAGAACGACCGAGACGCGAGGCGAACGACCGAGACCCGTCGACAACGACCGAGACGGGTGACCAACGACCGAGACCCGTCTAGAACGACCGAGACGCGAGACCAACGACCGAGACGGGTGACGAACGACCGAGACGGGTGACGAACGACCGAGACGGGTGACCAACGACCGAGACGGGTGACCAACGACTGAGACGGGTGACGAACGACCGAGACGGGTGACGAACGACCGAGACGGGTGACCAACGACCGAGACGGGTGACCAACGACCGAGACGGGTGACCAACGACCGAGACGGGTGACCAACGACCGAGACGGGTGACCAACGACCGAGACGGGTGACGAACGACCGAGACGGGTAACCAACGACCGAGACGGGTGACGAACGACGAGACGGGTTACCAACGACCGAGACGGGTGACGAAAGACCGAGACGCGGGACAACCTGAGGAAATGGTCTTAGACTGGAGAATGCATGACCGGACAACCAGAGGACATGGTCTTAGACTGGAGAATGCATGACCGGACAACCAGAGGACATCATGGTCTTAGACTGGAGAATGCATGACCGGACAACCAGAGGACATGGTCTTAGACTGGAAAAAGCATGACCGGACAACCCGAGGGACCGATACCCGTCTAGAACGACTGAGACGCGAGGCGAACGACCGAGACCCGTCTAGAACGACCGAGACGCGAGGCGAACGACCGAGACCCGTCTAGAACGACCGAGACGCGAGGTGAACGACCGAGACCCGTCTAGAACGACCGAGGCGCGAGACGAACGACCGAGACCCGTCTAGAACGACCGAGACGCGAGGCGAACGACCGAGACCCGTCTAGAACGACCGAGACGCGAGGCGAACGACCGAGACCCGTCTTGAACGACCGAGACCCGTGGTGAACGACCGAGACGCGAGGCGAACGAACGAGACACGAGGCGAACGACCGAGACCCGTCTAGAACGACCGAGACGCGACGCGAACGACCGAGACCCGTCTAGAACGACCGAGACGCGAGGCGAACGACCGAGACCCGTCTACAACGACCGAGACGCGAGGCGAACGACCGAGACCCGTCGACAACGACCGAGACGCGAGACCAACGACCGGGACCCGTCTAGAACGACCGAGACGCAAGACGAACGACCGAAGCGGGTGACCAACGACCGAGACGGGTGACGAACGACCGAGACGGGTGACCAACTACCGAGACGGGTGACCCACGACCGAGACGGGTGACCAACGACCGAGACGGGTGACGAACGACGAGACGGGTTACCAACGACCGAGACGGGTGACGAAAGACCGAGACGCGAGACAACCTGAGGAAATGGTCTTAGACTGGAGAATGCATGACCGGACAACCAGAGGACATGGTCTTAGACTGGAGAATGCATGACCGGACAACCAGAGGACATGGTCTTAGACTGGAGAATGCATGACCGGACAACCAGAGGACATGGTCTCAGACTGGAGAATGCATGACCGGACAACCAGAGGTAGGGTATTGGACAACCACAGGACATGGTCATAGACTGGAGAAAGCATGACCGGACAACCGGAGGAAGGGTATTGGACAATCACAGGACATGGTCTCAGACTGGAGAAAGCATGACCGGACAACCCGAGGGACCGAGACCCGTCTAGAACGACCGAGACGGGAGGCGAACGACCGAGACCCGTCTAGAACGACCGAGACGCGAGGCGAACGACCGAGACCCGTCTAGAACGACCGAGACGCGAGGCGAACGACCGAGACCCGTCTAGAACGACCGAGACGCGAGGTGAACGACCGAGACCCGTCTAGAACGACCGAGACGCGAGGCGAACGACCGAGACCCGTCTAGAACGACTGAGACGCGAGGTGAACGACCGAGACCCGTCTAGAACGACCGAGACGCGAGGCGAACGACCGAGACCCGTCTAGAACGACCGAGACGCGAGGCGAACGACCGAGACCCGTCTAGAACGACCGAGACGCGAGGCGAACGACCGAGACCCGTCTTGAACGACCGAGACCCGTCTAGAACGACCGAGACGCGAGGCGAACGACCGAGACCCGTCGACAACGACCGAGACGCGAGACCAACGACCGAGACCCGTCTTGAACGACCGAGACCCGTCGAGAACGACCGAGACGCGAGGCGAACGACCGAGACCCGTCTAGAACGACCGAGACGCGAGGCGAACGACCGAGACCCGTCTTGAACGACCGAGACCCGTGGTGAACGACCGAGACGCGAGGCGAACGACCGAGACGCGAGGCGAACGACCGAGACCCGTCTAGAACGACCGAGACGCGACGCGAACGACCGAGACCCGTCTAGAACGACCGAGACGCGAGGCGAACGACCGAGACCCGTCTACAACGACCGAGACGCGAGGCGAACGACCGAGACCCGTCGACAACGACCGAGACGCGAGACCAACGACCGGGACCCGTCTAGAACGACCGAGACGCAAGACGAACGACCGAGACGGGTGACGAACGACCGAGACGGGTGACGAACGACCGAGACGGGTGACCAACTACCGAGACGGGTGACCAACGACCGAGACGGGTGACCAACGACCGAGACGGGTGAAGAACGACGAGACGGGTTACCAACGACGGAGACGGGTGACGAAAGACCGAGACGCGAGACAACCTGAGGAAATGGTCTTAGACTGGAGAATGCATGACCGGACAACCAGAGGACATGGTCTTAGACTGGAGAATGCATGACCGGACAACCAGAGGACATGGTCTTAGACTGGAGAATGCATGACCGGACAACCAGAGGACATGGTCTCAGACTGGAGAATGCATGACCGGACAACCAGAGGTAGGTATTGGACAACCACAGGACATGGTCATAGACTGGAGAAAGCATGACCGGACAACCGGAGGAAGGGTATTGGACAATCACAGGACATGGTCTCAGACTGGAGAAAGCATGACCGGACAACCCGAGGGACCGAGACCCGTCTAGAACGACCGAGACGGGAGGCGAACGACCGAGACCCGTCTAGAACGACCGAGACGCGAGGCGAACGACCGAGACCGGTCTAGAACGACCGAGACGCGAGGCGAACGACCGAGACCCGTCTAGAACGACCGAGACGCGAGGCGAACGACCGAGACCCGTCTAGAACGCCCGAGACGCGAGGTGAACGACCGAGACCCGTCTAGAACGACCGAGACGCGAGGCGAACGACCGAGACCCGTCTAGAACGACCGAGACGCGAGGCGAACGACCGAGACCCGTCTAGAACGACCGAGACGCGAGGCGAACGACCGAGACCCGTCTTGAACGACCGAGACCCGTCTAGAACGACCGAGACGCGAGGCGAACGACCGAGACCCGTCGACAACGACCGAGACGCGAGACCAACGACCGAGACCCGTCTAGAACGACCGAGACGCGAGGCGAACGACCGAGACCCGTCTTGAACGACCGAGACCCGTCTAGAACGACCGAGACGCGAGGCGAACGACCGAGACCCGTCGACAACGACCGAGACGGGTGACCAACGACCGAGACCCGTCTAGAACGACCGAGACGCGAGACCAACGACCGAGACGGGTGACGAACGACCGAGACGGGTGACGAACGACCGAGACGGGTGACCAACGACCGAGACGGGTGACCAACGACCGAGACGGGTGACGAACGACCGAGACGGGTGACGAACGACCAAGACGGGTGACCAACGACCGAGACGGGTGACCAACGACCGAGACGTGCGACCAACGACCGAGACGGGTGACCAACGACCGAGACGGGTGACGAACGACCGAGACGGGTGACCAACGACCGAGACGGGTGACGAACGACGAGACGGGTTACCAACGACCGTGACGGGTGACCAACGACCGAGACGGGTGACGAAAGACCGAGACGGGTGACGAACGACCGAGACGGGTGACGAACGACCGAGACGGGTGACGAACGACGAGACGGGTGACCAACGACCGAGACGGGTGACGAAAGACCGAGACGGGTGACCAACGACCGAGACGGGTGACGAACGACGAGACGGGTGACCAACGACCGAGACGGGTGACGAAAGACCGAGACGCGGGACAACCTGAGGAAATGGTCTTAGACTGGAGAATGCATGACCGGACAACCAGAGGACATGGTCTTAGACTGGAGAATGCATGACCGGACAACCAGAGGACATCATGGTCTTAGACTGGAGAATGCATGACCGGACAACCAGAGGACATGGTCTTAGACTGGAAAAGGTATGACCGGACAACCCGAGGGACCGATACCCGTCTAGAACGACCGAGACGCGAGGCGAACGACCGAGACCCGTCTAGAACGACCGAGACGCGAGGCGAACGACCGAGACCCGTCTAGAACGACCGAGACGCGAGGTGAACGACCGAGACCCGTCTAGAACGACCGAGACGCGAGACGATCGACCGAGACCCGTCTAGAACGACCGAGACGCGAGGCGAACGACCGAGACCCGTCAAGAACGACCGAGACGCGAGGCGAACGACCGAGACCCGTCTTGAACGACCGAGACCCGTCTAGAACGACCGAGACGCGAGGCGAACGACCGAGACCCGTCGACAACGACCGAGACGCGAGACCAACGACCGAGACCCGTCTAGAACGACCGAGACGCGAGGCGAACGACCGAGACCCGTCTTGAACGACCGAGACCCGTCTAGAACGACCGAGACGCGAGGCGAACGACCGAGACCCGTCGACAACGACCGAGACGCGAGACCAACGACTGAGACCCGTCTAGAACGACCGAGACGCGAGACCAACGACCGAGACGGGTGACCAACGACCGAGACCCGTCTAGAACGACCGAGACGCGAGACCAACGACCGAGACGGGTGACGAACGACCGAGACGGGTGACGAACGACCGAGACGGGTGACCAACGACCGAGACGGGTGACCAACGACTGAGACGGGTGACGAACGACCGAGACGGGTGACGAACGACCGAGACGGGTGACCAACGACCGAGACGGGTGACCAACGACCGAGACGGGTGACCAACGACCGAGACGGGTGACCAACGACCGAGACGGGTGACCAACGACCGAGACGGGTGACGAACGACCGAGACGGGTAACCAACGACCGAGACGGGTGACGAACGACGAGACGGGTTACCAACGACCGAGACGGGTGACGAAAGACCGAGACGCGGGACAACCTGAGGAAATGGTCTTAGACTGGAGAATGCATGACCGGACAACCAGAGGACATGGTCTTAGACTGGAGAATGCATGACCGGACAACCAGAGGACATCATGGTCTTAGACTGGAGAATGCATGACCGGACAACCAGAGGACATGGTCTTAGACTGGAAAAAGCATGACCGGACAACCCGAGGGACCGATACCCGTCTAGAACGACTGAGACGCGAGGCGAACGACCGAGACCCGTCTAGAACGACCGAGACGCGAGGCGAACGACCGAGACCCGTCTAGAACGACCGAGACGCGAGGTGAACGACCGAGACCCGTCTAGAACGACCGAGGCGCGAGACGAACGACCGAGACCCGTCTAGAACGACCGAGACGCGAGGCGAACGACCGAGACCCGTCTAGAACGACCGAGACGCGAGGCGAACGACCGAGACCCGTCTTGAACGACCGAGACCCGTGGTGAACGACCGAGACGCGAGGCGAACGAACGAGACACGAGGCGAACGACCGAGACCCGTCTAGAACGACCGAGACGCGACGCGAACGACCGAGACCCGTCTAGAACGACCGAGACGCGAGGCGAACGACCGAGACCCGTCTACAACGACCGAGACGCGAGGCGAACGACCGAGACCCGTCGACAACGACCGAGACGCGAGACCAACGACCGGGACCCGTCTAGAACGACCGAGACGCAAGACGAACGACCGAAGCGGGTGACCAACGACCGAGACGGGTGACGAACGACCGAGACGGGTGACCAACTACCGAGACGGGTGACCCACGACCGAGACGGGTGACCAACGACCGAGACGGGTGACGAACGACGAGACGGGTTACCAACGACCGAGACGGGTGACGAAAGACCGAGACGCGAGACAACCTGAGGAAATGGTCTTAGACTGGAGAATGCATGACCGGACAACCAGAGGACATGGTCTTAGACTGGAGAATGCATGACCGGACAACCAGAGGACATGGTCTTAGACTGGAGAATGCATGACCGGACAACCAGAGGACATGGTCTCAGACTGGAGAATGCATGACCGGACAACCAGAGGTAGGGTATTGGACAACCACAGGACATGGTCATAGACTGGAGAAAGCATGACCGGACAACCGGAGGAAGGGTATTGGACAATCACAGGACATGGTCTCAGACTGGAGAAAGCATGACCGGACAACCCGAGGGACCGAGACCCGTCTAGAACGACCGAGACGGGAGGCGAACGACCGAGACCCGTCTAGAACGACCGAGACGCGAGGCGAACGACCGAGACCCGTCTAGAACGACCGAGACGCGAGGCGAACGACCGAGACCCGTCTAGAACGACCGAGACGCGAGGTGAACGACCGAGACCCGTCTAGAACGACCGAGACGCGAGGCGAACGACCGAGACCCGTCTAGAACGACTGAGACGCGAGGTGAACGACCGAGACCCGTCTAGAACGACCGAGACGCGAGGCGAACGACCGAGACCCGTCTAGAACGACCGAGACGCGAGGCGAACGACCGAGACCCGTCTAGAACGACCGAGACGCGAGGCGAACGACCGAGACCCGTCTTGAACGACCGAGACCCGTCTAGAACGACCGAGACGCGAGGCGAACGACCGAGACCCGTCGACAACGACCGAGACGCGAGACCAACGACCGAGACCCGTCTTGAACGACCGAGACCCGTCGAGAACGACCGAGACGCGAGGCGAACGACCGAGACCCGTCTAGAACGACCGAGACGCGAGGCGAACGACCGAGACCCGTCTTTAACGACCGAGACCCGTGGTGAACGACCGAGACGCGAGGCGAACGACCGAGACGCGAGGCGAACGACCGAGACCCGTCTAGAACGACCGAGACGCGACGCGAACGACCGAGACCCGTCTAGAACGACCGAGACGCGAGGCGAACGACCGAGACCCGTCTACAACGACCGAGACGCGAGGCGAACGACCGAGACCCGTCGACAACGACCGAGACGCGAGACCAACGACCGGGACCCGTCTAGAACGACCGAGACGCAAGACGAACGACCGAGACGGGTGACCAACGACCGAGACGGGTGACGAACGACCGAGACGGGTGACCAACTACCGAGACGGGTGACCAACGACCGAGACGGGTGACCAACGACCGAGACGGGTGAAGAACGACGAGACGGGTTACCAACGACGGAGACGGGTGACGAAAGACCGAGACGCGAGACAACCTGAGGAAATGGTCTTAGACTGGAGAATGCATGACCGGACAACCAGAGGACATGGTCTTAGACTGGAGAATGCATGACCGGACAACCAGAGGACATGGTCTTAGACTGGAGAATGCATGACCGGACAACCAGAGGACATGGTCTCAGACTGGAGAATGCATGACCGGACAACCAGAGGTAGGTATTGGACAACCACAGGACATGGTCATAGACTGGAGAAAGCATGACCGGACAACCGGAGGAAGGGTATTGGACAATCACAGGACATGGTCTCAGACTGGAGAAAGCATGACCGGACAACCCGAGGGACCGAGACCCGTCTAGAACGACCGAGACGGGAGGCGAACGACCGAGACCCGTCTAGAACGACCGAGACGCGAGGCGAACGACCGAGACCGGTCTAGAACGACCGAGACGCGAGGCGAACGACCGAGACCCGTCTAGAACGACCGAGACGCGAGGCGAACGACCGAGACCCGTCTAGAACGACCGAGACGCGAGGTGAACGACCGAGACCCGTCTAGAACGACCGAGACGCGAGGCGAACGACCGAGACCCGTCTAGAACGACCGAGACGCGAGGCGAACGACCGAGACCCGTCTAGAACGACCGAGACGCGAGGCGAACGACCGAGACCCGTCTTGAACGACCGAGACCCGTCTAGAACGACCGAGACGCGAGGCAAACGACCGAGACCCGTCGACAACGACCGAGACGCGAGACCAACGACCGAGACCCGTCTAGAACGACCGAGACGCGAGGCGAACGACCGAGACCCGTCTTGAACGACCGAGACCCGTCTAGAACGACCGAGACGCGAGGCGAACGACCGAGACCCGTCGACAACGACCGAGACGGGTGACCAACGACCGAGACCCGTCTAGAACGACCGAGACGCGAGACCAACGACCGAGACGGGTGACGAACGACCGAGACGGGTGACGAACGACCGAGACGGGTGACCAACGACCGAGACGGGTGACCAACGACCGAGACGGGTGACGAACGACCGAGACGGGTGACGAACGACCAAGACGGGTGACCAACGACCGAGACGGGTGACCAACGACCGAGACGTGCGACCAACGACCGAGACGGGTGACCAACGACCGAGACGGGTGACGAACGACCGAGACGGGTGACCAACGACCGAGACGGGTGACGAACGACGAGACGGGTTACCAACGACCGTGACGGGTGACCAACGACCGAGACGGGTGACGAAAGACCGAGACGGGTGACGAACGACCGAGACGGGTGACGAACGACCGAGACGGGTGACGAACGACGAGACGGGTGACCAACGACCGAGACGGGTGACGAACGACGAGACGGGTGACCAACGACCGAGACGGGTGACGAAAGACCGAGACGGGTGACCAACGACCGAGACGGGTGACGAACGACGAGACGGGTGACCAACGACCGAGACGGGTGACGAAAGACCGAGACGCGGGACAACCTGAGGAAATGGTCTTAGACTGGAGAATGCATGACCGGACAACCAGAGGACATGGTCTTAGACTGGAGAATGCATGACCGGACAACCAGAGGACATCATGGTCTTAGACTGGAGAATGCATGACCGGACAACCAGAGGACATGGTCTTAGACTGGAAAAGGTATGACCGGACAACCCGAGGAACCGATACCCGTCTAGAACGACCGAGACGCGAGGCGAACGACCGAGACCCGTCTAGAACGACCGAGACGCGAGGCGAACGACCGAGACCCGTCTAGAACGACCGAGACGCGAGGTGAACGACCGAGACCCGTCTAGAACGACCGAGACGCGAGACGATCGACCGAGACCCGTCTAGAACGACCGAGACGCGAGGCGAACGACCGAGACCCGTCAAGAACGACCGAGACGCGAGGCGAACGACCGAGACCCGTCTTGAACGACCGAGACCCGTCTAGAACGACCGAGACGCGAGGCGAACGACCGAGACCCGTCGACAACGACCGAGACGCGAGACCAACGACCGAGACCCGTCTAGAACGACCGAGACGCGAGGCGAACGACCGAGACCCGTCTTGAACGACCGAGACCCGTCTAGAACGACCGAGACGCGAGGCGAACGACCGAGACCCGTCGACAACGACCGAGACGCGAGACCAACGACTGAGACCCGTCTAGAACGACCGAGACGCGAGACCAACGACCGAGACGGGTGACCAACGACCGAGACGGGTGACCAACGACCGAGACGGGTGACTAACGACCGAGACGGGTGACCAACGACCGAGACGGGTGACGAACGACCGAGACGGGTGACCAACGAACGAGACGGGTGACCAACGACCGAGACGGGTGACCAACGACCGAGACGGGTGACCAACGACCGAGACGGGTGACCAACGACCGAGACGGGTGACGAACGACGAGACGGGTTACCAACGACCGAGACGGGTGACGAAAGACCGAGACGCGGGACAACCTGAGGAAATGGTCTTAGACTGGAGAATGCATGACCGGACAACCAGAGGACATGGTCTTAGACTGGAGAATGCATGACCGGACAACCAGAGGACATGGTCTTAGACTGGAAAAAGCATGACCGGACAACCCGAGGGACCGATACCCGTCTAGAACGACTGAGACGCGAGGCGAACGACCGAGACCCGTCTAGAACGACCGAGACGCGAGGCGAACGACCGAGACCCGTCTAGAACGACCGAGACGCGAGGTGAACGACCGAGACCCGTCTAGAACGACCGAGGCGCGAGACGAACGACCGAGACCCGTCTAGAACGACCGAGACGCGAGGCGAACGACCGAGACCCGTCTAGAACGACCGAGACGCGAGGCGAACGACCGAGACCCGTCTTGAACGACCGAGACCCGTGGTGAACGACCGAGACGCGAGGCGAACGAACGAGACACGAGGCGAACGACCGAGACCCGTCTAGAACGACCGAGACGCGACGCGAACGACCGAGACCCGTCTAGAACGACCGAGACGCGAGGCGAACGACCGAGACCCGTCTACAACGACCGAGACGCGAGGCGAACGACCGAGATCCGTCGACAACGACCGAGACGCGAGACCAACGACCGGGACCCGTCTAGAACGACCGAGACGCAAGACGAACGACCGAAGCGGGTGACCAACGACCGAGACGGGTGACGAACGACCGAGACGGGTGACCAACTACCGAGACGGGTGACCCACGACCGAGACGGGTGACCAACGACCGAGACGGGTGACGAACGACGAGACGGGTTACCAACGACCGAGACGGGTGACGAAAGACCGAGACGCGAGACAACCTGAGGAAATGGTCTTAGACTGGAGAATGCATGACCGGACAACCAGAGGACATGGTCTTAGACTGGAGAATGCATGACCGGACAACCAGAGGACATGGTCTTAGACTGGAGAATGCATGACCGGACAACCAGAGGACATGGTCTCAGACTGGAGAATGCATGACCGGACAACCAGAGGTAGGGTATTGGACAACCACAGGACATGGTCATAGACTGGAGAAAGCATGACCGGACAACCGGAGGAAGGGTATTGGACAATCACAGGACATGGTCTCAGACTGGAGAAAGCATGACCGGACAACCCGAGGGACCGAGACCCGTCTAGAACGACCGAGACGGGAGGCGAACGACCGAGACCCGTCTAGAACGACCGAGACGCGAGGCGAACGACCGAGACCCGTCTAGAACGACCGAGACGCGAGGCGAACGACCGAGACCCGTCTAGAACGACCGAGACGCGAGGTGAACGACCGAGACCCGTCTAGAACGACCGAGACGCGAGGCGAACGACCGAGACCCGTCTAGAACGACTGAGACGCGAGGTGAACGACCGAGACCCGTCTAGAACGACCGAGACGCGAGGCGAACGACCGAGACCCGTCTAGAACGACCGAGACGCGAGGCGAACGACCGAGACCCGTCTAGAACGACCGAGACGCGAGGCGAACGACCGAGACCCGTCTTGAACGACCGAGACCCGTCTAGAACGACCGAGACGCGAGGCGAACGACCGAGACCCGTCGACAACGACCGAGACGCGAGACCAACGACCGAGACCCGTCTTGAACGACCGAGACCCGTCGAGAACGACCGAGACGCGAGGCGAACGACCGAGACCCGTCTAGAACGACCGAGACGCGAGGCGAACGACCGAGACCCGTCTTGAACGACCGAGACCCGTGGTGAACGACCGAGACGCGAGGCGAACGACCGAGACGCGAGGCGAACGACCGAGACCCGTCTAGAACGACCGAGACGCGACGCGAACGACCGAGACCCGTCTAGAACGACCGAGACGCGAGGCGAACGACCGAGACCCGTCTACAACGACCGAGACGCGAGGCGAACGACCGAGACCCGTCGACAACGACCGAGACGCGAGACCAACGACCGGGACCCGTCTAGAACGACCGAGACGCAAGACGAACGACCGAGACGGGTGACCAACGACCGAGACGGGTGACGAACGACCGAGACGGGTGACCAACTACCGAGACGGGTGACCAACGACCGAGACGGGTGACCAACGACCGAGACGGGTGAAGAACGACGAGACGGGTTACCAACGACGGAGACGGGTGACGAAAGACCGAGACGCGAGACAACCTGAGGAAATGGTCTTAGACTGGAGAATGCATGACCGGACAACCAGAGGACATGGTCTTAGACTGGAGAATGCATGACCGGACAACCAGAGGACATGGTCTTAGACTGGAGAATGCATGACCGGACAACCAGAGGACATGGTCTCAGACTGGAGAATGCATGACCGGACAACCAGAGGTAGGTATTGGACAACCACAGGACATGGTCAAAGACTGGAGAAAGCATGACCGGACAACCGGAGGAAGGGTATTGGACAATCACAGGACATGGTCTCAGACTGGAGAAAGCATGACCGGACAACCCGAGGGACCGAGACCCGTCTAGAACGACCGAGACGGGAGGCGAACGACCGAGACCCGTCTAGAACGACCGAGACGCGAGGCGAACGACCGAGACCGGTCTAGAACGACCGAGACGCGAGGCGAACGACCGAGACCCGTCTAGAACGACCGAGACGCGAGGCGAACGACCGAGACCCGTCTAGAACGACCGAGACGCGAGGTGAACGACCGAGACCCGTCTAGAACGACCGAGACGCGAGGCGAACGACCGAGACCCGTCTAGAACGACCGAGACGCGAGGCGAACGACCGAGACCCGTCTAGAACGACCGAGACGCGAGGCGAACGACCGAGACCCGTCTTGAACGACCGAGACCCGTCTAGAACGACCGAGACGCGAGGCAAACGACCGAGACCCGTCGACAACGACCGAGACGCGAGACCAACGACCGAGACCCGTCTAGAACGACCGAGACGCGAGGCGAACGACCGAGACCCGTCTTGAACGACCGAGACCCGTCTAGAACGACCGAGACGCGAGGCGAACGACCGAGACCCGTCGACAACGACCGAGACGGGTGACCAACGACCGAGACCCGTCTAGAACGACCGAGACGCGAGACCAACGACCGAGACGGGTGACGAACGACCGAGACGGGTGACGAACGACCGAGACGGGTGACCAACGACCGAGACGGGTGACCAACGACCGAGACGGGTGACGAACGACCGAGACGGGTGACGAACGACCAAGACGGGTGACCAACGACCGAGACGGGTGACCAACGACCGAGACGTGCGACCAACGACCGAGACGGGTGACCAACGACCGAGACGGGTGACGAACGACCGAGACGGGTGACCAACGACCGAGACGGGTGACGAACGACGAGACGGGTTACCAACGACCGTGACGGGTGACCAACGACCGAGACGGGTGACGAAAGACCGAGACGGGTGACGAACGACCGAGACGGGTGACGAACGACCGAGACGGGTGACGAACGACGAGACGGGTGACCAACGACCGAGACGGGTGACGAAAGACCGAGACGGGTGACCAACGACCGAGACGGGTGACGAACGACGAGACGGGTGACCAACGACCGAGACGGGTGACGAAAGACCGAGACGCGGGACAACCTGAGGAAATGGTCTTAGACTGGAGAATGCATGACCGGACAACCAGAGGACATGGTCTTAGACTGGAGAATGCATGACCGGACAACCAGAGGACATCATGGTCTTAGACTGGAGAATGCATGACCGGACAACCAGAGGACATGGTCTTAGACTGGAAAAGGTATGACCGGACAACCCGAGGGACCGATACCCGTCTAGAACGACCGAGACGCGAGGCGAACGACCGAGACCCGTCTAGAACGACCGAGACGCGAGGCGAACGACCGAGACCCGTCTAGAACGACCGAGACGCGAGGTGAACGACCGAGACCCGTCTAGAACGACCGAGACGCGAGACGATCGACCGAGACCCGTCTAGAACGACCGAAACGCGAGGCGAACGACCGAGACCCGTCAAGAACGACCGAGACGCGAGGCGAACGACCGAGACCCGTCTTGAACGACCGAGACCCGTCTAGAACGACCGAGACGCGAGGCGAACGACCGAGACCCGTCGACAACGACCGAGACGCGAGACCAACGACCGAGACCCGTCTAGAACGACCGAGACGCGAGGCGAACGACCGAGACCCGTCTTGAACGACCGAGACCCGTCTAGAACGACCGAGACGCGAGGCGAACGACCGAGACCCGTCGACAACGACCGAGACGCGAGACCAACGACTGAGACCCGTCTAGAACGACCGAGACGCGAGACCAACGACCGAGACGGGTGACCAACGACCGAGACGGGTGACCAACGACCGAGACGGGTGACTAACGACCGAGACGGGTGACCAACGACCGAGACGGGTGACGAACGACCGAGACGGGTGACCAACGAACGAGACGGGTGACCAACGACCGAGACGGGTGACCAACGACCGAGACGGGTGACCAACGACCGAGACGGGTGACCAACGACCGAGACGGGTGACGAACGACGAGACGGGTTACCAACGACCGAGACGGGTGACGAAAGACCGAGACGCGGGACAACCTGAGGAAATGGTCTTAGACTGGAGAATGCATGACCGGACAACCAGAGGACATGGTCTTAGACTGGAGAATGTATGACCGGACAACCAGAGGACATCATGGTCTTAGACTTGAGAATGCATGACCGGACAACCAGAGGACATGGTCTTAGACTGGAAAAAGCATGACCGGACAACCGGAGGAAGGGTATTGGACAATCACAGGACATGGTCTCAGACTGGAGAAAGCATGACCGGACAACCCGAGGGACCGAGACCCGTCTAGAACGACCGAGACGGGAGGCGAACGACCGAGACCCGTCTAGAACGACCGAGACGCGAGGCGAACGACCGAGACCCGTCTAGAACGACCGAGACGCGAGGCGAACGACCGAGACCCGTCTAGAACGACCGAGACGCGAGGTGAACGACCGAGACCCGTCTAGAACGACCGAGACGCGAGGCGAACGACCGAGACCCGTCTAGAACGACTGAGACGCGAGGTGAACGACCGAGACCCGTCTAGAACGACCGAGACGCGAGGCGAACGACCGAGACCCGTCTAGAACGACCGAGACGCGAGGCGAACGACCGAGACCCGTCTAGAACGACCGAGACGCGAGGCGAACGACCGAGACCCGTCTTGAACGACCGAGACCCGTCTAGAACGACCGAGACGCGAGGCGAACGACCGAGACCCGTCGACAACGACCGAGACGCGAGACCAACGACCGAGACCCGTCTTGAACGACCGAGACCCGTCGAGAACGACCGAGACGCGAGGCGAACGACCGAGACCCGTCTACAACGACCGAGACGCGAGGCGAACGACCGAGACCCGTCTTGAACGACCGAGACCCGTGGTGAACGACCGAGACGCGAGGCGAACGACCGAGACGCGAGGCGAACGACCGAGACCCGTCTAGAACGACCGAGACGCGACGCGAACGACCGAGACCCGTCTAGAACGACCGAGACGCGAGGCGAACGACCGAGACCCGTCTACAACGACCGAGACGCGAGGCGAACGACCGAGACCCGTCGACAACGACCGAGACGCGAGACCAACGACCGGGACCCGTCTAGAACGACCGAGACGCAAGACGAACGACCGAGACGGGTGACGAACGACCGAGACGGGTGACGAACGACCGAGACGGGTGACCAACTACCGAGACGGGTGACCAACGACCGAGACGGGTGACCAACGACCGAGACGGGTGAAGAACGACGAGACGGGTTACCAACGACGGAGACGGGTGACGAAAGACCGAGACGCGAGACAACCTGAGGAAATGGTCTTAGACTGGAGAATGCATGACCGGACAACCAGAGGACATGGTCTTAGACTGGAGAATGCATGACCGGACAACCAGAGGACATGGTCTTAGACTGGAGAATGCATGACCGGACAACCAGAGGACATGGTCTCAGACTGGAGAATGCATGACCGGACAACCAGAGGTAGGGTATTGGACAACCACAGGACATGGTCATAGACTGGAGAAAGCATGACCGGACAACCGGAGGAAGGGTATTGGACAATCACAGGACATGGTCTCAGACTGGAGAAAGCATGACCGGACAACCCGAGGGACCGAGACCCGTCTAGAACGACCGAGACGGGAGGCGAACGACCGAGACACGTCTAGAACGACCGAGACGCGAGGCGAACGACCGAGACCGGTCTAGAACGACCGAGACGCGAGGCGAACGACCGAGACCCGTCTAGAACGACCGAGACGCGAGGCGAACGACCGAGACCCGTCTAGAACGACCGAGACGCGAGGTGAACGACCGAGACCCGTCTAGAACGACCGAGACGCGAGGCGAACGACCGAGACCCGTCTAGAACGACCGAGACGCGAGGCGAACGACCGAGACCCGTCTAGAACGACCGAGACGCGAGGCGAACGACCGAGACCCGTCTTGAACGACCGAGACCCGTCTAGAACGACCGAGACGCGAGGCGAACGACCGAGACCCGTCGACAACGACCGAGACGCGAGACCAACGACCGAGACCCGTCTAGAACGACCGAGACGCGAGGCGAACGACCGAGACCCGTCTTGAACGACCGAGACCAGTCTAGAACGACCGAGACGCGAGGCGAACGACCGAGACCCGTCGACAACGACCGAGACGGGTGACCAACGACCGAGACCCGTCTAGAACGACCGAGACGCGAGACCAACGACCGAGACGGGTGACGAACGACCGAGACGGGTGACGAACGACCGAGACGGGTGACCAACGACCGAGACGGGTGACCAACGACCGAGACGGGTGACGAACGACCGAGACGGGTGACGAACGACCAAGACGGGTGACCAACGACCGAGACGGGTGACCAACGACCGAGACGTGCGACCAACGACCGAGACGGGTGACCAACGACCGAGACGGGTGACGAACGACCGAGACGGGTGACCAACGACCGAGACGGGTGACGAACGACGAGACGGGTTACCAACGACCGTGACGGGTGACCAACGACCGAGACGGGTGACGAAAGACCGAGACGGGTGACGAACGACCGAGACGGGTGACGAACGACCGAGACGGGTGACGAACGACGAGACGGGTGACCAACGACCGAGACGGGTGACGAAAGACCGAGACGGGTGACCAACGACCGAGACGGGTGACGAACGACGAGACGGGTGACCAACGACCGAGACGGGTGACGAAAGACCGAGACGCGGGACAACCTGAGGAAATGGTCTTAGACTGGAGAATGCATGACCGGACAACCAGAGGACATGGTCTTAGACTGGAGAATGCATGACCGGACAACCAGAGGACATCATGGTCTTAGACTGGAGAATGCATGACCGGACAACCAGAGGACATGGTCTTAGACTGGAAAAGGTATGACCGGACAACCCGAGGGACCGATACCCGTCTAGAACGACCGAGACGCGAGGCGAACGACCGAGACCCGTCTAGAACGACCGAGACGCGAGGCGAACGACCGAGACCCGTCTAGAACGACCGAGACGCGAGGTGAACGACCGAGACCCGTCTAGAACGACCGAGACGCGAGACGATCGACCGAGACCCGTCTAGAACGACCGAGACGCGAGGCGAACGACCGAGACCCATCAAGAACGACCGAGACGCGAGGCGAACGACCGAGACCCGTCTTGAACGACCGAGACCCGTCTAGAACGACCGAGACGCGAGGCGAACGACCGAGACCCGTCGACAACGACCGAGACGCGAGACCAACGACCGAGACCCGTCTAGAACGACCGAGACGCGAGGCGAACGACCGAGACCCGTCTTGAACGACCGAGACCCGTCTAGAACGACCGAGACGCGAGGCGAACGACCGAGACCCGTCGACAACGACCGAGACGCGAGACCAACGACTGAGACCCGTCTAGAACGACCGAGACGCGAGACCAACGACCGAGACGGGTGACCAACGACCGAGACGGGTGACCAACGACCGAGACGGGTGACTAACGACCGAGACGGGTGACCAACGACCGAGACGGGTGACGAACGACCGAGACGGGTGACCAACGAACGAGACGGGTGACCAACGACCGAGACGGGTGACCAACGACCGAGACGGGTGACCAACGACCGAGACGGGTGACCAACGACCGAGACGGGTGACGAACGACGAGACGGGTTACCAACGACCGAGACGGGTGACGAAAGACCGAGACGCGGGACAACCTGAGGAAATGGTCTTAGACTGGAGAATGCATGACCGGACAACCAGAGGACATGGTCTTAGACTGGAGAATGTATGACCGGACAACCAGAGGACATCATGGTCTTAGACTTGAGAATGCATGACCGGACAACCAGAGGACATGGTCTTAGACTGGAAAAAGCATGACCGGACAACCCGAGGGACCGATACCCGTCTAGAACGACCGAGACACGAGGCGAACGACCGAGACCCGTCTAGAACGACCGAGACGCGAGGCGAACGACCGAGACCCGTCTAGAACGACTGAGACGCGAGGTGAACGACCGAGACCCGTCTAGAACGACCGAGACGCGAGGCGAACGACCGAGACCAGTCTAGAACGACCGAGACGCGAGGCGAACGACCGAGACCCGTCTAGAACGACCGAGACGCGAGGCGAACGACCGAGACCCGTCTTGAACGACCGAGACCCGTCTAGAACGACCGAGACGCGAGGCGAACGACCGAGACCCGTCGACAACGACCGAGACGCGAGACCAACGACCGAGACCCGTCTAGAACGACCGAGACGCGAGGCGAACGACCGAGACCCGTCTTGAACGACCGAGACCCGTCTAGAACGACCGAGACGCGAGGCGAACGACCGAGACCCGTCGACAACGACCGAGACGGGTGACCAACGACCGAGACCCGTCTAGAACGACCGAGACGCGAGGCGAACGACCGAGACCCGTCTAGAACGACCGAGACGCGAGGCGAACGACCGAGACCCGTCTAGAACGACCGAGACGCGAGGCGAACGACCGAGACCCGTCTTGAACGGCCGAGACCCGTCTAGAACGACCGAGACGCGAGGCGAACGACCGAGACCCGTCGACAACGACCGAGACGCGAGACCAACGACCGAGACCCGTCTAGAACGACCGAGACGCGAGGCGAACGACCGAGACCCGTCTTGAACGACCGAGACCCGTCTAGAACGACCGAGACGCGAGGCGAACGACCGAGACCCGTCGACAACGACCGAGACGCGAGACCAACGACCGAGACCCGTCTAGAACGACCGAGACGCGAGACCAACGACCGAGACTGGTGACGAACGACCGAGACGGGTGACCAACGACCGAGACGGGTGACCAACGACGGAGACGGGTGACCAACGACCGAGACGGGTGACGAACGACCGAGACGGGTGACCAACGACCGAGACGGGTGACCAACGACCGAGACGGGTGACCAACGACCGAGACGGGTGACGAACGACCGAGACGGGTGACCAACGACCGAGACGGGTGACGAACGACCGAGACGGGTGACGAACGACCGAGACGGGTGACGAACGACCGAGACGGGTGACCAACGACCGAGACGGGTGACGAACGACCGAGACGGGTGACCAACGACCGAGACGGGTGACGAACGACCGAGACGGGTGACCAACGACCGAGACGGGTGACGAACGACGAGACGGGTTACCAACGACCGAGACGGGTGACGAAAGACCGAGACGCGGGACAACCTGAGGAAATGGTCTTAGACTGGAGAATGCATGACAGGACAACCAGAGGACATGGTCTTAGACTGGAGAATGCATGACCGGACAACCAGAGGACATGGTCTTAGACTGGAGAATGCATGACCTGACAACCAGAGGACATGGTCTTAGACTGGAAAAAGAATGACCGGACAACCCGAGGGACCGATACCCGTCTAGAACGACCGAGACGCGAGGCGAACGACCGAGACCCGTCTAGAACGACCGAGACGCGAGGTGAACGACCGAGACCCGTCTAGAACGACCGAGACCCGTCTTGAACGACCGAGACCCGTCTAGAACGACCGAGACGCGAGGCGAACGACCGAGACCCGTCGACAACGACCGAGACGCGAGACCAACGACCGGGACCCGTCTAGAACGACCGAGACGCGAGACCAACGACCGAGACGGGTGACGAACGACCGAGACGGGTGACGAACGACCGAGACGGGAGACCAACGACCGAGACGGGTGACCAACGACCGAGACGGGTGACCAACGACCGAGACGGGTGACGAACGACCGAGACGGGTGACGAACGACGAAACGGGTTACCAACGACCGAGACGGGTGACGAAAGACCGAGACGCGAGACAACCTGAGGAAATGGTCTTAGACTGAGAATGCATGACCGGACAACCAGAGGACATGGTCTCAGACTGGTGAATGCATGACCGGACAACCAGAGGTAGGGTATTGGACAACCAGAGGACATGGTCATAGACTGGAGAAAGCATGACCGGACAACCAGAGGTAGGGTATTGGACAACCACAGGACATGGTCTCAGACTGGAGAAAGCATGACCGGACAACCAGAGGTAGGGTATTAGACAATCACAGGACATGGTCTCAGACTGGAGAAAGCATGACCGGACAACCCGAGGGACCGAGACCCGTCTAGAACGACCGAGACGCGATGCGAACGACCGAGACCCGTCTAGAAGGACCGAGACGCGAGGTGAACGACCGAGACCCGTCTAGAACGACCGAGACCCATCGAGAACGACCGAGACGCGCGGCGAACGACCGAGACCCGTCTTGAACGACCGAGACGCCAGGCGAACGACCGAAACCCGTCTAGAACGACCGAGACGCGAGGCGAACGACTGAGACCCGTCTAGAACGACCGAGACGCGAGGCGAACGACCGAGACCCGTCTAGAACGACCGAGACGCGAGCTGAACGACCGAGACCCGTCTAGAACGACCGAGACCCGTCGAGAACGACCGAGACGCGAGGCGAACGACCGAGACCCGTCTAGAACGACCGAGACGCGAGGCGAACGACCGAGACCCGTCTTGAACGACCGAGACCCGTGGTGAACGACCGAGACGCGAGGCGAACGAACGAGACACGAGGCGAACGACCGAGACCCGTCTAGAACGACCGAGACGCGACGCGAACGACCGAGACCCGTCTAGAACGACCGAGACGCGAGGCGAACGACCGAGACCCGTCTACAACGACCGAGACGCGAGGCGAACGACCGAGACCCGTCGACAACGACCGAGACGGGTGACGAACGACCGAGACGGGTGACGAACGACGAAACGGGTTACCAACGACCGAGACGGGTGACGAAAGACCGAGACGCGAGACAACCAGAGGACATGGTCTCAGACTGGAGAATGCATGACCGGACAACCAGAGGACATGGTCTGAGACTGGAGAATGCATGACCGGACAACCAGAGGTAGGGTATTGGACAACCACAGGACATGGTCTCAGACTGGAGAAAGCATGACCGGACAACCAGAGGTAGGGTATTAGACAATCACAGGACATGGTCTCAGACTGGAGAAAGCACGACCGGACAACCCGAGGGACCGAGACCCGTCTAGAACGACCGAGACGCGATGCGAACGACCGAGACCCGTCTAGAACGACCGAGACGCGAGGTGAACGACCGAGACCCGTCTAGAACGACCGAGACCCATCGAGAACGACCGAGACGCGAGGCGAACGACCGAGACCCGTCTTGAAAGACCGAGACGCGAGGCGAACGACCGAAACCCGTCTAGAACGACCGAGACGCGAGGCGAACGACTGAGACCCGTCTAGAACGACCGAGACGCGAGGCGAACGACCGAGACCCGTCTAGAACGACCGAGACGCGAGCTGAACGACCGAGACCCGTCTAGAACGACCGAGACCCGTCGAGAACGACCGAGACGCGAGGCGAACGACCGAGACCCGTCTAGAACGACCGAGACGCGAGGCGAACGACCGAGACCCGTCTTGAACGACCGAGACCCGTGGTGAACGACCGAGACGCGAGGCGAACGAACGAGACACGAGGCGAACGACCGAGACCCGTCTAGAACGACCGAGACGCGAGACAACCAGAGGACATGGTCTCAGACTGGAGAATGCATGACCGGACAACCAGAGGACATGGTCTGAGACTGGAGAATGCATGACCGGACAACCAGAGGTAGGGTATTGGACAACCACAGGACATGGTCTCAGACTGGAGAAAGCATGACCGGACAACCAGAGGTAGGGTATTAGACAATCACAGGACATGGTCTCAGACTGGAGAAAGCACGACCGGACAACCCGAGGGACCGAGACCCGTCTAGAACGACCGAGACGCGATGCGAACGACCGAGACCCGTCTAGAACGACCGAGACGCGAGGTGAACGACCGAGACCAGTCTAGAACGACCGAGACCCATCGAGAACGACCGAGACGCGAGGCGAACGACCGAGACCCGTCTTGAACGACCGAGACCCGTCTAGAACGACCGAGACGCGAGGCGAACGACCGAGACGCGAGGCGAACGACTGAGACCCGTCTAGAACGACCGAGACGCGAGGCGAACGACCGAGACCCGTCTAGAACGACCGAGACGCGAGCTGAACGACCGAGACCCGTCTAGAACGACCGAGACCCGTCGAGAACGACCGAGACGCGAGGCGAACGAACGAGACACGAGGCGAACGACCGAGACCCGTCTAGAACGACCGAGACGCGAGACAACCAGAGGAAATGGTCTTAGACTGGAGAATGCATGACCGGACAACCAGAGGACATGGTCTTAGACTGGAGAATGCATGACCGGACAACCAGAGGACATCAAGGTCTTAGACTGGAGAATGCATGACCGGACAACCAGAGGACATGGTCTTAGACTGGAAAAAGCATGACCGGACAACCCGAGGGACCGATACCCGTCTAGAACGACCGAGACGCGAGGCGAACGACCGAGACCCGTCTAGAACGACCGAGACGCGAGGCGAACGACCGAGACCCGTCTAGAACGACCGAGACGCGAGGTGAACGACCGAGACCCGTCTAGAACGACCGAGGCGCGAGACGAACGACCGAGACCCGTCTAGAACGACCGAGACGCGAGGCGAACGACCGAGACCCGTCTAGAACGACCGAGACGCGAGGCGAACGACCGAGACCCGTCTTGAACGACCGAGACCCGTGGTGAACGACCGAGACGCGAGGCGAACGAACGAGACACGAGGCGAACGACCGAGACCCGTCTAGAACGACCGAGACGCGACGCGAACGACCGAGACCCGTCTAGAACGACCGAGACGCGAGGCGAACGACCGAGACCCGTCTACAACGACCGAGACGCGAGGCGAACGACCGAGACCCGTCGACAACGACCGAGACGCGAGACCAACGACCGGGACCCGTCTAGAACGACCGAGACGCAAGACGAACGACCGAGACGGGTGACCAACGACCGAGACGGGTGACGAACGACCGAGACGGGTGACCAACTACCGAGACGGGTGACCCACGACCGAGACGGGTGACCAACGACCGAGACGGGTGACGAACGACGAGACGGGTTACCAACGACCGAGACGGGTGACGAAAGACCGAGACGCGAGACAACCTGAGGAAATGGTCTTAGACTAGAGAATGCATGACCGGACAACCAGAGGACATGGTCTTAGACTGGAGAATGCATGACCGGACAACCAGAGGACATGGTCTTAGACTGGAGAATGCATGACCGGACAACCAGAGGACATGGTCTCAGACTGGAGAATGCATGACCGGACAACCAGAGGTAGGGTATTGGACAACCACAGGACATGGTCATAGACTGGAGAAAGCATGACCGGACAACCGGAGGAAGGGTATTGGACAATCACAGGACATGGTCTCAGACTGGAGAAAGCATGACCGGACAACCCGAGGGACCGAGACCCGTCTAGAACGACCGAGACGGGAGGCGAACGACCGAGACCCGTCTAGAACGACCGAGACGCGAGGCGAACGACCGAGACCTGTCTAGAACGACCGAGACGCGAGGCGAACGACCGAGACCCGTCTAGAACGACTGAGACGCGAGGTGAACGACCGAGACCCGTCTAGAACGACCGAGACGCGAGGCGAACGACCGAGACCCGTCTAGAACGACCGAGACGCGAGGCGAACGACCGAGACCCGTCTAGAACGACCGAGACGCGAGGCGAACGACCGAGACCCGTCTTGAACGACCGAGACCCGTCTAGAACGACCGAGACGCGAGGCGAACGACCGAGACCCGTCGACAACGACCGAGACGCGAGACCAACGACCGAGACCCGTCTAGAACGACCGAGACGCGAGGCGAACGACCGAGACCCGTCTTGAACGACCGAGACCCGTCTAGAACGACCGAGACGCGAGGCGAACGACCGAGACCCGTCGACAACGACCGAGACGGGTGACCAACGACCGAGACCCGTCTAGAACGACCGAGACGCGAGACCAACGACCGAGACGGGTGACGAACGACCGAGACGGGTGACGAACGACCGAGACGGGTGACCAACGACCGAGACGGGTGACCAACGACTGAGACGGGTGACGAACGACCGAGACGGGTGACGAACGACCGAGACGGGTGACCAACGACCGAGACGGGTGACCAACGACCGAGACGGGTGACCAACGACCGAGACGGGTGACCAACGACCGAGACGGGTGACGAACGACCGAGACGGGTGACCAACGACCGAGACGGGTGACGAACGACGAGACGGGTTACCAACGACCGAGACGGGTGACGAAAGACCGAGACCCGGGACAACCTGAGGAAATGGTCTTAGACTGGAGAATGCATGACCGGACAACCAGAGGACATGGTCTTAGACTGGAGAATGCATGACCGGACAACCAGAGGACATCATGGTCTTAGACTGGAGAATGCATGACCGGACAACCAGAGGACATGGTCTTAGACTGGAAAAAGCATGACCGGACAACCCGAGGGACCGATACCCGTCTAGAACGACCGAGACGCGAGGCGAACGACCGAGACCCGTCTAGAACGACCGAGACGCGAGGCGAACGACCGAGACCCGTCTAGAACGACCGAGACGCGAGGCGAACGACCGAGACCCGTCTAGAACGACCGAGACGCGAGGTGAACGACCGAGACCCGTCTAGAACGACCGAGGCGCGAGACGAACGACCGAGACCCGTCTAGAACGACCGAGACGCGAGGCGAACGACCGAGACCCGTCTAGAACGACGGAGACGCGAGGCGAACGACCGAGACCCGTCGACAACGACCGAGACCCGTCTAGAACGACCGAGACGCGAGGCGAACGACCGAGACCCGTCGACAACGACCGAGACGCGAGACCAACGACCGAGACCCGTCTAGAACGACCGAGACGCGAGGCGAACGACCGAGACCCGTCTTGAACGACCGAGACCCGTCTAGAACGACCGAGACGCGAGGCGAACGACCGAGACCCGTCGACAACGACCGAGACGGGTGACCAACGACCGAGACCCGTCTAGAACGACCGAGACGCGAGACCAACGACCGAGACGGGTGACGAACGACCGAGACGGGTGACGAACGACCGAGACGGGTGACCAACGACCGAGACGGGTGACCAACGACCGAGACGGGTGACCAACGACTGAGACGGGTGACGAACGACCGAGACGGGTGACGAACGACCGAGACGGGTGACCAACGACCGAGACGGGTGACCAACGACCGAGACGGGTGACCAACGACTGAGACGGGTGACCAACGACCGAGACGGGTGACGAACGACCGAGACGGGTGACCAACGACCGAGACGGGTGACGAACGACGAGACGGGTTACCAACGACCGAGACGGGTGACGAAAGACCGAGACGCGGGACAACCTGAGGAAATGGTCTTAGACTGGAGAATGCATGACCGGACAACCAGAGGACATGGTCTTAGACTGGAGAATGCATGACCGGACAACCAGAGGACATCATGGTCTTAGACTGGAGAATGCATGACCGGACAACCAGATGACATGGTCTTAGACTGGAAAAAGCATGACCGGACAACCCGAGGGACCGATACCCGTCTAGAACGACCGAGACGCGAGGCGAACGACCGAGACCCGTCTAGAACGACCGAGACGCGAGGCGAACGACCGAGACCCGTCTAGAACGACCGAGACGCGAGGTGAACGACCGAGACCCGTCGACAACGACCGAGACGCGAGGCGAACGACCGAGACCCGTCTTGAACGACCGAGACCCGTCTAGAACGACCGAGACGCGAGGCGAACGACCGAGACCCGTCGACAACGACCGAGACGCGAGACCAACGACCGAGACCCGTCTAGAACGACCGAGACGCGAGGCGAACGACCGAGACCCGTCTAGAACGACCGAGACGCGAGGTGAACGACCGAGACCCGTCTAGAACGACCGAGGCGCGAGACGAACGACCGAGACCCGTCTAGAACGACCGAGACGCGAGGCGAACGACCGAGACCCGTCTAGAACGACGGAGACGCGAGGCGAACGACCGAGACCCGTCGACAACGACCGAGACCCGTCTAGAACGACCGAGACGCGAGGCGAACGACCGAGACCCGTCGACAACGACCGAGACGCGAGACCAACGACCGAGACCCGTCTAGAACGACCGAGACGCGAGGCGAACGACCGAGACCCGTCTTGAACGACCGAGACCCGTCTAGAACGACCGAGACGCGAGGCGAACGACCGAGACCCGTCGACAACGACCGAGACGGGTGACCAACGACCGAGACCCGTCTAGAACGACCGAGACGCGAGACCAACGACCGAGACGGGTGACGAACGACCGAGACGGGTGACGAACGACCGAGACGGGTGACCAACGACCGAGACGGGTGACCAACGACCGAGACGGGTGACCAACGACTGAGACGGGTGACCAACGACCGAGACGGGTGACGAACGACCGAGACGGGTGACCAACGACCGAGACGGGTGACGAACGACGAGACGGGTTACCAACGACCGAGACGGGTGACGAAAGACCGAGACGCGGGACAACCTGAGGAAATGGTCTTAGACTGGAGAATGCATGACCGGACAACCAGAGGACATGGTCTTAGACTGGAGAATGCATGACCGGACAACCAGAGGACATCATGGTCTTAGACTGGAGAATGCATGACCGGACAACCAGATGACATGGTCTTAGACTGGAAAAAGCATGACCGGACAACCCGAGGGACCGATACCCGTCTAGAACGACCGAGACGCGAGGCGAACGACCGAGACCCGTCTAGAACGACCGAGACGCGAGGCGAACGACCGAGACCCGTCTAGAACGACCGAGACGCGAGGTGAACGACCGAGACCCGTCGACAACGACCGAGACGCGAGGCGAACGACCGAGACCCGTCTTGAACGACCGAGACGCGAGGCGAACGACCGAGACCCGTCGACAACGACCGAGACGCGAGACCAACGACCGAGACCCGTCTAGAACGACCGAGACGCGAGGCGA
Organism: Lutraria lutraria; assembly: GCA_964023205.1. Classification (NCBI taxonomy): domain Eukaryota; kingdom Metazoa; phylum Mollusca; class Bivalvia; order Venerida; family Mactridae; genus Lutraria; species Lutraria lutraria. Next base: position 35,520,067 of record OZ026836.1, read on the forward strand.
ACGACCGAGACCCGTCTTGAACGACCGAGACCCGTCTAGAACGACCGAGACGCGAGGCGAACGACCGAGACCCGTCGACAACGACCGAGACGCGAGACCAACGACCGAGACCCGTCTAGAACGACCGAGACGCGAGACCAACGACCGAGACGGGTGACGAACGACCGAGACGGGTGACGAACGACCGAGACGGGTAACCAACGACCGAGACGGGTGACCAACGACCGAGACGGGTGACGAACGACCGAGACGGGTGACCAACGACCGAGACGGGTGACCAACGACCGAGACGGGTGACGAACGACCGAGACGCGAGACCAACGACCGAGACGGGTGACGAACGACCGAGACGGGTGACGAACGACCGAGACGGGAGACCAACGACCGAGACGGGTGACCAACGACCGAGACGGGTGACCAACGACCGAGACGGGTGACGAACGACCGAGACGGGTGACGAACGACGAAACGGGTTACCAACGACCGAGACGGGTGACGAAAGACCGAGACGCGAGACAACCTGAGGAAATGGTCTTAGACTGGAGAATGCATGACCGGACAACCAGAGGACATGGTCTCAGACTGGTGAATGCATGACCGGACAACCAGAGGTAGGGTATTGGACAACCAGAGGACATGGTCATAGACTGGAGAAAGCATGACCGGACAACCGGAGGTAGGGTATTGGACAATCACAGGACATGATCTCAGACTGGAGAAAGCATGACCGGACAACCCGAGGGACCGAGACCCGTCTAGAACGACCGAGACGCGAGGCGAACGACCGAGACCCGTCTAGAACGACCGAGACGCGAGGCGAACGACCGAGACCCGTCTAGAACGACCGAGACGCGAGGCGAACGACCGAGACCCGTCTAGAACGACCGAGACGCGAGGCGAACGACCGAGACCCGTCTAGAACGACCGAGACGCGAGGCGAACGACCGAGACCCGTCTTGAACGACCGAGACCCGTCTAGAACGACCGAGACGCGAGGCGAACGACCGAGACCCGTCGACAACGACCGAGACGCGAGACCAACGACCGAGACCCGTCTAGAACGACCGAGACGCGAGGCGAACGACCGAGACCCGTCTTGAACGACCGAGACCCGTCTAGAACGACCGAGACGCGAGGCGAACGACCGAGACCCGTCGACAACGACCGAGACGGGTGACCAACGACCGAGACCCGTCTAGAACGACCGAGACGCGAGGTGAACGACCGAGACCCGTCTAGAACGACCGAGACGCGAGGCGAACGACCGAGACCCGTCTAGAACGACCGAGACGCGAGGCGAACGACCGAGACCCGTCTAGAACGACCGAGACGCGAGGCGAACGACCGAGACCCGTCTTGAACGACCGAGACCCGTCTAGAACGACCGAGACGCGAGGCGAACGACCGAGACCCGTCGACAACGACCGAGACGCGAGACCAACGACCGAGACCCGTCTAGAACGACCGAGACGCGAGGCGAACGACCGAGACCCGTCTTGAACGACCGAGACCCGTCTAGAACGACCGAGACGCGAGGCGAACGACCGAGACCCGTCGACAACGACCGAGACGGGTGACCAACGACCGAGACCCGTCTAGAACGACCGAGACGCGAGACCAACGACCGAGACGGGTGACGAACGACCGAGACGGGTGACGAACGACCGAGACGGGTGACCAACGACCGAGACGGGTGACCAACGACTGAGACGGGTGACGAACGACCGAGACGGGTGACGAACGACCGAGACGGGTGACCAACGACCGAGACGGGTGACCAACGACCGAGACGGGTGACGAACGACCGAGACGGGTGACCAACGACCGAGACGGGTGACGAACGACGAGACGGGTTACCAACGACCGAGACGGGTGACGAAAGACCGAGACGCGGGACAACCTGAGGAAATGGTCTTAGACTGGAGAATGCATGACCGGACAACCAGAGGACATGGTCTTAGACTGGAGAATGCATGACCGGACAACCAGAGGACATCATGGTCTTAGACTGGAGAATGCATGACCGGACAACCAGAGGACATGGTCTTAGACTGGAAAAAGCATGACCGGACAACCCGAGGGACCGATACCCGTCTAGAACGACCGAGACGCGAGGCGAACGACCGAGACCCGTCTAGAACGACCGAGACGCGAGGCGAACGACCGAGACCCGTCTAGAACGACCGAGACGCGAGGTGAACGACCGAGACCCGTCTAGAACGACCGAGGCGCGAGACGAACGACCGAGACCCGTCTAGAACGACCGAGACGCGAGGCGAACGACCGAGACCCGTCTAGAACGACGGAGACGCGAGGCGAACGACCGAGACCCGTCTTGAACGACCGAGACCCGTCTAGAACGACCGAGACGCGAGGCGAACGACCGAGACCCGTCGACAACGACCGAGACGCGAGACCAACGACCGAGACCCGTCTAGAACGACCGAGACGCGAGGCGAACGACCGAGACCCGTCTTGAACGACCGAGACCCGTCTAGAACGACCGAGACGCGAGGCGAACGACCGAGACCCGTCGACAACGACCGAGACGGGTGACCAACGACCGAGACCCGTCTAGAACGACCGAGACGCGAGACCAACGACCGAGACGGGTGACGAACGACCGAGACGGGTGACGAACGACCGAGACGGGTGACCAACGACCGAGACGGGTGACCAACGACCGAGACGGGTGACCAACGACCGAGACGGGTGACCAACGACTGAGACGGGTGACGAACGACCGAGACGGGTGACGAACGACCGAGACGGGTGACCAACGACCGAGACGGGTGACCAACGACCGAGACGGGTGACCAACGACCGAGACGGGTGACCAACGACCGAGACGGGTGACGAACGACCGAGACGGGTGACGAACGACGAAACGGGTTACCAACGACCGAGACGGGTGACGAAAGACCAAGACGCGGGACAACCTGAGGAAATGGTCTTAGACTGGAGAATGCATGACCGGACAACCAGAGGACATGGTCTTAGACTGGAGAATGCATGACCGGACAACCAGAGGACATCATGGTCTTAGACTGGAGAATGCATGACCGGACAACCAGAGGACATGGTCTTAGACTGGAAAAAGCATGACCGGACAACCCGAGGGACCGATACCCGTCTAGAACGACCGAGACGCGAGGCGAACGACCGAGACCCGTCTAGAACGACCGAGACGCGAGGCGAACGACCGAGACCCGTCTAGAACGACCGAGACGCGAGGTGAACGACCGAGACCCGTCGACAACGACCGAGACGCGAGGCGAACGACCGAGACCCGTCTTGAACGACCGAGACCCGTCTAGAACGACCGAGACGCGAGGCGAACGACCGAGACCCGTCGACAACGACCGAGACGCGAGACCAACGACCGAGACCCGTCTAGAACGACCGAGACGCGAGGCGAACGACCGAGACCCGTCTTGAACGACCGAGACCCGTCTAGAACGACCGAGACGCGAGGCGAACGACCGAGACCCGTCGACAACGACCGAGACGCGAGACCAACGACCGAGACCCGTCTAGAACGACCGAGACGCGAGACCAACGACCGAGACGGGTGACGAACGACCGAGACGGGTGACGAACGACCGAGACGGGTAACCAACGACCGAGACGGGTGACCAACGACCGAGACGGGTGACGAACGACCGAGACGGGTGACCAACGACCGAGACGGGAGTAGTATAAGGCGTTACCCTGGCACCCTACCTCCTGGCACCATATAGAATATAGAGTAAAAAAAAAAAGGTCGGTGCCAGAAGTAAACAAAATTGTGACAAATTGGGACAAATTGGAATCCATATTGGGTGCTCAAAATAGTATGAATTGAATTTTCGGAAACTTCTGGCACTGTGTGTGTTTTGTTATTTGTACTGTATAGACTAAATATTCATTTGAGACAATGAGAGAATTTTCTTTCGAAAATACATGGTGGCCCTGAAAAGGGCCGTTGGTGGTCCTGAAAAGGACCGTTGGTGGTTTTTTAAACCGTGTTTGCTGACTGATCTGGTTGGGTACATAGTTCGCATTGGCAGTCTGGTGGGGGATAGCAGAGCCTGCATGTTGGATCCCCACAGGACCATTCCTGTTCTGGTGGTTGTTCCGTGTACTCAACTTGAGCGGTAGTGATGATACGCCAATGCTCTTCTTCTTGTTGTTGTTCCCGTTGTCTATTCACCGTTCGTTCCCGAGCATCTCGCTGCCTTTCTCTGACTTGATCTCGAAATTGAGATAATTCTTCTCTATGATGAAATCGATTGGTTTCAATGGTATTCAAAGTCTCACCAATGAATTGAAGATCACGTTCCCTTTTTCTAACAATGCTAGCCGCTAAGCGACTGATTGAACGCCATACCCTGCTCTGTTTTTCAGTCAGTTGTTTTGCTGTTTTGAGTTCATTGAATAAAGCCTCCATCTTGAGTGTTTGAGTTCTCAGAATGAAATGAGGCATTGTAAGTATTGTATGGCCCACTCTCGTGGTTGGATGACGTCATATCGCTTGGATGACGTCACCCTAGGGTTGGATGGCGTCACGCGCCAATGTACCGCACAGACATGTGCTTGATTTTTATGAACTTAGAAAAAAGACAACAGACACCTAGTTTCAGTTTTTCTAAACTTTTATTTTTGTAACAAGAAAACAGTAACAACATGAAACAGTAACATTGTTTAATGATCACCATAAAGAGTTGTATTTCTATGTGTGATACTATGATACAAACGGTTGTGACCTTCTGGTCTAGAGTTACGTTGAGCACAACACTTTTGACCACACTTGTTCACATATTGAGCATGCATGTAATAAGTACCATAATATTGTTGAAACCAATGCGTCACATAAGTGTCATTTTTTCCATACATGTCCGGTTTGAATCGGGTTAACAGTATCTGGTTCAAGTCACATTCACGTGAGATAAAATCCAAAGCGAATAGACAATACACACCACACACCGGTAACATATCGCCTTGTATTCTCATGGCATTCCACAGATAAGTTTTGTTGGCATGTTTTTTCACAAAGGTTAGAATCTCTTCGAAAGGAGGTAATCCGTAGGAATCAAAATACACTGCTTTATTGTCTTTTAAATAAAGAGCCACCCAGTGTTCTCCACGTTGATTCCCGTTATGGGTATTCACAATATAGGCTTTCACGTCATGCGGTTTCTCTGAAGGTAATTGATCTTTGGCACAAACACGAGCACGTAGTGGTTTTAATAACGGTGAATGATCTAATAGGTATTGTAGTTCATTCGTCTCCATAATGCCAATTTCTGTTGACACGTTCAGCCCAAACACTGATCCATTGATCTATGAACTGATTCTGAGTGAGTTCTTCTTTAAATTGAATCCATAATCGACACGCGTCTCCTTTTTCACTATCGGTCAAGGTCACTAATTCAGGATACCACTTTTCCATGACCTTGAACACGTCCAAACGTTGAATCGCTTTTTGAATGTAAAGTTCTGTCCACTCTTCCGTATTCGTGTATAAGCAGAGTACATGTTGTACTTGACTAGGATGATTCACTCGACAACCATAACAGTCTTTATGCACTTGATTATAAATTAAAGATTGGAGTGCTTCTGTGACGTGATGATTCAAACACTCTTGTAAAAAGTCCGTCCTTGAACTTGTACAACAAGGATACGCCAATAACTTCATTTCGTAATCTTGTCCTTTTTCCAGGTGTTCAATATCCATGTCTTCCATCTTAATAATCTAGAAGCACTTCTCTGAATTGATTGATTTCAATTTGATTGTCGTATTCCGCAAATACAATCACGTTGATGGCTTGTGCAAGTGCTGTTCCAAAGTGAAATTCCAATCTCAGATTGCCCGTTTTTATAGGATGGAGTTGACCTTCCTCGCAACCTTGATCTGCTGTCAAGTCCAACCCCCAGAGTGTGTATCCGTTCCGATAATCATTCATGCTCAATCCAAATGAACGATTGAGACCAAGAGCTCCTGTCGCTTGATAGAGTGACATGTAGGATCTTAGAACTTCTCCCGTTTCAAAATTGGGTTGAAACGCTTTGTTATGAATACTTTTTCCGTCAATGCTGACTTCTAGATGATTCAGTGTAAAATGACGGAAATCAAAGGGGTTGGTAGCCATGTCTCCATTCATGTCTCCATTTCTTACCATACCGATGATAAGACGTTTTGGCAATTGACCTTGAAATAAATGATCTTCAATCTTGGATCGTTGACCGTTAGGAATCGTAAATGTTTTTACTTCAGTTCGTCGGATGGGGATTTTCATGTTATGTTGAGCAATCTGTTGATTGAGTTGATTGGCTACCACTGGCAGTAAATCTACTGTTCTTACATTGAATCCTGCTTCTAGAAACTTGATTTTAGCCGGTGCGGCACCCATGAGACAGAATTGAGGTGACGCTTTGTTTAGTCTTAAGCGTATTTCCATACCATTGGGTAAATATTTATCTTGCATCATCAGATCCAAATGAAGTCGTCCACATAGTTCCACCACACGACTTTGATGGACACGAGCACGTCTCTCAATATAGCCCAGGTTACCCCCGTCATGTGCGTGGGTGTTCATATGACCAGGGGTGTCTTCACCCCATAACTCTAGCGCCTGAAGTTGAGTGTCTTTACAGCTTGAGGTGAAGGAGAGTAAATTTTCTATGTATGCCCGATAGGCATACGTGTCCGCATTGCTGGTGATCAGTTTATTATTCAGGTACACATCAATGCTTGAGAACATGCTGTGAAAGAAATTGTTGACGGTAGCAATTTCACTGTCGGCCGCTAGGTCTGTACCATCTGCCTGTATAATTTTGAGTTTTAGGTACAGGTAAGATTGATTCAGATCTGTCCATTTTTCTGTCTGTGCAGGAATCACAAATTCAATCGGAGCATTATTGTCCAGAGCAGAAATGGGATAATGCTCAGTCCATTGACCTTCTTGCATGGCTGTCATGGTAGGTGGCACAACAGACACATCCAACTCTGTCTTACTACATTCACAGGAACCGTGTTGCATCATGATTAATCGAAAATATCAAGAGGTCTGGCCTGCTTAACTCGGCGATGATGAAGTTTCGAATGAGGTCTTTTCTTGACTGGTTTGCTCTTTATACGTCTTTTAGGGCTGGCCACGGCACGTAGTAAGGATTCACCCACATCTTTTAATACAGAGGCTCCACGTTTTCGTATTACTTGTTTAACGTTTGATCCTGTCAAGATATCTTGCATAGCGGCTTTTCCTTGCTGGAGTCCTTCTTTTTTCAAGGTGTGAACTCCAGATTTCACAAATGGATTTAGTAAAGGTATAATTCTTTTCATGGCTTTCTTAAACATGGATCCAAGTCCGTGTCCATATTGTCGAGGTTGACCTTGGTAAGTAGGTATCATTGTCTTTGACGTAGGTGTAGTTTCACCATAGACTTCCCATGAATAAACTGAATAGTCTGGCCAGTGTCACCCCTTATATGGATAGTGATGGTGTCAAAGTCGGCTTTAGCCAGTGGTACATAGTGTAAATTCAAGAACTCGAAATGAATATGGGGGTTAGTTCCTGCTTTCGTTCTCGGATCAAATGGAGCTACACGTAAGATGGGGGCTTCTATGTTTCCCAAATAGGTATAAGCCGCGAGGTCAGAATAAACAAACAAATGATTATGACCCATGTTAATATCTACGCCATGAGGAAACGGATCTGGAGTGTCTTTTAAAAAGATGGTAGGAGAACTATCAGGAGCTCCACCCAGTTTAATAAACATGTGAGGATGAAACTGAATGCCTAGTTGATCCGAACTGTCCAGTTTTGCGCGTTTACTTTGTCCTGAAAAACCCATGGTAAATCGAAGGCCTTTCTGTCTAAATATTTTACCCAGATTATCTTTTACGGTAAAGTCAATCGTCTCGATCAAATGTTGGGGTGTGACATAAGTTCCTACAGGAATACAAAGTCGTACACCTTTTTCTTCTTTATTGGGGAGAGTACAATAGGAAATTAAGGATTCAAAGGCCTTACCCAGGACAGGATCGTGTGTAACAATGCAGAAATGTCGCTCTTCTTCAGTGACATTAATGACCTGACTAGGAACAATCATTTCCACTAAGGCAATTTCCCAATCTTGTTTATTGAGATGGATGGGTTTTGTCAGTTTGGTACGAAAACAACATTGCGTATTGTCTGGGAATAAATCCATAGAGCTATCACTCATGAGTGTGATGTAAAACGAACTCATGTTGATTTAGGTTTATTGAATTTCAAGGAGGGATTCGGTAGAATATAACCTAGAGAACTACTTAAAAGCAGAAGCCACAATTCTCGATCGGGTCGTTGAAAACACAAATTAAATAGCGATACGGTAATAATAATAAATACCACTACAATTTGTGCAAAAAAAGTGACCTTATTTTTGGGTTCACACAATTTGGCTTGCTCTGAGGCAGTCACTACCACACTGGCCGTATCGGTTTGAGACATGATGTATTTATTAGTTCAAACGAGATGGGATTCGGGAATCCAACTGTCAAATTTCGAAGGATAACCTTTCCAATGTACTTTAATTTCTCGTCTTCCGTCTACCTTACTCTGGCGATGTGCGAGCACTGATTCAATTTCATAGATAGCATCATCTTTTATAACCTGTACTTCAGAGAAATAAAACGAACCCAGTATGGGTTCTCCGTCTAAATCAGTCAATTTCACAGTAGCAGGAGAGGTCTTTTTGACTTGGATCACTTTAAACAGTTCAGTGGTCCAGTTGGGTAGATAACCTTTATCAAATGTACGTTTTGTTTTATTGATACGAACAATATCTCCCACATGAAGGGTCGTCGACGCTTTCTTTCTTGATTTTCCATACAAGGTCAAGGCCACTTGAGATTCGTTATTCTCATTTACGGATACGGGTGCCATTTGTATACTACGATGAACACGATGATTATAGGCATGCACGAGATCAGACAATACCTGAATATACCTTCGTGTTTTATGATGCGTAAAGTATTTCCACATGCGTGATTTTAAGGTTCGTTGAAAACGTTCCACTATACTAGCCTTAGTTTCTGGGTTTTCAGTCGTAAAATAATGAATCCCTACTTTGTCTAAAAACTGTTGAAACCTTTGATTCTTGAATTCTGTTCCTTTATCGGTTTGCAACGCTTTAGGTTGTCTCGTTTTAAGAATAGAGCGAAACGCTTCCACCAATGTGAGCCCCGTTTTATCCTTGAGGGGAACGACCCAAGCATATTTTGAAAACACGTCAATAACACACAACAAATATCGATAAGGGGTGTTGTACTGAGCCAGGGATTGCATGTCTGCCAAATCAGCTTGCCATTGATGATCAATACCACCCACAATCGTTTTCCGTCTCGAGAATGCCCTACGGATAGGTTTGTGCAGGGTATAGGTCTTTTGTCCCTTCAACCAGGCTCGTACTTGACTTGGTGTAATGGATTTCAGTTGAGTTCGAGCTGCTGTAGTAAGACGTTCTACCCCACCAAAACCAGCCGGATGATGGGGATCATAATAAATCTGATGTAACAGACTGTCTACCTTTTTGTTCATGTTGTCTAGTAGGCTTCCCACTTAGGTTCTGCTTTCATCTGTTTGACAGGTTTACTTATAGGTTCTGCTTTCATCCGTTTAGGTGAACGAGACTCAACAAAACTATCAAATTCATCATCTTCCTCCGAATCGTCTGCTTTTTGCATCCATGACCATCTCCGTTTATTTCCTATCACTTCTTGTGGTACATTGACATCTCTTAGTCCACTAGAAAACTGTTCCCATCCTCTAGGCTCCGACCCTTTTCTATGACGTATGACATCATTGACCAAATCAATAATGTTGGATCCTTGTATTGGTTTTCCATGATATTCCAACATCCCATGATCATTCCATGACATGTGGGGATGATTTTGTAGAAAGTGTAATAAAAGCTGAGTTTTTCGACGCATGGTAGTAGGAACACTTTCAAGAATCCGATCCGTCAATGTAGCAGGAGCCGCTTGTGCCCCTTGTGCACCTTGAGCAGCTGGAACAACCGGTGCAGCCGGTGCAACCGGTGCAGCCAGAGTAGCCGGTTCACGTGCTTTTTGATGTGACAGTTGAAACTTTTGCAAGACTTGCCCATAGTGTTGTGCTTTTTCTGATTCAGACAACGATTCATTTTGTAATACGTCTCCCATTTGTTTCTGTAAATCGGATGTTTGACTGACTTGCGGGGGAGGAGGTAAACGTGGTCGTTGTTCTGTTTTCCATCGATTCATCTCTTCTAGCATTTTGAATGGGACGATAGCCATTTTCTTCATAGCTTTTTCACCAGTGTGGCAACACCTCCACTGAGTGCTCCTGCAGCAACAGCTTTAGCAATGATTGGAGCAAGAGCTAGTAATGGAAATAATCCTCCTTTTTGATTCAACACACGTTTCTTTTTTTGAATGGATACTCTTTTATCTGCTAAAGTGCGGAGATGTTGACGCTTGGACTTCAACCTTTGCTTTTGAGAGGGGGATAAGGCAACATTGCCTTTTAAAACATTCTGACAGCATTCTGCCACACATTGAATCATTTCTTTAGATGCTCCATGTATCATCTTTCTTCTTAACCCATCTGGGGCTTGAGTTAAACCCAAAACCAGATGTCCGTATTTATGCAGGAGTGGTCGCTTTGGTGCCATTATGTCAAATAATACCTGTTTTTACTTCTTCACAGCTTTTATACTAAAGCATCAAAGGCTTGTCTTGAAGCTTGATTCATAGGGCCCTGTCTCATCAGGTGAATACGATGTCTCAAAAGGGGTTTCAAGACAGCCTGTCTTGATAAGGTAGATAAGGATAGGGGTGAAAAACGGCACAATGGAGTGTCTGGTGAACTTCTTGAACTGGGAGATGATCTACTAGATGATCTGCTGGATGAGCTCAAACTCCTAGGTGTGCTAAAACTACTTGACCCACTGGTTGAATAACTACTTGGCGAACTGCTTGAATAACTGCTAGATAAACTGCTTGGCCCACTGCTTGAATAACTTCTAGATAAACTGCTTGGCCCACTGCTTGAATAACTCAAACTGCTTGGTCCACTTCTAGATAAACTTCTTGAACTTCTAGATGAACTGTTTGATCCACTTCTAGAAGAATTTCTTAAGTTTTTAGATGAATTTAGACTAAAGTTCAAACTACTCACAGGACTGATAGGAGACCATTGTAACTTACTGATTGGAGTTACAGCCATAGAGGGTGTTGAAGTGGTTTGCTTTCGACGACGGAGAGTAATAAAACGTTCATTGATCTTGGCAGGCGATTTTCTAGCTTTTTTAGGTTTTCTGGCTGGTGCTTTTCTTGCTCTTTTAGCTGGAGATTTTCTAGGTTTTCTAGCAGGCGCTTTTCTTGCTCTTTTAGCTGGAGATTTTCTAGGTTTTCTAGCAGGCGCTTTTCTTTTAGCTGGAGATTTTACAAATTTACGAATCGTCTTTTGACCATTCCATCGGAGTAAACTTCGTATCATGACTCCACCAAGAAATCCACCTCCTCCTGGTTTCAATATGAGTTGACGTTTAGTATCCATGTCCACTTGATCATCTCCCAGCTGCTCTAATTCATGCTGATGTTTTTGCATAAAGTTTTGTGTTTGTTTAGGTAGCACAATTTTCTTTTTTAAAATCACCTTTGCTGCTAAGGTGAACCACTTGAGCATTTCTTTTAATCCAGACCGTAGCATTTGCTCCCGTACAGTAGGGTCTCGTTCCTGACCCAAATGTTCTAACGATTGAGCTATGGCTGTGGCTGACATGATGACTGAATGATCTTATATGAGTAAACGATGTTTATATATACACAACTGGCCCACGTTTTTCTCCAGTGATCCAGTGATGAAAAATATCTGTTCTTAACCGATAACTGTCTGGTGTTTGAGGGTGAAAGTCAATCACTAAATACCCATGAGGTGTAGAGATAGCATCTTGATAAGCGGGTAACAAGTGTGGCAATTGAATTTGATTCGCCAACACTTTGATTTGTCCTTTATCTCTTGTGTTTTGAAATAAGATCATGTAATGTGCATTTAAACTCAGGGTACGACTGGCTTTCGATTGTTGAAACATGTTTTGTGTAATGTAGATCACACTAGCATTACGATGGTGACCTTTTCGTGTAAACCATAATTTGATTTTCTCTTCATCTTTATCACCAAGCATGTCATCAAATATAATTAAATGAGGAATGGATGTATCCTCTACTATCTCTTCATCCTCGTCAGGTATCCCCTGTATGAACCGAATACTAGGTTCTTGTTCTTGTAATTGTGCATAGGCTACTTGCCATTCTTTGTAACACCATACAATACGCTCTGGTACTACTTGAAACAAATCTGATTTGTATTCCAGCACCTTTTTTACGAATTGTGTTTTACCAGAGCCACTAGGGCCTGCGATAAACATATTGCAAGGATGCTTAAAAAGTAAACTGGACTCCATGACGTGAAAATCACAACTAACACTATTGGAAGAAAAACATTTTATTTATTTGTGTAACAAGTTTATGTATGAGTACAAGAATAATCACAACAAGAACAACACATGTCATGTAAGGGTAACAACAGTTTGTCAGAAAATTCAAACACACATTCTGAATGTCCAAATTGACTCAGAAATGTTAACACAGAGTCATTGTTCACCACCTGTTTGAACCAATCCGTTTCACTCAAGTCCATGGGTACTGATTGTTTATAAAATGAATTCATCACATGAAGTCCATGTTTCATTTCTTCAAACATGTCTGGTGTACTCAACTGTTGTCGAATCCATTCCAGAGAATGATGACCTTCAGGTATCTTCATACGATAAGCAAATACCAATGCTTTTCTCAACAGGGTATGGTTCATAATATCAAACTGTTCCATTCTTGAATCGTGTGAATCACTCTATCGTTACATACATAAGTATTCCAATCGTCTCGATGGATAGCTTTCAAGTCTAAGTGTGCACTGATCATAGCATCACGAATCATCTGTCTAAATAGTTCAAACGTGTGAGGGTTCAGAATCCACGCGCGAATGTCCTTGACCTTGACAAGGTCATCTTGTACAATACTGTATAACGTATCCGTATACAGCTCAAAGTCCAAAATGTAATATAAACTTATAAATCGTCTAGATGGTTTAACCATAATTGAATATTTCCTGAACAAATCACTATTCTAGGTCGATTCGCATGAACGGCTTCAATCTCGTCTTTGACTTCTCTTAAGCGGTGCCTTAATTTATAGAACACGGCACGATACTGTAGAATATGAATAACATGAGTGAACGGTACCTGTCTCTTAAATACCATGATACCACGTATTTTAAACTGTGAATACGGACGCCATCCGGGGTGAGATCTCCCATTGTCCTCTTCAGCCATACTGAACCATATCACATTGGGGGTAGAACGAAAATTGTTAGCTAAGGCAGATACGTCGCTCAAATTAGCATCGTGGATTAAAAAATCCCATGTCGTAGATAACATACGATCTAAGCTTTGTTGTACCACATTCAGTTTTCGTAGAATCGGTAATTTTTGGTTGAATGACAAGTCCTGGCGATCACCTACATCCTTCAACAGTCTCTCTATCCGTCGATGATTTGTATGTTGTAAGCTATGTATAGCATTATGAGTAGCCCATGTGTGCACTAACTCCATCTTCCATGTTTTAGCGTTAGCCCATATGACATAACGATAAATTTTAAGTCTCAGCTCTATCGGTAGTAAGGGTATCCAATCCATGTCTTTATGAATAATGAATTTTAGATGACTTGTTCTAGGCCTCTAGCTCAAAGGTCAAGGTCAGTCATGTAGATAACCATAAGGCACAGTCATATGATTCTCGACCACAATACGTTTGGTATATACCGAACGAAATGTTTTGACTTGTTTCTCACTGGTCACGGTTCTGTCCTTATGACGTTTAATCCGAGAAGCATATTCAACTACGGTCGAATAATGATGTCTGTCTTTCACACAATCCACCATCGTATTGAAATTCACTTGTTGAGTGGCATTGTAGTCTAACGTAATGCCTTTCACTTTGCATTTTTGATGGAGTTCACCGTTTTCAATGTATTCATAGCCATAGTTCTTTGGACCTAAAGCGACATATCTCACAATACGACCCTTTGGTACCTCATCTGTCCATTTTCCCAATCGACTGGAGATAATAGGAACATTATAGCCATCAGGGTCATGAATGTACATACAACTGTCTGTGTCAAAATACAGTACTCTCTTTCCTAGAGGTTCAAGCACTTTGTACAGTTCTAATCGAGCATAAGCCGTCACAAATGAAGCCACCACAGGATTGGCTGATGAATGAGGGTCTGCTTTGTCCGATTCATCAGTATAATTCATTAACATGAATTCATCATGATCAAAACACTCTGCATATTTCACAGACTTTTTAGGATCGTTCAGTATTCCGTAGAACTGGTCCAATCGATGAACATACTCTGTTTTAGGCAAGAGGTTAGTTTGAGCATTTTTACCCCAGAGACAATTCAGCATGGTTTTGGCAAAAGCTCGTTTTCCTGGATTTTTCTCCACCTGTTGCAAACGAATTCCTTCTGCTTCAAAATAATCCTGTTTAAATTTATCTTGAGCCTCTTCCGTATCCACCCCTGGAGGATATCCACTAGCCTCTTGTTTCATTTTCAAGTATTTATCAATGTATTGCCGATAGACGTCCGTACTCCATTCATCCCAGTGCCATACATGATACACTTTTGATACTTGATAGCCTAAAGCAATAGCTTTAGCCAATTCAACATGAGTCCATGTGCCATACAAGAACCGTTCATACGGGGAATGTGTACAATAATCCATCTCCTTCTCAGCACAGGTACGGCATAGCGTAAACACCATTTTACTATTACAGTGTATGGGTAAGACAGGCATCCATAAATCTTGCGGGGGTAGAACACGACATTTAATCAGTCCTTTGTATTTCTCAATATGCTGTTGATCAATTTGTTCTTGACTCATGATCACTGGATGACCTATCGGATAAGCCCTGTACTTGTTCACATACGGATAGAGAGAACAAATATCCACATATTTGATTTCTTGGTCATTGTCTACTTCATGATACAGTCGGACGGCATTCGTACGACCTCCGAACAAAGCTTCCCTAGGTTGAATCGGGTTTTGACCATGATAGAATCGTTCCACTCTTGTCTTATAGGCAGGATCCTTTTGACAACGCTGATCAAATTCACATTCCCACATGACCACAACAGGGTACCCCTGTTCTTTCAAAGACTCCAGTCGCTTATACGTATCGTGATAGGCCTGTTGCATGCTTCTCAAAGTATATGGATTGATGGTACTTCGGTTAGGAAAACAGGTGGGGCACCCATGGTACCAACATCCCATGAATTCATACACGGTGTTGGTCTCTTGACAATAGCCATCCACGTAATAAGGTCCAATTTTGACTTCGCCTTTGTTATTCAAGGCATGCCGAATATGTATCTCTTCTGTAGCAGCCATCATTTGTAGCCAACGTATGCCTTTCATGGAATACCGGGTTTTATTGGGATACCCGGCATCAGAAATCACGGCTAAACTATGAGGTGGCATGGAATTTTTGCGCCAGGCTTTGTTACACACTTGGGCTAATGTGGTAGCTTCAGTAAATGGATCTATTTGATCACTGTTCAATAATTGTTGACGAAATTCTCCACATCCGCGCCTTAAAATGTCCACATCCGATTGACAGTATTTCTCCATTTCCTTTTGAAAATCAAATACGTCACCTTTTCTTTCATTGTACCAGGTTAAAAACTCTTCACGTCGCTCTGGTTTCATACTATCCGGTTTGTAAAAGTGTAGCGGTAAATAAGGTCCCACATAATCTTGATACTCCAGGGTGTTTGCATAGAATGGAAACCATCCTTTGGCTAACTCGGTCAGTCCAAATGTATTGGGAAAATAGGAGAGAGGCATACTCAGGAAACTGAGGGAGTCAATCATGCGTATTCCATGCACTCTCAATTGAATGATTTTACTGCCATTCATAATTAACTGGGGCTTCGCCGTCCCCTGAGTGACCACATATCTAAGAATAAACTGAGCGTCATAGCCTTGAGCATTGTGGGCTATCACTGTCGATCCTCGATGGGTAGGGAGAAATAGCCAAGTACAGAATTGTTGTAACGTATTTTCACCACGGAATGTCATTTGTCTGGCTTCATTCACCTCTTCACAATACTCACAAGGAGCTTTCACTGACTGACACATACAGTCACCACAAGCACGTTGAGCCACACAAAAATTAGGGATATGTTCTCCAGAATCAAAACGACATTCAAAATCAAAAAAGATGAATGGTACTGGTGGTTGTTTTCTATTGGGTGGTTCATATGTTGGAATGTAACAGTCATGATCTGGTCCTACTATGGCTTTACAACACCTGCATTTCTTTGTCCCTGGGCAAACGTGATTCCGTTTCGTTTCAATCACCTTTTGTCCACATTTCTTACAATTCCATACGGATTCACAAATGGTTTTACGTTGTTTTCCCGTTTTTGTTTTATGATTGTCAAAACATGCCTGACTCTGGAATAGGCGACGGCAATCCGGACATCTTATAGATTGTCCTGCTGGGCACAGGGTGTGAGCATAACACTCACAAATATGGCTACACTGGTGTCCTTCACGGTGATCATAACCGACATCACACCATTCACAATAATAAACCCGTCCGAGAAATCCGGTAATGGATACAATACAGTCATAATGATTATCATGGTGAAAGATATGAATCACACGACTTTTTTCAGTCAGAGCAGGTGGTTTGAATAACAATTCACTTCCATAATGTTGTGGATGGATTTTAATCACGTAGCTGGGATAGAGATAGTCCTGTAGTTTTTGGTATTCTTCTATACCACACGACTGATCCGATGAAATACCCACTTGCTTTAATAATGCTTCAGCTTCGTATTTTTGAAGATTTTTCTTAGACTGACGTATTAGATGCCATCGTTTTTTCCATTCCGGGGTTTGATTTTCATGTACTTTGCACCGTCCTACCACAATCGATCTAGCTAAACACATAGAGTCTTTACTATTGTCAATACACACAACACTTGTCTTTGACTTCCGCATACTGAATAAGTTTGATGCTTTAAACGTTTTCTTTCCGGATCCCTGTGGCATAGCAATATGCGTAATTTCCATCTGTGCCGCCCCATCATGAATTTTAAATTGACGGTTACTCTGTGCCACACGTTCAATTTCATCCAATAATGTATCTCCACTAATACGAGATGCCCTATTAAACGGAACATGTATCCCAAAGTCCAAATCAGGATGTAGAATAGATACTCGAACTCGATCATTCGATCTCACTTCACATCTCTTGTAGAGTTGGTCCATCATATCATTAAACAACCTGTTTGTAAATTCAAACGATTGATTATACGGTTGAAATGTCACATCATATACTTTGAATTGAGTCTTAAATTTCCTTGACTTTCTTTCCATGCGTGACTGTATGTCATAATAGTCGCGCACAGGCTCAACCTTACTTCGTTTAGTTGGAGGTTCATCCTCACCACTAGTACTGTCGGTATCTGACATGATTATGATCTTAGAACTTCTCCGCCGTTTTTTATACTTCGGGTTCAAGGTCACAACGCGTGACACTCTATAAAAGACGTACGCTCCGTCCGTTTTTTATCATTTCAACATGAGCGATCCTAAAATGAACCAAGTTGAAGAGAACCGAGATCAAACTTTGATGTATTCATTAAAGAAGAAAATTAAAGAGCTTAACAACTTAGCGGATCAGCTCTGTGGACAGAAAAATGTAACATGGGATCATATCAAGTGTTATCGTTGTGGAAAGAAAGGACATTATTCTACAAGCTGTACGGAACCCTTCAACAATGAATGCTTTTATTGTCATGAACAAGGACATTTCATCGCAGACTGTCCTAAGAAACAAGGTGAACAGGTCGATCTACAGGACGCAGAACAGAGTAAGAAAAAACGTAAATACAAAAAGAATCCAACAAAAACTGTGAGTGACTTTGTGTAATCCAGACAATGTGTTGGACAATGTGTTGGACAATTTGTTGGACAATTTGTTGGACAATTGTGTATAGACTTAAATTGGAGACTAAGTGAGTTGTATTTTGTTGTACTTTGTTGTACTTTATAAATGTTTTCAAAAATAAAATGATAGACAATGTAATATGCTTTTGTCTTTGCTTGAGAAATAAAACGAATCTAACACATATGGTGGCCCTAATAAGGGCCGTTGGGTAATTCATTGCATTTCTGCAAGAAATAGGTATCGCCAATAGTTGGCTCTCAAATCCTCATCATAAAAGATGGCAAGGTCAGGGTATAAATTACCCATCTTGACATCCATCTTTACTTCTACACATGCATCTTGAAATTCAGACAAGTCTGGGTACAAATTACCCATCTTGACCACCCAAACATCTTCTTGTAACTCATCAGGTTCATCAGAAGAACTTTTCAAGCAGTTGCCCATGTTGAATCATGAAACATAAATGAGCTATGGAACACGAAAAAAAACACTGACCTAGAACAGACCAATGAAATGCCGTTAAAATAGACCAATGAAATACCGTTAAAATGGACCAATGAAATACCGTTAAAATGGACCAATCAGAGTCCTTGTATCATAGTCAGTGAGTGACCTTGCCTTGATCTAATTTCATTCTGTATCAAGATGTCGCAACGCACGCTTAACATTATTAAAAGAAAGTATACAACCTTAGGGTTGTATATTGAACAACTGGAAATGCAGCTAGAAGAGCTGCGCTTGGAGGTGAAGACCCTGAGAGAGGGAAAGCAGTTTGCAGAGGAGGTGGAGGTCTGCTCTGGGGAAGAGGACTGGGGGGATACCCCTCAAGAATCAACCCCAGAGAACTGGGAAGATGAGTTAATAGAGGTTCCGTCGAACCTCTACCAGCCTACACCGGACCCCAAGGATGTCCAGAAATGGGACAAGTGGTGTCCCGCTTGTATGGGGAGATGCGGTCAACGCCATTAATCCCCATACAAGCACCAACGGTCCTTTTCAGGACCACCAACGGCCCTTTTCAGGGCCCCCCATACAATTCAGAAAGAATCACTCTCATATTGTCAATATTTACAGTCCTATCTGATAACACCAAATACAAATAGACGGTGTGAGGTAAGTTTTCTATAAACATTTCCTACAAATATAAGTGATAGTATGATGTGTACAATCATTTTCAACAAATATAAGTGCTGTGATTGTATGAAGAACAAAGTATTTCCCCCACAAATATAAGTGTTAGTATGTGATGTACAATCATTTTCAACAAATGTATACAGTGTTCAAATTGCTGTGATAGTATAATGTGTACAGTATTCAAATTGCTGTGATAGTATGATGTACAGTATTCAAATTGCTGTGATAGTATGATGTACAGTCTGCAAAGTGCTGTGATAGTATGATGTACAGTATTCAAATTGCTGTGATAGTATGATGTACAGTCTGCAAAGTGCTGTGATAGTATGATGTACAGTATTCAAATTGCTGTGATAGTATTAAGTGTACAGTATTCAAATTGCTGTGATAGTATGATGTACAGTCTGCAAAGTGCTGTGATAGTATAATATGTACAGTGTTCAAATTGCTGTGATAGTATAATGTGTACAGTGTTCAAATTGCTGTGATAGTATAATGTGTACAAAGCATATCTACAATATAACCTTGACCTTGACGTGTCAAACACTTGTTCAAAAAAAAACTTGAAGTGTCACACTTGTAAAAACTTGAAGTGTCACACGTATTCAAAAAAACTTCTCACAATTGACCTTGACCTAATAGAACACTGGCGCGTGCAGGCAAAAAGTATAAATACCCCCGGCGCAGACACTATTTTTTCATTATCTAGCATGGAGTCCTTCAACATGCCATACGATATATTGAGAGAAGCACTAGAATCATCTGAGTTAATAGACCCGAATGCGGGTATGCATTACAACCAGCCGAAGTACAACCAGCCAAAGTACGGTCAACTACAGTATAGGCAGCCACAGTACAGCCAATACAGTCAACCACTGTACAGCCAATACAGTCAACAGGCCATGGTAGATGTACAACCCCCCATGGTAGATGTACAGCCGATACAACCCATGGTAGATGTACAACCCACTATGACGAATACACAGCCTATGGTAGATGTACAACCCACTATGACGAATACACAGCCTATGGTAGATGTACAACCCACTATGACGAATACACAGCCTATGGTAGATGTACAACCCACTATGACGAATACACAGCCCCCTATGGCGAAAACACAGTCTAATACAATTACAAAGCCTACAACGGGATTGTCTGTTCTACAAGGTATCAAGGAAGAAATGGTACAGATGAATCAAGTCATGCAAGAGATGGTCAGACTCATGAAGAATCAAGAAGTACGGTTTAAGCCACAAGAAATGATTGTACCTGTACAGTTTATGTATGATTCAAAGAAACGAAAACATGAGCATGAGAAAAAGAAACCGGAGCATGACAAAAAGAAACCGGAGATGACAGAAACGAAGAAACGAAAACATGATCTTGAGAAACAACCTCGGGGCAAGTATGGTAAAGAAATAAAGAAATGAAGATCCGACTAACAGCCACGACCAACGGTCCTTTTCAGGACCACCAACGGCCCTTTTCAGGGCCACCATGTATTTTCGAAAGAAAATTCTCTCATTGTCTCAAATGAATATTTAGTCTATACAGTACAAATAACAAAACACACACAGTGCCAGAAGTTTCCGAAAATTCAATTCATACTATTTTGAGCACCCAATATGGATTCCAATTTGTCCCAATTTGTCACAATTTTGTTTACTTCTGGCACCGACCTTTTTTTTTTACTCTATATTCTATATGGTGCCAGGAGGTAGGGTGCCAGGGTAACGCCTTATACTACTGACGGGTGACCAACGACCGAGACGGGTGACGAACGACCGAGACGCGAGACCAACGACCGAGACGGGTGACGAACGACCGAGACGGGTGACGAACGACCGAGACGGGAGACCAACGACCGAGACGGGTGACCAACGACCGAGACGGGTGACCAACGACCGAGACGGGTGACGAACGACCGAGACGGGTGACGAACGACGAAACGGGTTACCAACGACCGAGACGGGTGACGAAAGACCGAGACGCGAGACAACCTGAGGAAATGGTCTTAGACTGGAGAATGCATGACCGGACAACCAGAGGACATGGTCTCAGACTGGTGAATGCATGACCGGACAACCAGAGGTAGGGTATTGGACAACCAGAGGACATGGTCATAGACTGGAGAAAGCATGACCGGACAACCGGAGGTAGGGTATTGGACAATCACAGGACATGATCTCAGACTGGAGAAAGCATGACCGGACAACCCGAGGGACCGAGACCCGTCTAGAACGACCGAAACGCGAGGCGAACGACCGAGACCCGTCTAGAACGACCGAGACGCGAGGCGAACGACCGAGACCCGTCTAGAACGACCGAGACGCGAGGCGAACGACCGAGACCCGTCTAGAACGACCGAGACGCGAGGCGAACGACCGAGACCCGTCTAGAACGACCGAGACGCGAGGCGAACGACCGAGACCCGTCTTGAACGACCGAGACCCGTCTAGAACGACCGAGACGCGAGGCGAACGACCGAGACCCGTCGACAACGACCGAGACGCGAGACCAACGACCGAGACCCGTCTAGAACGACCGAGACGCGAGACGAACGACCGAGACGGGTGACGAACGACCGAGACGGGTGACGAACGACCGAGACGGGTGACCAACGACCGAGACGGGTGACGAACGACCGAGACGGGTGACCAACGACCGAGACGGGTGACCAACGACCGAGACGGGTGACCAACGACCGAGACGGGTGACCAACGACCGAGACGGGTGACCAACGACCGAGACGGGTGACGAACGACCGAGACGGGTGACGAACGACCGAGACGGGTGACCAACGACCGAGACGGGTGACCAACGACCGAGACGGGTGACGAACGACCGAGACGGGTGACCAACGACCGAGACGGGTGACCAACGACCGACACGGGTGACCAACGACCGAGACGGGTGACGAACGACGAGACGGGATACCAACGACCGAGGCGGGTGACGAAAGACCGAGACGCGGGACAACCTGAGGAAATGGTCTTAGACTGGAGAATGCATGACCGGACAACCAGAGGACATGGTCTTAGACTGGAGAATGCATGACCGGACAACCAGAGGACATGGTCTTAGACTGGAGAATGCATGACCTGACAACCAGAGGACATGGTCTTAGACTGGAAAAAGCATGACCGGACAACCCGAGGGACCGATACCCGTCTAGAACGACCGAGACGGGTGACGAACGACCGAGACGGGTGACCAACGAACGAGACGGGTGACCAACGACCGAGACGGGTGACCAACGACCGAGACGGGTGACCAACGACCGAGACGGGTGACCAACGACCGAGACGGGTGACGAACGACGAGACGGGTTACCAACGACCGAGACGGGTGACGAAAGACCGAGACGCAGGACAACCTGAGGAAATGGTCTTAGACTGGAGAATGCATGACCGGACAACCAGAGGACATGGTCTTAGACTGGAGAATGTATGACCGGACAACCAGAGGACATCATGGTCTTACACTGGAGAATGCATGACCGGACAACCAGAGGACATGGTCTTAGACTGGAAAAAGCATGACCGGACAACCCGAGGGACCGATACCCGTCTAGAACGACCGAGACGCGAGGCGAACGACCGAGACCCGTCTAGAACGACCGAGACGCGAGGCGAACGACCGAGACCCGTCTAGAACGACCG
The DNA here is from genome assembly GCA_964023205.1 of Lutraria lutraria. Classification (NCBI taxonomy): domain Eukaryota; kingdom Metazoa; phylum Mollusca; class Bivalvia; order Venerida; family Mactridae; genus Lutraria; species Lutraria lutraria. Next base: position 35,542,957 of record OZ026836.1, read on the forward strand.
AGACGCGAGGTGAACGACCGAGACCCGTCTAGAACGACCGAGGCGCGAGACGAACGACCGAGACCCGTCTAGAACGACCGAGACGCGAGGCGAACGACCGAGACCCGTCTAGAACGACGGAGACGCGAGGCGAACGACCGAGACCCGTCTTGAACGACCGAGACCCGTCTAGAACGACCGAGACGCGAGGCGAACGACCGAGACCCGTCGACAACGACCGAGACGCGAGACCAACGACCGAGACCCGTCTAGAACGACCGAGACGCGAGGCGAACGACCGAGACCCGTCTTGAACGACCGAGACCCGTCTAGAACGACCGAGACGCGAGGCGAACGACCGAGACCCGTCGACAACGACCGAGACGGGTGACCAACGACCGAGACCCGTCTAGAACGACCGAGACGCGAGGTGAACGACCGAGACCCGTCTAGAACGATCTAGACGCGAGGCGAACGACCGAGACCCGTCTAGAACGACCGAGACGCGAGGCGAACGACCGAGACCCGTCTAGAACGACCGAGACGCGAGGCGAACGACCGAGACCCGTCTTGAACGACCGAGACCCGTCTAGAACGACCGAGACGCGAGGCGAACGACCGAGACCCGTCGACAACGACCGAGACGGGTGACCAACGACCGAGACCCGTCTAGAACGACCGAGACGCGAGACCAACGACCGAGACGGGTGACGAACGACCGAGACGGGTGACGAACGACCGAGACGGGTGACCAACGACCGAGACCCGTCTAGAACGACCGAGACGCGAGGCGAACGACCGAGACCCGTCTAGAACGACCGAGACGCGAGGCGAACGACCGAGACCCGTCTAGAACGACCGAGACGCGAGGCGAACGACCGAGACCCGTCGACAACGACCGAGACGGGTGACCAACGACCGAGACCCGTCTAGAACGACCGAGACGCGAGACCAACGACCGAGACGGGTGACGAACGACCGAGACGGGTGACGAACGACCGAGACGGGTGACCAACGACCGAGACGGGTGACCAACGACTGAGACGGGTGACGATCGACCGAGACGGGTGACGAACGACCGAGACGGGTGACCAACGACCGAGACGGGTGACCAACGACCGAGACGGGTGACCAACGACCGAGACGGGTGACCAACGACCGAGACGGGTGACCAACGACCGAGACGGGTGACCAACGACCGAGACGGGTGACGAACGACGAGACGGGTTACCAACGACCGAGACGGGTGACGAAAGACCGAGACGCGGGACAACCTGAGGAAATGGTCTTAGACTGGAGAATGCATGACCGGACAACCAGAGGACATGGTCTTAGACTGGAGAATGCATGACCGGACAACCAGAGGACATCATGGTCTTAGACTGGAGAATGCATGACCGGACAACCAGAGGACATGGTCTTAGACTGGAAAAAGCATGACCGGACAACCCGAGGGACCGATACCCGTCTAGAACGACCGAGACGCGAGGCGAACGACCGAGACCCGTCTAGAACGACCGAGACGCGAGGCGAAAGACCGAGACCCGTCTAGAACGACCGAGACGCGAGGTGAACGACCGAGACCCGTCGACAACGACCGAGACGCGAGGCGAACGACCGAGACCCGTCTTGAACGACCGAGACCCGTCTAGAACGACCGAGACGCGAGGCGAACGACCGAGACCCGTCGACAACGACCGAGACGCGAGACCAACGACCGAGACCCGTCTAGAACGACCGAGACGCGAGACCAACGACCGAGACGGGTGACGAACGACCGAGACGGGTGACGAACGACCGAGACGGGTAACCAACGACCGAGACGGGTGACCAACGACCGAGACGGGTGACGAACGACCGAGACGGGTGACCAACGACCGAGACGGGTGACCAACGACCGAGACGGGTGACCAACGACCGAGACGGGTGACCAACGACCGAGACGGGTGACGAACGACCGAGACGGGTGACCAACGACCGAGACGGGTGACCAACGACCGAGACGGGTGACGAACGACGAGACGGGTGACGAACGACCGAGACGGGTGACGAAAGACCGAGACGCGGGACAACCTGAGGAAATGGTCTTAGACTGGAGAATGCATGACCGGACAACCAGAGGACATGGTCTTAGACTGGAGAATGCATGACCGGACAACCAGAGGACATCATGGTCTTAGACTGGAGAATGCATGACCGGACAACCAGAGGACATGGTCTTAGACTGGAAAAAGCATGACCGGACAACCCGAGGGACCGATACCCGTCTAGAACGACCGAGACGCGAGGCGAACGACCGAGACCCGTCTAGAACGACCGAGACGCGAGGCGAAAGACCGAGACCCGTCTAGAACGACCGAGACGCGAGGTGAACGACCGAGACCCGTCGACAACGACCGAGACGCGAGGCGAACGACCGAGACCCGTCTTGAACGACCGAGACCCGTCTAGAACGACCGAGACGCGAGGCGAACGACCGAGACCCGTCGACAACGACCGAGACGCGAGACCAACGACCGAGACCCGTCTAGAACGACCGAGACGCGAGACCAACGACCGAGACGGGTGACGAACGACCGAGACGGGTGACGAACGACCGAGACGGGTAACCAACGACCGAGACGGGTGACCAACGACCGAGACGGGTGACGAACGACCGAGACGGGTGACCAACGACCGAGACGGGTGACCAACGACCGAGACGGGTGACGAACGACCGAGACGCGAGACCAACGACCGAGACGGGTGACGAACGACCGAGACGGGTGACCAACGACCGAGACGGGTGACCAACGACCGAGACGGGTGACCAACGACCGAGACGGGTGACGAACGACCGAGACGGGTGACGAACGACGAAACGGGTTACCAACGACCGAGACGGGTGACGAAAGACCGAGACGCGAGACAACCTGAGGAAATGGTCTTAGACTGGAGAATGCATGACCGGACAACCAGAGGACATGGTCTCAGACTGGTGAATGCATGACCGGACAACCAGAGGTAGGGTATTGGACAACCAGAGGACATGGTCATAGACTGGAGAAAGCATGACCGGACAACCGGAGGTAGGGTATTGGACAATCACAGGACATGATCTCAGACTGGAGAAAGCATGACCGGACAACCCGAGGGACCGAGACCCGTCTAGAACGACCGAGACGCGAGGCGAACGACCGAGACCCGTCTAGAACGACCGAGACGCGAGGCGAACGACCGAGACCCGTCTAGAACGACCGTCACGCGAGGCGAACGACCGAGACCCGTCTAGAACGACCGAGACGCGAGGCGAACGACCGAGACCCGTCTAGAACGACCGAGACGCGAGGCGAACGACCGAGACCCGTCTTGAACGACCGAGACCCGTCTAGAACGACCGAGACGCGAGGCGAACGACCGAGACCCGTCGACAACGACCGAGACGCGAGACCAACGACCGAGACCCGTCTAGAACGACCGAGACGCGAGACGAACGACCGAGACGGGTGACGAACGACCGAGACGGGTGACGAACGACCGAGACGGGTGACCAACGACCGAGACGGGTGACGAACGACCGAGACGGGTGACCAACGAACGAGACGGGTGACCAACGACCGAGACGGGTGACGAACGACCGAGACGGGTGACCAACGACCGAGACGGGTGACCAACGACCGAGACGGGTGACCAACGACGAGACGGGTTACCAACGACCGAGACGGGTGACGAAAGACCGAGACGCAGGACAACCTGAGGAAATGGTCTTAGACTGGAGAATGCATGACCGGACAACCAGAGGACATGGTCTTAGACTGGAGAATGTATGACCGGACAACCAGAGGACATCATGGTCTTAGACTGGAGAATGCATGACCGGACAACCAGAGGACATGGTCTTAGACTGGAAAAAGCATGACCGGACAACCCGAGGGACCGATACCCGTCTAGAACGACCGAGACGCGAGGCAAACGACCGAGACCCGTCTAGAACGACCGAGACGCGAGGCGAACGACCGAGACCCGTCTAGAACGACTGAGACGCGAGGTGAACGACCGAGACCCGTCTAGAACGACCGAGACGCGTGGCGAACGACCGAGACCCGTCTAGAACGACCGAGACGCGAGGCGAACGACCGAGACCCGTCTAGAACGACCGAGACGCGAGGCGAACGACCGAGACCCGTCTTGAACGACCGAGACCCGTCTAGAACGACCGAGACGCGAGGCGAACGACCGAGACCCGTCGACAACGACCGAGACGCGAGACCAACGACCGAGACCCGTCTAGAACGACCGAGACGCGAGGCGAACGACCGAGACCCGTCTTGAACGACCGAGACCCGTCTAGAACGACCGAGACGCGAGGCGAACGACCGAGACCCGTCGACAACGACCGAGACGCGAGACCAACGACCGAGACCCGTCTAGAACGACCGAGACGCGAGACCAACGACCGAGATGGGTGACGAACGACCGAGACGGGTGACCAACGACCGAGACGGGTGACCAACGACCGAGACGGGTGACCAACGACCGAGACGGGTGACGAACGACCGAGACGGGTGACCAACGACCGAGACGGGTGACCAACGACCGAGACGGGTGACCAACGACCGAGACGGGTGACCAACGACCGAGACGGGTGACCAACGACCGAGACGGGTGACGAACGACCGAGACGGGTGACGAACGACCGAGACGGGTGACGAACGACCGAGACGGGTGACCAACGACCGAGACGGGTGACGAACGACCGAGACGGGTGACCAACGACCGAGACGGGTGACGAACGACCGACACGGGTGACCAACGACCGAGACGGGTGACGAACGACGAGACGGGTTACCAACGACCGAGACGGGTGACGAAAGACCGAGACGCGGGACAACCTGAGGAAATGGTCTTAGACTGGAGAATGCATGACCGGACAACCAGAGGACATGGTCTTAGACTGGAGAATGCATGACCGGACAACCAGAGGACATGGTCTTAGACTGGAGAATGCATGACCTGACAACCAGAGGACATGGTCTTAGACTGGAAAAAGCATGACCGGACAACCCGAGGGACCGATACCCGTCTAGAACGACCGAGACGGGTGACGAACGACCGAGACGGGTGACCAACGAACGAGACGGGTGACCAACGACCGAGACGGGTGACCAACGACCGAGACGGGTGACCAACGACCGAGACGGGTGACCAACGACCGAGACGGGTGACGAACGACGAGACGGGTTACCAACGACCGAGACGGGTGACGAAAGACCGAGACGCAGGACAACCTGAGGAAATGGTCTTAGACTGGAGAATGCATGACCGGACAACCAGAGGACATGGTCTTAGACTGGAGAATGTATGACCGGACAACCAGAGGACATCATGGTCTTACACTGGAGAATGCATGACCGGACAACCAGAGGACATGGTCTTAGACTGGAAAAAGCATGACCGGACAACCCGAGGGACCGATACCCGTCTAGAACGACCGAGACGCGAGGCGAACGACCGAGACCCGTCTAGAACGACCGAGACGCGAGGCGAACGACCGAGACCCGTCTAGAACGACCGAGACGCGAGGTGAACGACCGAGACCCGTCTAGAACGACCGAGACCCGTCTAGAACGACCGAGACGCGAGGCGAACGACCGAGACCCGTCTAGAACGACCGAGACGCGAGGCGAACGACCGAGACCCGTCTTGAACGACCGAGACCCGTCTAGAACGACCGTGACGCGAGGTGAACGACCGATTCCCGTCGACAACGACCGAGACGCGAGACCAACGACCGAGACCCGTCTAGAACGACCGAGACGCGAGGCGAACGACCGAGACCCGTCTTGAACGACCGAGACCCGTCTAGAACGACCGAGACGCGAGGCGAACGACCGAGACCCGTCGACAACGACCGAGACGCGAGACCAACGACCGAGACCCGTCTAGAACGACCGAGACGCGAGACCAACGACCGAGACGGGTGACGAACGACCGAGACGGGTGACCAACGACCGAGACGGGTGACCAACGACCGAGACGGGTGACCAACGACCGAGACGGGTGACGAACGACCGAGACGGGTGACCAACGACCGAGACGGGAGACCAACGACCGAAACGGGTGACCAACGACCGAGACGGGTGACCAACGACCGAGACGGGTGACCAACGACCGAGACGGGTGACGAACGACCGAGACGGGTGACGAACGACCGAGACGGGTGACGAACGACCGAGACGGGTGACCAACGACCGAGACGGGTGACGAACGACCGAGACGGGTGACCAACGACCGAGACGGGTGACGAACGACCGAGACGGGTGACCAACGACCGAGACGGGTGACGAACGACGAGACGGGTTACCAACGACCGAGACGGGTGACGAAAGACCGAGACGCGGGACAACCTGAGGAAATGGTCTTAGACTGGAGAATGCATGACCGGACAACCAGAGGACATGGTCTTAGACTGGAGAATGCATGACCGGACAACCAGAGGACATGGTCTTAGACTGGAGAATGCATGACCTGACAACCAGAGGACATGGTCTTAGACTGGAAAAAGCATGACCGGACAACCCGAGGACATGGTCTTAGACTGGAAAAAGCATGACCGGACAACCCGAGGGACCGATACCCGTCTAGAACGACCGAGACGCGAGGCGAACGACCGAGACCCGTCTAGAACGACCGAGACGCGAGGTGTACGACCGAGACCCGTCTAGAACGACCGAGACCCGTCTTGAACGACCGAGACCCGTCTAGAACGACCGAGACGCGAGGCGAACGACCGAGACCCGTCGACAACGACCGAGACGCGAGACCAACGACCGGGACCCGTCTAGAACGACCGAGTCGCGAGACCAACGACCGAGACGGGTGACGAACGACCGAGACGGGTGACGAACGACCGAGACGCGAGGCGAACGACCGAGACCCGTCTAGAACGACCGAGACGCGAGGCGAACGACCGAGACCCGTCTAGAACGACCGAGACGCGAGGCGAACGACCGAGACCCGTCTAGAACGACCGAGACGCGAGGCGAACGACCGAGACCCGTCTAGAACGACCGAGACGCGAGGCGAACGACCGAGACCCGTCTTGAACGACCGAGACCCGTCTAGAACGACCGAGACGCGAGGCGAACGACCGAGACCCGTCGACAACGACCGAGACGCGAGACCAACGACCGAGACCCGTCTAGAACGACCGAGACGCGTGACGAACGACCGAGACGGGTGACGAACGACCGAGACGGGTGACTAACGACCGAGACGGGTGACCAACGACCGAGACGGGTGACGAACGACCGAGACGGGTGACCAACGACCGAGACGGGTGACCAACGACCGAGACGGGTGACCAACGACCGAGACGGGTGACCAACGACCGAGACGGGTGACCAACGACCGAGACGGGTGACGAACGACGAGACGGGTTACCAACGACCGAGACGGGTGACGAAAGACCGAGACGCGGGACAACCTGAGGAAATGGTCTTAGACTGGAGAATGCATGACCGGACAACCAGAGGACATGGTCTTAGACTGGAGAATGCATGACCGGACAACCAGAGGACATGGTCTTAGACTGGAGAATGCATGACCGGACAACCAGAGGACATCATGGTCTTAGACTGGAGAATGCATGACCGGACAACCAGAGGACATGGTCTTAGACTGGAAAAAGCATGACCGGACAACCCGAGGGACCAATACCCGTCTAGAACGACCGAGACGCGAGGCGAACGACCGAGACCCGTCTAGAACGACCGAGACGCGAGGCGAACGACCGAGACCCGCCTAGAACGACCGAGACGCGAGGCGAACGACCGAGACCCATCTTGAACGACCGAGACCCGTCTAGAACGTCCGAGACGCGAGGCGAACGACCGAGACCCGTCGACAACGACCGAGACGCGAGACCAACGACCGAGACCCGTCTAGAACGACCGAGACGCGAGGCGAACGACCGAGACCCGTCTTGAACGACCGAGACCCGTCTAGAACGACCGAGACGCGAGGCGAACGACCGAGACCCGTCGACAACGACCGAGACGCGAGACCAACGACCGAGACCCGTCTAGAACGACCGAGACGCGAGACCAACGACCGAGACGGGTGACGAACGACCGAGACGGGTGACGAACGACCGAGACGGGTGACCAACGACCGAGACGGGTGACGAACGACCGAGACGGGTGACCAACGACCGAGACGGGTGACCAACGACCAAGACGGGTGACCAACGACCGAGACGGGTGACGAACGACCGAGACGGGTGACCAAGGACCGAGACGGGTGACGAACGACCGAGACGGGTGACGAACGACCGAGACGGGTGACGAAAGACCGAGACGCGGGACAACCTGAGGAAATGGTCTTAGACTGGAGAATGCATGACCGGACAACCAGAGGACATGGTCTTAGACTGGAGAATGCATGACCGGACAACCAGAGGACATGGTCTTAGACTGGAGAATGCATGACCTGACAACCAGAGGACAGGGTCTTAGACTGGAAAAAGCATGACCGGACAACCCGAGGGACCGATACCCGTCTAGAACGACCGAGACGCGAGGCGAACGACCGAGACCCGTCTAGAACGACCGAGACGCGAGGTGAACGACCGAGACCCGTCTAGAACGACCGAGACCCGTCTTGAACGACCGAGACCCGTCTAGAACGACCGAGACGCGAGGCGAACGACCGAGACCCGTCGACAACGACCGAGACGCGAGACCAACGACCGGGACCCGTCTAGAACGACCGAGACGCGAGACCAACGACCGAGACGGGTGACGAACGACCGAGACGGGTGACGAACGACCGAGACGGGAGACCAACGACCGAGACGGGTGACCAACGACCGAGACGGGTGACCAACGACCGAGACGGGTGACGAACGACCGAGACGGGTGACGAACGACGAAACGGGTTACCAACGACCGAGACGGGTGACGAAAGACCGAGACGCGAGACAACCTGAGGAAATGGTCTTAGACTGGAGAATGCATGACCGGACAACCAGAGGACATGGTCTCAGACTGGTGAATGCATGACCGGACAACCAGAGGTAGGGTATTGGACAACCAGAGGACATGGTCATAGACTGGAGAATGCATGACCGGACAACCGGAGGTAGGGTATTGGACAATCACAGGACATGGTCTCAGACTGGAGAAAGCATGACCGGACAACCCGAGGGACCGAGACCCGTCTAGAACGACCGAGACGCGAGGCGAACGACCGAGACCCGTCTAGAACGACCGAGACGCGAGGCGAACGACCGAGACCCGTCTAGAACGACCGAGACGCGAGGCGAACGACCGAGACCCGTCTAGAACGACCGAGACGCGAGGCGAACGACCGAGACCCGTCTTGAACGACCGAGACCCGTCTAGAACGACCGAGACGCGACGCGAACGACCGAGACCCGTCGACAACGACCGAGACGCGAGACCAACGACCGAGACCCGTCTAGAACGACCGAGACGCGTGACGAACGACCGAGACGGGTGACGAACGACCGAGACGGGTGACTAACGACCGAGACGGGTGACCAACGACCGAGACGGGTGACCAACGACCGAGACGGGTGACCAACGACCGAGACGGGTGACCAACGACCGAGACGGGTGACCAACGACCGAGACGGGTGACGAACGACCGAGACGGGTGACCAACGACCGAGACGGGTGACGAACGACGAGACGGGTTACCAACGACCGAGACGGGTGACGAAAGACCGAGACGCGGGACAACCTGAGGAAATGGTCTTAGACTGGAGAATGCATGACCGGACAACCAGAGGACATGGTCTTAGACTGGAGAATGCATGACCGGACAACCAGAGGACATGGTCTTAGACTGGAGAATGCATGACCTGACAACCAGAGGACATGGTCTTAGACTGGAAAAAGCATGACCGGACAACCCGAGGGACCAATACCCGTCTAGAACGACCGAGACGCGAGGCGAACGACCGAGATCCGTCTAGAACGACCGAGACGCGAGGCGAACGACCGAGACCCGTCTAGAACGACCGAGACGCGAGGTGAACGACCGAGACCCGTCTAGAACGACCGAGACCCGTCGAGAACGACCGAGACGCGAGGCGAACGACCGAGACCCGTCTAGAACGACCGAGACGCGAGGCGAACGACCGAGACCCGTCTAGAACGACCGAGACGCGAGGCGAACGACCGAGACCCGTCGACAACGACCGAGACGCGAGACCAACGACTGAGACCCGTCTAGAACGACCGAGACGCGAGACGAACGACCGAGACGGGTGACCAACGACCGAGACGGGTGACGAACGACCGAGACGGGTGACCAACGACCGAGACGGGTGACCAACGACCGAGACGGGTGACGAACGACCGAGACGGGTGACGAACGACCGAGACGGGTGACGAACGACCGAGACGGGTGACCAACGACCGAGACGGGTGACCAACGACCGAGACGGGTGACCAACGACCGAGACGGGTGACGAACGACCGAGACGGGTGACCAACGACCGAGACGGGTGACGAACGACGAGACGGGTTACCAACGACCGAGACGGGTGACGAAAGACCGAGACGCGAGACAACCTGAGGAAATGGTCTTAGACTGGAGAATGCATGACCGGACAACCAGAGGACATGGTCTCAGACTGGTGAATGCATGACCGGACAACCAGAGGTAGGGTATTGGACAACCAGAGGACATGGTCATAGACTGGAGAATGCATGACCGGACAACCGGAGGTAGGGTATTGGACAATCACAGGACATGGTCTCAGACTGGAGAAAGCATGACCGGACAACCCGAGGGACCGAGACCTGTCTAGAACGACCGAGACGCGAGGCGAACGACCGAGACCCGTCTAGAACGACCGAGACGCGAGGCGAACGACCGAGACCCGTCTAGAACGACCGAGACGCGAGGCGAACGACCGAGACCCGTCTAAAACGACCGAGACGCGAGGCGAACGACCGAGACCCGTCTTGAACGACCGAGACCCGTCTAGAACGACCGAGACGCGACGCGAACGACCGAGACCCGTCGACAACGACCGAGACGCAAGACCAACGACCGAGACCCGTCTAGAACTACCGAGACGCGTGACGAACGACCGAGACGGGTGACGAACGACCGAGACGGGTGACTAACGACCGAGACGGGTGACCAACGACCGAGACGGGTGACCAACGACCGAGACGGGTGACCAACGACCGAGACGGGTGACCAACGACCGAGACGGGTGACCAACGACCGAGACGGGTGACGAACGACCGAGACGGGTGACCAACGACCGAGACGGGTGACGAACGACGAGACGGGTTACCAACGACCGAGACGGGTGACGAAAGACCGAGACGCGGGACAACCTGAGGAAATGGTCTTAGACTGGAGAATGCATGACCGGACAACCAGAGGACATGGTCTTAGACTGGAGAATGCATGACCGGACAACCAGAGGACATGGTCTTAGACTGGAGAATGCATGACCTGACAACCAGAGGACATGGTCTTAGACTGGAAAAAGCATGACCGGACAACCCGAGGGACCAATACCCGTCTAGAACGACCGAGACGCGAGGCGAACGACCGAGACCCGTCTAGAACGACCGAGACGCGAGGCGAACGACCGAGACCCGTCTAGAACGACCGAGACGCGAGGTGAACGACCGAGACCCGTCTAGAACGACCGAGACCCGTCGAGAACGACCGAGACGCGAGGCGAACGACCGAGACCCGTCTAGAACGACCGAGACGCGAGGCGAACGACCGAGACCCGTCTAGAACGACCGAGACGCGAGGCGAACGACCGAGACCCGTCGACAACGACCGAGACGCGAGACCAACGACTGAGACCCGTCTAGAACGACCGAGACGCGAGAGGAACGACCGAGACGGGTGACCAACGACCGAGACGGGTGACGAACGACCGAGACGGGTGACCAACGACCGAGACGGGTGACCAACGACCGAGACGGGTGACGAACGACCGAGACGGGTGACGAACGACCGAGACGGGTGACGAACGACCGAGACGGGTGACGAACGACCGAGACGGGTGACCAACGACCGAGACGGGTGACCAACGACCGAGACGGGTGACGAACGACCGAGACGGGTGACCAACGACCGAGACGGGTGACGAACGACGAGACGGGTTACCAACGACCGAGACGGGTGACGAAAGACCGAGACGCGGGACAACCTAAGGAAATGGTCTTAGACTGGAGAATGCATGACCGGACAACCAGAGGACATGGTCTTAGACTGGAGAATGCATGACCGGACAACCAGAGGACATGGTCTTAGACTGGAGAATGCATGACCGGACAACCAGAGGACATGGTCTTAGACTGGAAAAAGCATGACCGGACAACCCGAGGGACCGATACCCGTCTAGAACGACCGAGACGCGAGGCGAACGACCGAGACCCGTCTAGAACGACCGAGACGCGAGGCGAACGACCGAGACCCGTCTAGAACGACCGAGACGCGAGGTGAACGACCGAGACCCGTCTAGAACGACCGAGACGCGAGGCGAACGACCGAGACCCGTCTAGAACGACTGAGACGCTAGGCGAACGACCGAGACCCGTCTAGAACGACCGAGACGCGAGGCGAACGACCGAGACCCGTCTTGAACGACCGAGACCCGTCTAGAACGACCGAAACGCGAGGCGAACGACCGAGACCCGTCGACAACGACCGAGACGCGAGACCAACGACCGAGACCCATCTAGAACGACCGAGACGCGAGGCGAACGACCGAGACCCGTCTTGAACGACCGAGACCCGTCTAGAACGACCGAGACGCGAGGCGAACGACCGAGACCCGTCGACAACGACCGAGACGCGAGACCAACGACCGAGACCCGTCTAGAACGACCGAGACGCGAGACCAACGACCGAGACGGGTGACGAACGACCGAGACGGGTGACGAACGACCGAGACGGGTGACGAACGACCGAGACGGGTGACGAACGACCGAGACGGGTGACCAACGACCGAGACGGGTGACGAACGACCGAGACGGATGACGAACGACCGAGACGGGTGACCAACGACCGAGACGGGTGACGAACGACGAGACGGGTTACCAACGACCGAGACGGGTGACGAAAGACCGAGACGCGGGACAACCTGAGGAAATGGTCTTAGACTGGAGAATGCATGACCGGACAACCAGAGGACATGGTCTTAGACTGGAGAATGCATGACCGGACAACCAGAGGACATGGTCTTAGACTGGAGAATGCATGACCTGACAACCAGAGGACATGGTCTTAGACTGGAAAAAGCATGACCGGACAACCCGAGGGACCGATACCCGTCTAGAACGACCGAGACGCGAGGCGAACGACCGAGACCCGTCTAGAACGACCGAGACGCGAGGCGAACGACAGAGACCCGTCTAGAACGACCGAGACGCGAGGTGAACGACCGAGACCCGTCTAGAACGACCGAGACCCGTCGAGAACGACCGAGACGCGAGGCGAACGACCGAGACCCGTCTAGAACGACCGTGACGCGAGGCGAACGACCGAGACCCGTCTTGACCGACCGAGACCCGTCTAGAACGACCGAGACGCGAGGCGAACGACCGAGACCCGTCGACAACGACCGAGACGCGAGACCAACGACTGAGACCCGTCTAGAACGACCGAGACGCGAGACGAACGACCGAGACGGGTGACGAACGACCGAGACGGGTGACGAACGACCGAGACGGGTGACTAACGACCGAGACGGGTGACCAACGACCGAGACGGGTGACGAACGACCGAGACGGGTGACGAACGACCGAGACGGGTGACCAACGACCGAGACGGGTGACGAACGACCGAGACGGGAGACCAACGACCGAGACGGGTGACCAACGACCGAGACGGGTGACCAACGACCGAGACGGGTGACGAACGACCGAGACGGGTGACGAACGACGAAACGGGTTACCAACGACCGAGACGGGTGACGAAAGACCGAGACGCGAGACAACCTGAGGAAATGGTCTTAGACTGGAGAATGCATGACCGGACAACCAGAGGACATGGTCTCAGACTGGTGAATGCATGACCGGACAACCAGAGGTAGGGTATTGGACAACCAGAGGACATGATCATAGACTGGAGAAAGCATGACCGGACAACCGGAGGTAGGGTATTGGACAATCACAGGACATGATCTCAGACTGGAGAAAGCATGACCGGACAACCCGAGGGACCGAGACCCGTCTAGAATGACCGAGACGCGAGGCGAACGACCGAGACCCGTCTAGAACGACCGAGACGCGAGGCGAATGACCGAGACCCGTCTAGAACGACCGAGACGCGAGGCGAACGACCGAGACCCGTCTAGAACGACCGAGACGCGAGGCGAACGACCGAGACCCGTCTAGAACGACCGAGACGCGTGGCGAACGACCGAGACCCGTCTTGAACGACCGAGACCCGTCTAGAACGACCGAGACGCGAGGCGAACGACCGAGACCCGTCGACAACGACCGAGACGCGAGACCAACGACCGAGACCCGTCTAGAACGACCGAGACGCGAGACGAACGACCGAGACGGGTGACGAACGACCGAGACGGGTGACGAACGACCGAGACGGGTGACTAACGACCGAGACGGGTGACCAACGACCGAGACGGGTGACGAACGACCGAGACGGGTGACCAACGAACGAGACGGGTGACCAACGACCGAGACGGGTGACCAACGACCGAGACGGGTGACCAACGACCGAGACGGGTGACCAACGACCGAGACGGGTGACGAACGACTAGACGGGTTACCAACGACCGAGACGGGTGACGAAAGACCGAGACGCGGGACAACCTGAGGAAATGGTCTTAGACTGGAGAATGCATGACCGGACAACCAGAGGACATGGTCTTAGACTGGAGAATGCATGACCGGACAACCAGAGGACATCATGGTCTTAGACTAGAGAATGCATGACCGGACAACCAGAGGACATGGTCTTAGACTGGAAAAAGCATGACCGGACATCCCGAGGGATCGATACCCGTCTAGAACGACCGAGACGCGAGGCGAACGACCGAGACCCGTCTAGAACGACTGAGACGCGAGGTGAACGACCGAGACCCGTCTAGAACGACCGAGACGCGAGGCGAACGACCGAGACCCGTCTAGAACGACCGAGACGCGAGGCGAACGACCGAGACCCGTCTAGAACGACCGAGACGCGAGGCGAACGACCGAGACCCGTCTTGAACGACCGAGACCCGTCTAGAACGACCGAGACGCGAGCCGAACGACCGAGACTCGTCAACAACGACCGAGACGCGAGACCAACGACCGAGACCCGTCTAGAACGACCGAGACGCGAGGCGAACGACCGAGACCCGTCTTGAACGACCGAGACCCGTCTAGAACGACCGAGACGCGAGGCGAACGACCGAGACCCGTCGACAACGACCGAGACGCGAGACCAACGACCGAGACCAGTCTAGAACGACCGAGACGCTAGACCAACGACCGAGACGGGTGACGAACGACCGAGACGGGTGACCAACGACCGAGACGGGTGACGAACGACCGAGACGGGTGACCAACGACCGAGACGGGTGACGAACGACGAGACGGGTTACCAACGACCGAGACGGGTGACGAAAGACCGAGACGCGGGACAACCTGAGGAAATGGTCTTAGACTGGAGAATGCATGACCGGACAACCAGAGGACATGGTCTTAGACTGGAGAATGCATGACCGGACAACCAGAGGATATGGTCTTAGACTGGAGAATGCATGACCTGACAACCAGAGGACATGGTCTTAGACTGGAAAAAGCATGACCGGACAACCCGAGGGACCGATACCCGTCTAGAACGACCGAGACGCGAGGCGAACGACCGAGACCCGTCTAGAACGACCGAGACGCGAGGTGAACGACCGAGACCCGTCTAGAACGACCGAGACCCGTCTTGAACGACCGAGACCCGTCTAGAACGACCGAGACGCGAGGCGAACGACCGAGACCCGTCGACAACGACCGAGACGCGAGACCTACGACCGGGACCCGTCTAGAACGACCGAGACGCGAGACCAACGACCGAGACGGGTGACGAACGACCGAGACGGGTGACAAACGACCGAGACGGGAGACCAACGACCGAGACGGGTGACCAACGACCGAGACGGGTGACCAACGAACGAGACGGGTGACGAACGACCGAGACGGGTGACGAACGACGAAACGGGTTACCAACGACCGAGACGGGTGACGAAAGACCGAGACGCGGGACAACCTGAGGAAATGGTCTTAGACTGGAGAATGCATGACCGGACAACCAGAGGACATGGTCTCAGACTGGTGAATGCATGACCGGACAACCAGAGGTAGGGTATTGGACAACCAGAGGACATGGTCATAGACTGGAGAAAGCATGACCGGACAACCGGAGGTAGGGTATTGGACAATCACAGGACATGGTCTCAGACTGGAGAAAGCATGACCGGACAACCCGAGGGACCGAGACCCGTCTAGAACGACCGAGACGCGAGGCGAACGACCGAGACCCGTCTAGAACGACCGAGACGCAAGGCGAACGACCGAGACCCGTCTAGAACGACCGAGACGCGAGGCGAACGACCGAGACCCGTCTAGAACGACCGAGACGCGAGGCGAACGACCGAGACCCGTCTAGAACGACCGAGACGCGAGGCGAACGACCGAAACCCGTCTTGAACGACCGAGACCCGTCTAGAACGACCGAGACGCGAGGCGAACGACCGAGACCCGTCGACAACGACCGAGACGCGAGACCAACGACCGAGACCCGTCTAGAACGACCGAGACGCGAGACGAACGACCGAGACCCGTCTAGAACGACCGAGACGGGTGACGAACGACCGAGACGGGTGACTAACGACCGAGACGGGTGACCAACGACCGAGACGGGTGACGAACGACCGAGACGGGTGACCAACGACCGAGACGGGTGACCAACGACCGAGACGGGTGACCAACGACCGAGACGGGTGACCAACGACCGAGACGGGTGACGAACGACGAGACGGGTGACCAACGACCGAGACGGGTGACGAAAGACCGAGACGCGGGACAACCTGAGGAAATGGTCTTAGACTGGAGAATGCATGACCGGACAACCAGAGGACATGGTCTTAGACTGGAGAATGCATGACCGGACAACCAGAGGACATGGTCTTAGACTGGAGAATGCATGACCTGACAACCAGAGGACTTGGTCTTAGACTGGAAAAAGCATGACCGGACAACCCGAGGGACCGATACCCGTCTAGAATGACCGAGACGCGAGGCGAACGACCGAGACCCGTCGAGAACGACCGAGACGCGAGGCGAACGACCGAGACCCGTCTAGAACGACCGAGACGCGAGGTGAACGACCGAGACCCGTCTAGAACGACCGAGACGCGAGGCGAACGACCGAGACCCGTCTAGAACGACCGAGACCCGTCGAGAACGACCGAGACGCGAGGCGAACGACCGAGACCCGTCTAGAACGACCGAGACGCGAGGCGAACGACCGAGACCCGTCTAGAACGACCGAGACGCGAGGCGAACGACCGAGACTCGTCTTGAACGACCGAGACCCGTCTAGAACGACCGAGACGCGAGGCGAACGACCGAGACCCGTCTAGAACGACCGAGACGCGAGACCAACGACTGAGACCCGTCTAGAACGACCGAGACGCGAGACGAACGACCGAGACGGGTGACCAACGACCGAGACGGGTGACCAACGACCGAGACGGGTGACCAACGACCGAGACGGGTGACCAACGACCGAGACGGGTGACGAACGACCGAGACGGGTGACGAACGACCGAGACGGGTGACGAACGACCGAGACGGGTGACGAACGACCGAGACGGGTTACCAACGACCGAGACGGGTGACGAAAGACCGAGACGCGGGACAACCTGAGGAAATGGTCTTAGACTGGAGAATGCATGACCGGACAACCAGAGGACATGGTCTTAGACTGGAGAATGCATGACCGGACAACCAGAGGACATCATGGTCTTAGACTGGAGAATGCATGGCCGGACAACCAGAGGACATGGTCTTAGACTGGAAAAAGCATGACCGGACAACCCGAGGGACCAATACCCGTCTAGAACGACCGAGACGCGAGGCGAACGACCGAGACCCGTCTAGAACGACCGAGACGCAAGGCGAACGACCGAGACCCGTCTAGAACGACCGAGACGCGAGGTGAACGACCGAGACCCGTCTAGAACGACCGAGACCCGTCGAGAACGACCGAGACGCGAGGCGAACGACCGAGACCCGTCTAGAACGACCGAGACGCGAGGCGAACGACCGAGACCCGTCTAGAACGACCGAGACGCGAGGCGAACGACCGAGACCCATCTTGAACGACCGAGACCCGTCTAGAACGACCGAGACGCGAGGCGAATGACCGAGACCCGTCGACAACGACCGAGACGCGAGACCAACGACTGAGACCCGTCTAGAACGACCGAGACGCGAGACGAACGACCGAGACGGGTGACGAACGACCGAGACGGGTGACGAACGACCGAGACGGGTGACCAACGACCGAGACGGGTGACCAACGACCGAGACGGGTGACGAACGACCGAGACGGGTGACGAACGACCGAGACGGGTCACCAACGACCGAGACGGGTGACGAAAGACCGAGACGCGGGACAACCTGAGGAAATGGTCTTAGACTGGAGAATGCATGACCGGACAACCAGAGGACATGGTCTTAGACTGGAGAATGCATGACCGGACAACCAGAGGACATCATGGTCTTAGACTGGAGAATGCATGACCGGACAACCAGAGGACATGGTCTTAGACTGGAAAAAGCATGACCGGACAACCCGAGGGACCGATACCCGTCCAGAACGACCGAGACGCGAGGCGAACGACCGAGACCCGTCTTGAACGACCGAGACCCGTCTAGAACGACCGAGACGCGAGGCGAACGACCGAGACCCGTCGACAACGACCGAGACGCGAGACCAACGACTGAGACCCGTCTAGAACGACCGAGACGCGAGACGAACGACCGAGACGGGTGACGAACGACCGAGACGGGTGACGAACGACCGAGACGGGTGACCAACGACCGAGACGGGTGACCAACGACCGAGACGGGTGACGAACGACCGAGACGGGTGACGAACGACCGAGACGGGTGACGAACGACCGAGACGGGTGACGAACGACCGAGACGGGTTACCAACGACCGAGACGGGTGACGAAAGACCGAGACGCGGGACAACCTGAGGAAATGGTCTTAGACTGGAGAATGCATGACCGGACAACCAGAGGACATGGTCTTAGACTGGAGAATGCATGACCGGACAACCAGAGGACATCATGGTCTTAGACTGGAGAATGCATGACCGGACAACCAGAGGACATGGTCTTAGACTGGAAAAAGCATGACCGGACAACCCGAGGGACCAATACCCGTATAGAACGACCGAGACGCGAGGCGAACGACCGAGACCCGTCTAGAACGACCGAGACGCGAGGCGAACGACCGAGACCCGTCTAGAACGACCGAGACGCGAGGTGAACGACCGAGACCCGTCTAGAACGACCGAGACCCGTCTTGAACGACCGAGACCCGTCTAGAACGACCGAGACGCGAGGCGAACGACCGAGACCCGTCGACAACGACCGAGACGCGAGACCAACGACCGGGACCCGTCTAGAACGACCGAGACGCGAGACCAACGACCGAGACGGGTGACGAACGACCGAGACGGGTGACAAACGACCGAGACGGGAGACCAACGACCGAGACGGGTGACCAACGACCGAGACGGGTGACCAACGACCGAGACGGGTGACGAACGACCGAGACGGGTGACGAACGACGAAACGGGTTACCAACGACCGAGACGGGTGACGAAAGACCGAGACGCGGGACAACCTGAGGAAATGGTCTTAGACTGGAGAATGCATGACCGGACAACCAGAGGACATGGTCTCAGACTGGTGAATGCATGACCGGACAACCAGAGGTAGGGTATTGGACAACCAGAGGACATGGTCATAGACTGGAGAAAGCATGACCGGACAACCGGAGGAAGGGTATTGGACAATCACAGGACATGGTCTCAGACTGGAGAAAGCATGACCGGACAACCCGAGGGACCGAGACCCGTCTAGAACGACCGAGACGGGAGGCGAACGACCGAGACCCGTCTAGAACGACCGAGACGCGAGGCGAACGACCGAGACCGGTCTAGAACGACCGAGACGCGAGGCGAACGACCGAGACCCGTCTAGAACGACCGAGACGCGAGGCGAACGACCGAGACCCGTCTAGAACGACCGAGACGCGAGGTGAACGACCGAGACCCGTCTAGAACGACCGAGACGCGAGGCGAACGACCGAGACCCGTCTAGAACGACCGAGACGCGAGGCGAACGACCGAGACCCGTCTAGAACGACCGAGACGCGAGGCGAACGACCGAGACCCGTCTTGAACGACCGAGACCCGTCTAGAACGACCGAGACGCGAGGCAAACGACCGAGACCCGTCGACAACGACCGAGACGCGAGACCAACGACCGAGACCCGTCTAGAACGACCGAGACGCGAGGCGAACGACCGAGACCCGTCTTGAACGACCGAGACCCGTCTAGAACGACCGAGACGCGAGGCGAACGACCGAGACCCGTCGACAACGACCGAGACGGGTGACCAACGACCGAGACCCGTCTAGAACGACCGAGACGCGAGACCAACGACCGAGACGGGTGACGAACGACCGAGACGGGTGACGAACGACCGAGACGGGTGACCAACGACCGAGACGGGTGACCAACGACCGAGACGGGTGACGAACGACCGAGACGGGTGACGAACGACCAAGACGGGTGACCAACGACCGAGACGGGTGACCAACGACCGAGACGTGCGACCAACGACCGAGACGGGTGACCAACGACCGAGACGGGTGACGAACGACCGAGACGGGTGACCAACGACCGAGACGGGTGACGAACGACGAGACGGGTTACCAACGACCGTGACGGGTGACCAACGACCGAGACGGGTGACGAAAGACCGAGACGGGTGACGAACGACCGAGACGGGTGACGAACGACCGAGACGGGTGACGAACGACGAGACGGGTGACCAACGACCGAGACGGGTGACGAAAGACCGAGACGGGTGACCAACGACCGAGACGGGTGACGAACGACGAGACGGGTGACCAACGACCGAGACGGGTGACGAAAGACCGAGACGCGGGACAACCTGAGGAAATGGTCTTAGACTGGAGAATGCATGACCGGACAACCAGAGGACATGGTCTTAGACTGGAGAATGCATGACCGGACAACCAGAGGACATCATGGTCTTAGACTGGAGAATGCATGACCGGACAACCAGAGGACATGGTCTTAGACTGGAAAAGGTATGACCGGACAACCCGAGGGACCGATACCCGTCTAGAACGACCGAGACGCGAGGCGAACGACCGAGACCCGTCTAGAACGACCGAGACGCGAGGCGAACGACCGAGACCCGTCTAGAACGACCGAGACGCGAGGTGAACGACCGAGACCCGTCTAGAACGACCGAGACGCGAGACGATCGACCGAGACCCGTCTAGAACGACCGAAACGCGAGGCGAACGACCGAGACCCGTCAAGAACGACCGAGACGCGAGGCGAACGACCGAGACCCGTCTTGAACGACCGAGACCCGTCTAGAACGACCGAGACGCGAGGCGAACGACCGAGACCCGTCGACAACGACCGAGACGCGAGACCAACGACCGAGACCCGTCTAGAACGACCGAGACGCGAGGCGAACGACCGAGACCCGTCTTGAACGACCGAGACCCGTCTAGAACGACCGAGACGCGAGGCGAACGACCGAGACCCGTCGACAACGACCGAGACGCGAGACCAACGACTGAGACCCGTCTAGAACGACCGAGACGCGAGACCAACGACCGAGACGGGTGACCAACGACCGAGACGGGTGACCAACGACCGAGACGGGTGACTAACGACCGAGACGGGTGACCAACGACCGAGACGGGTGACGAACGACCGAGACGGGTGACCAACGAACGAGACGGGTGACCAACGACCGAGACGGGTGACCAACGACCGAGACGGGTGACCAACGACCGAGACGGGTGACCAACGACCGAGACGGGTGACGAACGACGAGACGGGTTACCAACGACCGAGACGGGTGACGAAAGACCGAGACGCGGGACAACCTGAGGAAATGGTCTTAGACTGGAGAATGCATGACCGGACAACCAGAGGACATGGTCTTAGACTGGAGAATGTATGACCGGACAACCAGAGGACATCATGGTCTTAGACTTGAGAATGCATGACCGGACAACCAGAGGACATGGTCTTAGACTGGAAAAAGCATGACCGGACAACCGGAGGAAGGGTATTGGACAATCACAGGACATGGTCTCAGACTGGAGAAAGCATGACCGGACAACCCGAGGGACCGAGACCCGTCTAGAACGACCGAGACGGGAGGCGAACGACCGAGACCCGTCTAGAACGACCGAGACGCGAGGCGAACGACCGAGACCCGTCTAGAACGACCGAAACGCGAGGCGAACGACCGAGACCCGTCGACAACGACCGAGACGCGAGACCAACGACCGAGACCCATCTAGAACGACCGAGACGCGAGGCGAACGACCGAGACCCGTCTTGAACGACCGAGACCCGTCTAGAACGACCGAGACGCGAGGCGAACGACCGAGACCCGTCGACAACGACCGAGACGCGAGACCAACGACCGAGACCCGTCTAGAACGACCGAGACGCGAGACCAACGACCGAGACGGGTGACGAACGACCGAGACGGGTGACGAACGACCGAGACGGGTGACGAACGACCGAGACGGGTGACGAACGACCGAGACGGGTGACCAACGACCGAGACGGGTGACGAACGACCGAGACGGATGACGAACGACCGAGACGGGTGACCAACGACCGAGACGGGTGACGAACGACGAGACGGGTTACCAACGACCGAGACGGGTGACGAAAGACCGAGACGCGGGACAACCTGAGGAAATGGTCTTAGACTGGAGAATGCATGACCGGACAACCAGAGGACATGGTCTTAGACTGGAGAATGCATGACCGGACAACCAGAGGACATGGTCTTAGACTGGAGAATGCATGACCTGACAACCAGAGGACATGGTCTTAGACTGGAAAAAGCATGACCGGACAACCCGAGGGACCGATACCCGTCTAGAACGACCGAGACGCGAGGCGAACGACCGAGACCCGTCTAGAACGACCGAGACGCGAGGCGAACGACAGAGACCCGTCTAGAACGACCGAGACGCGAGGTGAACGACCGAGACCCGTCTAGAACGACCGAGACCCGTCGAGAACGACCGAGACGCGAGGCGAACGACCGAGACCCGTCTAGAACGACCGTGACGCGAGGCGAACGACCGAGACCCGTCTTGACCGACCGAGACCCGTCTAGAACGACCGAGACGCGAGGCGAACGACCGAGACCCGTCGACAACGACCGAGACGCGAGACCAACGACTGAGACCCGTCTAGAACGACCGAGACGCGAGACGAACGACCGAGACGGGTGACGAACGACCGAGACGGGTGACGAACGACCGAGACGGGTGACTAACGACCGAGACGGGTGACCAACGACCGAGACGGGTGACGAACGACCGAGACGGGTGACGAACGACCGAGACGGGTGACCAACGACCGAGACGGGTGACGAACGACCGAGACGGGAGACCAACGACCGAGACGGGTGACCAACGACCGAGACGGGTGACCAACGACCGAGACGGGTGACGAACGACCGAGACGGGTGACGAACGACGAAACGGGTTACCAACGACCGAGACGGGTGACGAAAGACCGAGACGCGAGACAACCTGAGGAAATGGTCTTAGACTGGAGAATGCATGACCGGACAACCAGAGGACATGGTCTCAGACTGGTGAATGCATGACCGGACAACCAGAGGTAGGGTATTGGACAACCAGAGGACATGATCATAGACTGGAGAAAGCATGACCGGACAACCGGAGGTAGGGTATTGGACAATCACAGGACATGATCTCAGACTGGAGAAAGCATGACCGGACAACCCGAGGGACCGAGACCCGTCTAGAATGACCGAGACGCGAGGCGAACGACCGAGACCCGTCTAGAACGACCGAGACGCGAGGCGAATGACCGAGACCCGTCTAGAACGACCGAGACGCGAGGCGAACGACCGAGACCCGTCTAGAACGACCGAGACGCGAGGCGAACGACCGAGACCCGTCTAGAACGACCGAGACGCGTGGCGAACGACCGAGACCCGTCTTGAACGACCGAGACCCGTCTAGAACGACCGAGACGCGAGGCGAACGACCGAGACCCGTCGACAACGACCGAGACGCGAGACCAACGACCGAGACCCGTCTAGAACGACCGAGACGCGAGACGAACGACCGAGACGGGTGACGAACGACCGAGACGGGTGACGAACGACCGAGACGGGTGACTAACGACCGAGACGGGTGACCAACGACCGAGACGGGTGACGAACGACCGAGACGGGTGACCAACGAACGAGACGGGTGACCAACGACCGAGACGGGTGACCAACGACCGAGACGGGTGACCAACGACCGAGACGGGTGACCAACGACCGAGACGGGTGACGAACGACTAGACGGGTTACCAACGACCGAGACGGGTGACGAAAGACCGAGACGCGGGACAACCTGAGGAAATGGTCTTAGACTGGAGAATGCATGACCGGACAACCAGAGGACATGGTCTTAGACTGGAGAATGCATGACCGGACAACCAGAGGACATCATGGTCTTAGACTAGAGAATGCATGACCGGACAACCAGAGGACATGGTCTTAGACTGGAAAAAGCATGACCGGACATCCCGAGGGATCGATACCCGTCTAGAACGACCGAGACGCGAGGCGAACGACCGAGACCCGTCTAGAACGACTGAGACGCGAGGTGAACGACCGAGACCCGTCTAGAACGACCGAGACGCGAGGCGAACGACCGAGACCCGTCTAGAACGACCGAGACGCGAGGCGAACGACCGAGACCCGTCTAGAACGACCGAGACGCGAGGCGAACGACCGAGACCCGTCTTGAACGACCGAGACCCGTCTAGAACGACCGAGACGCGAGCCGAACGACCGAGACTCGTCAACAACGACCGAGACGCGAGACCAACGACCGAGACCCGTCTAGAACGACCGAGACGCGAGGCGAACGACCGAGACCCGTCTTGAACGACCGAGACCCGTCTAGAACGACCGAGACGCGAGGCGAACGACCGAGACCCGTCGACAACGACCGAGACGCGAGACCAACGACCGAGACCAGTCTAGAACGACCGAGACGCTAGACCAACGACCGAGACGGGTGACGAACGACCGAGACGGGTGACCAACGACCGAGACGGGTGACGAACGACCGAGACGGGTGACCAACGACCGAGACGGGTGACGAACGACGAGACGGGTTACCAACGACCGAGACGGGTGACGAAAGACCGAGACGCGGGACAACCTGAGGAAATGGTCTTAGACTGGAGAATGCATGACCGGACAACCAGAGGACATGGTCTTAGACTGGAGAATGCATGACCGGACAACCAGAGGATATGGTCTTAGACTGGAGAATGCATGACCTGACAACCAGAGGACATGGTCTTAGACTGGAAAAAGCATGACCGGACAACCCGAGGGACCGATACCCGTCTAGAACGACCGAGACGCGAGGCGAACGACCGAGACCCGTCTAGAACGACCGAGACGCGAGGTGAACGACCGAGACCCGTCTAGAACGACCGAGACCCGTCTTGAACGACCGAGACCCGTCTAGAACGACCGAGACGCGAGGCGAACGACCGAGACCCGTCGACAACGACCGAGACGCGAGACCTACGACCGGGACCCGTCTAGAACGACCGAGACGCGAGACCAACGACCGAGACGGGTGACGAACGACCGAGACGGGTGACAAACGACCGAGACGGGAGACCAACGACCGAGACGGGTGACCAACGACCGAGACGGGTGACCAACGACCGAGACGGGTGACGAACGACCGAGACGGGTGACGAACGACGAAACGGGTTACCAACGACCGAGACGGGTGACGAAAGACCGAGACGCGGGACAACCTGAGGAAATGGTCTTAGACTGGAGAATGCATGACCGGACAACCAGAGGACATGGTCTCAGACTGGTGAATGCATGACCGGACAACCAGAGGTAGGGTATTGGACAACCAGAGGACATGGTCATAGACTGGAGAAAGCATGACCGGACAACCGGAGGTAGGGTATTGGACAATCACAGGACATGGTCTCAGACTGGAGAAAGCATGACCGGACAACCCGAGGGACCGAGACCCGTCTAGAACGACCGAGACGCGAGGCGAACGACCGAGACCCGTCTAGAACGACCGAGACGCAAGGCGAACGACCGAGACCCGTCTAGAACGACCGAGACGCGAGGCGAACGACCGAGACCCGTCTAGAACGACCGAGACGCGAGGCGAACGACCGAGACCCGTCTAGAACGACCGAGACGCGAGGCGAACGACCGAAACCCGTCTTGAACGACCGAGACCCGTCTAGAACGACCGAGACGCGAGGCGAACGACCGAGACCCGTCGACAACGACCGAGACGCGAGACCAACGACCGAGACCCGTCTAGAACGACCGAGACGCGAGACGAACGACCGAGACCCGTCTAGAACGACCGAGACGGGTGACGAACGACCGAGACGGGTGACTAACGACCGAGACGGGTGACCAACGACCGAGACGGGTGACGAACGACCGAGACGGGTGACCAACGACCGAGACGGGTGACCAACGACCGAGACGGGTGACCAACGACCGAGACGGGTGACCAACGACCGAGACGGGTGACGAACGACGAGACGGGTGACCAACGACCGAGACGGGTGACGAAAGACCGAGACGCGGGACAACCTGAGGAAATGGTCTTAGACTGGAGAATGCATGACCGGACAACCAGAGGACATGGTCTTAGACTGGAGAATGCATGACCGGACAACCAGAGGACATGGTCTTAGACTGGAGAATGCATGACCTGACAACCAGAGGACTTGGTCTTAGACTGGAAAAAGCATGACCGGACAACCCGAGGGACCGATACCCGTCTAGAATGACCGAGACGCGAGGCGAACGACCGAGACCCGTCGAGAACGACCGAGACGCGAGGCGAACGACCGAGACCCGTCTAGAACGACCGAGACGCGAGGTGAACGACCGAGACCCGTCTAGAACGACCGAGACGCGAGGCGAACGACCGAGACCCGTCTAGAACGACCGAGACCCGTCGAGAACGACCGAGACGCGAGGCGAACGACCGAGACCCGTCTAGAACGACCGAGACGCGAGGCGAACGACCGAGACCCGTCTAGAACGACCGAGACGCGAGGCGAACGACCGAGACTCGTCTTGAACGACCGAGACCCGTCTAGAACGACCGAGACGCGAGGCGAACGACCGAGACCCGTCTAGAACGACCGAGACGCGAGACCAACGACTGAGACCCGTCTAGAACGACCGAGACGCGAGACGAACGACCGAGACGGGTGACCAACGACCGAGACGGGTGACCAACGACCGAGACGGGTGACCAACGACCGAGACGGGTGACCAACGACCGAGACGGGTGACGAACGACCGAGACGGGTGACGAACGACCGAGACGGGTGACGAACGACCGAGACGGGTGACGAACGACCGAGACGGGTTACCAACGACCGAGACGGGTGACGAAAGACCGAGACGCGGGACAACCTGAGGAAATGGTCTTAGACTGGAGAATGCATGACCGGACAACCAGAGGACATGGTCTTAGACTGGAGAATGCATGACCGGACAACCAGAGGACATCATGGTCTTAGACTGGAGAATGCATGGCCGGACAACCAGAGGACATGGTCTTAGACTGGAAAAAGCATGACCGGACAACCCGAGGGACCAATACCCGTCTAGAACGACCGAGACGCGAGGCGAACGACCGAGACCCGTCTAGAACGACCGAGACGCAAGGCGAACGACCGAGACCCGTCTAGAACGACCGAGACGCGAGGTGAACGACCGAGACCCGTCTAGAACGACCGAGACCCGTCGAGAACGACCGAGACGCGAGGCGAACGACCGAGACCCGTCTAGAACGACCGAGACGCGAGGCGAACGACCGAGACCCGTCTAGAACGACCGAGACGCGAGGCGAACGACCGAGACCCATCTTGAACGACCGAGACCCGTCTAGAACGACCGAGACGCGAGGCGAATGACCGAGACCCGTCGACAACGACCGAGACGCGAGACCAACGACTGAGACCCGTCTAGAACGACCGAGACGCGAGACGAACGACCGAGACGGGTGACGAACGACCGAGACGGGTGACGAACGACCGAGACGGGTGACCAACGACCGAGACGGGTGACCAACGACCGAGACGGGTGACGAACGACCGAGACGGGTGACGAACGACCGAGACGGGTCACCAACGACCGAGACGGGTGACGAAAGACCGAGACGCGGGACAACCTGAGGAAATGGTCTTAGACTGGAGAATGCATGACCGGACAACCAGAGGACATGGTCTTAGACTGGAGAATGCATGACCGGACAACCAGAGGACATCATGGTCTTAGACTGGAGAATGCATGACCGGACAACCAGAGGACATGGTCTTAGACTGGAAAAAGCATGACCGGACAACCCGAGGGACCGATACCCGTCCAGAACGACCGAGACGCGAGGCGAACGACCGAGACCCGTCTTGAACGACCGAGACCCGTCTAGAACGACCGAGACGCGAGGCGAACGACCGAGACCCGTCGACAACGACCGAGACGCGAGACCAACGACTGAGACCCGTCTAGAACGACCGAGACGCGAGACGAACGACCGAGACGGGTGACGAACGACCGAGACGGGTGACGAACGACCGAGACGGGTGACCAACGACCGAGACGGGTGACCAACGACCGAGACGGGTGACGAACGACCGAGACGGGTGACGAACGACCGAGACGGGTGACGAACGACCGAGACGGGTGACGAACGACCGAGACGGGTTACCAACGACCGAGACGGGTGACGAAAGACCGAGACGCGGGACAACCTGAGGAAATGGTCTTAGACTGGAGAATGCATGACCGGACAACCAGAGGACATGGTCTTAGACTGGAGAATGCATGACCGGACAACCAGAGGACATCATGGTCTTAGACTGGAGAATGCATGACCGGACAACCAGAGGACATGGTCTTAGACTGGAAAAAGCATGACCGGACAACCCGAGGGACCAATACCCGTATAGAACGACCGAGACGCGAGGCGAACGACCGAGACCCGTCTAGAACGACCGAGACGCGAGGCGAACGACCGAGACCCGTCTAGAACGACCGAGACGCGAGGTGAACGACCGAGACCCGTCTAGAACGACCGAGACCCGTCTTGAACGACCGAGACCCGTCTAGAACGACCGAGACGCGAGGCGAACGACCGAGACCCGTCGACAACGACCGAGACGCGAGACCAACGACCGGGACCCGTCTAGAACGACCGAGACGCGAGACCAACGACCGAGACGGGTGACGAACGACCGAGACGGGTGACAAACGACCGAGACGGGAGACCAACGACCGAGACGGGTGACCAACGACCGAGACGGGTGACCAACGACCGAGACGGGTGACGAACGACCGAGACGGGTGACGAACGACGAAACGGGTTACCAACGACCGAGACGGGTGACGAAAGACCGAGACGCGGGACAACCTGAGGAAATGGTCTTAGACTGGAGAATGCATGACCGGACAACCAGAGGACATGGTCTCAGACTGGTGAATGCATGACCGGACAACCAGAGGTAGGGTATTGGACAACCAGAGGACATGGTCATAGACTGGAGAAAGCATGACCGGACAACCGGAGGTAGGGTATTGGACAATCACAGGACATGGTCTCAGACTGGAGAAAGCATGACCGGACAACCCGAGGGACCGAGACCCGTCTAGAACGACCGAGACGCGAGGCGAACGACCGAGACCCGTCTAGAACGACCGAGACGCAAGGCGAACGACCGAGACCCGTCTAGAACGACCGAGACGCGAGGCGAACGACCGAGACCCGTCTAGAACGACCGAGACGCGAGGCGAACGACCGAGACCCGTCTAGAACGACCGAGACGCGAGGCGAACGACCGAAACCCGTCTTGAACGACCGAGACCCGTCTAGAACGACCGAGACGCGAGGCGAACGACCGAGACCCGTCGACAACGACCGAGACGCGAGACCAACGACCGAGACCCGTCTAGAACGACCGAGACGCGAGACGAACGACCGAGACCCGTCTAGAACGACCGAGACGGGTGACGAACGACCGAGACGGGTGACTAACGACCGAGACGGGTGACCAACGACCGAGACGGGTGACGAACGACCGAGACGGGTGACCAACGACCGAGACGGGTGACCAACGACCGAGACGGGTGACCAACGACCGAGACGGGTGAGCAACGACCGAGACGGGTGACGAACGACGAGACGGGTGACCAACGACCGAGACGGGTGACGAAAGACCGAGACGCGGGACAACCTGAGGAAATGGTCTTAGACTGGAGAATGCATGACCGGACAACCAGAGGACATGGTCTTAGACTGGAGAATGCATGACCGGACAACCAGAGGACATGGTCTTAGACTGGAGAATGCATGACCTGACAACCAGAGGACTTGGTCTTAGACTGGAAAAAGCATGACCGGACAACCCGAGGGACCGATACCCGTCTAGAATGACCGAGACGCGAGGCGAACGACCGAGACCCGTCGAGAACGACCGAGACGCGAGGCGAACGACCGAGACCCGTCTAGAACGACCGAGACGCGAGGTGAACGACCGAGACCCGTCTAGAACGACCGAGACGCGAGGCGAACGACCGAGACCCGTCTAGAACGACCGAGACCCGTCGAGAACGACCGAGACGCGAGGCGAACGACCGAGACCCGTCTAGAACGACCGAGACGCGAGGCGAACGACCGAGACCCGTCTAGAACGACCGAGACGCGAGGCGAACGACCGAGACTCGTCTTGAACGACCGAGACCCGTCTAGAACGACCGAGACGCGAGGCGAACGACCGAGACCCGTCTAGAACGACCGAGACGCGAGACCAACGACTGAGACCCGTCTAGAACGACCGAGACGCGAGACGAACGACCGAGACGGGTGACCAACGACCGAGACGGGTGACCAACGACCGAGACGGGTGACCAACGACCGAGACGGGTGACCAACGACCGAGACGGGTGACGAACGACCGAGACGGGTGACGAACGACCGAGACGGGTGACGAACGACCGAGACGGGTGACGAACGACCGAGACGGGTTACCAACGACCGAGACGGGTGACGAAAGACCGAGACGCGGGACAACCTGAGGAAATGGTCTTAGACTGGAGAATGCATGACCGGACAACCAGAGGACATGGTCTTAGACTGGAGAATGCATGACCGGACAACCAGAGGACATCATGGTCTTAGACTGGAGAATGCATGACCGGACAACCAGAGGACATGGTCTTAGACTGGAAAAAGCATGACCGGACAACCCGAGGGACCAATACCCGTCTAGAACGACCGAGACGCGAGGCGAACGACCGAGACCCGTCTAGAACGACCGAGACGCAAGGCGAACGACCGAGACCCGTCTAGAACGACCGAGACGCGAGGTGAACGACCGAGACCCGTCTAGAACGACCGAGACCCGTCGAGAACGACCGAGACGCGAGGCGAACGACCGAGACCCGTCTAGAACGACCGAGACGCGAGGCGAACGACCGAGACCCGTCTAGAACGACCGAGACGCGAGGCGAACGACCGAGACCCATCTTGAACGACCGAGACCCGTCTAGAACGACCGAGACGCGAGGCGAATGACCGAGACCCGTCGACAACGACCGAGACGCGAGACCAACGACTGAGACCCGTCTAGAACGACCGAGACGCGAGACGAACGACCGAGACGGGTGACGAACGACCGAGACGGGTGACGAACGACCGAGACGGGTGACCAACGACCGAGACGGGTGACCAACGACCGAGACGGGTGACGAACGACCGAGACGGGTGACGAACGACCGAGACGGGTCACCAACGACCGAGACGGGTGACGAAAGACCGAGACGCGGGACAACCTGAGGAAATGGTCTTAGACTGGAGAATGCATGACCGGACAACCAGAGGACATGGTCTTAGACTGGAGAATGCATGACCGGACAACCAGAGGACATCATGGTCTTAGACTGGAGAATGCATGACCGGACAACCAGAGGACATGGTCTTAGACTGGAAAAAGCATGACCGGACAACCCGAGGGACCGATACCCGTCCAGAACGACCGAGACGCGAGGCGAACGACCGAGACCCGTCTTGAACGACCGAGACCCGTCTAGAACGACCGAGACGCGAGGCGAACGACCGAGACCCGTCGACAACGACCGAGACGCGAGACCAACGACTGAGACCCGTCTAGAACGACCGAGACGCGAGACCAACGACAGAGACGGGTGACGAACGACCGAGACGGGTGACGAACGACCGAGACGGGTGACCAACGACCGAGACGGGTGACCAACGACCGAGACGGGTGACGAACGACCGAGACGGGTGACTAACGACCGAGACGGGTGACCAACGACCGAGACGGGTGACCAACGACCGAGACGGGTGACCAACGACCGAGACGGGTGACGAACGACCGAGACGGGTGACGAACGACCGAGACGGGTGACGAACGACCGAGACGGGTGACCAACGACCGAGACGGGTGACGAACGACGGAGACGGGTGACGAACGACCGAGACGGGTGACGAACGACCGAGACGGGTGACGAACGACCGAGACGCGGGACAACCTGAGGAAATGGTCTTAGACTGGAGAATGCATGACCGGACAACCAGAGGACATGGTCTTAGACTGGAGAATGCATGACCGGACAACCAGAGGACATGGTCTTAGACTGGAGAATGCATGACCTGACAACCAGAGGACATGGTCTTAGACTGGAAAAAGCATGACCGGACAACCCGAGGGACCAATACCCGTCTAGAACGACCGAGACGCGAGGCGAACGACCGAGACCCGTCTAGAACGAACGAGACGCGAGGCGAACGACCGAGACCCGTCTAGAACGACCGAGACGCGAGGTGAACGACCGAGACCCGTCTAGAACGACCGAGACCCGTCTAGAACGACCGAGACGCGAGGCGAACGACCGAGACCCGTCTAGAACGACCGAGACGCGAGGTGAACGACCGAGACCCGTCTAGAACGACCGAGACGCGAGGCGAACGACCGAGACCCGTCTAGAACGACCGAGACGCGAGGCGAACGACCGAGACCCGTCTAGAACGACCGAGACGCGAGGCGAACGACCGAGACCCGTCTTGAACGACCGAGACACGTCTAGAACGACCGAAACGCGAGGCGAACGACCGAGACCCGTCGACAACGACCGAGACGCGAGACCAACGACCGAGACCCGTCTAGAACGACCGAGACGCGAGGCGAACGACCGAGACCCGTCTTGAACGACCGAGACCCGTCTAGAACGACCGAGACGCGAGGCGAACGACCGAGACCCGTCGACAACGACCGAGACGCGAGACCAACGACCGAGACCCGTCTAGAACGACCGAGACGCGAGACCAACGACCGAGACGGGTGACGAACGACCGAGACGGGTGACGAACGACCGAGACGGGTGACGAACGACCGAGACGGGTGACCAACGACCGAGACGGGTGACGAACGACCGAGACGGGTGACGAACGACCGAGACGGGTGACGAACGACCGAGACGGGTGACCAACGACCGAGACGGGTGACGAACGACCGAGACGGGTGACCAACGACCGAGACGGGTGACGAAAGACCGAGACGCGGGACAACCTGAGGAAATGGTCTTAGACTGGAGAATGCATGACCGGACAACCAGAGGACATGGTCTTAGACTGGAGAATGCATGACCGGACAACCAGAGGACATGGTCTTAGACTGGAGAATGCATGACCTGACAACCAGAGGACATGGTCTTAGACTGGAAAAAGCATGACCGGACAACCCGAGGGACCGATACCCGTCTAGAACGACCGAGACGCGAGGCGAACGACCGAGACCCGTCTAGAACGACCGAGACGCGAGGTGAACGACCGAGACCCGTCTAGAGCGACCGAGACCCGTCTTGAACGACCGAGACCCGTCTAGAACGACCGAGACGCGAGACCAACGACCGAGACGGGTGACGAACGACCGAGACGGGTGACGAACGACCGAGACGGGAGACCAACGACCGAGACGGGTGACCAACGACCGAGACGGGTGACCAACGACCGAGACGGGTGACCAACGACCGAGACGGGTGACCAACGACCGAGACGGGTGACCAACGACCGAGACGGGTGACGAACGACGAGACGGGTTACCAACGACCGAGACGGGTGACGAAAGACCGAGACGCGGGACAACCTGAGGAAATGGTCTTAGACTGGAGAATGCATGACCGGACAACCAGAGGACATGGTCTTAGACTGGAGAATGCATGACCGGACAACCAGAGGACATGGTCTTAGACTGGAGAATGCATGACCTGACAACCAGAGGACATGGTCTTAGACTGGAAAAAGCATGACCGGACAACCCGAGGGACCAATACCCGTCTAGAACGACCGAGACGCGAGGCGAACGACCGAGACCCGTCTAGAACGAACGAGACGCGAGGCGAACGACCGAGACCCGTCTAGAACGACCGAGACGCGAGGTGAACGACCGAGACCCGTCTAGAACGACCGAGACCCGTCGAGAACGACCGAGACGCGAGGCGAACGACCGAGACCCGTCTAGAACGACCGAGACGCGAGGCGAACGACCGAGACCCGTCTAGAACGACCGAGACGCGAGGCGAACGACCGAGACCCGTCGTGAACGACCGAGACCCGTCGTGAACGACCGAGACGCGAGGCGAACGACCGAGACCCGTCGACAACGACCGAGACGCGAGACCAACGACTGAGACCCGTCTAGAACGACCGAGACGCGAGACGAACGACCGAGACGGGTGACGAACGACCGAGACGGGTGACGAACGACCGAGACGGGTGACCAACGACCGAGACGGGTGACCAACGACCGAGACGGGTGACGAACGACCGAGACGGGTGACGAACGACCGAGACGGGTGACGAACGACCGAGACGGGTGACGAACGACCGAGACGGGTGACCAACGACCGAGACGGGTGACCAACGACCGAGACGGGTGACCAACGACCGAGACGGGTGACCAACGACCGAGACGGGTGACCAACGACCGAGACGGGTGACCAACGACCGAGACGGGTGACGAACGACCGAGACGGGTGACCAACGACCGAGACGGGTGACGAACGACGAGACGGGTTACCAACGACCGAGACGGGTGACGAAAGACCGAGACGCGGGACAACCTGAGGAAATGGTCTTAGACTGGAGAATGCATGACCGGACAACCAGAGGACATGGTCTTAGACTGGAGAATGCATGACCGGACAACCAGAGGACATGGTCTTAGACTGGAGAATGCATGACCGGACAACCAGAGGACATGGTCTTAGACTGGAAAAAGCATGACCTGACAACCCGAGGGACCGATACCCGTCTAGAACGACCGAGACCCGTCTAGAACGACCGAAACGCGAGGCGAACGACCGAGACCCGTCGACAACGACCGAGACGCGAGACCAACGACCGAGACCCATCTAGAACGACCGAGACGCGAGACGAACGACCGAGACCCGTCTTGAACGACCGAGACCCGTCTAGAACGACCGAGACGCGAGGCGAACGACCGAGACCCGTCGACAACGACCGAGACGCGAGACCAATGACCGAGACCCGTCTAGAACGACCGAGACGCGAGACCAACGACCGAGACGGGTGACGAACGACCGAGACGGGTGACGAACGACCGAGACGGGTGACCAACGACCGAGACGGGTGACCAACGACCGAGACGGGTGACGAACGACCGGGACGGGTGACCAACGACCGAGACGGGTGACCAACGACCGAGACGGGTGACCAACGACCGAGACGGGTGACCAACGACCGAGACGGGTGACGAACGACCGAGACGGGTGACGAACGACCGAGACGGGTGACGAACGACCGAGACGGGTGACGAACGACCGAGACGCGGGACAACCTGAGGAAATGGTCTTAGACTGGAGAATGCATGACCGGACAACCAGAGGACATGGTCTTAGACTGGAGAATGCATGACCGGACAACCAGAGGACATGGTCTTAGACTGGAGAATGCATGACCTGACAACCAGAGGACATGGTCTTAGACTGGAAAAAGCATGACCGGACAACCCGAGGGACCAATACCCGTCTAGAACGACCGAGACGCGAGGCGAACGACCGAGACCCGTCTAGAACGACCGAGACGCGAGGCGAACGACCGAGACCCGTCTAGAACGACCGAGACGCGAGGTGAACGACCGAGACCCGTCTAGAACGACCGAGACCCGTCTAGAACGACCGAGACGCGAGGCGAACGACCGAGACCCGTCTAGAACGACCGAGACGCGAGGTGAACGACCGAGACCCGTCTAGAACGACCGAGACGCGAGGCGAACGACCGAGACCCGTCTAGAACGACCGAGACGCGAGGCGAACGACCGAGACCCGTCTAGAACGACCGAGACGCGAGGCGAACGACCGAGACCCGTCTTGAACGACCGAGACACGTCTAGAACGACCGCAACGCGAGGCGAACGACCGAGACCCGTCGACAACGACCGAGACGCGAGACCAACGACCGAGACCCGTCTAGAACGACCGAGACGCGAGGCGAACGACCGAGACCCGTCTTGAACGACCGAGACCCGTCTAGAACGACCGAGACGCGAGGCGAACGACCGAAACCCGTCGACAACGACCGAGACGCGGGACCAACGACCGAGACCCGTCTAGAACGACCGAGACGCGAGACCAACGACCGAGACGGGTGACGAACGACCGAGACGGGTGACGAACGACCGAGACGGGTGACGAACGACCGAGACGGGTGACCAACGACCGAGACGGGTGACGAACGACCGAGACGGGTGACGAACGACCGAGACGGGTGACGAACGACCGAGACGGGTGACCAACGACCGAGACGGGTGACGAACGACCGAGACGGGTGACCAACGACCGAGACGGGTGACGAAAGACCGAGACGCGGGACAACCTGAGGAAATGGTCTTAGACTGGAGAATGCATGACCGGACAACCAGAGGACATGGTCTTAGACTGGAGAATGCATGACCGGACAACCAGAGGACATGGTCTTAGACTGGAGAATGCATGACCTGACAACCAGAGGACATGGTCTTAGACTGGAAAAAGCATGACCGGACAACCCGAGGGACCGATACCCGTCTAGAACGACCGAGACGCGAGGCGAACGACCGAGACTCGTCTAGAACGACCGAGACGCGAGGCGAACGACCGAGACCCGTCTAGAACGACCGAGACGCGAGGCGAACGACCGAGACCCGTCTAGAACGACCGAGACGCGAGGTGAACGACCGAGACCCGTCTAGAACGACCGAGACCCGTCGAGAACGACCGAGACGCGAGGCGAACGACCGAGACCCGTCTAGAACGACCGAGACGCGAGGCGAACGACCGAGACCCGTCTTGAACGACCGAGACCCGTCTAGAACGACCAAGACGCGAGGCGAACGACCGAGACCCGTCGACAACGACCGAGACGCGAGACCAACGACTGAGACCCGTCTAGAACGACCGAGACGCGAGACGAACGACCGAGACGGGTGACGAACGACCGAGACGGGTGACGAACGACCGAGACGGGTGACGAACGACCGAGACGGGTGACGAACGACCGAGACGGGTGACCAACGACCGAGACGGGTGACGAACGACCGAGACGGGTGACGAACGACCGAGACGGGTGACCAACGACCGAGACGGGTGACCAACGACCGAGACAGGTGACCAACGACCGAGACGGGTGACCAACGACCGAGACGGGTGACCAACGACCGAGACGGGTGACCAACGACCGAGACGGGTGACGAACGACCGAGACGGCTGACCAACGACCGAGACGGGTGACGAACGACGAGACGGGTTACCAACGACCGAGACGGGTGACGAAAGACCGAGACGCGGGACAACCTGAGGAAATGGTCTTAGACTGGAGAATGCATGACCGGACAACCAGAGGACATGGTCTTAGACTGGAGAATGCATGACCGGACAACCAGAGGACATGGTCTTAGACTGGAGAATGCATGACCTGACAACCAGAGGACATGGTCTTAGACTGGAAAAAGCATGACCGGACAACCCGAGGGACCGATACCCGTCTAGAACGACCGAGACGCGAGGCGAACGACCGAGACCCGTCTAGAACGACCGAGACGCGAGGCGAACGACCGAGACCCGTCTAGAACGACCGAGACGCGAGGTGAACGACCGAGACCCGTCTAGAACGACCGAGACCCGTCGAGAACGACCGAGACGCGAGGCGAACGACCGAGACCCGTCTAGAACGACCGAGACGCGAGGCGAACGACCGAGACCCGTCTAGAACGACCGAGACGCGAGGCGAACGACCGAGACCCGTCTAGAACGACCGAGACCCGTCTAGAACGACCGAGACGCGAGGCGAACGACCGAGACCCGTCTTGAACGACCGAGACCCGTCTAGAACGACCGAGACGCGAGACGAACGACCGAGACCCGTCTTGAACGACCGAGACCCGTCTAGAACGACCGAGACGCGAGGCGAACGACCGAGACCCGTCGACAACGACCGAGACGCGAGACCAACGACTGAGACCCGTCTAGAACGACCGAGACGGGTGACCAACGACCGAGACGGGTGACCAACGACCGAGACGGGTGACGAACGACGAGACGGGTTACCAACGACCGAGACGGGTGACGAAAGACCGAGACGCGGGACAACCTGAGGAAATGGTCTTAGACTGGAGAATGCATGACCGGACAACCAGAGGACATGGTCTTAGACTGGAGAATGCATGACCGGACAAGCAGAGGACATGGTCTTAGACTGGAGAATGCATGACCTGACAACCAGAGGACATGGTCTTAGACTGGAAAAAGCATGACCGGACAACCCGAGGGACCGATACCCGTCTAGAACGACCGAGACGCGAGGCGAACGACCGAGACCCGTCGAGAACGACCGAGACGCGAGGCGAACGACCGAGACCCGTCTAGAACGACCGAGACGCGAGGTGAACGACCGAGACCCGTCTAGAACGACCGAGACGCGAGGCGAACGACCGAGACCCGTCTAGAACGACCGAGACGCGAGGCGAACGACCGAGACCCGTCTAGAACGACCGAGACCCGTCTAGAACGACCGAGACCCGTCGAGAACGACCGAGACGCGAGGCGAACGACCGAGACCCGTCTAGAACGACCGAGACGCGAGGCGAACGACCGAGACCCGTCTAGAACGACCGAGACGCGAGGCGAACGACCGAGACCCGTCGTGAACGACCGAGACGCGAGGCGATCGACCGCGACCCGTCGACAACGACCGAGACGGGTGACCAACGACCGAGACGGGTGGCCAACGACCGAGACGGGTGACGAACGACCGAGACGGGTGACCAACGACCGAGACGGGTGACGAACGACCGAGACGGGTGACGAACGACCGAGACGGGTGACGAACGACCGAGACGCGGGACAACCTGAGGAAATGGTCTTAGACTGGAGAATGCATGACCGGACAACCAGAGGACATGGTCTTAGACTGGAGAATGCATGACCGGACAACCAGAGGACATGGTCTTAGACTGGAGAATGCATGACCTGACAACCAGAGGACATGGTCTTAGACTGGAAAAAGCATGACCGGACAACCCGAGAGACCAATACCCGTCTAGAACGACCGAGACGCGAGGCGAACGACCGAGACCCGTCTAGAACGACCGAGACGCGAGGCGAACGACCGAGACCCGTCTAGAACGACCGAGACGCGAGGTGAACGACCGAGACCCGTCTAGAACGACCGAGACCCGTCTAGAACGACCGAGACGCGAGGCGAACGACCGAGACCCGTCTAGAACGACCGAGACGCGAGACGAACGACCGAGACCCGTCTAGAACGACCGAGACCCGTCTAGAACGACCGAGACGCGAGGCGAACGACCGAGACCCGTCTAGAACGACCGAGACGCGAGGCGAACGACCGAGACCCGTCTAGAACGACCGAGACGCGAGGCGAACGACCGAGACCCGTCTAGAACGACCGAGACGCGAGGCGAACGACCGAGACCCGTCTAGAACGACCGAGACGCGAGGCGAACGACCGAGACCCGTCTTGAACGACCGAGACACGTCTAGAACGACCGAAACGCGAGGCGAACGACCGAGACCCGTCGAGAACGACCGAGACGCGAGACCAACGACCGAGACCCGTCTAGAACGACCGAGACGCGAGGCGAACGACCGAGACCCGTCTTGAACGACCGAGACCCGTCTAGAACGACCGAGACGCGAGGCGAACGACCGAGACCCGTCGACAACGACCGAGACGCGAGACCAACGACCGAGACCCGTCTAGAACGACCGAGACGCGAGACCAACGACCGAGACGGGTGACGAACGACCGAGACGGGTGACGAACGACCGAGACGGGTGACCAACGACCGAGACGGGTGACCAACGACCGAGACGGGTGACGAAAGACCGAGACGCGGGACAACCTGAGGAAATGGTCTTAGACTGGAGAATGCATGACCGGACAACCAGAGGACATGGTCTTAGACTGGAGAATGCATGACCGGACAACAAGAGGACATGGTCTTAGACTGGAGAATGCATGACCTGACAACCAGAGGACATGGTCTTAGACTGGAAAAAGCATGACCGGACAACCCGAGGGACCGATACCCGTTTAGAACGACCGAGACGCGAGGCGAACGACCGAGACCCGTCTAGAACGACCGAGACGCGAGACCAACGACCGAGACGGGTGACGAACGACCGAGACGGGTGACGAACGACCGAGACGGGTGACCAACGACCGAGACGGGTGACCAACGACCGAGACGGGTGACGAACGACCGAGACGGGTGACTAACGACCGAGACGGGTGACCAACGACCGAGACGGGTGACGAACGACCGAGACGGGTGACCAACGACCGAGACGGGTGACGAACGACCGAGACGGGTGACGAACGACCGAGACGGGTGACGAACGACCGAGACGGGTGACCAACGACCGAGACGGGTGACGAACGACGGAGACGGGTGACGAACGACCGAGACGGGTGACGAACGACCGAGACGGGTGACGAACGACCGAGACGCGGGACAACCTGAGGAAATGGTCTTAGACTGGAGAATGCATGACCGGACAACCAGAGGACATGGTCTTAGACTGGAGAATGCATGACCGGACAACCAGAGGACATGGTCTTAGACTGGAGAATGCATGACCTGACAACCAGAGGACATGGTCTTAGACTGGAAAAAGCATGACCGGACAACCCGAGGGACCAATACCCGTCTAGAACGACCGAGACGCGAGGCGAACGACCGAGACCCGTCTAGAACGACCGAGACGCGAGGCGAACGACCGAGACCCGTCTAGAACGACCGAGACGCGAGGTGAACGACCGAGACCCGTCTAGAACGACCGAGACCCGTCTAGAACGACCGAGACGCGAGGCGAACGACCGAGACCCGTCTAGAACGACCGAGACGCGAGGTGAACGACCGAGACCCGTCTAGAACGACCGAGACCCGTCTAGAACGACCGAGACGCGAGGCG
The DNA here is from genome assembly GCA_964023205.1 of Lutraria lutraria. Lineage (NCBI taxonomy): Eukaryota > Metazoa > Mollusca > Bivalvia > Venerida > Mactridae > Lutraria > Lutraria lutraria. The sequence goes on from OZ026836.1 coordinate 35,584,881, forward strand.
AACGACCGAGACCCGTCTAGAACGACCGAGACGCGAGGTGAACGACCGAGAACCGTCTAGAACGACTGAGACGCGAGGCGAACGACCGAGACCCGTCTAGAACGACCGAGACGCGAGGCGAACGACCGAGACCCGTCTAGAACGACCGAGACGCGAGGCGAACGACCGAGACCCGTCTTGAACGACCGAGACACGTCTAGAACGACCGAAACGCGAGGCGAACGACCGAGACCCGTCGACAACGACCGAGACGCGAGACCAACGACCGAGACCCGTCTAGAACGACCGAGACGCGAGGCGAACGACCGAGACCCGTCTTGAACGACCGAGACCCGTCTAGAACGACCGAGACGCGAGGCGAACGACCGAGACCCGTCGACAACGACCGAGACGCGAGACCAACGACCGAGACCCGTCTAGAACGACCGAGACGCGAGACCAACGACCGAGACGGGTGACGAACGACCGAGACGGGTGACGAACGACCGAGACGGGTGACGAACGACCGAGACGGGTGACCAACGACCGAGACGGGTGACGAACGACCGAGACGGGTGACGAACGACCGAGACGGGTGACGAACGACCGAGACGGGTGACGAACGACCGAGACGGGTGACGAACGACCGAGACGGGTGACCAACGACCGAGACGGGTGACGAAAGACCGAGACGCGGGACAACCTGAGGAAATGGTCTTAGACTGGAGAATGCATGACCGGACAACCAGAGGACATGGTCTTAGACTGGAGAATGCATGACCGGACAACCAGAGGACATGGTCTTAGACTGGAGAATGCATGACCTGACAACCAGAGGACATGGTCTTAGACTGGAAAAAGCATGACCGGACAACCCGAGGGACCGATACCCGTCTAGAACGACCGAGACGCGAGGCGAACGACCGAGACCCGTCTAGAACGACCGAGACGCGAGGTGAACGACCGAGACCCGTCTAGAACGACCGAGACCCGTCTTGAACGACCGAGACCCGTCTAGAACGACCGAGACGCGAGGCGAACGACCGAGACCCGTCTAGAACGACCGAGACGCGAGACCAACGACCGAGACGGGTGACGAACGACCGAGACGGGTGACGAACGACCGAGACGGGTGACCAACGACCGAGACGGGTGACCAACGACCGAGACGGGTGACGAACGACCGAGACGGGTGACTAACGACCGAGACGGGTGACCAACGACCGAGACGGGTGACGAACGACCGAGACGGGTGACCAACGACCGAGACGGGTGACGAACGACCGAGACGGGTGACGAACGACCGAGACGGGTGACGAACGACCGAGACGGGTGACCAACGACCGAGACGGGTGACGAACGACGGAGACGGGTGACGAACGACCGAGACGGGTGACGAACGACCGAGACGGGTGACGAACGACCGAGACGCGGGACAACCTGAGGAAATGGTCTTAGACTGGAGAATGCATGACCGGACAACCAGAGGACATGGTCTTAGACTGGAGAATGCATGACCGGACAACCAGAGGACATGGTCTTAGACTGGAGAATGCATGACCTGACAACCAGAGGACATGGTCTTAGACTGGAAAAAGCATGACCGGACAACCCGAGGGACCAATACCCGTCTAGAACGACCGAGACGCGAGGCGAACGACCGAGACCCGTCTAGAACGACCGAGACGCGAGGCGAACGACCGAGACCCGTCTAGAACGACCGAGACGCGAGGTGAACGACCGAGACCCGTCTAGAACGACCGAGACCCGTCTAGAACGACCGAGACGCGAGGCGAACGACCGAGACCCGTCTAGAACGACCGAGACGCGAGGTGAACGACCGAGACCCGTCTAGAACGACCGAGACCCGTCTAGAACGACCGAGACGCGAGGCGAACGACCGAGACCCGTCTAGAACGACCGAGACGCGAGGTGAACGACCGAGAACCGTCTAGAACGACTGAGACGCGAGGCGAACGACCGAGACCCGTCTAGAACGACCGAGACGCGAGGCGAACGACCGAGACCCGTCTAGAACGACCGAGACGCGAGGCGAACGACCGAGACCCGTCTTGAACGACCGAGACACGTCTAGAACGACCGAAACGCGAGGCGAACGACCGAGACCCGTCGACAACGACCGAGACGCGAGACCAACGACCGAGACCCGTCTAGAACGACCGAGACGCGAGGCGAACGACCGAGACCCGTCTTGAACGACCGAGACCCGTCTAGAACGACCGAGACGCGAGGCGAACGACCGAGACCCGTCGACAACGACCGAGACGCGAGACCAACGACCGAGACCCGTCTAGAACGACCGAGACGCGAGACCAACGACCGAGACGGGTGACGAACGACCGAGACGGGTGACGAACGACCGAGACGGGTGACGAACGACCGAGACGGGTGACCAACGACCGAGACGGGTGACGAACGACCGAGACGGGTGACGAACGACCGAGACGGGTGACGAACGACCGAGACGGGTGACGAACGACCGAGACGGGTGACGAACGACCGAGACGGGTGACCAACGACCGAGACGGGTGACGAAAGACCGAGACGCGGGACAACCTGAGGAAATGGTCTTAGACTGGAGAATGCATGACCGGACAACCAGAGGACATGGTCTTAGACTGGAGAATGCATGACCGGACAACCAGAGGACATGGTCTTAGACTGGAGAATGCATGACCTGACAACCAGAGGACATGGTCTTAGACTGGAAAAAGCATGACCGGACAACCCGAGGGACCGATACCCGTCTAGAACGACCGAGACGCGAGGCGAACGACCGAGACCCGTCTAGAACGACCGAGACGCGAGGTGAACGACCGAGACCCGTCTAGAACGACCGAGACCCGTCTTGAACGACCGAGACCCGTCTAGAACGACCGAGACGCGAGACCAACGACCGAGACGGGTGACGAACGACCGAGACGGGTGACGAACGACCGAGACGGGAGACCAACGACCGAGACGGGTGACCAACGATCGAGACGGGTGACCAACGACCGAGACGGGTGACCAACGACCGAGACGGGTGACCAACGACCGAGACGGGTGACCAACGACCGAGACGGGTGACGAACGACGAGACGGGTTACCAACGACCGAGACGGGTGACGAAAGACCGAGACGCGGGACAACCTGAGGAAATGGTCTTAGACTGGAGAATGCATGACCGGACAACCAGAGGACATGGTCTTAGACTGGAGAATGCATGACCGGACAACCAGAGGACATGGTCTTAGACTGGAGAATGCATGACCTGACAACCAGAGGACATGGTCTTAGACTGGAAAAAGCATGACCGGACAACCCGAGGGACCAATACCCGTCTAGAACGACCGAGACGCGAGGCGAACGACCGAGACCCGTCTAGAACGACCGAGACGCGAGGCGAACGACCGAGACCCGTCTAGAACGACCGAGACGCGAGGTGAACGACCGAGACCCGTCTAGAACGACCGAGACCCGTCGAGAACGACCGAGACGCGAGGCGAACGACCGAGACCCGTCTAGAACGACCGAGACGCGAGGCGAACGACCGAGACCCGTCTAGAACGACCGAGACGCGAGGCGAACGACCGAGACCCGTCTAGAACGACCGAGACGCGAGGCGAACGACCGAGACCCGTCTAGAACGACCGAGACGCGAGGCGAACGACCGAGACCCGTCTAGAACGACCGAGACGCGAGGCGAACGACCGAGACCCGTCTTGAACGACCGAGACACGTCTAGAACGACCGAAACGCGAGGCGAACGACCGAGACCCGTCGACAACGACCGAGACGCGAGACCAACGACCGAGACCCGTCTAGAACGACCGAGACGCGAGGCGAACGACCGAGACCCGTCTTGAACGACCGAGACCCGTCTAGAACGACCGAGACGCGAGGCGAACGACCGAGACCCGTCGACAACGACCGAGACGCGAGACCAACGACCGAGACCCGTCTAGAACGACCGAGACGCGAGACCAACGACCGAGACGGGTGACGAACGACCGAGACGGGTGACGAACGACCGAGACGGGTGACCAACGACCGAGACGGGTGACCAACGACCGAGACGGGTGACGAACGACCGAGACGGGTGACGAACGACCGAGACGGGTGACGAACGACCGAGACGGGTGACGAACGACCGAGACGGGTGACGAACGACCGAGACGGGTGACCAACGACCGAGACGGGTGACGAAAGACCGAGACGCGGGACAACCTGAGGAAATGGTCTTAGACTGGAGAATGCATGACCGGACAACCAGAGGACATGGTCTTAGACTGGAGAATGCATGACCGGACAACCAGAGGACATGGTCTTAGACTGGAGAATGCATGACCTGACAACCAGAGGACATGGTCTTAGACTGGAAAAAGCATGACCGGACAACCCGAGGGACCGATACCCGTCTAGAACGACCGAGACGCGAGGCGAACGACCGAGACCCGTCTAGAACGACCGAGACGCGAGGTGAACGACCGAGACCCGTCTAGAACGACCGAGTCCCGTCTTGAACGACCGAGACCCGTCTAGAACGACCGAGACGCGAGACCAACGACCGAGACGGGTGACGAACGACCGAGACGGGTGACGAACGACCGAGACGGGAGACCAACGACCGAGACGGGTGACCAACGACCGAGACGGGTGACCAACGACCGAGACGGGTGACCAACGACCGAGACGGGTGACCAACGACCGAGACGGGTGACCAACGACCGAGACGGGTGAGGAACGACGAGACGGGTTACCAACGACCGAGACGGGTGACGAAAGACCGAGACGCGGGACAACCTGAGGAAATGGTCTTAGACTGGAGAATGCATGACCGGACAACCAGAGGACATGGTCTTAGACTGGAGAATGCATGACCGGACAACCAGAGGACATGGTCTTAGACTGGAGAATGCATGACCTGACAACCAGAGGACATGGTCTTAGACTGGAAAAAGCATGACCGGACAACCCGAAGGACCAATACCCGTCTAGAACGACCGAGACGCGAGGCGAACGACCGAGACCCGTCTAGAACGACCGAGACGCGAGGCGAACGACCGAGACCCGTCTAGAACGACCGAGACGCGAGGTGAACGACCGAGACCCGTCTAGAACGACCGAGACCCGTCGAGAACGACCGAGACGCGAGGCGAACGACCGAGACCCGTCGTGAACGACCGAGACCCGTCGTGAACGACCGAGACGCGAGGCGAACGACCGAGACCCGTCGACAACGACCGAGACGCGAGACCAACGACTGAGACCCGTCTAGAACGACCGAGACGCGAGACGAACGACCGAGACGGGTGACGAACGACCGAGACGGGTGACGAACGACCGAGACGGGTGACCAACGACCGAGACGGGTGACCAACGACCGAGACGGGTGACGAACGACCGAGACGGGTGACGAACGACCGAGACGGGTGACGAACGACCGAGACGGGTGACGAACGACCGAGACGGGTGACCAACGACCGAGACGGGTGACCAACGACCGAGACGGGTGACCAACGACCGAGACGGGTGACCAACGACCGAGACGGGTGACCAACGACCGAGACGGGTGACCAACGACCGAGACGGGTGACGAACGACCGAGACGGGTGACCAACGACCGAGACGGGTGACGAACGACGAGACGGGTTACCAACGACCGAGACGGGTGACGAAAGACCGAGACGCGGGACAACCTGAGGAAATGGTCTTAGACTGGAGAATGCATGACCGGACAACCAGAGGACATGGTCTTAGACTGGAGAATGCATGACCGGACAACCAGAGGACATGGTCTTAGACTGGAGAATGCATGACCGGACAACCAGAGGACATGGTCTTAGACTGGAAAAAGCATGACCTGACAACCCGAGGGACCGATACCCGTCTAGAACGACCGAGACCCGTCTAGAACGACCGAAACGCGAGGCGAACGACCGAGACCCGTCGACAACGACCGAGACGCGAGACCAACGACCGAGACCCATCTAGAACGACCGAGACGCGAGGCGAACGACCGAGACCCGTCTTGAACGACCGAGACCCGTCTAGAACGACCGAGACGCGAGGCGAACGACCGAGACCCGTCGACAACGACCGAGACGCGAGACCAATGACCGAGACCCGTCTAGAACGACCGAGACGCGAGACCAACGACCGAGACGGGTGACGAACGACCGAGACGGGTGACGAACGACCGAGACGGGTGACCAACGACCGAGACGGGTGACCAACGACCGAGACGGGTGACGAACGACCGGGACGGGTGACCAACGACCGAGACGGGTGACCAACGACCGAGACGGGTGACCAACGACCGAGACGGGTGACCAACGACCGAGACGGGTGACGAACGACCGAGACGGGTGACGAACGACCGAGACGGGTGACGAACGACCGAGACGGGTGACGAACGACCGAGACGCGGGACAACGTGAGGAAATGGTCTTAGACTGGAGAATGCATGACCGGACAACCAGAGGACATGGTCTTAGACTGGAGAATGCATGACCGGACAACCAGAGGACATGGTCTTAGACTGGAGAATGCATGACCTGACAACCAGAGGACATGGTCTTAGACTGGAAAAAGCATGACCGGACAACCCGAGGGACCAATACCCGTCTAGAACGACCGAGACGCGAGGCGAACGACCGAGACCCGTCTAGAACGACCGAGACGCGAGGCGAACGACCGAGACCCGTCTAGAACGACCGAGACGCGAGGTGAACGACCGAGACCCGTCTAGAACGACCGAGACCCGTCTAGAACGACCGAGACGCGAGGCGAACGACCGAGACCCGTCTAGAACGACCGAGACGCGAGGTGAACGACCGAGACCCGTCTAGAACGACCGAGACGCGAGGCGAACGACCGAGACCCGTCTAGAACGACCGAGACGCGAGGCGAACGACCGAGACCCGTCTAGAACGACCGAGACGCGAGGCGAACGACCGAGACCCGTCTTGAACGACCGAGACACGTCTAGAACGACCGAAACGCGAGGCGAACGACCGAGACCCGTCGACAATGACCGAGACGCGAGACCAACGACCGAGACCCGTCTAGAACGACCGAGACGCGAGGCGAACGACCGAGACCCGTCTTGAACGACCGAGACCCGTCTAGAACGACCGAGACGCGAGGCGAACGACCGAAACCCGTCGACAACGACCGAGACGCGAGACCAACGACCGAGACCCGTCTAGAACGACCGAGACGCGAGACCAACGACCGAGACGGGTGACGAACGACCGAGACGGGTGACGAACGACCGAGACGGGTGACGAACGACCGAGACGGGTGACCAACGACCGAGACGGGTGACGAACGACCGAGACGGGTGACGAACGACCGAGACGGGTGACGAACGACCGAGACGGGTGACCAACGACCGAGACGGGTGACGAACGACCGAGACGGGTGACCAACGACCGAGACGGGTGACGAAAGACCGAGACGCGGGACAACCTGAGGAAATGGTCTTAGACTGGAGAATGCATGACCGGACAACCAGAGGACATGGTCTTAGACTGGAGAATGCATGACCGGACAACCAGAGGACATGGTCTTAGACTGGAGAATGCATGACCTGACAACCAGAGGACATGGTCTTAGACTGGAAAAAGCATGACCGGACAACCCGAGGGACCGATACCCGTCTAGAACGACCGAGACGCGAGGCGAACGACCGAGACTCGTCTAGAACGACCGAGACGCGAGGCGAACGACCGAGACCCGTCTAGAACGACCGAGACGCGAGGCGAACGACCGAGACCCGTCTAGAACGACCGAGACGCGAGGTGAACGACCGAGACCCGTCTAGAACGACCGAGACCCGTCTAGAACGACAGAGACGCGAGGCGAACGACCGAGACCCGTCTTGAACGACCGAGACCCGTCTAGAACGACCAAGACGCGAGGCGAACGACCGAGACCCGTCGACAACGACCGAGACGCGAGACCAACGACTGAGACCCGTCTAGAACGACCGAGACGCGAGACGAACGACCGAGACGGGTGACGAACGACCGAGACGGGTGACGAACGACCGAGACGGGTGACGAACGACCGAGACGGGTGACGAACGACCGAGACGGGTGACCAACGACCGAGACGGGTGACGAACGACCGAGACGGGTGACGAACGACCGAGACGGGTGACCAACGACCGAGACGGGTGACCAACGACCGAGACAGGTGACCAACGACCGAGACGGGTGACCAACGACCGAGACGGGTGACCAACGACCGAGACGGGTGACCAACGACCGAGACGGGTGACGAACGACCGAGACGGCTGACCAACGACCGAGACGGGTGACGAACGACGAGACGGGTTACCAACGACCGAGACGGGTGACGAAAGACCGAGACGCGGGACAACCTGAGGAAATGGTCTTAGACTGGAGAATGCATGACCGGACAACCAGAGGACATGGTCTTAGACTGGAGAATGCATGACCGGACAACCAGAGGACATGGTCTTAGACTGGAAAAAGCATGACCGGACAACCCGAGGGACCGATACCCGTCTAGAACGACCGAGACGCGAGGCGAACGACCGAGACCCGTCTAGAACGACCGAGACGCGAGGCGAACGACCGAGACCCGTCTAGAACGACCGAGACGCGAGGTGAACGACCGAGACCCGTCTAGAACGACCGAGACCCGTCGAGAACGACCGAGACGCGAGGCGAACGACCGAGACCCGTCTAGAACGACCGAGACGCGAGGCGAACGACCGAGACCCGTCTAGAACGACCGAGACGCGAGGCGAACGACCGAGACCCGTCTAGAACGACCGAGACCCGTCTAGAACGACCGAGACGCGAGGCGAACGACCGAGACCCGTCTTGAACGACCGAGACCCGTCTAGAACGACCGAGACGCGAGGCGAACGACCGAGACCCGTCTTGAACGACCGAGACCCGTCTAGAACGACCGAGACGCGAGGCGAACGACCGAGACCCGTCGACAACGACCGAGACGCGAGACCAACGACTGAGACCCGTCTAGAACGACCGAGACGGGTGACCAACGACCGAGACGGGTGACCAACGACCGAGACGGGTGACCAACGACCGAGACGGGTGACGAACGACCGAGACGGGTGACCAACGACCGAGACGGGTGACCAACGACCGAGACGGGTGACCAACGACCGAGACGGGTGACCAACGACCGAGACGGGTGACCAACGACCGAGACGGGTGACCAACGACCGAGACGGGTGACGAACGACCGAGACGGGTGACCAACGACCGAGACGGGTGACCAACGACCGAGACGGGTGACGAACGACGAGACGGGTTACCAACGACCGAGACGGGTGACGAAAGACCGAGACGCGGGACAACCTGAGGAAATGGTCTTAGACTGGAGAATGCATGACCGGACAACCAGAGGACATGGTCTTAGACTGGAGAATGCATGACCGGACAACCAGAGGACATGGTCTTAGACTGGAGAATGCATGACCGGACAACCAGAGGACATGGTCTTAGACTGGAAAAAGCATGACCTGACAACCCGAGGGACCGATACCCGTCTAGAACGACCGAGACCCGTCTAGAACGACCGAAACGCGAGGCGAACGACCGAGACCCGTCGACAACGACCGAGACGCGAGACCAACGACCGAGACCCATCTAGAACGACCGAGACGCGAGGCGAACGACCGAGACCCGTCTTGAACGACCGAGACCCGTCTAGAACGACCGAGACGCGAGGCGAACGACCGAGACCCGTCGACAACGACCGAGACGCGAGACCAATGACCGAGACCCGTCTAGAACGACCGAGACGCGAGACCAACGACCGAGACGGGTGACGAACGACCGAGACGGGTGACGAACGACCGAGACGGGTGACCAACGACCGAGACGGGTGACCAACGACCGAGACGGGTGACGAACGACCGGGACGGGTGACCAACGACCGAGACGGGTGACCAACGACCGAGACGGGTGACCAACGACCGAGACGGGTGACCAACGACCGAGACGGGTGACGAACGACCGAGACGGGTGACGAACGACCGAGACGGGTGACGAACGACCGAGACGGGTGACGAACGACCGAGACGCGGGACAACGTGAGGAAATGGTCTTAGACTGGAGAATGCATGACCGGACAACCAGAGGACATGGTCTTAGACTGGAGAATGCATGACCGGACAACCAGAGGACATGGTCTTAGACTGGAGAATGCATGACCTGACAACCAGAGGACATGGTCTTAGACTGGAAAAAGCATGACCGGACAACCCGAGGGACCAATACCCGTCTAGAACGACCGAGACGCGAGGCGAACGACCGAGACCCGTCTAGAACGACCGAGACGCGAGGCGAACGACCGAGACCCGTCTAGAACGACCGAGACGCGAGGTGAACGACCGAGACCCGTCTAGAACGACCGAGACCCGTCTAGAACGACCGAGACGCGAGGCGAACGACCGAGACCCGTCTAGAACGACCGAGACGCGAGGTGAACGACCGAGACCCGTCTAGAACGACCGAGACGCGAGGCGAACGACCGAGACCCGTCTAGAACGACCGAGACGCGAGGCGAACGACCGAGACCCGTCTAGAACGACCGAGACGCGAGGCGAACGACCGAGACCCGTCTTGAACGACCGAGACACGTCTAGAACGACCGAAACGCGAGGCGAACGACCGAGACCCGTCGACAATGACCGAGACGCGAGACCAACGACCGAGACCCGTCTAGAACGACCGAGACGCGAGGCGAACGACCGAGACCCGTCTTGAACGACCGAGACCCGTCTAGAACGACCGAGACGCGAGGCGAACGACCGAAACCCGTCGACAACGACCGAGACGCGAGACCAACGACCGAGACCCGTCTAGAACGACCGAGACGCGAGACCAACGACCGAGACGGGTGACGAACGACCGAGACGGGTGACGAACGACCGAGACGGGTGACGAACGACCGAGACGGGTGACCAACGACCGAGACGGGTGACGAACGACCGAGACGGGTGACGAACGACCGAGACGGGTGACGAACGACCGAGACGGGTGACCAACGACCGAGACGGGTGACGAACGACCGAGACGGGTGACCAACGACCGAGACGGGTGACGAAAGACCGAGACGCGGGACAACCTGAGGAAATGGTCTTAGACTGGAGAATGCATGACCGGACAACCAGAGGACATGGTCTTAGACTGGAGAATGCATGACCGGACAACCAGAGGACATGGTCTTAGACTGGAGAATGCATGACCTGACAACCAGAGGACATGGTCTTAGACTGGAAAAAGCATGACCGGACAACCCGAGGGACCGATACCCGTCTAGAACGACCGAGACGCGAGGCGAACGACCGAGACTCGTCTAGAACGACCGAGACGCGAGGCGAACGACCGAGACCCGTCTAGAACGACCGAGACGCGAGGCGAACGACCGAGACCCGTCTAGAACGACCGAGACGCGAGGTGAACGACCGAGACCCGTCTAGAACGACCGAGACCCGTCTAGAACGACAGAGACGCGAGGCGAACGACCGAGACCCGTCTTGAACGACCGAGACCCGTCTAGAACGACCAAGACGCGAGGCGAACGACCGAGACCCGTCGACAACGACCGAGACGCGAGACCAACGACTGAGACCCGTCTAGAACGACCGAGACGCGAGACGAACGACCGAGACGGGTGACGAACGACCGAGACGGGTGACGAACGACCGAGACGGGTGACGAACGACCGAGACGGGTGACGAACGACCGAGACGGGTGACCAACGACCGAGACGGGTGACGAACGACCGAGACGGGTGACGAACGACCGAGACGGGTGACCAACGACCGAGACGGGTGACCAACGACCGAGACAGGTGACCAACGACCGAGACGGGTGACCAACGACCGAGACGGGTGACCAACGACCGAGACGGGTGACCAACGACCGAGACGGGTGACGAACGACCGAGACGGCTGACCAACGACCGAGACGGGTGACGAACGACGAGACGGGTTACCAACGACCGAGACGGGTGACGAAAGACCGAGACGCGGGACAACCTGAGGAAATGGTCTTAGACTGGAGAATGCATGACCGGACAACCAGAGGACATGGTCTTAGACTGGAGAATGCATGACCGGACAACCAGAGGACATGGTCTTAGACTGGAAAAAGCATGACCGGACAACCCGAGGGACCGATACCCGTCTAGAACGACCGAGACGCGAGGCGAACGACCGAGACCCGTCTAGAACGACCGAGACGCGAGGCGAACGACCGAGACCCGTCTAGAACGACCGAGACGCGAGGTGAACGACCGAGACCCGTCTAGAACGACCGAGACCCGTCGAGAACGACCGAGACGCGAGGCGAACGACCGAGACCCGTCTAGAACGACCGAGACGCGAGGCGAACGACCGAGACCCGTCTAGAACGACCGAGACGCGAGGCGAACGACCGAGACCCGTCTAGAACGACCGAGACCCGTCTAGAACGACCGAGACGCGAGGCGAACGACCGAGACCCGTCTTGAACGACCGAGACCCGTCTAGAACGACCGAGACGCGAGGCGAACGACCGAGACCCGTCTTGAACGACCGAGACCCGTCTAGAACGACCGAGACGCGAGGCGAACGACCGAGACCCGTCGACAACGACCGAGACGCGAGACCAACGACTGAGACCCGTCTAGAACGACCGAGACGGGTGACCAACGACCGAGACGGGTGACCAACGACCGAGACGGGTGACCAACGACCGAGACGGGTGACGAACGACCGAGACGGGTGACCAACGACCGAGACGGGTGACCAACGACCGAGACGGGTGACCAACGACCGAGACGGGTGACCAACGACCGAGACGGGTGACCAACGACCGAGACGGGTGACCAACGACCGAGACGGGTGACGAACGACCGAGACGGGTGACCAACGACCGAGACGGGTGACCAACGACCGAGACGGGTGACGAACGACGAGACGGGTTACCAACGACCGAGACGGGTGACGAAAGACCGAGACGCGGGACAACCTGAGGAAATGGTCTTAGACTGGAGAATGCATGACCGGACAACCAGAGGACATGGTCTTAGACTGGAGAATGCATGACCGGACAACCAGAGGACATGGTCTTAGACTGGAGAATGCATGACCGGACAACCAGAGGACATGGTCTTAGACTGGAAAAAGCATGACCTGACAACCCGAGGGACCGATACCCGTCTAGAACGACCGAGACCCGTCTAGAACGACCGAAACGCGAGGCGAACGACCGAGACCCGTCGACAACGACCGAGACGCGAGACCAACGACCGAGACCCATCTAGAACGACCGAGACGCGAGGCGAACGACCGAGACCCGTCTTGAACGACCGAGACCCGTCTAGAACGACCGAGACGCGAGGCGAACGACCGAGACCCGTCGACAACGACCGAGACGCGAGACCAATGACCGAGACCCGTCTAGAACGACCGAGACGCGAGACCAACGACCGAGACGGGTGACGAACGACCGAGACGGGTGACGAACGACCGAGACGGGTGACCAACGACCGAGACGGGTGACCAACGACCGAGACGGGTGACGAACGACCGGGACGGGTGACCAACGACCGAGACGGGTGACCAACGACCGAGACGGGTGACGAACGACCGAGACGGGTGACGAACGACCGAGACGGGTGACGAACGACCGAGACGGGTGACGAACGACCGAGACGCGGGACAACCTGAGGAAATGGTCTTAGACTGGAGAATGCATGACCGGACAACCAGAGGACATGGTCTTAGACTGGAGAATGCATGACCGGACAACCAGAGGACATGGTCTTAGACTGGAGAATGCATGACCTGACAACCAGAGGACATGGTCTTAGACTGGAAAAAGCATGACCGGACAACCCGAGGGACCAATACCCGTCTAGAACGACCGAGACGCGAGGCGAACGACCGAGACCCGTCTAGAACGACCGAGACGCGAGGCGAACGACCGAGACCCGTCTAGAACGACCGAGACGCGAGGTGAACGACCGAGACCCGTCTAGAACGACCGAGACCCGTCTAGAACGACCGAGACGCGAGGCGAACGACCGAGACCCGTCTAGAACGACCGAGACGCGAGGTGAACGACCGAGACCCGTCTAGAACGACCGAGACGCGAGGCGAACGACCGAGACCCGTCTAGAACGACCGAGACGCGAGGCGAACGACCGAGACCCGTCTAGAACGACCGAGACGCGAGGCGAACGACCGAGACCCGTCTTGAACGACCGAGACCCGTCTAGAACGACCGAAACGCGAGGCGAACGACCGAGACCCGTCGACAACGACCGAGACGCGAGACCAACGACCGAGACCCGTCTAGAACGACCGAGACGCGAGGCGAACGACCGAGACCCGTCTTGAACGACCGAGACCCGTCTAGAACGACCGAGACGCGAGGCGAACGACCGAAACCCGTCGACAACGACCGAGACGCGAGACCAACGACCGAGACCCGTCTAGAACGACCGAGACGCGAGACCAACGACCGAGACGGGTGACGAACGACCGAGACGGGTGACGAACGACCGAGACGGGTGACGAACGACCGAGACGGGTGACCAACGACCGAGACGGGTGACGAACGACCGAGACGGGTGACGAACGACCGAGACGGGTGACGAACGACCGAGACGGGTGACCAACGACCGAGACGGGTGACGAACGACCGAGACGGGTGACCAACGACCGAGACGGGTGACGAAAGACCGAGACGCGGGACAACCTGAGGAAATGGTCTTAGACTGGAGAATGCATGACCGGACAACCAGAGGACATGGTCTTAGACTGGAGAATGCATGACCGGACAACCAGAGGACATGGTCTTAGACTGGAGAATGCATGACCTGACAACCAGAGGACATGGTCTTAGACTGGAAAAAGCATGACCGGACAACCCGAGGGACCGATACCCGTCTAGAACGACCGAGACGCGAGGCGAACGACCGAGACTCGTCTAGAACGACCGAGACGCGAGGCGAACGACCGAGACCCGTCTAGAACGACCGAGACGCGAGGCGAACGACCGAGACCCGTCTAGAACGACCGAGACGCGAGGTGAACGACCGAGACCCGTCCAGAACGACCGAGACCCGTCGAGAACGACCGAGACGCGAGGCGAACGACCGAGACCCGTCTAGAACGACCGAGACGCGAGGCGAACGACCGAGACCCGTCTTGAACGACCGAGACCCGTCTAGAACGACCAAGACGCGAGGCGAACGACCGAGACCCGTCGACAACGACCGAGACGCGAGACCAACGACTGAGACCCGTCTAGAACGACCGAGACGCGAGACGAACGACCGAGACGGGTGACGAACGACCGAGACGGGTGACGAACGACCGAGACGGGTGACGAACGACCGAGACGGGTGACGAACGACCGAGACGGGTGACCAACGACCGAGACGGGTGACGAACGACCGAGACGGGTGACGAACGACCGAGACGGGTGACCAACGACCGAGATGGGTGACGAACGACCGAGACAGGTGACCAACGACCGAGACGGGTGACCAACGACCGAGACGGGTGACCAACGACCGAGACGGGTGACCAACGACCGAGACGGGTGACGAACGACGAGACGGGTTACCAACGACCGAGACGGGTGACGAAAGACCGAGACGCGGGACAACCTGAGGAAATGGTCTTAGACTGGAGAATGCATGACCGGACAACCAGAGGACATGGTCTTAGACTGGAGAATGCATGACCGGACAACCAGAGGACATGGTCTTAGACTGGAGAATGCATGACCTGACAACCAGAGGACATGGTCTTAGACTGGAAAAAGCATGACCGGACAACCCGAGGGACCGATACCCGTCTAGAACGACCGAGACGCGAGGCGAACGACCGAGACCCGTCTAGAACGACCGAGACGCGAGGCGAACGACCGAGACCCGTCTAGAACGACCGAGACGCGAGGTGAACGACCGAGACCCGTCTAGAACGACCGAGACCCGTCGAGAACGACCGAGACGCGAGGCGAACGACCGAGACCCGTCTAGAACGACCGAGACGCGAGGCGAACGACCGAGACCCGTCTAGAACGACCGAGACGCGAGGCGAACGACCGAGACCCGTCTAGAACGACCGAGACCCGTCTAGAACGACCGAGACGCGAGGCGAACGACCGAGACCCGTCTTGAACGACCGAGACCCGTCTAGAACGACCGAGACGCGAGGCGAACGACCGAGACCCGTCTTGAACGACCGAGACCCGTCTAGAACGACCGAGACGCGAGGCGAACGACCGAGACCCGTCGACAACGACCGAGACGCGAGACCAACGACTGAGACCCGTCTAGAACGACCGAGACGGGTGACCAACGACCGAGACGGGTGACCAACGACCGAGACGGGTGACCAACGACCGAGACGGGTGACGAACGACCGAGACGGGTGACGAACGACCGAGACGGGTGACCAACGACCGAGACGGGTGACCAACGACCGAGACGGGTGACCAACGACCGAGACGGGTGACCAACGACCGAGACGGGTGACCAACGACCGAGACGGGTGACGAACGACCGAGACGGGTGACCAACGACCGAGACGGGTGACGAACGACGAGACGGGTTACCAACGACCGAGACGGGTGACGAAAGACCGAGACGCGGGACAACCTGAGGAAATGGTCTTAGACTGGAGAATGCATGACCGGACAACCAGAGGACATGGTCTTAGACTGGAGAATGCATGACCGGACAACCAGAGGACATGGTCTTAGACTGGAGAATGCATGACCGGACAACCAGAGGACATGGTCTTAGACTGGAAAAAGCATGACCTGACAACCCGAGGGACCGATACCCGTCTAGAACGACCGAGACCCGTCTAGAACGACCGAAACGCGAGGCGAACGACCGAGACCCGTCGACAACGACCGAGACGCGAGACCAACGACCGAGACCCATCTAGAACGACCGAGACGCGAGGCGAACGACCGAGACCCGTCTTGAACGACCGAGACCCGTCTAGAACGACCGAGACGCGAGGCGAACGACCGAGACCCGTCGACAACGACCGAGACGCGAGACCAATGACCGAGACCCGTCTAGAACGACCGAGACGCGAGACCAACGACCGAGACGGGTGACGAACGACCGAGACGGGTGACGAACGACCGAGACGGGTGACCAACGACCGAGACGGGTGACCAACGACCGAGACGGGTGACGAACGACCGGGACGGGTGACCAACGACCGAGACGGGTGACCAACGACCGAGACGGGTGACGAACGACCGAGACGGGTGACGAACGACCGAGACGGGTGACGAACGACCGAGACGGGTGACGAACGACCGAGACGCGGGACAACCTGAGGAAATGGTCTTAGACTGGAGAATGCATGACCGGACAACCAGAGGACATGGTCTTAGACTGGAGAATGCATGACCGGACAACCAGAGGACATGGTCTTAGACTGGAGAATGCATGACCTGACAACCAGAGGACATGGTCTTAGACTGGAAAAAGCATGACCGGACAACCCGAGGGACCAATACCCGTCTAGAACGACCGAGACGCGAGGCGAACGACCGAGACCCGTCTAGAACGACCGAGACGCGAGGCGAACGACCGAGACCCGTCTAGAACGACCGAGACGCGAGGTGAACGACCGAGACCCGTCTAGAACGACCGAGACCCGTCTAGAACGACCGAGACGCGAGGCGAACGACCGAGACCCGTCTAGAACGACCGAGACGCGAGGTGAACGACCGAGACCCGTCTAGAACGACCGAGACGCGAGGCGAACGACCGAGACCCGTCTAGAACGACCGAGACGCGAGGCGAACGACCGAGACCCGTCTAGAACGACCGAGACGCGAGGCGAACGACCGAGACCCGTCTTGAACGACCGAGACCCGTCTAGAACGACCGAAACGCGAGGCGAACGACCGAGACCCGTCGACAACGACCGAGACGCGAGACCAACGACCGAGACCCGTCTAGAACGACCGAGACGCGAGGCGAACGACCGAGACCCGTCTTGAACGACCGAGACCCGTCTAGAACGACCGAGACGCGAGGCGAACGACCGAAACCCGTCGACAACGACCGAGACGCGAGACCAACGACCGAGACCCGTCTAGAACGACCGAGACGCGAGACCAACGACCGAGACGGGTGACGAACGACCGAGACGGGTGACGAACGACCGAGACGGGTGACGAACGACCGAGACGGGTGACCAACGACCGAGACGGGTGACGAACGACCGAGACGGGTGACGAACGACCGAGACGGGTGACGAACGACCGAGACGGGTGACCAACGACCGAGACGGGTGACGAACGACCGAGACGGGTGACCAACGACCGAGACGGGTGACGAAAGACCGAGACGCGGGACAACCTGAGGAAATGGTCTTAGACTGGAGAATGCATGACCGGACAACCAGAGGACATGGTCTTAGACTGGAGAATGCATGACCGGACAACCAGAGGACATGGTCTTAGACTGGAGAATGCATGACCTGACAACCAGAGGACATGGTCTTAGACTGGAAAAAGCATGACCGGACAACCCGAGGGACCGATACCCGTCTAGAACGACCGAGACGCGAGGCGAACGACCGAGACTCGTCTAGAACGACCGAGACGCGAGGCGAACGACCGAGACCCGTCTAGAACGACCGAGACGCGAGGCGAACGACCGAGACCCGTCTAGAACGACCGAGACGCGAGGTGAACGACCGAGACCCGTCTAGAACGACCGAGACCCGTCGAGAACGACCGAGACGCGAGGCGAACGACCGAGACCCGTCTAGAACGACCGAGACGCGAGGCGAACGACCGAGACCCGTCTTGAACGACCGAGACCCGTCTAGAACGACCAAGACGCGAGGCGAACGACCGAGACCCGTCGACAACGACCGAGACGCGAGACCAACGACTGAGACCCGTCTAGAACGACCGAGACGCGAGACGAACGACCGAGACGGGTGACGAACGACCGAGACGGGTGACGAACGACCGAGACGAGTGACGAACGACCGAGACGGGTGACGAACGACCGAGACGGGTGACCAACGACCGAGACGGGTGACGAACGACCGAGACGGGTGACGAACGACCGAGACGGGTGACCAACGACCGAGATGGGTGACGAACGACCGAGACAGGTGACCAACGACCGAGACGGGTGACCAACGACCGAGACGGGTGACCAACGACCGAGACGGATGACCAACGACCGAGACGGGTGACGAACGACGAGACGGGTTACCAACGACCGAGACGGGTGACGAAAGACCGAGACGCGGGACAACCTGAGGAAATGGTCTTAGACTGGAGAATGCATGACCGGACAACCAGAGGACATGGTCTTAGACTGGAGAATGCATGACCGGACAACCAGAGGACATGGTCTTAGACTGGAGAATGCATGACCTGACAACCAGAGGACATGGTCTTAGACTGGAAAAAGCATGACCGGACAACCCGAGGGACCGATACCCGTCTAGAACGACCGAGACGCGAGGCGAACGACCGAGACCCGTCGAGAACGACCGAGACGCGAGGCGAACGACCGAGACCCGTCTAGAACGACCGAGACGCGAGGTGAACGACCGAGACCCGTCTAGAACGACCGAGACGCGAGGCGAACGACCGAGACCCGTCTAGAACGACCGAGACGCGAGGCGAACGACCGAGACCCGTCTAGAACGACCGAGACCCGTCTAGAACGACCGAGACCCGTCGAGAACGACCGAGACGCGAGGCGAACGACCGAGACCCGTCTAGAACGACCGAGACGCGAGGCGAACGACCGAGACCCGTCTAGAACGACCGAGACGCGAGGCGAACGACCGAGACCCGTCGTGAACGACCGAGACCCGTCGTGAACGACCGAGACGCGAGGCGATCGACCGCGACCCGTCGACAACGACCGAGACGGGTGACCAACGACCGAGACGGGTGGCCAACGACCGAGACGGGTGACGAACGACCGAGACGGGTGACCAACGACCGAGACGGGTGACGAACGACCGAGACGGGTGACGAACGACCGAGACGGGTGACGAACGACCGAGACGCGGGACAACCTGAGGAAATGGTCTTAGACTGGAGAATGCATGACCGGACAACCAGAGGACATGGTCTTAGACTGGAGAATGCATGACCGGACAACCAGAGGACATGGTCTTAGACTGGAGAATGCATGACCTGACAACCAGAGGACATGGTCTTAGACTGGAAAAAGCATGACCGGACAACCCGAGAGACCAATACCCGTCTAGAACGACCGAGACGCGAGGCGAACGACCGAGACCCGTCTAGAACGACCGAGACGCGAGGCGAACGACCGAGACCCGTCTAGAACGACCGAGACGCGAGGTGAACGACCGAGACCCGTCTAGAACGACCGAGACCCGTCTAGAACGACCGAGACGCGAGGCGAACGACCGAGACCCGTCTAGAACGACCGAGACGCGAGACGAACGACCGAGACCCGTCTAGAACGACCGAGACCCGTCTAGAACGACCGAGACGCGAGGCGAACGACCGAGACCCGTCTAGAACGACCGAGACGCGAGGCGAACGACCGAGACCCGTCTAGAACGACCGAGACGCGAGGCGAACGACCGAGACCCGTCTAGAACGACCGAGACGCGAGGCGAACGACCGAGACCCGTCTAGAACGACCGAGACGCGAGGCGAACGACCGAGACCCGTCTTGAACGACCGAGACACGTCTAGAACGACCGAAACGCGAGGCGAACGACCGAGACCCGTCGACAACGACCGAGACGCGAGACCAACGACCGAGACCCGTCTAGAACGACCGAGACGCGAGGCGAACGACCGAGACCCGTCTTGAACGACCGAGACCCGTCTAGAACGACCGAGACGCGAGGCGAACGACCGAGACCCGTCGACAACGACCGAGACGCGAGACCAACGACCGAGACCCGTCTAGAACGACCGAGACGCGAGACCAACGACCGAGACGGGTGACGAACGACCGAGACGGGTGACGAACGACCGAGACGGGTGACCAACGACCGAGACGGGTGACCAACGACCGAGACGGGTGACGAAAGACCGAGACGCGGGACAACCTGAGGAAATGGTCTTAGACTGGAGAATGCATGACCGGACAACCAGAGGACATGGTCTTAGACTGGAGAATGCATGACCGGACAACAAGAGGACATGGTCTTAGACTGGAGAATGCATGACCTGACAACCAGAGGACATGGTCTTAGACTGGAAAAAGCATGACCGGACAACCCGAGGGACCGATACCCGTTTAGAACGACAGAGACGCGAGGCGAACGACCGAGACCCGTCTAGAACGACCGAGACGCGAGACCAACGACCGAGACGGGTGACGAACGACCGAGACGGGTGACGAACGACCGAGACGGGTGACCAACGACCGAGACGGGTGACCAACGACCGAGACGGGTGACGAACGACCGAGACGGGTGACTAACGACCGAGACGGGTGACCAACGACCGAGACGGGTGACGAACGACCGAGACGGGTGACCAACGACCGAGACGGGTGACGAACGACCGAGACGGGTGACCAACGACCGAGACGGGTGACGAACGACCGAGACGGGTGACCAACGACCGAGACGGGTGACGAACGACGGAGACGGGTGACGAACGACCGAGACGGGTGACGAACGACCGAGACGGGTGACGAACGACCGAGACGCGGGACAACCTGAGGAAATGGTCTTAGACTGGAGAATGCATGACCGGACAACCAGAGGACATGGTCTTAGACTGGAGAATGCATGACCGGACAACCAGAGGACATGGTCTTAGACTGGAGAATGCATGACCTGACAACCAGAGGACATGGTCTTAGACTGGAAAAAGCATGACCGGACAACCCGAGGGACCAATACCCGTCTAGAACGACCGAGACGCGAGGCGAACGACCGAGACCCGTCTAGAACGACCGAGACGCGAGGCGAACGACCGAGACCCGTCTAGAACGACCGAGACGCGAGGTGAACGACCGAGACCCGTCTAGAACGACCGAGACCCGTCTAGAACGACCGAGACGCGAGGCGAACGACCGAGACCCGTCTAGAACGACCGAGACGCGAGGTGAACGACCGAGACCCGTCTAGAACGACCGAGACGCGAGGCGAACGACCGAGACCCGTCTAGAACGACCGAGACGCGAGGCGAACGACCGAGACCCGTCTAGAACGACCGAGACGCGAGGCGAACGACCGAGACCCGTCTTGAACGACCGAGACACGTCTAGAACGACCGAAACGCGAGGCGAACGACCGAGACCCGTCGACAACGACCGAGACGCGAGACCAACGACCGAGACCCGTCTAGAACGACCGAGACGCGAGGCGAACGACCGAGACCCGTCTTGAACGACCGAGACCCGTCTAGAACGACCGAGACGCGAGGCGAACGACCGAGACCCGTCGACAACGACCGAGACGCGAGACCAACGACCGAGACCCGTCTAGAACGACCGAGACGCGAGACCAACGACCGAGACGGGTGACGAACGACCGAGACGGGTGACGAACGACCGAGACGGGTGACGAACGACCGAGACGGGTGACCAACGACCGAGACGGGTGACGAACGACCGAGACGGGTGACGAACGACCGAGACGGGTGACGAACGACCGAGACGGGTGACGAACGACCGAGACGGGTGACGAACGACCGAGACGGGTGACCAACGACCGAGACGGGTGACGAAAGACCGAGACGCGGGACAACCTGAGGAAATGGTCTTAGACTGGAGAATGCATGACCGGACAACCAGAGGACATGGTCTTAGACTGGAGAATGCATGACCGGACAACCAGAGGACATGGTCTTAGACTGGAGAATGCATGACCTGACAACCAGAGGACATGGTCTTAGACTGGAAAAAGCATGACCGGACAACCCGAGGGACCGATACCCGTCTAGAACGACCGAGACGCGAGGCGAACGACCGAGACCCGTCTAGAACGACCGAGACGCGAGGTGAACGACCGAGACCCGTCTAGAACGACCGAGACCCGTCTTGAACGACCGAGACCCGTCTAGAACGACCGAGACGCGAGACCAACGACCGAGACGGGTGACGAACGACCGAGACGGGTGACGAACGACCGAGACGGGAGACCAACGACCGAGACGGGTGACCAACGACCGAGACGGGTGACCAACGACCGAGACGGGTGACCAACGACCGAGACGGGTGACCAACGACCGAGACGGGTGACCAACGACCGAGACGGGTGACGAACGACGAGACGGGTTACCAACGACCGAGACGGGTGACGAAAGACCGAGACGCGGGACAACCTGAGGAAATGGTCTTAGACTGGAGAATGCATGACCGGACAACCAGAGGACATGGTCTTAGACTGGAGAATGCATGACCGGACAACCAGAGGACATGGTCTTAGACTGGAGAATGCATGACCTGACAACCAGAGGACATGGTCTTAGACTGGAAAAAGCATGACCGGACAACCCGAGGGACCAATACCCGTCTAGAACGACCGAGACGCGAGGCGAACGACCGAGACCCGTCTAGAACGACCGAGACGCGAGGCGAACGACCGAGACCCGTCTAGAACGACCGAGACGCGAGGTGAACGACCGAGACCCGTCTAGAACGACCGAGACCCGTCGAGAACGACCGAGACGCGAGGCGAACGACCGAGACCCGTCTAGAACGACCGAGACGCGAGGCGAACGACCGAGACCCGTCTAGAACGACCGAGACGCGAGGCGAACGACCGAGACCCGTCGTGAACGACCGAGACGCGAGGCGAACGACCGAGACCCGTCTAGAACGACCGAGACGCGAGGCGAACGACCGAGACCCGTCTAGAACGACCGAGACGCGAGGCGAACGACCGAGACCCGTCTTGAACGACCGAGACACGTCTAGAACGACCGAAACGCGAGGCGAACGACCGAGACCCGTCGACAACGACCGAGACGCGAGACCCGTCTAGAACGACCGAGACGCGAGGCGAACGACCGAGACCCGTCTTGAACGACCGAGACCCGTCTAGAACGACCGAGACGCGAGGCGAACGACCGAGACCCGTCGACAACGACCGAGACGCGAGACCAACGACCGAGACCCGTCTAGAACGACCGAGACGCGAGACCAACGACCGAGACGGGTGACGAACGACCGAGACGGGTGACGAACGACCGAGACGGGTGACGAACGACCGAGACGGGTGACCAACGACCGAGACGGGTGACGAACGACCGAGACGGGTGACGAACGACCGAGACGGGTGACGAACGACCGAGACGGGTGACGAACGACCGAGACGGGTGACGAACGACCGAGACGGGTGACCAACGACCGAGACGGGTGACGAAAGACCGAGACGCGGGACAACCTGAGGAAATGGTCTTAGACTGGAGAATGCATGACCGGACAACCAGAGGACATGGTCTTAGACTGGAGAATGCATGACCGGACAACCAGAGGACATGGTCTTAGACTGGAGAATGCATGACCTGACAACCAGAGGACATGGTCTTAGACTGGAAAAAGCATGACCGGACAACCCGAGGGACCGATACCCGTCTAGAACGACCGAGACGCGAGGCGAACGACCGAGACCCGTCTAGAACGACCGAGACGCGAGGTGAACGACCGAGACCCGTCTAGAACGACCGAGACCCGTCTTGAACGACCGAGACCCGTCTAGAACGACCGAGACGCGAGACCAACGACCGAGACGGGTGACGAACGACCGAGACGGGTGACGAACGACCGAGACGGGAGACCAACGACCGAGACGGGTGACCAACGACCGAGACGGGTGACCAACGACCGAGACGGGTGACCAACGACCGAGACGGGTGACCAACGACCGAGACGGGTGACCAACGACCGAGACGGGTGACGAACGACGAGACGGGTTACCAACGACCGAGACGGGTGACGAAAGACCGAGACGCGGGACAACCTGAGGAAATGGTCTTAGACTGGAGAATGCATGACCGGACAACCAGAGGACATGGTCTTAGACTGGAGAATGCATGACCGGACAACCAGAGGACATGGTCTTAGACTGGAGAATGCATGACCTGACAACCAGAGGACATGGTCTTAGACTGGAAAAAGCATGACCGGACAACCCGAGGGACCAATACCCGTCTAGAACGACCGAGACGCGAGGCGAACGACCGAGACCCGTCTAGAACGACCGAGACGCGAGGCGAACGACCGAGACCCGTCTAGAACGACCGAGACGCGAGGTGAACGACCGAGACCCGTCTAGAACGACCGAGACCCGTCGAGAACGACCGAGACGCGAGGCGAACGACCGAGACCCGTCTAGAACGACCGAGACGCGAGGCGAACGACCGAGACCCGTCTAGAACGACCGAGACGCGAGGCGAACGACCGAGACCCGTCGTGAACGACCGAGACCCGTCGTGAACGACCGAGACGCGAGGCGAACGACCGAGACCCGTCGACAACGACCGAGACGCGAGACCAACGACTGAGACCCGTCTAGAACGACCGAGACGCGAGACGAACGACCGAGACGGGTGACGAACGACCGAGACGGGTGACCAACGACCGAGACGGGTGACCAACGACCGAGACGGGTGACCAACGACCGAGACGGGTGACGAACGACCGAGACGGGTGACGAACGACCGAGACGGGTGACGAACGACCGAGACGGGTGACGAACGACCGAGACGGGTGACCAACGACCGAGACGGGTGACCAACGACCGAGACGGGTGACCAACGACCGAGACGGGTGACCAACGACCGAGACGGGTGACCAACGACCGAGACGGGTGACCAACGACCGAGACGGGTGACGAACGACCGAGACGGGTGACCAACGACCGAGACGGGTGACGAACGACGAGACGGGTTACCAACGACCGAGACGGGTGACGAAAGACCGAGACGCGGGACAACCTGAGGAAATGGTCTTAGACTGGAGAATGCATGACCGGACAACCAGAGGACATGGTCTTAGACTGGAGAATGCATGACCGGACAACCAGAGGACATGGTCTTAGACTGGAGAATGCATGACCGGACAACCAGAGGACATGGTCTTAGACTGGAAAAAGCATGACCTGACAACCCGAGGGACCGATACCCGTCTAGAACGACCGAGACCCGTCTAGAACGACCGAAACGCGAGGCGAACGACCGAGACCCGTCGACAACGACCGAGACGCGAGACCAACGACCGAGACCCATCTAGAACGACCGAGACGCGAGGCGAACGACCGAGACCCGTCTTGAACGACCGAGACCCGTCTAGAACGACCGAGACGCGAGGCGAACGACCGAGACCCGTCGACAACGACCGAGACGCGAGACCAATGACCGAGACCCGTCTAGAACGACCGAGACGCGAGACCAACGACCGAGACGGGTGACGAACGACCGAGACGGGTGACGAACGACCGAGACGGGTGACCAACGACCGAGACGGGTGACCAACGACCGAGACGGGTGACGAACGACCGGGACGGGTGACCAACGACCGAGACGGGTGACCAACGACCGAGACGGGTGACCAACGACCGAGACGGGTGACCAACGACCGAGACGGGTGACGAACGACCGAGACGGGTGACGAACGACCGAGACGGGTGACGAACGACCGAGACGGGTGACGAACGACCGAGACGCGGGACAACGTGAGGAAATGGTCTTAGACTGGAGAATGCATGACCGGACAACCAGAGGACATGGTCTTAGACTGGAGAATGCATGACCGGACAACCAGAGGACATGGTCTTAGACTGGAGAATGCATGACCTGACAACCAGAGGACATGGTCTTAGACTGGAAAAAGCATGACCGGACAACCCGAGGGACCAATACCCGTCTAGAACGACCGAGACGCGAGGCGAACGACCGAGACCCGTCTAGAACGACCGAGACGCGAGGCGAACGACCGAGACCCGTCTAGAACGACCGAGACGCGAGGTGAACGACCGAGACCCGTCTAGAACGACCGAGACCCGTCTAGAACGACCGAGACGCGAGGCGAACGACCGAGACCCGTCTAGAACGACCGAGACGCGAGGTGAACGACCGAGACCCGTCTAGAACGACCGAGACGCGAGGCGAACGACCGAGACCCGTCTAGAACGACCGAGACGCGAGGCGAACGACCGAGACCCGTCTAGAACGACCGAGACGCGAGGCGAACGACCGAGACCCGTCTTGAACGACCGAGACACGTCTAGAACGACCGAAACGCGAGGCGAACGACCGAGACCCGTCGACAATGACCGAGACGCGAGACCAACGACCGAGACCCGTCTAGAACGACCGAGACGCGAGGCGAACGACCGAGACCCGTCTTGAACGACCGAGACCCGTCTAGAACGACCGAGACGCGAGGCGAACGACCGAAACCCGTCGACAACGACCGAGACGCGAGGCGAACGACCGAGACCCGTCTAGAACGACCGAGACGCGAGGCGAACGACCGAGACCCGTCTAGAACGACCGAGACGCGAGGCGAACGACCGAGACCCGTCTAGAACGACCGAGACGCGAGGCGAACGACCGAGACCCGTCTAGAACGACCGAGACGCGAGGCGAACGACCGAGACCCGTCTAGAACGACCGAGACGCGAGGCGAACGACCGAGACACGTCTTGAACGACCGAGACACGTCTAGAACGACCGAAACGCGAGGCGAACGACCGAGACCCGTCGACAACGACCGAGACGCGAGACCAACGACCGAGACCCGTCTAGAACGACCGAGACGCGAGGCGAACGACCGAGACCCGTCTTGAACGACCGAGACCCGTCTAGAACGACCGAGACGCGAGGCGAACGACCGAGACCCGTCGACAACGACCGAGACGCGAGACCAACGACCGAGACCCGTCTAGAACGACCGAGACGCGAGACCAACGACCGAGACGGGTGACGAACGACCGAGACGGGTGACGAACGACCGAGACGGGTGACGAACGACCGAGACGGGTGACGAACGACCGAGACGGGTGACGAACGACCGAGACGGGTGACGAACGACCGAGACGGGTGACCAACGACCGAGACGGGTGACGAAAGACCGAGACGGGTGACCAACGACCGAGACGGGTGACGAAAGACCGAGACGCGGGACAACCTGAGGAAATGGTCTTAGACTGGAGAATGCATGACCGGACAACCAGAGGACATGGTCTTAGACTGGAGAATGCATGACCGGACAACCAGAGGACATGGTCTTAGACTGGAGAATGCATGACCTGACAACCAGAGGACATGGTCTTAGACTGGAAAAAGCATGACCGGACAACCCGAGGGACCGATACCCGTCTAGAACGACCGAGACGCGAGGCGAACGACCGAGACCCGTCTAGAACGACCGAGACGCGAGGTGAACGACCGAGACCCGTCTAGAAAGACCGAGACCCGTCTTGAACGACCGAGACCCGTCTAGAACGACCGAGACGCGAGACCAACGACCGAGACGGGTGACGAACGACCGAGACGGGTGACGAACGACCGAGACGGGAGACCAACGACCGAGACGGGTGACCAACGACCGAGACGGGTGACCAACGACCGAGACGGGTGACCAACGACCGAGACGGGTGACCAACGACCGAGACGGGTGACCAACGACCGAGACGGGTGACGAACGACGAGACGGGTTACCAACGACCGAGACGGGTGACGAAAGACCGAGACGCGGGACAACCTGAGGAAATGGTCTTAGACTGGAGAATGCATGACCGGACAACCAGAGGACATGGTCTTAGACTGGAGAATGCATGACCGGACAACCAGAGGACATGGTCTTAGACTGGAGAATGCATGACCTGACAACCAGAGGACATGGTCTTAGACTGGAAAAAGCATGACCGGACAACCCGAGGGACCAATACCCGTCTAGAACGACCGAGACGCGAGGCGAACGACCGAGACCCGTCTAGAACGACCGAGACGCGAGGCGAACGACCGAGACCCGTCTAGAACGACCGAGACGCGAGGTGAACGACCGAGACCCGTCTAGAACGACCGAGACCCGTCGAGAACGACCGAGACGCAAGGCGAACGACCGAGACCCGTCTAGAACGACCGAGACGCGAGGCGAACGACCGAGACCCGTCTAGAACGACCGAGACGCGAGGCGAACGACCGAGACCCGTCGTGAACGACCGAGACCCGTCGTGAACGACCGAGACGCGAGGCGAACGACCGAGACCCGTCGACAACGACCGAGACGCGAGACCAACGACTGAGACCCGTCTAGAACGACCGAGACGCGAGACGAACGACCGAGACGGGTGACGAACGACCGAGACGGGTGACGAACGACCGAGACGGGTGACCAACGACCGAGACGGGTGACCAACGACCGAGACGGGTGACGAACGACCGAGACGGGTGACGAACGACCGAGACGGGTGACGAACGACCGAGACGGGTGACGAACGACCGAGACGGGTGACCAACGACCGAGACGGGTGACCAACGACCGAGACGGGTGACCAACGACCGAGACGGGTGACCAACGACCGAGACGGGTGACCAACGACCGAGACGGGTGACGAACGACCGAGACGGGTGACCAACGACCGAGACGGGTGACGAACGACGAGACGGGTTACCAACGACCGAGACGGGTGACGAAAGACCGAGACGCGGGACAACCTGAGGAAATGGTCTTAGACTGGAGAATGCATGACCGGACAACCAGAGGACATGGTCTTAGACTGGAGAATGCATGACCGGACAACCAGAGGACATGGTCTTAGACTGGAGAATGCATGACCGGACAACCAGAGGACATGGTCTTAGACTGGAAAAAGCATGACCTGACAACCCGAGGGACCGATACCCGTCTAGAACGACCGAGACCCGTCTAGAACGACCGAAACGCGAGGCGAACGACCGAGACCCGTCGACAACGACCGAGACGCGAGACCAACGACCGAGACCCATCTAGAACGACCGAGACGCGAGGCGAACGACCGAGACCCGTCTTGAACGACCGAGACCCGTCTAGAACGACCGAGACGCGAGGCGAACGACCGAGACCCGTCGACAACGACCGAGACGCGAGACCAATGACCGAGACCCGTCTAGAACGACCGAGACGCGAGACCAACGACCGAGACGGGTGACGAACGACCGAGACGGGTGACGAACGACCGAGACGGGTGACCAACGACCGAGACGGGTGACCAACGACCGAGACGGGTGACGAACGACCGGGACGGGTGACCAACGACCGAGACGGGTGACCAACGACCGAGACGGGTGACCAACGACCGAGACGGGTGACCAACGACCGAGACGGGTGACGAACGACCGAGACGGGTGACGAACGACCGAGACGGGTGACGAACGACCGAGACGGGTGACGAACGACCGAGACGCGGGACAACGTGAGGAAATGGTCTTAGACTGGAGAAGGCATGACCGGACAACCAGAGGACATGGTCTTAGACTGGAGAATGCATGACCGGACAACCAGAGGACATGGTCTTAGACTGGAGAATGCATGACCTGACAACCAGAGGACATGGTCTTAGACTGGAAAAAGCATGACCGGACAACCCGAGGGACCAATACCCGTCTAGAACGACCGAGACGCGAGGCGAACGACCGAGACCCGTCTAGAACGACCGAGACGCGAGGCGAACGACCGAGACCCGTCTAGAACGACCGAGACGCGAGGTGAACGACCGAGACCCGTCTAGAACGACCGAGACCCGTCTAGAACGACCGAGACGCGAGGCGAACGACCGAGACCCGTCTAGAACGACCGAGACGCGAGGTGAACGACCGAGACCCGTCTAGAACGACCGAGACGCGAGGCGAACGACCGAGACCCGTCTAGAACGACCGAGACGCGAGGCGAACGACCGAGACCCGTCTAGAACGACCGAGACGCGAGGCGAACGACCGAGACCCGTCTTGAACGACCGAGACACGTCTAGAACGACCGAAACGCGAGGCGAACGACCGAGACCCGTCGACAATGACCGAGACGCGAGACCAACGACCGAGACCCGTCTAGAACGACCGAGACGCGAGGCGAACGACCGAGACCCGTCTTGAACGACCGAGACCCGTCTAGAACGACCGAGACGCGAGGCGAACGACCGAGACCCGTCTAGAACGACCGAGACGCGAGGCGAACGACCGAGACCCGTCTTGAACGACCGAGACACGTCTAGAACGACCGAAACGCGAGGCGAACGACCGAGACCCGTCGACAACGACCGAGACGCGAGACCCGTCTAGAACGACCGAGACGCGAGGCGAACGACCGAGACCCGTCTTGAACGACCGAGACCCGTCTAGAACGACCGAGACGCGAGGCGAACGACCGAGACCCGTCGACAACGACCGAGACGCGAGACCAACGACCGAGACCCGTCTAGAACGACCGAGACGCGAGACCAACGACCGAGACGGGTGACGAACGACCGAGACGGGTGACGAACGACCGAGACGGGTGACGAACGACCGAGACGGGTGACCAACGACCGAGACGGGTGACGAACGACCGAGACGGGTGACGAACGACCGAGACGGGTGACGAACGACCGAGACGGGTGACGAACGACCGAGACGGGTGACGAACGACCGAGACGGGTGACCAACGACCGAGACGGGTGACGAAAGACCGAGACGCGGGACAACCTGAGGAAATGGTCTTAGACTGGAGAATGCATGACCGGACAACCAGAGGACATGGTCTTAGACTGGAGAATGCATGACCGGACAACCAGAGGACATGGTCTTAGACTGGAGAATGCATGACCTGACAACCAGAGGACATGGTCTTAGACTGGAAAAAGCATGACCGGACAACCCGAGGGACCGATACCCGTCTAGAACGACCGAGACGCGAGGCGAACGACCGAGACCCGTCTAGAACGACCGAGACGCGAGGTGAACGACCGAGACCCGTCTAGAACGACCGAGACCCGTCTTGAACGACCGAGACCCGTCTAGAACGACCGAGACGCGAGACCAACGACCGAGACGGGTGACGAACGACCGAGACGGGTGACGAACGACCGAGACGGGAGACCAACGACCGAGACGGGTGACCAACGACCGAGACGGGTGACCAACGACCGAGACGGGTGACCAACGACCGAGACGGGTGACCAACGACCGAGACGGGTGACCAACGACCGAGACGGGTGACGAACGACGAGACGGGTTACCAACGACCGAGACGGGTGACGAAAGACCGAGACGCGGGACAACCTGAGGAAATGGTCTTAGACTGGAGAATGCATGACCGGACAACCAGAGGACATGGTCTTAGACTGGAGAATGCATGACCGGACAACCAGAGGACATGGTCTTAGACTGGAGAATGCATGACCTGACAACCAGAGGACATGGTCTTAGACTGGAAAAAGCATGACCGGACAACCCGAGGGACCAATACCCGTCTAGAACGACCGAGACGCGAGGCGAACGACCGAGACCCGTCTAGAACGACCGAGACGCGAGGCGAACGACCGAGACCCGTCTAGAACGACCGAGACGCGAGGTGAACGACCGAGACCCGTCTAGAACGACCGAGACCCGTCGAGAACGACCGAGACGCGAGGCGAACGACCGAGACCCGTCTAGAACGACCGAGACGCGAGGCGAACGACCGAGACCCGTCTAGAACGACCGAGACGCGAGGCGAACGACCGAGACCCGTCGTGAACGACCGAGACCCGTCGTGAACGACCGAGACGCGAGGCGAACGACCGAGACCCGTCGACAACGACCGAGACGCGAGACCAACGACTGAGACCCGTCTAGAACGACCGAGACGCGAGACGAACGACCGAGACGGGTGACGAACGACCGAGACGGGTGACCAACGACCGAGACGGGTGACCAACGACCGAGACGGGTGACCAACGACCGAGACGGGTGACGAACGACCGAGACGGGTGACGAACGACCGAGACGGGTGACGAACGACCGAGACGGGTGACGAACGACCGAGACGGGTGACCAACGACCGAGACGGGTGACCAACGACCGAGACGGGTGACCAACGACCGAGACGGGTGACCAACGACCGAGACGGGTGACCAACGACCGAGACGGGTGACCAACGACCGAGACGGGTGACGAACGACCGAGACGGGTGACCAACGACCGAGACGGGTGACGAACGACGAGACGGGTTACCAACGACCGAGACGGGTGACGAAAGACCGAGACGCGGGACAACCTGAGGAAATGGTCTTAGACTGGAGAATGCATGACCGGACAACCAGAGGACATGGTCTTAGACTGGAGAATGCATGACCGGACAACCAGAGGACATGGTCTTAGACTGGAGAATGCATGACCGGACAACCAGAGGACATGGTCTTAGACTGGAAAAAGCATGACCTGACAACCCGAGGGACCGATACCCGTCTAGAACGACCGAGACCCGTCTAGAACGACCGAAACGCGAGGCGAACGACCGAGACCCGTCGACAACGACCGAGACGCGAGACCAACGACCGAGACCCATCTAGAACGACCGAGACGCGAGGCGAACGACCGAGACCCGTCTTGAACGACCGAGACCCGTCTAGAACGACCGAGACGCGAGGCGAACGACCGAGACCCGTCGACAACGACCGAGACGCGAGACCAATGACCGAGACCCGTCTAGAACGACCGAGACGCGAGACCAACGACCGAGACGGGTGACGAACGACCGAGACGGGTGACGAACGACCGAGACGGGTGACCAACGACCGAGACGGGTGACCAACGACCGAGACGGGTGACGAACGACCGGGACGGGTGACCAACGACCGAGACGGGTGACCAACGACCGAGACGGGTGACCAACGACCGAGACGGGTGACCAACGACCGAGACGGGTGACGAACGACCGAGACGGGTGACGAACGACCGAGACGGGTGACGAACGACCGAGACGGGTGACGAACGACCGAGACGCGGGACAACGTGAGGAAATGGTCTTAGACTGGAGAATGCATGACCGGACAACCAGAGGACATGGTCTTAGACTGGAGAATGCATGACCGGACAACCAGAGGACATGGTCTTAGACTGGAGAATGCATGACCTGACAACCAGAGGACATGGTCTTAGACTGGAAAAAGCATGACCGGACAACCCGAGGGACCAATACCCGTCTAGAACGACCGAGACGCGAGGCGAACGACCGAGACCCGTCTAGAACGACCGAGACGCGAGGCGAACGACCGAGACCCGTCTAGAACGACCGAGACGCGAGGTGAACGACCGAGACCCGTCTAGAACGACCGAGACCCGTCTAGAACGACCGAGACGCGAGGCGAACGACCGAGACCCGTCTAGAACGACCGAGACGCGAGGTGAACGACCGAGACCCGTCTAGAACGACCGAGACGCGAGGCGAACGACCGAGACCCGTCTAGAACGACCGAGACGCGAGGCGAACGACCGAGACCCGTCTAGAACGACCGAGACGCGAGGCGAACGACCGAGACCCGTCTTGAACGACCGAGACACGTCTAGAACGACCGAAACGCGAGGCGAACGACCGAGACCCGTCGACAATGACCGAGACGCGAGACCAACGACCGAGACCCGTCTAGAACGACCGAGACGCGAGGCGAACGACCGAGACCCGTCTTGAACGACCGAGACCCGTCTAGAACGACCGAGACGCGAGGCGAACGACCGAAACCCGTCGACAACGACCGAGACGCGAGGCGAACGACCGAGACCCGTCTAGAACGACCGAGACGCGAGGCGAACGACCGAGACCCGTCTAGAACGACCGAGACGCGAGGCGAACGACCGAGACCCGTCTAGAACGACCGAGACGCGAGGCGAACGACCGAGACCCGTCTAGAACGACCGAGACGCGAGGCGAACGACCGAGACCCGTCTAGAACGACCGAGACGCGAGGCGAACGACCGAGACACGTCTTGAACGACCGAGACACGTCTAGAACGACCGAAACGCGAGGCGAACGACCGAGACCCGTCGACAACGACCGAGACGCGAGACCAACGACCGAGACCCGTCTAGAACGACCGAGACGCGAGGCGAACGACCGAGACCCGTCTTGAACGACCGAGACCCGTCTAGAACGACCGAGACGCGAGGCGAACGACCGAGACCCGTCGACAACGACCGAGACGCGAGACCAACGACCGAGACCCGTCTAGAACGACCGAGACGCGAGACCAACGACCGAGACGGGTGACGAACGACCGAGACGGGTGACGAACGACCGAGACGGGTGACGAACGACCGAGACGGGTGACGAACGACCGAGACGGGTGACGAACGACCGAGACGGGTGACGAACGACCGAGACGGGTGACCAACGACCGAGACGGGTGACGAAAGACCGAGACGGGTGACCAACGACCGAGACGGGTGACGAAAGACCGAGACGCGGGACAACCTGAGGAAATGGTCTTAGACTGGAGAATGCATGACCGGACAACCAGAGGACATGGTCTTAGACTGGAGAATGCATGACCGGACAACCAGAGGACATGGTCTTAGACTGGAGAATGCATGACCTGACAACCAGAGGACATGGTCTTAGACTGGAAAAAGCATGACCGGACAACCCGAGGGACCGATACCCGTCTAGAACGACCGAGACGCGAGGCGAACGACCGAGACCCGTCTAGAACGACCGAGACGCGAGGTGAACGACCGAGACCCGTCTAGAAAGACCGAGACCCGTCTTGAACGACCGAGACCCGTCTAGAACGACCGAGACGCGAGACCAACGACCGAGACGGGTGACGAACGACCGAGACGGGTGACGAACGACCGAGACGGGAGACCAACGACCGAGACGGGTGACCAACGACCGAGACGGGTGACCAACGACCGAGACGGGTGACCAACGACCGAGACGGGTGACCAACGACCGAGACGGGTGACCAACGACCGAGACGGGTGACGAACGACGAGACGGGTTACCAACGACCGAGACGGGTGACGAAAGACCGAGACGCGGGACAACCTGAGGAAATGGTCTTAGACTGGAGAATGCATGACCGGACAACCAGAGGACATGGTCTTAGACTGGAGAATGCATGACCGGACAACCAGAGGACATGGTCTTAGACTGGAGAATGCATGACCTGACAACCAGAGGACATGGTCTTAGACTGGAAAAAGCATGACCGGACAACCCGAGGGACCAATACCCGTCTAGAACGACCGAGACGCGAGGCGAACGACCGAGACCCGTCTAGAACGACCGAGACGCGAGGCGAACGACCGAGACCCGTCTAGAACGACCGAGACGCGAGGTGAACGACCGAGACCCGTCTAGAACGACCGAGACCCGTCGAGAACGACCGAGACGCAAGGCGAACGACCGAGACCCGTCTAGAACGACCGAGACGCGAGGCGAACGACCGAGACCCGTCTAGAACGACCGAGACGCGAGGCGAACGACCGAGACCCGTCGTGAACGACCGAGACCCGTCGTGAACGACCGAGACGCGAGGCGAACGACCGAGACCCGTCGACAACGACCGAGACGCGAGACCAACGACTGAGACCCGTCTAGAACGACCGAGACGCGAGACGAACGACCGAGACGGGTGACGAACGACCGAGACGGGTGACGAACGACCGAGACGGGTGACCAACGACCGAGACGGGTGACCAACGACCGAGACGGGTGACGAACGACCGAGACGGGTGACGAACGACCGAGACGGGTGACGAACGACCGAGACGGGTGACGAACGACCGAGACGGGTGACCAACGACCGAGACGGGTGACCAACGACCGAGACGGGTGACCAACGACCGAGACGGGTGACCAACGACCGAGACGGGTGACCAACGACCGAGACGGGTGACCAACGACCGAGACGGGTGACGAACGACCGAGACGGGTGACCAACGACCGAGACGGGTGACGAACGACGAGACGGGTTACCAACGACCGAGACGGGTGACGAAAGACCGAGACGCGGGACAACCTGAGGAAATGGTCTTAGACTGGAGAATGCATGACCGGACAACCAGAGGACATGGTCTTAGACTGGAGAATGCATGACCGGACAACCAGAGGACATGGTCTTAGACTGGAGAATGCATGACCGGACAACCAGAGGACATGGTCTTAGACTGGAAAAAGCATGACCTGACAACCCGAGGGACCGATACCCGTCTAGAACGACCGAGACCCGTCTAGAACGACCGAAACGCGAGGCGAACGACCGAGACCCGTCGACAACGACCGAGACGCGAGACCAACGACCGAGACCCATCTAGAACGACCGAGACGCGAGGCGAACGACCGAGACCCGTCTTGAACGACCGAGACCCGTCTAGAACGACCGAGACGCGAGGCGAACGACCGAGACCCGTCGACAACGACCGAGACGCGAGACCAATGACCGAGACCCGTCTAGAACGACCGAGACGCGAGACCAACGACCGAGACGGGTGACGAACGACCGAGACGGGTGACGAACGACCGAGACGGGTGACCAACGACCGAGACGGGTGACCAACGACCGAGACGGGTGACGAACGACCGGGACGGGTGACCAACGACCGAGACGGGTGACCAACGACCGAGACGGGTGACCAACGACCGAGACGGGTGACCAACGACCGAGACGGGTGACGAACGACCGAGACGGGTGACGAACGACCGAGACGGGTGACGAACGACCGAGACGGGTGACGAACGACCGAGACGCGGGACAACGTGAGGAAATGGTCTTAGACTGGAGAAGGCATGACCGGACAACCAGAGGACATGGTCTTAGACTGGAGAATGCATGACCGGACAACCAGAGGACATGGTCTTAGACTGGAGAATGCATGACCTGACAACCAGAGGACATGGTCTTAGACTGGAAAAAGCATGACCGGACAACCCGAGGGACCAATACCCGTCTAGAACGACCGAGACGCGAGGCGAACGACCGAGACCCGTCTAGAACGACCGAGACGCGAGGCGAACGACCGAGACCCGTCTAGAACGACCGAGACGCGAGGTGAACGACCGAGACCCGTCTAGAACGACCGAGACCCGTCTAGAACGACCGAGACGCGAGGCGAACGACCGAGACCCGTCTAGAACGACCGAGACGCGAGGTGAACGACCGAGACCCGTCTAGAACGACCGAGACGCGAGGCGAACGACCGAGACCCGTCTAGAACGACCGAGACGCGAGGCGAACGACCGAGACCCGTCTAGAACGACCGAGACGCGAGGCGAACGACCGAGACCCGTCTTGAACGACCGAGACACGTCTAGAACGACCGAAACGCGAGGCGAACGACCGAGACCCGTCGACAATGACCGAGACGCGAGACCAACGACCGAGACCCGTCTAGAACGACCGAGACGCGAGGCGAACGACCGAGACCCGTCTTGAACGACCGAGACCCGTCTAGAACGACCGAGACGCGAGGCGAACGACCGAAACCCGTCGACAACGACCGAGACGCGAGACCAACGACCGAGACCCGTCTAGAACGACCGAGACGCGAGACCAACGACCGAGACGGGTGACGAACGACCGAGACGGGTGACGAACGACCGAGACGGGTGACGAACGACCGAGACGGGTGACCAACGACCGAGACGGGTGACGAACGACCGAGACGGGTGACGAACGACCGAGACGGGTGACGAACGACCGAGACGGGTGACCAACGACCGAGACGGGTGACGAACGACCGAGACGGGTGACCAACGACCGAGACGGGTGACCAACGACCGAGACGGGTGACCAACGACCGAGACGGGTGACCAACGACCGAGACGGGTGACCAACGACCGAGACGGGTGACCAACGACCGAGACGGGTGACGAACGACGAGACGGGTTACCAACGACCGAGACGGGTGATGAAAGACCGAGACGCGGGACAACCTGAGGAAATGGTCTTAGACTGGAGATAGCATGACCGGACAACCAGAGGACATGGTCTTAGACTGGAGAATGCATGACCGGACAACCAGAGGACATGGTCTTAGACTGGAGAATGCATGACCGGACAACCAGAGGACATGGTCTTAGACTGGAGAATGCATGACCTGACAACCAGAGGACATGGTCTTAGACTGGAAAAAGCATGACCGGACAACCCGAGGGACCGATACCCGTCTAGAACGACCGAGTCGCGAGGCGAACGACCGAGACCCGTCTAGAACGACCGAGACGCGAGGCGAACGACCGAGACCCGTCTAGAACGACCGAGACGCGAGGTGAACGACCGAGACCCGTCTAGAACGACCGAGACCCGTCGAGAACGACCGAGACGCGAGGCGAACGACCGAGACCCGTCTAGAACGACCGAGACGCGAGGTGAACGTCCGAGACCCGTCTAGAACGACCGAGACCCGTCGAGAACGACTGAGACGCGAGGCGAACGACCGAGACCCGTCGACAACGACCGAGACGCGAGACCAACGACCGAGACCCGTCTAGAACGACCGAGACCCGTCGACAACGACCGAAACCCGTCTAGAACGACAGAGACGCGAGGCGAACGACCGAGAGGACATGGTCTTAGACTGGAGAATGCATGACCGGACAACCAGACGACATGGTCTTAGACTGGAGAATGCATGACCTGACAACCAGAGGACATGGTCTTAGACTGGAAAAAGCATGACCGGACAACCCGAGGGACCGATACCCGTCTAGAACGACCGAGACGCGAGGCGAACGACCGAGACCCGTCTAGAACGACCGAGACGCGAGGCGAACGACCGAGACCCGTCTAGAACGACCGAGACGCGAGGCGAACGACCGAGACCCGTCTAGAACGACCGAGACGCGAGGTGAACGACCGAGACCCGTCTAGAACGACCGAGACCCGTCGAGAACGACCGAGACGCGAGGCGAACGACCGAGACCCGTCTAGAACGACCGAGACGCGAGGCGAACGACCGAGACCCGTCTTGAACGACCGAGACCCGTCTAGAACGACCGAGACGCGAGGCGAACGACCGAGACCCGTCGACAACGACCGAGACGCGAGACCAACGACTGAGACCCGTCTAGAACGACCGAGACGCGAGACGAACGACCGAGACGGGTGACGAACGACCGAGACGGGTGACGAACGACCGAGACGGGTGACGAACGACCGAGACGGGTGACGAACGACCGAGACGGGTGACGAACGACCGAGACGGGTGACGAACGACCGAGACGGGTGACCAACGACCGAGACGGGTGACGAACGACCGAGACGGGTGACGAACGACCGAGACGGGTGACCAACGACCGAGACGGGTGACGAACGACCGAGACGGGTGACGAACGACCGAGACGGGTGACCAACGACCGAGACGGGTGACCAACGACCGAGACGGGTGACCAACGACCGAGACGGGTGACGAACGACCGAGACGGCTGACCAACGACCGAGACGGGTGACGAACGACGAGACGGGTTACCAACGACCGAGACGGGTGACGAAAGACCGAGACGCGGGACAACCTGAGGAAATGGTCTTAGACTGGAGAATGCATGACCGGACAACCAGAGGACATGGTCTTAGACTGGAGAATGCATGACCGGACAACCAGAGGACATGGTCTTAGACTGGAGAATGCATGACCTGACAACCAGAGGACATGGTCTTAGACTGGAAAAAGCATGACCGGACAACCCGAGGGACCGATACCCGTCTAGAACGACCGAGACGCGAGGCGAACGACCGAGACCCGTCTAGAACGACCGAGACGCGAGGTGAACGACCGAGACCCGTCTAGAACGACCGAGACGCGAGGCGAACGACCGAGACCCGTCTAGAACGACCGAGACGCGAGGCGAACGACCGAGACCCGTCGACAACGACCGAGACGCGAGACCAACGACCGAGACCCGTCTAGAACGACCGAGACCCGTCGACAACGACCGAAACCCGTCTAGAACGACCGAGACGCGAGGCGAACGACCGAGAGGACATGGTCTTAGACTGGAGAATGCATGACCGGACAACCAGAGGACATGGTCTTAGACTGGAGAATGCATGACCTGACAACCAGAGGACATGGTCTTAGACTGGAAAAAGCATGACCGGACAACCCGAGGGACCGATACCCGTCTAGAACGACCGAGACGCGAGGCGAACGACCGAGACCCGTCTAGAACGACCGAGACGCGAGGCGAACGACCGAGACCCGTCTAGAACGACCGAGACGCGAGGCGAACGACCGAGACCCGTCTAGAACGACCGAGACGCGAGGTGAACGACCGAGACCCGTCTAGAACGACCGAGACCCGTCGAGAACGACCGAGACGCGAGGCGAACGACCGAGACCCGTCTAGAACGACCGAGACGCGAGGCGAACGACCGAGACCCGTCTTGAACGACCGAGACCCGTCTAGAACGACCGAGACGCGAGGCGAACGACCGAGACCCGTCGACAACGACCGAGACGCGAGACCAACGACTGAGACCCGTCTAGAACGACCGAGACGCGAGACGAACGACCGAGACGGGTGACGAACGACCGAGACGGGTGACGAACGACCGAGACGGGTGACGAACGACCGAGACGGGTGACGAACGACCGAGACGGGTGACGAACGACCGAGACGGGTGACGAACGACCGAGACGGGTGACCAACGACCGAGACGGGTGACCAACGACCGAGACGGGTGACGAACGACCGAGACGGGTGACCAACGACCGAGACGGGTGACCAACGACCGAGACGGGTGACGAACGACCGAGACGGGTGACCAACGACCGAGACGGGTGACCAACGACCGAGACGGGTGACCAACGACCGAGACGGGTGACGAACGACCGAGACGGCTGACCAACGACCGAGACGGGTGACGAACGACGAGACGGGTTACCAACGACCGAGACGGGTGACGAAAGACCGAGACGCGGGACAACCTGAGGAAATGGTCTTAGACTGGAGAATGCATGACCGGACAACCAGAGGACATGGTCTTAGACTGGAGAATGCATGACCGGACAACCAGAGGACATGGTCTTAGACTGGAGAATGCATGACCTGACAACCAGAGGACATGGTCTTAGACTGGAAAAAGCATGACCGGACAACCCGAGGGACCGATACCCGTCTAGAACGACCGAGACGCGAGGCGAACGACCGAGACCCGTCTAGAACGACCGAGACGCGAGGCGAACGACCGAGACCCGTCTAGAACGACCGAGACGCCAGGTGAACGACCGAGACCCGTCTAGAACGACCGAGACGCGAGGTGAACGACCGAGACCCGTCTAGAACGACCGAGACCCGTCGAGAACGACCGAGACGCGAGGCGAACGACCGAGACCCGTCTAGAACGACCGAGACGCGAGGCGAACGACCGAGACCCGTCTTGAACGACCGAGACCCGTCTAGAACGACCGAGACGCGAGGCGAACGACCGAGACCCGTCGACAACGACCGAGACGCGAGACCAACGACTGAGACCCGTCTAGAACGACCGAGACGCGAGACGAACGACCGAGACGGGTGACGAACGACCGAGACGGGTGACGAACGACCGAGACGGGTGACGAACGACCGAGACGGGTGACGAACGACCGAGACGGGTGACGAACGACCGAGACGGGTGACCAACGACCGAGACGGGTGACCAACGACTGAGACGGGTGACCAACGACCGAGACGGGTGACGAACGACCGAGACGGGTGACCAACGACCGAGACGGGTGACGAACGACCGAGACGGGTGACGAACGACCGAGACGGGTGACCAACGACCGAGACGGGTGACCAACGACCGAGACGGGTGACCAACGACCGAGACGGGTGACGAACGACCGAGACGGCTGACCAACGACCGAGACGGGTGACGAACGACGAGACGGGTTACCAACGACCGAGACGGGTGACGAAAGACCGAGGACATGGTCTTAGACTGGAAAAAGCATGACCGGACAACCCGAGGGACCGATACCCGTCTAGAACGACCGAGACGCGAGGCGAACGACCGAGACCCGTCTAGAACGACCGAGACGCGAGGCGAACGACCGAGACCCGTCTAGAACGACCGAGACGCCAGGTGAACGACCGAGACCCGTCTAGAACGACCGAGACCCGTCGAGAACGACCGAGACGCGAGGCGAACGACCGAGACCCGTCTAGAACGACCGAGACGCGAGGCGAACGACCGAGACGTGAGGCGAACGACCGAATCCCGTCGAGAACGATCGAGACGTGAGACCAACAACCGATGCACGTCGAGACGCGACACAAAGACTGAGACCCGTCGAGAACGAGAGGCGTCTTGGTCGTTCAAGACGACCAACTGAGACACAACATACTTTTGATGATTAAGAATTGTCCCACAAAAATATTTGCTACAATGGACATATCTATAATAATTTCATTTGAAATACATAAATTCTCTAACATAATTTATGCTCTCTTAATTTAAATCTTTTGAATACAAAAACTGACAATTTTTTAGCTTAATGTCCTTTTCTGATTGCAATATACTCCTTAGCTTCAAGATATTAGCGTTTTGTCTGAACTTAATGACTATTTCTTTTATACTCTAAGCAACATTTTTACATGCATTTTCATTATCATAAAATCATTGTACCGCCAATGTAATTAATTAAATCCATTTGGCAAAGATTTACTGTTAAAGTTAAAAGCCAACAAAATATTTGACTTTGACAATAAAATACTTAGTACTGATTTAATTAAGTTGCATATTTTCGGAAATATACATTTGCAGATACATTAAACTCATTGTTTATTAATTAGCTAGATAATCAAATCATGAATATTGGTTAAAATAA
This sequence comes from Lutraria lutraria, assembly GCA_964023205.1. NCBI lineage: Eukaryota > Metazoa > Mollusca > Bivalvia > Venerida > Mactridae > Lutraria > Lutraria lutraria. Next base: position 35,628,642 of record OZ026836.1, read on the forward strand.
AACTAACACAAATAAAACCAGTTCTACAGTAATTATTTTATTGATTAAGGTCCGAGTTCATTTCCAGTCATCAGCCCTCTTCTTCTTGAGTGTATTTTTTATGTAAAGTTTCTATGATCAACGTGTTTTATATAAATTACATCATAATAAATTCTTAGTTTTTGAAGTAAAATTCTAAAGTGATATAAAGTGATATTCTGAAAAGAATATGTTTAATTCAGACTCCCTGTCTGACTCAGAGAAAGATACAACTGAAATGAACTGTATTGTGCAATATAATTTATCTAAATAAAACAAAAAAAAGATTAAAAAAGAAAAAAATCTTTTAAAAAATATGCAATCTGGAATTGAACTCGTGCCTGTTGGCTCACAGAGAATATGTACGTTCTAGTTCTACGTAGAACTAGAACGTACATATTCTCTGTGAGCATAATGCTTTTAGTAAGCGTCGCTGGCGCAGTGGGTATACCCACTGCGCCAGCGACGCTTACTAAAAGCATTATGCTAAATTAGTATCATTGTGTGTATTTCATCTTGCAACAAAATAAGTATTTCCTTCTTGTTACCAAAATAATGCAGTAAATGATTATCAGAAAACATACATCTAATACATACATCTAATAAGAAATTGGCCAAGCAAGATGGCCGCCAAGGGAGGTAAATATTGTACATGTGGGAACTATGTATAGCAGGAAAAATTCATGTGAAATTACAATATAATCAAAGGTACATTAGTGCAGTTTCTATTGCATCAATCAAATACAAGAGACAAGGACTTAAATACATGTATGCATGTATATAAGTCCTTGCAAGAGAGTACAAATTACAAACAATTAATTTAGAATATCATGGTCTCTGAGTCCAAAAGTACAAAATGTACCAATAAAGATTCAAGTGTCTGATTAACACACCAGGGCCAGTACTCAAGTTTTCGCAATCCTTAATGTTTATGTAAGTTTTATGAAATGGATGTACTCACAGGTCCAAAGCATCTGAGAATTCTTCTTCATCATTCTTCGTCCAATATAGTGTAGCCTACAGGTACTCAAATTGGCGATTGTCTTGTAATTCAGCCAAACAACTATAGGGTCCAAAGGTATTTATACCCAGATTAACTCCCAATTTTAAATCTGCAAATAAAAACCAAATGTAAGTACATGTACAGTCTGAAGTGACAAAAAACGAAAAGTGACAATTGTTATGAAACCTGCAGAGCGGCCCTCTGTAGAGCAACAACCTCTCTATAACAACACCTTCAAAATTTCCCTAAGTTGATTTTTACTATAAATTTGACCTCTGTAGAGCAACAACCTCTAAACAAAAAAAAATATTTGCAGCTCCCACAAGTTGTTGATCTACAGAGATTGTTCACACAGTTCTCCTAAGCATCATTCCTGGAAGGAACCAGTACTAGACTCCCATCTAATGTCATGTGTACAATTAAACTTAATCCAACAATAAACAGATATATAATTCAGGTTGAGAAAACAAGACCATATCTCAGGTATATCAAAGAAAATCAATAGCAAGAAAGATTCACATAAGGCCAGTACTCAAGTTTTCGCAATCCTTAATGTTTATGTAAGTTTTATGAAATGGATGTACTCACAGGTCCAAAGCATCTGAGAATTCTTCTTCATCATTCTTCGTCCAATATAGTGTAGCCTTGTAATTGACAGCCAAACAACTATAGGGTCCAAAGGTATTTATACCCAGATTAACTCCCAATTTTAAATCTGCAAATAAAAACCAAATGTAAGTACATGTACAGTCTGAAGTGACAAAAAAAACGAAAAGTGACAATTGTTATGAAACCTGCAGAGCGGCCCTCTGTAGAGCAACAACCTCTCTATAATATATCAGTTTCTAATGCACCAATCAAATACAAGAGGGTACAAATTACAAGCAATTAATTTGAATATCATGGTCTCAGAGTCCAAAAGTACCACCAAAGATTCAAGTTTTTGATTAACACACTAGGGCCAGTACTCAAGTTTTCACAATACTTAATGTTTATGTAAGTTTTATGAAATAGATGTACTCACAGGTCCAAAGCATCTGAGAATTCTTCTTCATCATTCTTCTTCCGTTATAGTACAGGTATTGCCTTGTAATTCAGCCAAACAACTAGGGTCCAAAGGTATAAATATCCAGATTAACCTTCAATTCTAAATCTGCAATTAAAACCAATTATAAGTACAAGTACAGTCTGAAGTGACAAAAAAGAGAGGTTTGCACACAAAAAATATGGAACTTATTAAAACACAGCATTTAGATAAAAATATTTCATCAATTTGTTTACAAGTCAATGTTTTCATCCATATAACCAAAACATTATGTGACACCAATTGTTATGAAACCTGCAGGATGAAAACAAACACCGAGTCGAGTAAACCAGGGATGCTATATGTAATATAGTATCCCTGAGTAAACCAAGGACTTTTAAGTCCTTGATTCAACCTAAATATTTAAGAACAGCAATAGAGCAATGAAATTAGGCAAGTAATTTGTTCTTAGCCATACTTTGGTAAATCTGTATTGTAAAATGTGTACTAAAGAAGTATAGTAATTGTAAGTTTAAACAGAAACATCAAAAACTACCTGCATTACAAATCCCATATCCTTATAACACATTGAAATAAACAGACAAAACACAACTTACCGGTAGATGTACTTTGACCCCTCTGTTGACCAACAAATATATGGGTGTTTACATTACTCATCAATAAAAGTCTATGTTACAACTATGATTGAAATTACAAAACCTTGAACAGCAAGTGTGACTTTTTCAATAGAAAATAATTACCTGCTAAACACAAGTTGAACCTTACACCCTCCAGATTAATACTTTACAGTTACTGTCATTGTTAGCTATCAACACTTATTTTCTAAATATAAACAAGTAAAGAATCATCATAATGGAGAAATCACTCAATTAAATAGCACATTATCACATGAATCTTAATCTGCATAAAATTAAGAATAAATTGCAGATACCAAATATGAATATATTCCACCTCACAGAATCCATTTGATAAATAACAAGACTTATTGTTTATTCATTTTAATTCTGAACAGTAAGTAGTCAATGTTTCTTGGAGAAAGATACAATGAAATATGTATTTACAAAATCCTATAAAGCATGAGCATTTTTAGCCTAATATCATTAAGGTCTTAATTATATATGTATATAAGTCTTTGATATCATCAGGTTATAAACAAACAGGCAAATTAAGACTCGTTTAATCGCTCATTAGAAAAGACCTTTAGCAGTGTTTTTGCTCTCTTCATTAGGAAAAGGCCTTCAGCCTGTTGATTTTGGGCAGAATTATCACTAAAACTGCATAATTTATAATTATGCCAAGTTTCATCAACTTAGCTTGAATACCATCATGAATTTGCAGCCATATGTTTTGACTTTCTGCTACTATAAAGCAATAACCATAATTTTTACCTGAGGGAAAAACAAAATGATGTGCATAATCTCCACATTGATGCCAATTCACATACTTTCATTAACCTTGCTTAAAATAGTGTTTAATTAATGGCGGGATCCAATTTGAAGCAGACAGACTGAAAGACAGACAAACAGACAAACGTAAATAATAATTAAATAATTATTATTATGTGTAAACATTGCTAGGGGGCTATAATCAAAGCGCTGATAGCACTGGAAGAACAGAGTTTGATCCTGAAGTAAGACAGTTGTATTATCAGCAACAGAGTGCCACACACACACAGCCACGATCGCGGTCCAGTGGTTAATGCAATACTGTTATAACAAGGGGGGTAAAGTGACCTATGGGGGGAAGCAATGGCCCAGGTCAATGAGTTTTTCCCCAGGAAAGACTGCTACACCATTTCATCAAACATGGTAGAGGTCCACTAGACAATAATACATCCCAAATATCTAAGCTCTAGGAATTGTTGATTCTAACAAGAAGATATTTTCAATTTTCCAATTTAAACATATATAAAATCAAGTAAACCCTGGGCAGAGCCAATTTTAACACTGGGGCTACAATTTGAACAATCTTGGTAGAGGTCCACATGACAATGATACACACCAAATATCTAAGATCTAGGGGTTATAGTTTCTGATAGGAAGATTTTTTCAATTTTCCTATATTATTTTATGTAAAACTAGAGCTATCATTTAAGGTGATCAATACTCCAGATGCCGCCTTGACACAGTCATTGTTACATTTTACAGAAGGAAATATAAAACGTTCTCATTTTTTTAATACCTGCAAATACATGTAATTGTTGAAAATGCCCTGACAAATTTCTAAATATACATTATCAAAAAAAAAAAACTGGCCATATAACTCATTAAAACTGACTTGGACAAAACCTATTATGAACATGCACAACCTGGCAAACTACTAATTATCTGACTTCCGTGAACTTTCACTGAATTCCTGCAAGTAGTTGCTGAGAAATAGTTTGGAAAAATTTACCTATCATATAAACACTGTATGAAAAACAAAGGGTCACAACTCAGTGAAAATTAATCCAAACAAAACCTGGTTATAATATTGCATGCATATATTAATTTGTAACTTGGCTTACTTTTTATCACTGCTGTGAAGTTTTATTGAATTTCTATGAGATGTTGCTGAGAAATTATATATACACTGTATAAAAACAACAAAGGAACATAACTCAGTAAAAATTCAACCAAACAAAACAAGCTTACTGCATGCACAACTAGGCACTCTACTTATCACTTCTGTGAAACCTCATTGTATTCCTGCTGGTAGTTAATGAGAAATAGTCTGGACAGATTTGCCTATTGTATGTACTGTATGAAAAACAAAGGGCCATAACTCGGTAAAAATTAACCAAAACAAAACCATGAAAATTACAGCATAGACAAGGTTTTCCTATGATTTGACCTTGTGACCTAGTTTTTGACCCCAGATGACCTATGTTCGAATTTGTCTTATATATCATTAAGACAAACATTCTGACAAGGTTTGATGAAGATACAATCAAAATCTGACATCTACAGTGTTAATAGCTTTTTCCTAAAATTTGACCTCATGACCTAGTTTTTTTACCCTAGGTGATCTTTATTAAGACGAACAATCTGACACTTAGGTTTGGCCAAGATCCAATTAAATCCATGACATTTAGAGCTTTTACAAGATCTTTACCTAAGATTTGGCCAGGTGAGCCATGTTCAACCTTGACCCACATATCATTGAGGCAAACATTCTGACAAGGTTTGGTGAAGATCCAATCAAAACTGTGGCATCTACAATGTTAACAAAGTTTTCCTTAGGTTTGACCTGGTGACCTAGTTATTGACCCCAGATGACCCATATTTGTACTTGACGGTTATATCAATAAGACAAACAATTTGACAAAGTTTGTTGAAGATCCAATCAAAACTGTGAAATCTACAATGTTAACATGGTTTTTCATAAGATTTGACCCAGCGGTCGACCCAAGATGACCAATGTTCGAACTCGTGTGTTAGTGATTACATACCCTAATCCGGTGTAAATCGAAAGAAAATGAAATTTGTTATCACTCACCACCGACGAATCATTCAATGGATCGATACCTAAGGCATTGTAACGATTCATTATTTGACGATTCAAATTCTCTTCGGCAAAATGACTACAAAAGGTGAAGGTTGCCACACCTCCCACCACACCTCCGATATTGACCAATCGTTGAGACTTACCTTCCCGGAACGGCACGAAAATGGTACGGCGGTTATACTTTGCGATTATTGATTATTATTAGTTTGGGGTGTATTGTGGCTTTCCATAGTAAAACAGTTGCTGAATAATCGTCTAGAACGACTGCTGTTACTTCCTGAAATGAGATGAAAAGCTATTTAGAACCCGAGCAATAATTTACGAGGAGTTTTACGCCTCTACCAAACACAATTGTGTACCGTCCGTAGCACATTCAATCCATTCGCACGACTTTCTCGTGTGTCCATTTGTATCACCCGTGAACATTTGTTGGTTTAGATACACTTGAAGTTACAATTTGTGTAAAACAGACCTGTGTAAGATTTGAACAAAACTGTGGCCATGTGACTCATAAAATTTGGTCATTTATACGATTGCGGGACAAGACGGCTGTCAATGTTTGATAAAACAGAATGTTTCTGATGTGAATTTGTTCCAAGATATGGACAGTTTTAGAATGTTGCGACAACAGTACGGACAGGTTTGTTATTTTGTAATATACTGTGATAAGCTTTAATTCACGTGACGGCTAAGCTTACTTATATTGTAATATACCATACAAGTATGGCGGTGCACGTGGTTTTTCTAATGAGTAATAAAATACTGTACAATAAAATGTCTCATGTTGTAAAGCAGTGCCGGGTCAGCTGTTTATTTCGGCCAATAGCAATTCATTGCTAATGTTTCATTATTAATCAGCCAGCCGACTATAAATACAATTTTGTATCTTGTATTGCATTTTTGTAAAAATGTTGTGGGGTGTATAAACATTGTTCTTTCTGCTTATTTTGACGGTACTGCAAGAATTATTTTTTCTGTATATTCATGAATATTTATCATTATTTAAATGAAATAATTCGCTTTTGTTGTGTGGTTAAACGTTCTAAATATGTGCAGGGTCACTCAAATAGAAGGGTCTGGAATCATGCTAGTCGTGCTGTCGATACTTATCAGAGTGCTTTGTTCACACGTGTATAGATAACACACAAATTTTCAATTTCCATTTAGTCACGAAACAAAGCATGAAACATCAGTGTAGCAATACTACGTGATTCTGACGTCACTAAATGCATCAAATCCAAGACGAAATTGTAAACATTTGCTCCGCTTAGAAAACGAAAATAACCATAAGTATTTTATTTCTTCGCCGAATTTTACGCCAGTCCAAGGGGAAAAATGTAAGTTTTCCACGAACTATAGGATCTCCATCAGTAGCTAAGCCGTTTTTTCTAGCACTCTGTAAAACCTGTGAATTCGTTTGTATGTGAGCGGACTACAGTGCCAAGCCATCCTATGTTCCTTGCATTATCTACTCTATGCAAGATGGAAGAGTCAAGTTTACATCACCCGGGAACACCGGAGTCTGTTTTGTACCAAAGAATACATATTGTAACAATGTATGGCGTTAATCTGACATTATTCCTTCAGTTTGGTAAATATGGCAACAGTTTAAAGCTGTTTTTAGATTTGGCTACAATGCCAAGCAACATGTCGCTCATTGTACACGTATGAAAATGCTATTTGTATCGTGCATTTAACTCTTTACTTGCGTTTACCATCAAAACATCTATTATACAAGGCCGGGCCCATATATTCAATCAGTTCCTGGTGCGCCGGCCATTATAAGTGATAAGATGAACGTAATCATTATTTTGTTCTTTCGCAATGCTGCATGCAGTTTCAAAATTTATTTGTGTATCTATTAGTCTCTGGAAGCCATACCACTTGTAGCGCACTGAGCATTTTTGAACTTCAAATCACTCGGAGCTTTAATTCAGTTTTTAAAGTTAATTGTTAAAAAATCAGAATGTCGCAATACGTACGAAGTAAGGTATACACGTGTGTTCTCAGTGTGCCAAAGTATTCCGTACTTCACACTATGACAGAGACTGACGACAGGAAGCCCTGTGACTAATAACCACAGCTATACCTAGTCCCACTTTTGATTGTTCTGGTATAAAATCTATAAGGGGATCATCCATTGTTTCCAAAGATACTTTTGTTTAATTTTGTATGACTGTTTGTCGTATCAAACTAAATGTGAAATGACTTTCAATCGTTGATCATGTTTTGGCTTAAGTTTGAAATGTCCTTCCATTCTCAGGGACACGGGACCATTTGCTTGCGTCTCTTGTTCATTTTATGTAAAATGGACAGAGTCATGAATGTCAACTATATTTTATATGACTTATTGTTTGCTTGTTTGTCAGTACAATGTACTTATAATTCGATATGAAATCATCCATAGCCGTTGTGAACATTTTTATTTGTTCCTTTGTTTGATTATTCACTCAAATTTAACTGTGATTATTAATTTTAGAATGTGATTACTAGTGTTATGCAAAAGTCATGCCGCTGTTCACTTTTTATAATATCCCCGCAAACGAAGTTTGAGCGGGGGCATTATTAGAGTCACTCTGTCGGTCAGTCGTTGGTCTGTCGGTCGGTCGTGCCGTCCGCATACAAGTTTGTGAGCGAACTTCTTCCACGTACTTTAAGCGATTGCAATAACACTTGAAATATGTTACCACCATGAAGTGTAGACATGCAAGACACAATTTTCATGCTCAGCGATTAACTCATAGCAGAGTTATGTCCCTTTGAACTTAGCCGTATAGTGTACTTACAGATTTTTAGTGTCAAAGTGGCGGCAGGGTATTAGTAACCTCTGTGACAAAGCTCTAGTTTGTTTTAATTAAAGATCTATAAACTAAGTCTATTCCATTTGAATATATACCATCCAAGGAAGGCACTTTCAATTTTGAAATTAGAAAATTCTAAATTCAGAAATTTAATTGACAAAAAAAGAATCACCAATATACTACTTTTTACACTAATTTTGACCCATCTATACAATTATTTTTTATGAAAAGCGATTTATAGCATTCCTACACATATTTCTATATCTGTATGAACCCAAAAGCAACAAAAACATATGCTTAACAATCTTTTTGATAACGTTGAAGTAAATCAGACCAAAAGTTTGTATGCCAAAGTTAGTCGAAACAAAAAGTCAGCAAAACTTTTATCAGAATAATTAGTATTTAGATAACATTTATTTTTTTTGTTCGCTATGTACTTTTCAATAATTTACTCATCTATGTTAAGACCGAATGTAGATGTAACTGGTACCTGTTGATGTCTTTACTGCAACATGGAACGGGAACCTACAGACTACATTTCAGAGTGAAATAATTTTGGACTACACAATATTTTTGAACGTAGATGTTATTAAATCAGGCAAAATACCGATTAAAAAAAGAATACAAAAATGTTGAACAGACTGTTATGAATCTTTAAATCTTTACCCCTGACATACCCTGGGCAATAGATTGAGTGATGTCTAACCTGGTGCTGAAAATGGTCAAAATATTATTCCGGGAATATTATTAGTAGGTCATTGCTTTATGTTAACAAAGCGTTGCTCAAGTAGTTAAAAAATTAACCTTAAGACGATTAACGTTCAAAATCATATATTGACCCCCTCCAGAAGTAAAAAATTGTTTTCACCCCTCCCAATTTAGAAGCAAAAAAAACAAATTTGAACATGTACATCCCCCAAATTAATTTCTTTATTTTGCTTCCTTGTGTGGTATATAGAATTAACTGGAATGGGCCATAACATGAAATATAAAAGTTTCGACTAATGTCGTCCATGTCAAGCGTTTAACAGCCGCTGTTAGCAATTTAGTTTCGTTCCGTCTGGCGGTCTCAAACCGACTTCCCTCCTGCTTGGCACATTTCACCTTTGTTTTCAGCCTCCGTCTAGCAGTGTAGGCAAATTTTAAAAACAGCTTTAAACTGTAGCCTGAAATTTTGTCTTGGAACTGTTGCCATATTTACCAAACTGAAGGAATAATGTCAGATTAACGCCATACATTGTTACAATGTGTATTTTGTTTTGGTATAAAACAGACTCCGGTGTTCCTGGTTGATGTAAACTTGACTCTTCAATCATGCATGGAGTAGATAATGCAAGAAACATAAGATGGCTTGGTACTGTAGTCCGCTCACATACAAACGAATTTCAAGGTTTCACAGGGTGCTAGAAAAAACGGCTTAGCTACTGATGGTGATCCTATAGTTCGTGGAAAACTTACATTTCTCCCCTTAGACTGGCGTATGTTTCATAAAATTCGGTGAAGAAATAAAATACTTATGGTTATTTTCGTTTTCTAAGCGGAGCAAATGTTTACAATTTCGTCTTGGATTTGATGCATTCAGTGATGTCAGAATCACGTGGTATTGCTACACTGAACATGGGACGCCGAAAAATTGATTTTACTAAAATGAGTTGCAAGCATTTTAGCGGGAGATGATTATTAAAGACGGAATTATTTACGAAAATACCATGTACTAAACCCATAACGACTGGTCAAAATGGCGACTTCATCAAAAAGGCTCAAATTAATGTATCATTATTATTTAGGAAAAATATGAAAAAAAGATCTGCATGAGGCACATTAACAATCTTTGAAAACATAAACATTAGTCCTGACTACATCACAATATGATCTAAGAAGGTTATATTTGCTTACGAAAAATGCAGACGTTTTGCGACAACTGTTTTGATCTAGGTTAACGAGTTTTCGTCCATTTATGTACCATCGGATTTCAACATAAATGAATGGATTTTATCCCTAGAAATTGGTCCAATTGAAGAAGATACTTTTCATGAAGCTGTGTACCTATGAAATGTTTAGTAATTTAAATCATGATTTTATCTATTTGAAGAAGCGTTTTTTACTGCTTTACAACAGCGATCATTGATCACGTAATCAATACCCGCGACCCTTTAATTTTCGGAGTCCAGACCATTCATTTGAAAGACCCTGATATGTGTGAGCTCAAACCCATCTGATGACCAATGAACGTAAGAATGGAAGTATAATAATACAAACACCAACTAGAACTCCTAAGAATTTTGTCTGACAATGATTCACGGTGAATGATAATGGATGACACAAGACTGTGTTACAACAAACATGACATATTCATATAAAGTGCAACTTGTCCAAGGCAATAACCTTTTGCCGGGGAGTAGCAAAATTAGGTTGTTGTTGAAAGGTTGTTGCTCTAGAGATATTAAATTAGTAGTTAAATCGTGCAGTAGGAAAAAATCATACTGTCATTGAAGAGAGGTTGTTGCTCAAGAAAGGGCCGTTCTGGAGAGATTGTACTGTATACATGTACAGTAAGGAATGCGACTACTATTTAGTGATTCAATTTATTCACAGATCTGTGTGACCACAAGCTGTTACGCTGCATGGCCTGACTCGTTCTCGATGATTGCCGTTAAATGTGAGAGATTTCAGAGAGGTAATTCTTATTTTAATGCTATTAAGTCGGTCAGTGCGTACTGCATAATATTATATTTGTGAGTTATTTACGAAAAGGGTCACTAATTGGTCATACCATATGTGTAAGTAAATAACAAATACAGCATTATTATCATTATTAAATGTTCTTTACGAATAGAGTTACTTATTATAATTGTACGATATTCAGGATCAGATTCACCTTGTTATTATTATATTTGTAAGTTATTTACGAATATGGTCACTTTAGAGAATTAACCTGTCTGCATGACACTTTACCTAAACAGGGACTTCGTGTAAATATTCAATAGTTTCTTGAATTCAAACTACGTCTATCTGACTCCGCCTTTAAATAAACAAGAGGGTCAAGATGACAATCATTATTTGTTCATTAAAACATCGTTAAAAACGGCCTGTGTCATGAGGTATGTTGATATCAAGGTTTTCCTGTGGTTTGTCAAGGTGACCTAGTGTCTGACCCATAGATGACGCATGTCCGAACTTGTCCAACATATCATTATGAAGACAAACATTCTAACAATGTTTGGTGAAGATCCAATCAAAAGTTGACATCTGGAGTGTCAATAAGGTTTTCCTAAGATTTGACCTGGTGACCTAGTTTTTGACATCAGATGACCTATATTCGAACTTGTCCTCATTAAGACGAACCATCCGACAAGGTTTGGTGAAAATCCAATCAAAACAGTGACATCTAGAGCATTAACATGATTGTTACCTAAGGTATGACCTGAAATCTAGAGTTTTGACAAGGTTTACCAAGATTTGACTGTTTTTTTTTACACAAGATGACTCACGTTCGAACTTGTCCAAGATATTATAAAGACAAACATTCTGACAAGGTTTCATGAAGATCCAATCAAAACAGTAACTTCTAGAGTGTTCACAAAGTTTTCCAGTAATTTGCCCTGGAGACCTTAAGTTTTTGATCCCAGAATTGACCCATTATCACACCATCCAATCAAAACAGTGATTTCTAGAGTGTTCACAAGGTTTTCCTTCAATATGCCCTTGTGACCTAGTTTGACTGCAAATGACCCATTATTGAAGTCGCCCGAGAATTTGTCAATATTAACATTCTGACCCAGTTGACGCTGCACAACATCGGACACCAATTTAACCATGACAGATCACAAAATCTCACCCTGGGCACTTATTAGAGCTGAAAATCTATCTTTATAAATTCAGCATTTTACTAATATATATATACAAGTGTTAGGTTATCTTCCCTTCTGAAATAAGTGTATTAAACACGGTTTAAACGCAGTTTTAAACCGTGTTTTAAACCAAGCCATATTGGCAGTTGGTTTAAGTGCATCTTTTTAGCTTACCGCAAGAGCTCAAAAAAAAAAAACACAGAAAAAACACAGAATAAACACAGAAAAACTTACTTATTACTTTTTTTCTAATAAGTTGTTTCTTAGGGTTTTACAGTGTTTTTCCATAGTAAGTAGGTTTTTTCTGCATTTAACTGGTTTTTTTAAAGTGAGTTTTTCTGCATTTTTTGTAACTGCGTTTTAATGTGTCTTTTTCAGAAGTGAGTTTTTCTGCGCTTTTTGTAGTAAGTTGGTTTATCTGCGTTTTAAAAAGTGATTTTTTGTGCGTTTTTCTGTGCTTTTTGTAGTAAGTTGGGCCTAAATTAAAAATATGTTTGTTTGCCCTTTACCGACCCTGAATTTTAGAAGAGGGTCAGTAGGTAGGAAAAATATTTTATTTTATTTCTGAATTTGACCTTCACCTAGCATGAAAATAAACTTCTATCTAGAAGCATTCTGTAGTCATTTTATGTATTCTGCTACCATACTACCAGTTTGCTTTAATCAACATCATTTTACATGTACTCAGTGCCTTAACACACATTATTGTTTTCCTTTATTACTTCAAATGATGCCTACTTTAAATGTTTATTGAAAGCACTGAGTACATGTATATTTTCCCAAGTAGAAAAATAAAGTTTCCCAGATTTTGCAATAAAATGTTTTGACTCGGCATGATTTCGACGGGTCGGTCGGTAAAGGGCAAACAAACTTAATTTTAATTTAAGCCTTGGTTTTACTGCGTTTTAAGAAGTGAGTTTTTGTGCGTTTTTGTGCGCTTTTTGTAGTAAGTTGGTTTAACTGCGTTTTATGAAGTTTGTGCATATTTTGTAGTAAGTTGGTGAAACTGTGTTTTAATGTCATTTTCAGAAATGGGTTTTTGTGTTTTTATCTGTGCTTTCGAAAAGTGAGAGCTTGTGCGCCTTTTCTTTGTTAAAGTGGGTTTTTATGCATTTTTTTAGAAAGTCAGTTTATGTTGGTTTTTGTTTGTCTTTAGGACATAGAGGCAAGATGGCTTCAGTAAAACTGACCACCTCTTTTCTAGGTTGAAAGAATCAAATTAAAATGCATTTTGATTTTGAAATACACATGTAGGAGTGCTATATACCATATCAATCCTCAACCAAATTAGTCACTTATTTGTTGCATGCACTTTCGCCCAATGGCACCTTTCAACACTTTTCTAGAAAACAACCCAATGATCTCATCAGCTTGACCTTAAAATCTTCGATTAAAGACAAGCTTACATCCTTCTGCTAAATAATGGATTACCAAAACCGAACAATCAAAATTATTATAACAGTAATCACTTATTATGCTTACACAAATAAACATGATAACTTTTTGGTGACAAAAAATAATATTTAATGGAAAAAAAACAAACAGAGAAAATATGAAAATTCATTTAGGCAAACATGACAATGTCACTTGTCTGACGGCTCCTGTCATTTTTTCTTCAACATAACAGCTTACAGGTGTTTGAAATTTCTTAGAGGTCTGTGACTCCTGTTAATTAAGAAACATTTATTTAATTATGGTGTTCTATAAAGATGAAATAACAAATTATAATTCCATTGATAAGTGATGTTTAGTCTAAAGAAAAAATATATTTCTTCAGATTTAATGCCATGTTTAATATAATGTTAGTCATATTGTGGAGGGCAGTTAGTCCTAACCACCTTCCTAAAAAGAGTCCATAACTCATATGAAACTGTTTTATTTTAATGGGTATAAAAACTTGAGTTGTTACTTATTATGATACACCATTGTGTAATAATTATTAAATAAATCAATGAAATAATCCTTGAGTTATTGATCTGAAACCTGCATTAGGCTAAGATTTAAGTAAACAAGCTTACAGTCATATGCATGCCATACAAGTCCCCTGCCAGCATCATTGGAATATTAGCTTATATGTTTATTCAGCAGCATCTGTCTAGATTTTTTAATGATGATAAGTTTGTCTAAATGAACAAGTCAGCTTCCTATATAACTTTATAAGCCAATATAAAACAAAGTAACTTCCGGGCAGAGCAAATTTTGACCATAGGGCAATATTTTGAACAAACTCAGTAGAGAACCACTAGATATGCTACATCTGATATATCTAAGCTCTAAGACCAGTGGTTTCAAACGAGAAGAAATTTTTAATTATCCTATATGAAATAAACTCCTAGACAGAGGCCATAATATGAGCAAACTTGTTAGTGGTCCACTAGACAATGCTACTTATAAAATATCTTAGCTCTAGGCCCTGTGGTTTTGGACAAGAAGATTTTTTAATTTTTCTATATAAAATAAACTCTGGAGTCAGACCAGTTTTGACCCAAGGGCCATAATTTGAACAAACTTGTTAGAGGTAACAATAACAAAATATACCACACAAATACAACAACTTAACCCGTATGAGAATGCTGAAAATGGTGGGCGGCATGGCGGGCGGGCTTGCGGGCGTCAAACAGGCGCTGTCCAGTCAATAACTTAAGTTCTGATGGACCAATCTTGACCAAACTTGGTATGTATGATCCTTGAATGAAAACCTAGCCTGGGATTGTATTTGGGGTCTGTGGGATCAAGGTCAAGGTCACTGTTACAAAAAATAGAAAATCAGTGTCCGGTCAATAACTTAAGTTTGGAATGACCAATGTTAACTAAACTTGGTATTTAACATCCTTGAATGAAAACCTAGCTTGGGATTGTATTTGGGGTCTGTGGGATCAAGGTCAAGGTCACTGTTACTAAAAATAGAAAATCAGTTTCTGGTCAATAACTTAAGTAAGGATTGAGATATTGCGATGCAATTTTGTGTGTTGGTAGCTTACATCCAGTCCATGCTTTTGTATTGAATTAAGGGCCAGTAGGGTCAAGGTCACTGTTAATAAATATAGAAATCAGTTTCCAGTCAATTACTTAAGTTTGGAATGACTAATCTTGACTCAACTGGGTATTTAACAACCTTGCATGGAAGCTTAGCTTGGAATTGTATTTGGGGTCAGTTTGGTCATGCATGGTCACTGTTTCTAAAAATAGAAAATCAGTTTCTGCAGAATAACTTAATTAAGGATTTAGACATTGCGATGAAATTTTGTGTGGAGGTAGCTTACATAGAAACCAAGCTTGGGATTGCATTCTATGCCAGTAGGTTAAAGGTCTATCTTATTAGTAGCACTGAAAACTGAACTTGGAAAACCTGGTTTCGTGGCACTGCCGCGTTTCATTTGAATTGACGCAGGCACATAGAGGCTTACTACATATCACCATTGTGTACATGTAGTTTCATTGAGTTCCTTTATGTAGTTGCAGAGAAAACGTCCAGACAAATTTTGCCTTCAGATGCACATTCTGACTGACTGTCAAGCATAAATCCAATATAGCCCCCATATATTCCATATCTTGGGTTATAATAATAAAATACACATACCAAATGGGGTGGTCTGCTTCTAAAGGCTGCAGCACATTAGAATAGTGTCATTTCATTGTTGAGCTGGGTCTTCCTAAAATTAAGCATAGTTTACTACATTAAAGTGTGCACAGAAAAAAATTTTTTTTCAAAGATTATAAAATACCAATTAACCAGTATCATGCTATCCTATATAACATACTTCAATACCAGTTAAAATATTACTTGAAAAATAGACCTAAAGCTATATGACCATTTTTTAATTCAAGTTTTAACCAATTCAATCTGCAACTAGCTGAAATAAATTTGTAACTAAGTCACAATAACTAGAATATGAGATTAACAGCCACTTGCATGAATTTTGATAGACAAGCCCAAAGTTTAGCTAATTTTCTCCACATACTTGTGATTTTGTATGCGGACAGACTGACCAACAGCAGACCAGCTAACAGAGTGACTCCAATACACTGTTGGCCGAGTGGTTAGGGTGTCTGCCTTTGAAGCATAAGATTGAAGGTTCAAATCCCAGTAAGACAGTCAGCTAGTTAAATAATGGTTACAGTAAGCCCATCATAGCCAGACATCCAGCAAAAGAAGGGATTCGGGAGGTACTGTGCAAACATAAGACTGGTGTCTCAAAAGCCAACTTGGATGGCCCTTTGAACAGGGATGACAAAATAATAAACCAAACCTTAACCTTTTTAATGTCATTTGTGGGGGGTATAATAAAACTCACAATTACCAAGTGGGGTGGTCTGTTTAGGCCGCAGCATATCAGAATGGTCTTTTACATTGTTGTCGTCTTGCTTTGCCGTGCTGCTGGGGTTTGCTTGTGTCCTCAACTCATCTCTGACTCGGAGCTGGGTATACTGAAATTTAGTACATTTTACAACATTATGAATGATAAAATTCTAATTCCTTCAAAAATTATAAGAGTTAAGACACTATTTAGAGGTTTTAACCTTTAGTTTCTGCTATCCTTGTCTAACCCAATTGATGCTCTGTTGTGCTATAATTTACCAATGGACAAGATTGTAATAGGAGGAAGAAAATAATGCACCCGGTGCGGGACTCGAACCCACGGCCTCCTTGCAAGCAAGAAGCTAATGGGGCTGGTGAATAGCCCAGGCAATTTATGAATACAATATACCACACTACTACATGATGATAAGTTGACTTATTCACAATTGTGTATACTATGCAGTATGCATTATGCCCTTGCAAATATTCACACTACATATAGACAACATAAAATGATAAATTTGATACAGAGCAGTGAGAGCACAAATATTGACTTACTTGAAAGATCCACTTTGAAACCACCATAGACTCAATTGACTGTCTTGTTCATGGCCCCTCGATCAGCTTTGAAAATAAATAATTTGGAGATGTAGAGGAAAACGTATATCATTAAATTTTGACTTTCCAGAGAAAGGAAAAAACATACTAGTAACAGTTTAAGCTGCAATGTAATGCAAGCATCATCGTCAAAAGCAAAAGATATAACCTTGGTCATTTAAATACTTAATAAAACATTTTTAGCCTTCATGTTTTTATTCTTTGACTTATAATTGTACGAGGCTTACTAGGTGTAAGACAATCCACAAACTCATCTGCACTTTACAGAAACCTTGGCAGAATACCACTATATATTTTTTCGCAAAGTTAGTATCTTAAAATACTGGGGAAAACTCATAAAACTGAACGATTTTTCATTGACTTATAAATTGTATAGTGTTTTAAAATATGATGCTGAAAATAATGTTACATATGGGAAAATAATGGATAAGCATACATTTGTACTAATTAAACAAAGAATATTCGATAATTATCATCAGTCCTGGTATTCTGATATAAATAATTATCCCCGTCTACTAACAATAATAATAATAAAAAATCTATTTAAACATACTTTCATACGTGAGAAATATCTCGACTGCATACATGAAAGAAAACATTTTATAGCATTATCAAGATTTCGAGTATCTGCACATGAACTCCTAATAGAAACAGGCATGCACAGTAATATTCCACGAACACTGTTGAAGTTGAACGTCTATGTAAATCGTGTAACATGTCAAAAATAGAATCAGAATTTCATATTTGCTAGTTTGCCCAAAATAAAGAGAATTAAGAAAAAAATATTTTAAACCTTATTACTGTCATTGGCCAAACCATAATGCATTTATTTCATTGCTGAATTCTACGTCCAAATTATCTATTAATAACTTTTCAAAATTGTATTTATTTTGCAAATAAAATCAGAATTTCTGTTTAAAACATTTCACATTTATCATATTACTATTATTTCATAACGCTGCGACCGTTTATCATCCGTTATTGTTTTAAGAGCCTTCAGAAAACAATGTTAGTCTTTCAGGTTTTCCATGTTTTTATCTTTCTGGTATATTTGATTATTTGTTTGATTATAAATTTATGTCAATAAAATGTATGTTATGTTATAATTGTACTAATCTAAGTCTGGACTCAGCACAAGATTAAAATCACCGCATGTAATAAAAGAGTCATTGTCACTTAGAGTGTCTATGATATCAATTTTTTTTTTAAAAATCAGGGTTGTCTACATTTGGCGCATAAATATTCACTAAAGTGAACTTGACATCACCAAACAATAATTGTAAAATTATAAAGTTTCCAGAAGTATCAGTTTTAATTGAATTGACTTTGATATTTAAATTTTTCTGGAATAAGATAGCTACACCCTTGGCGTTTGATTTTCCATGACTAAAATAACACTGGCCATTCCACTAAGAAAAACTACTTTTTTCATGATCCCTTATAAAATGTGTTTCTTGTGAACAAAGTATATCAGCTTTTTTGTCAGGAATAAGTAAAAAATATCACCTCTCTTTTTGCTATTATTTAAACCGCGACAATTGTAAGAGAAGATTTTAAGGTTACTCATCATAAACAGATATATTAGTACAAACATCATTATTTTTATTGTACATCAAATTATTTATTGTACACAGCATTATGTGTATTCAAACTATCTATTCATGGGCTGTTGACCTGTTTTAATGTTGTAAACATCAATACACGTATTGTTGTAAATAAAACAAGTTTGATACTGAAAATGTCTATCCCTGATGAATGCAGTTTGAGTCAAACATTGATATGTTTCAAATTACCTCCCTTTGAATTAAAATAAGAGCATAATTATTTACTGTTGCATTTTCTGTCAACTGTTTGCATAGATTGTTCATTTCTTGAACAAACTGTGTCAGCTCTAGTCCACTGCATATTATACCACTAATTTTATCAATGCACAGGACCTTTAGG
Source organism: Lutraria lutraria (assembly GCA_964023205.1). NCBI lineage: Eukaryota > Metazoa > Mollusca > Bivalvia > Venerida > Mactridae > Lutraria > Lutraria lutraria. The sequence goes on from OZ026836.1 coordinate 35,647,708, forward strand.
TGAATACACAGTCAACTAAAGTTGCGTCAATGGAAATCTTACCTAAAATATTTCTTTTTTGTTGAGTATACATTTATATAACATGCTTTGCACTTCTCAAACCCTGAAATATGACAGAAAATATATAACATGATTTGTACCCTATAAACAGAAATTTGCACTTTATAAACACTGAAATATGACAGAAATGTGTAACATGATTTGTACCTTATAAACAGAAACATGACAGAAATATTAACCTGGTTTGCGTTTTACAAACAGAAACCTGATAGAAAAATGTAATATGATATGCATATAACAAACAGAAACATGCATAGTGACCCTTTAATCTATTTCATTGAAATACATTTTATGAAACATTCGTATTACTAGTATATGATGTACAGAACCAGAGGCTGAATAAACGCTGACTAAACTTAGATGGACTTTTTTGGTGTAAAGGGAAACAGCCTAGAGATAAGAGGGGTGGCTTATTCTTCATGGAAATTACTTTCATTAGTTATTACATAACATTGCCAGACTGCTGTGCTCGACTCCGAGTCCCTCAGGATCTTGAGTTCAAGCCCTAGACCTAATTTTCTAAAATGTTTAGGTATGGTAATATTGGAGGTTTCATTCACTTACATAATCAATGACAGTTTATCATTTTGTGGTTACAGGTCACATGGAAATAAGAAACAGTCTTCAACTAGTGTTGTAAGCACAGTCCACTTCAAGCATAAGGCTATGATTGGGAGATTTTGGGTGAATCGTTCTGGACAATAAACTACCAACACAGTTTGATGCTAATTAGAACAAGAGTGACAGTCAGCAATATAAGACTATTCAAGGCTTCAAGGTAAAATTTTATTTAATGATTGTGTAGTACACAACATTCTTGTTCTTAGTCGATAGATTGGGCTGGTAACTTACTTAAATACTTATCCAGGATGTTACATACATTGTTTGTCCGTTACATACTTGATGAAGCACTTACATACTTGAAGACTTGCATACCATGTCTTACATCCTTAGCCAGGTACTTACATTCTTCTTTTATTCATTTGAAACTCAATAAGTCTGTTACATGGTCTGTTAGAAAATAACGTACTTAGTAAGGCAATTTTTGTATACTTAGTTACATCATTTCATATTTTTTAATATGTTACATAAAAAGTAAGGCACTTAAATATTTAGTCGTTTTCATACTTAGTAAGGTACTTTCATATTTTAGCTAGGCAATTACATTCCCAGTTAGGCACTTACTTATTTGGTCTGTTGCAAATTCAATTCAGCACTTTAATATAATGCCAGAGGCAATAATACTTATTTAGTCTGTTACATATTTGGTAAGAAATGTACTTAGTCAGTCTGTAAGCATAATTAGTCAGGGACTTGCATACAAAGTTAATCTGTTACATACTAAGTTCAGCACTAACATAGTCAGTTGCATACTAAGTCAGACATCTGTATACTTAGACAGATACTTACATACTAAGTTTTGTCTGTTCCATACTAAGTCAGTCACATAATAAGTCAAGCACTGTTATGTTTAGACAGATACTTACTTAGTCAGGTCCTTATATATGCTAAGTTAGTCTGTTACATCCTTTGTCAGGCACTCATCTAGTTATTCAGATATTTACATTATTAATCAGGCACTTATATATTTATTCAGATACTTAAATATTAAGCCAGGCACTAACATGTACATACTAGTTCAGATATTTAAATTAAGACAGGCACTTACATACTTATATCATATCAGGCACTTACATATTTATTCAGATACTTAGATACTAAGCCAGTAGGCTATGGGCTACTGGGCGAAACCCTCACCCCCCCCCACTGAAGCATTTTTGTAGACACCATTTTTTTGAAAGCTCAATGCCTGCTGATCATTTTTCCAGTGTCTACAGTCTGGGCGTTGGGGCGTTTGTGAACTACAGCATGCTAATTACCGTTACCGAAAAATACGTTTGACAATATTTGTTTTTGTTAGAAGTCTAATACAAGATATTTTCAATAATTCATCAATTTAAACAATTACTATGACCATGATAAGTTAGCAGCAGGGTTACTTGTCAATCAAATGCATGTTTTCTACTTTATAACACTATATATGTTCTGTAATTTACGTTACCCTGCGTTACCTTAAAATGACAAGGAAATGACAGTTGTATGTGTTCAATTAACACAAAAGCAGCCATAAACAAAGTTTTTATTCATATTAGGCAAATATTACCACATCTTCATGTTTTTCTTTCATTGAATGCTCGTTTGTGTCTTCATTTTACGTAAAAATATGTTACATATAAAATTGTACGTGTTACATGGAAATCTTTTATGTTACTGTGATCACATACTATGATCAAATAGGTATACAGTGATAGGTAATCATTATACATTCATTTATACCCATAACTGGAAAACATTTATAGTTACACATGTGGTAAAGTTTGACTGGCATAATAGTAGTTTACGTTTCATAACGTTACCTTTTGTATGATAAGTACTTAACATGCTTTCCAATGCATAAAACATTGATTTTCACATTATTTTTTAATTCATCACTGATTGTGTTTTACGTTACATGTTTTTTTAAATGATTGATAAACGTGTACCAACATTTCTATGAAACTGTTAAAAAATCATCAACAAAAGTATTCTAAGAATATGTATTTATGAAACAATCAAATTTACATCGACAGCAACAGTGCAATAAACATTATGCCATTGACACATACCAACATGTGTGTGTCATTTACGTTACCATTTGTTAAATGCTATTTTACTTAGTGCAATATTGTATGTTATGCAACATGTACGTTTGTCAGGTTTCATTAGCTGTACATATTATCATCAATATATTTTTCTTGTTCTGATGGCAAACGTTCACAAATTTCACACATCATCACCACTTTCTGTTTCATAGACAACATCGATCATACTAATGAGCTCAATGTCGTTTTATCATCAGTGTCTTCTGCATCGCTTACCTTTGGGACAATATTATCCTCGTACCAGTTATATTCCAGCATGTTGTCAGGACTTGATTTCCAACCACTTTCATCCACTTTTAGAAGATCAGGATTGCCTCTTTGCTGAGGTCCAAATGTACACCTTGTAGTTACCACATAACACATTAAACATGCGAGACGAGATCTACAGGGAGGGAGTTAGCTCATGTCCATACCACTAAAAGCGTTCAGAACACAACCATGGCTTTGATACTTGTCATACCTCAGTTCATTGATGTCGTGGTATTTTTGTTGACCATACAACATACATACAAATGTCTCAATGGCACTGTAAAGTTCATCCGAACAAACATGCGTGTGAACTGGCCAATATTGTCATGTAATCTTCATTTATAGGAGTGAAGCTCTTATACCTATACATTACTTTTTAGCTCACATGTCACAAAGTGACAAAGTGAGCTATTAGGATCACTCTCCGTCCGGCGTCCGGCTTCGTGCGTCGTGCGGTGTGCGTCGTCAAACTTTATGTTGTGACCACACTGGGGGCCACATTTTTAGCTCAATTTTAGCAAAACTGGGTCAGATCGTTAATATCAACAAAATCTCGGACGAGTTCGATATTGGGCCATTTCGGGTAAACAACTAGGTCACCAGGGTCAAATAAGGGAACACCTTGTGAACACTTTAGAAATCACTGTTTTGACTGGATCTTCATGAAACTTTGTCAGAATGTTTATCTTAATAATATGTAGGTCAAGTTTGATAATGGGTCATTTCTGTAGTAAAACTAGGTCACTAGGGCAAATTGCTGGAAAACCTTGCGAACACTCTAGAAGTCACTGTTTTGATTGGATGATCATGAAACCTTGTCAGAATGTTTGTCTTCATAATATCTAGGACGAGTTCGAACATGGGTCATCTTGGGTCAAAAACTAGGTCGCTAGGTCAAATCTTATGAAAAACCATGTTAACACTGTAGATTTCACAGTTATTATTGGATCTTCACCAAACTTTGTCTAATCGTTTGTTTTAATGATATAACGGCCAAGTATAAATGTGGATCATTTGGGGTCAATAACTAGGTCACTAGGTCAAATCTTAGGAATACTTTGTTAACACTGTATATGTCACAGTTTTAATTGGATCTTCACCAAACCTTGTCAAAATGTTTGCCTCAGTGATATGTGGGTCAAGGTTGAACATGGGTCAGCCGGGGTCAAAAACTGGGTCACCAGGTCAAATCTTAGGTAAAAATCTTGTAAAAGCTCTAAATGTCATGGTTTTGATTGGATCTTGGCCAAACCTTGTCAGATTGTTTGTCTTAATGATATTAAGGACAAGTTCAAATATGGGTCACCTAGGGTCAAAAACCAGGTCACAATGTCAAATCTTAGGAAAACCTTATTAACACTGTAGATGTCAAAATTTTGATCGTATCTTCACCAAACCTAGTCAGAATATTTGTCTTAATGATATGTAAGACAAATTCGAACATAGGTCGTCTGGGGTCAAAAACTAGGTCACCGGTTCAAAACAATGTTTTAATGAGTGAACAGTGATTGTCATGTGAGCGATATAGGGCCATCTTGGCCCTCTTGTTCTAATTACAATTACGTGACGCCTCATACATCCGCTTTGAAAAATAGTATAAGTATACATTGCAGACTTTGCAGTTTTGATAAAAGTTGGAGATATATGCAGGATTCTGTAGGTTTCATCCGTTTCACCAGTAACTGTTGAGGTAACGAAAAATACTACATAAATATTATTGAAAATACATGTAGTTTCATTCAGTAAAGTAGCGCTGGAACACTATATTGTCTCTGAGAGTAGTGAGATTACATATTGACACAAGGTCAGAAGTTCAGCATACAGTATAATAAGATGGCTTATATACAATATTAACAGTATATAGATCAAAGCGCTGAATGCACTGAAATTGTTTTGATTTTCAAATATATATGCAGGAGCTTGTAATTTCTCAATAGGTCATGACTGTTATCGTACTTCTTCCAGGCAATGTAGCTCTTCCTTGTGGTCAGTTGGCCGAATGATGTACATTGTGTACAGACTATACATACTTGACATTCAAATTCTAATTCAAAATGATGATAATACAGGCCTTTAAATTGTTTAAGGATGGTTTTATCTAACACATTTAAACTTCGCTCCTAACGGTAATCTCAGTGCTTTGATTCTCAATTAGTGTGACTGTGACGTCATCTCTATAAGACTTCTGCAGTGTAATCTTGAAGCATATGGATTCGATTTCCACTGCTCAAAGATTAGCTTTATCGACTGTTCCTCATTGTCATCATTAGACACAAAGCACATCCGATTTCATGGAGTTATTGTTTTTTGTACCTGAGAGCAAGAACGTTGGAGCTGGCCCCACGTAATCGGCGCTCATCTGATTTAATAGAATGTTTGTTGTATGTGTCTGATATACACGAGATCACACGAGACGTCTTAGGCAATTGTTAAGAAATCGTATCAGCAACTTGCTCGAAAGTGTCCGGAATTGCTGTAAGACTCTGCAATTATTCAATTAGGCGTTACCTTTAACAACATAGGACACGCCTTCTGTAGAATTGCTAGTTGTTGGTTCTATTGGCGACTCAATATAAGGCACTCGACCTAGAAGAAAGGACCAGGTATGCTTTAGGTCTATGTCATGTTGAACTGACAGAAGCATAAGCATAAGCGTTACGCTCTGTTCGTATCTGAGTTATTGTATTATGCTGAAATACTCTCTGTGAAAGGTTGTGTTTCTTCAAACCTTTGCAGGGATAATTGATCAAATGCTTCGATAAGGAGCTCGTGTTCCCATAGAGCATGGTTTTAGTGTTTCCCAGACATCACTTTGTCAAGAGAACCACTGGCACAATTTCGGATTTTATCATAAGTTCCGTGAGACCACTGTCGTTCATCACTTTACCTAGATGTACCGAGGATGGAGCATAATTGTGTGAAATACACCCGTTCTCATGATGACATTAGTGAATTTGTCCGGAAACTGCCAAACCAATAAGTACGATTTCATGGCCACTGCTAGGTCACAGGTTACAATTGCATAATCATTGAAAAAAAAAGAAACATATCTATTAATTGCTATGAAATTGATAGACTAAATTAAATATCTATTCAATTAAGGAAATTATTTGTTTATTGATGATTGATTTGATTTGATTGATTGATTTGAAAATTTGATAATGAAATGTTCTTTATTTAAGCCTAAATGCCATTTTAGATTTTATGTCTGATGCAAAAAATATCAAGATATACCGGTAGTATACATATAATTATGTTCATAGTTATATTTTGGTAACGAACGCAGTTAATAATATACACGTATTTTTTTAATTATTGTGATTTTTTTGTCACCTCCTCAACACAAAATATAATTGAGTACCATTTACTCATTAAATAGTGTTCTGCTGGATCCAGACACAGTAGGTATATGATGATAATCGAGTACATTTTGTATATGTGACCTTATTTCAGTGATAAATTATTGGTAACGTAAATTTTATCATATTTGATGATGTGATTAACATTTCTACACTCTTGTTTACATATGTGTGCATATAATTATAATTACAAAGCCTTTAACACAAATTATTTTGATCTCTTTGTGGTATTATGTTAACTTTAAAATTTCAATTATGGTAACGCACAAAAAGGGCGGTAACGGAGTAAAGCCCCAACACCCAGATGGTAGACACTGGGAATTGGTAGGTCTTTCTATACACTTTCAGAAAAACATACTGTAGAAAAATGCCTCCAGGGGGGAGGGCGGTTATTGGTGCCCCATAGTCTACAGGCACTTACATACTTATTCAGATAGTCAGGCACTTATTTACTAAGTCAGTTACATACTAAGTCATATTAATGGCCTTTATTCAGGGGGACCCCTTACACAGGGTTGACTGTATTTAGTCAGGTCCTTTACTAACTTAATTTGTCTGTTTATAATACTTTGTTAAGCACTTTTGTGAATAGATATTCCAACTTATATATTTCCATATTTTGTCTAGATAATGATCATTTAATTAACACTGAAATTGTTCTTATTATAGCATGGTGAACTAAGAAATCACTCATTAACTGGATGTATCATCTGTATAAAGCTGTAGTGGTATTGTTTTCCCATGATGCTCCTGTGTTGATCTGATGCCTACCTGAGGGTATGTACACAAGTCTCAAGTATAGTTTCATAGACATGTCTTAGCTTAGATTCTATAATTGTTACTAGTACTTAGCATATTTTTCAATTATAATTAATATGGACTTACTTATTTGCCAAGAACATACACATGTTCTTGAATTAGATTTTGTGTCAGCTAATGGATCCTCATAAAAGCAGGACCATGGTTGCATTTCATCGCAGTGTGGTCAGTTGTTTCCGAACATTATTAGTCAATATTTAAAAGTTGATAATGTGCGATTTTATTAAACTGTCAAAGCTGCATGATTTCACGATCACTGCTAACATTTATTTTTACCTTCGGCAAGGTAGTACTGTACAATTACTTTGGTAATCTGTATCATGATTTTTGTTATACCAGCTGAACAAATGTACAATTTTGTATTTAACAATGACTACAAAACATTATATAATGGTAAAAGAAAATAACTGTGGTATGAAGCTAAAAATAATCACATTCATCAACCGTGGAATTATTTAGCTTTGACAGTTTAATAAAATTGCACCACACATTACATTAAGCAACAAACAATAAGCCAGTCAGTCACATACCAAGTTATATACACTAAGTAACATACAATTTACCAGTCACTTACCAAGTTATATACTCTAATTAACATACAATTGGACCGTCACCATGTTATATACACTAATTAACATACAATTAGCCAGTCACTACACAAGTTTTGTACACTAATTAACATACAATTAACCAGTCACTTACCAAGTTTATATACACTAATTAACATACAATTAGCCTGTCACCATGTCATATACACTAATTAACATACAATGAGCCAGTCACAACACAAGTTATATACACTAATTAACATACAATTAACCAGTCACAACACAAGTTATATACACTAATTAACATACAATTAACCAGTCACTTACCAAGTTTATATAAACTAATTAACATACAATTAGCCTGTCACCAAGTTTTACACTTATTAACATACAATTAGCCAGTCACTGCACAAGTTGTATACACTAATTAACAAACAATAAGCCAGTCACTACACAAGTTGTACACACTACTAGTAATTAACATACAATTAGCTAGTCACTACAAAAGTTATGTACACTAATTAACATAAAATTATCTGGTCACTTATCAAGTTATATACACTAATTAACATACAATTAGCAGGCCTCTTCCCTTGTTATAAACAATAAGCCAGTCACTGACATTGTCTTATACATTTGGTCCATCACTTGATGAATACATACTATGTATACCTAGTTATATCATTAACATATATAGTTATATCATTAACATTGGTCAGATACTTTCTTAGTTATATACATTTAGCTGGTTACTTAGCCAGTCACTTATGGTATAATAGGCATGGCCAGTCACTGATAATGTATTTATGATAGGGTAAGTGACTGACATAGCTTTTTACATAACCTATTCAAAAATGCTTGTAAGAAATAGTCACGTCAATTACTGACCAAGTGTATAAAATAGGTTAAGTGACTGGTTAATTATATATAACTATGTAAGCATCTGACACTTAAAGTCACTTACCTATAGTCTCATAGACTTAGGCATGTCTTGCATAATATGGCTATTATAATTAAGATATTACAAGTGATGATTAGATTTGATCAAAAATTGGTAATTTAGGCAATATTTGTTCATTGAAGCATATCTGTATATCATAATTATAGTACATGTATCTACACTTAAGAAAATGTGTAAGTTATAACGTCCCCTTAGTAAAATATGTGTATTTTATGTATTTTTTAATATTCGGAGCTCAAATTTTCAGTGCATATCTATAACAAGTCAAGCTACATGACTCTATCAACAAAATTTTATTGATTTTTACCCTGTTATGTCTCTGCAGTTATAAAACATTTAATTTGCAAGTGCAGCACATGGAAAGTACAGTATGAATCTTCGAAATAATTTTTGAAATCGATCGAATGTTAAGCCACATTACAGAAAAACAAAATGAGATTGATGTCCATTGAGGAAAGGGCCCGCACCGGCCTTATTCAGGGAGGGCTCCCATACTACTATCATTTTACGTATATCATTATAGCTATCAGATCTATTTGGCATTCAGTCAAGCAATCATTTTCTTATAAACTTCAAAGATTCTGGCAATATAGAAAAGACATTAAAATACACTTATATTTTCCACTAACTAAATTTTCATGAATACATTTGACAGCTGTAATGACTTACGTGAAATGATAGCATAATACCAGATTGAATTTAATGAGTTGCTTTTAAACCTAACTTAATTCACTGCAATTTTTTACAATTTAATGACATTCAATACTTTTTGGTGACATTGGAGAAAACAATTGGAAGTTCTAAGATAAAAATATTGTTTTGTTTATTCTTTTTTTAATAAAGGTAAATATATTACTAAATAATGCACAATACAGACTGAGCACATTATAAGACATATCATAATTATTTTCTAGTAAATAACATTGCAAAATCATGTATAAAACTTAATCACAGCTGTTTCATATGTTAACTTAGTGGTTTGTTTTAATTTGATGTGTTAAGTAAATTGAAATCTAAATGTACCTGTAAGTACGGGACCCTCGCTGAATAAGGCAGACAGCGCTGGCCCTTAAAAAATTTCCTCAATGGACATCCACCCCATTTTGTGTTTTTCTGTTACATGGCTATCGATTTAAAAAATTACTTCCAAGATTCATACTTACCACATGCAAATTAACTGTTTTATAACTATACATATAGAGAAGAAATGGGGTAAAAATCAATAGAACACATTTTTTGTTGATTGTCATGTTAAGCTTATAATTATGAAAAAAATATGCATATTTCACAAAGGGATGTTATAAGTTTTGTTAAGTGAATTTGTCAAGTGTATTTGTAGGAAATATACATGCAATCATTGAGTAAGTTTTCTTTATCAAATTTGGAGTAGTATATTTTTTGATGTATTGATTAATTGTGTATATATGAATGTTAAATACAATATTTTTTATGTGATATGATAATGTAATAATTAAGGTATGTAATATGTTCAATAGAATATTTTTAAAATAATGTCATGGTGATAATTTAGGACAAGATGTTGAAAATGAGATACACAAGGCCGACCCTTACACATTTGGTGGTCTGTGTAAAGTGTATGCACTTATGGAAATTTTGCCGTTTTTGTGGGCAATTTTTTTCTTTTTTTTTTTTACTTCTACTTTCTTCACTTATTTGTATTATGTCATCCTTATAAAATTTGTATTAAATTATTTTATAATGTAATTATAGCAAATTTACTGATTATCTTGAATAAAAGATGCTAACAAAAGACCGAGTCTAACAGTTTATTTATATATATATATACACTTGTAATCATGTTATAAAACAAAAGTAAATCATTAATTTCATATGCAAAACAAATGATCTTCAATAATACAATATATGCTCAGAAAAGTCATATTTATTAAAGTTACTGACCTCTCGTAATACATATGTCAAGTGATCCTTTTCTAGCCAAAGTCAGTTTCTAAAATTCTTATTATAATAGGGACTCAGCAGACTAATTAATGAACAAGTATATATGGTTCCCACATCTACAATATTTACCTCCCTTGGCGGCTAATTTTACAAGAATTGACAACTACATTTTCTTAAACCTGATATGTTTGTGTTTTTTCCAACTTCATTATTACGTTATATATTTTGTACATTTTGTTGTTTTTTACTGTTAAACACATAAGAAATTTGACTTTCAAGATGGCTGCCAATTCAGAACAAGGGAGGTAAATATTGTAGATGTGGGAAATATGTATTAAGATGTCATATTTAACAATGTGCTACATACAAAATTACTAGAATATAAACATGAGGAATGGGAAATAAAAACTACCAACTGTGATATGAAATTAAAAGAAGTGAATGCATAAATTTAGCAACCAAGTAATTATTAATTTTGACAGTTTGATAAAATTTCTCTATAAAGTATAAACAGAGTTATAGTATAAAGCAACACCCTTTTGGAGTAGCAAATTGTGTTGTTGTTGAAGATGGTTGCTCTAGAGAGGTTGAATTAATAGTTAAATTATGCTGTTTTCGAAGGGCTGCTCTTGGAGAGGTTGAACAAGTATAAACAATGCACAGACAGAAATTAAGAATTTTCATTTTTTGCAAATTGATTATGCCTGTGACAATTTCACATGTTTTTGTGTCAATGTCATTCTTGCATATAATAATTAATATTATTACCCCTCACTTTTTTCGTAATGTTAATTTCCCATAGGCAAACAGGTAACATTTTTACTGTTACATTCATGGTACCATGTGACTGAACATTTTTTTACTGTCACTGGGTGATAGTAAATTTTTAACAGTATTTTTTCACATAGGTGATAGTAAATTTTTTAAGTATTTTCTTGAAAAAAGTTGAGGTAATAAAATAAATAACACATAGCTTACGTTGTGGGTAACAGTAAAAATGTCAGCCCTCGAAAAGTACTGTTACCCGCGGCCTTCTGCCTTGGGTAACAGTACTTTCCTTAGGCTGACATTTTTACTGTTACCCACAAAGCTATGTGTTATTTATATAATGCTCTTCCTTAGGAAAGTAATAATATTTATATTATACTATGATACCCAGTAGACTTTTAGTTTAACATCCAGATCTGCATCAAGGATCAGGTACAATCAAACATAGCTAGTATTACAAATGCATACAAAACTATACCCCCCCCCCCCCCCCCAAAAAGTGGTGGGGCACAAAAATGTACATCTAATAGTTCACAGAACATTTACAATGATGATCAGTTTGTGACTTAATTAACAATCAACAAAGATGTAAAAAGTCGTATCTGCTATAAAAGGGAAATGTCTCACTCAACTATAGATAAATACATTAATGATACAGAATGAATGAACTCATGAAAGAAGGAGATTACAAAATTTGTCTTATTGAAGATATTTCTCTAACCAAGTTGTTTGTTTTCCATTGTTGTGTTGAAAGATTTCACAGTAAACCATATCTACATCCAAGATTGTATCCTAGCTGTATCACCTACAAAAACATCAGATAAAAAATAAAATAGAAATAACTTCATACAGGTATCTACAGTACAATAGAGAGAATTTAAAAAATGACCTGACAAAAAAGTTGCACTTTCTACATTTATATTTATTTTTTGGTTACAGCTGTCGAGTATCGCAATGAATTGTATATTGATATTGTTTTGGCTATTTTTAGCAGTTGCAAATCCGTGTATGTAAACTCAACCAAAAAAGAAACTTTACATATTTTAGGTAAGATTTCAAGTGACACAACTTTAGTTGACTGTGTATTCACAGGTCCTGTGCATTGATAAAATTAGTGGAATGATATGCAGTGGACTACAGCCCACATAGTTTGTTCAAGAAATTAACAGTTTATGCAAACAGTTGACCAAAAAGGCTCTTATATTAATTCAAAGGGAGGTAATTTGAAACACATCAATGTTTGACTCAAACTTCATTAATCAGGGTTTGACATTTTCAGTATCAAACTTGTTTTTCTTTACAACAATACGTGTATTGATGTTTACAACATTAAAGCAGGTCAACAGGTCATGAACGGATAGCTTGAATACCCATATAATGCTGTTTAATAAAAATCAGTTATTCCCCTTTCCATTCAGTAATTCTGAGTTGTTTTCCCTAGAATTCTTCAACGGGATGGACAGTTAAAATGTCCTGATGTCTGTCCTTGGTAATTTCTTTAATGAGCATCAAAATATCAATACATGAATAATGTAAAGTTTCTTTTTTTGCTAAGTTATAATATATATGTCCTTGATGAAGGTAAAACATTTTCTCACGAAAATTAACTCTCTTAGTGTATGCAGAAATATGTCTCCATACAATAGAAATAAATATTTACAGCGCAACCTCCCTACAAAAGCCACCAATGGGAATGACAAGGATGGCTATTGTAAGGAGGTGGTTCACAGTTGTTGAGAGGAGAGTGAAAATAGGGTAAAACATCAACCTAGGTTACTATAGTTTACCAACTGTAATGAGGTGGCTGTTGTTCAGAGGTGACCATTCATGGAGGTTACACTATCATACATTAAAGAAAACGACTATGTACAATAAAACTACCTCTTGATTTCCTGTCTGTAATATCTGATCTTTAGTACACAGTATCATCTTGTTTCATCTTCATTAGAATAGGGTTGTTTTATTTCCATGGATACTGGTGAAGTCATGACCTTCATAGCCATCTTCAGAGTTTGTTCCACAATTGTAGAATAAAGCTGTAAATTCAGCAGAAGTCAAATTGTAATCTTTGAGTTACACATTGGCAGAACAGAACAGATAATTTAGATGTGTACAAAGTACATAATCCATATCAGAAAAAAATACAAGTACAAATGTATAAGTCACACGAATATTTACACAGATAATGGTCAAATTATTCATATATGAGTGAAATACATAAAGTCATGATATAAAAATTATATAATGTACAATACAATAAGGATGAACATAACAGAAACTCACAATTGTTAATCATTACCTATTGATATTCAAAATTAAATTTCTTATAGAGAGAGCTTTACATGTATGTACATAGTCAACCATTAGAAATTCAAACATTTTAAATAAAAACGCCATGTGATATTCATTGAAGTCAGTTATTTAAATTTGAATGGTCTAGCTTATTATTACTAAGCTAGCTAGCTATCAAGTTCTGTTATTAAATGTATAAAGCTATATCTAACAGACCTTTAATTGGCAAAATAATTGTTTGTATGTGATAAGACTCAATCACACCATAGTACCTAAATTTTATTATGAATATTGGAAGCTACCTGTAAATTTTAATAAGTATCTATACTAAGCCAAAAAAGAAAGTATCCACTTTTTAAAAAATTATTTCATCGATATACATTTGCCCAAATAACCAATATATAATGTAAATTGTATTTGTTGGAGCACCTATTAACCTTGGTTTTATCAATAATTAGCCAAGCGCTTAAAGCACATATGCCCCATGCAGCTAATGCAGATTTATCAAAACATTGTTATTTTGGAAATCTACGCCTATATGTCATATCGATCCAGTTTTTTTAGCTCACCAGAGCACAAAGTGCTCATGGTGAGCTATTGTGGTCACGTGATGTCCGTTGTCCGTGCTTGCGTCAACAATTGCTTTAAACAACATCTCCTTCTTAACCTGGGTTGGCCAATTTTAACGAAACTTTACATGGATGTTCCTTGCATGAAGCCCTACCAAGTTGTCAAAAGAAAAATAATAATTTCATTACAAGAGGGCCACATTGTCCATTTATCGCTCACCTGAGAACAAATGCCAATAATTAATGACCAGATAATATAGTTTCCATCTCGTAAAACTCATTTTTATGTAGATTTTGAGATCAAAACCAACAATGAAGGTATAATACTGTTAAACAAGCTAATACGTAGCAAATTTTCTAATCCAAGGGCCCATAACTCTTGAATTTGTGGTCCGATTCCACCCATAACTAAACTTGTCCAAAACCATAAGGTCATACACATTCATTATAAATATGATTAGGATCGGTGAATAAATGAAGGCGCTAAAGTGTAAACAAGCTAAAATATAGCAAATCTTCTAAGTCAAGGGCCCATAACTCTTTAAGATGTGGTCCGATTCCACCCATAATCCAACTTGTTCAAGATATTTTGGTTATACACATTTACTGAAAATATTATTAGGATCAGAGAACAAAATTAATGAAGGTGCTAGAGTGTAAACAAACTCAAATATAGCAAATTTTCAAAGTCAAGGGCCCATAACTCTTAAAGTTCTAATCCAATTCCGCCCATAATCCAACTTGTCCAAGATATTTTGGTTATACACTTTTACTGAAAATGTGATTAGGATTGGTGAATAAATGAAGACGCTAGAGTGTAAACAAGCTAAATATAGCAAATTATCAAAGTCAAGGGCCCATAACTCTATTGACATTGTGGCCATATACATTGTGAGCATGTTTAATCACGATTTGTTAAGAGCTGCGGTTGCTAGAGTGTAAACAAACTAATTGTGGACGGATGACGGACGCCGGACATTCAACGATCCTAAAAGCTCACCTGATGAATCAGGTGAGCTAAAAACTTGAAAAGAATAAAACATTGTTCATTGCTAATAAGGAGAGACAATATGTGTGTTATATCTATGCAACTCTACCAGGCTCTACATACCTGAAGCAGACATATACACAGTATAGAAGTATCATGGGAAGGTTCTTCCATTGCAGCATCACAAAGACGAAAAGTAGATGATTTCATTCTAATTTTTCTCTAAAGTTCTGACAACCAATCTACAAAAACAACAACAACATAATTTCAATCTTATTCTCATATTTTCTATGAAATTTAACACTTATTACATGTAGAGAAGTAGACTGCTGCATGTGGAGAGCAAGGTAAGTATTGGTACATAATTCAATTGGTTTATTGCCAGCTGCAGGTTACCATGAGTGTCAAGTGGGATGGCAAAAAGGAGAAATATTAAATTCATTAAGCTGGGAGCTTAGCGCTGCTAGGGCCCCAGTTGGTACCAGGGATGATCAAAACCACAAAATTCTGCAGATGAAAAATAACATCCCTGCCAATGGTATATTACATGTACTGAACTATTGTGGACAACTGGTGTACAACCAAAAAATATTTATGATTAAGTCATCGACACGCTGAGAGTGATAATTTTAAGATACCGGGGTATGCAATTTTTAATACCTACCTTACACTGATAACCAAGTCTTCATTGTAGAACACAGGCCTCAAATAATACAAGTCTATTCATTCACATGCACCATACCAAAAATTGTTCACTGTTCTTCTTCTTGCCAATGACTTTAATATAAAACGATAAATTTAAAAATAAACACTAACATCATGGGTCCATTAAAAGCTATTTTATCTAGAGGGCCAAGATTGCACTATATCGCTCACCTGATAACAACTAAGCTGTAATTAATGGCCAGGGCCCGTATTTATAAAGAATCTTAATTATTTTCTTAAACTCGGTCAAAATTAGCTAAGCTAGAAAAAAATCTTATATTAAGATAAGTGATATTTATGAATGCACTTAAGAAATATTTTAGTATTTAATATTTAAAAGATGTTTTAAGATGTCGTTGCTACGGAATTCCGAGGTTTTCTTAAAATAGAACCGAAATGATTTCTATCATGCTCGCGCCCGCATATCTGTAAGACTGTAAGATAAATATATCAATAAATTCAGCACTTCATATTCCCTTTCTCATGCAACATACATGTTAAATTTCACAAATTTCCTACCATATTACCGAGTAATGATGTCGCTGATAATGACAGTGTTATAATTACACCAATGAGTCGTATATACACTCAAACCAACTTATAAACCGCCAGTTCGTAAACTGAAATTTCTCGGAAATAATGCGGCAGAGATTTCTGACATTTTGCATACAATGATTTCATTCAATTACCAGTACTTTTACACTATTTGATTGCATATTCTCTTGCACATTTACACATGCGAAACGTATACTTCGTTATCGATTATATTGCTCGTGAATCCCGTGCATTCAATGAACATTAGGTCAGCATATTTCAATCGATTCGGTTTTCTATACGCTATCATAATAACATAAAACATGACCCCCATGTCTGTAGAAGAAAGTGACAGAGCAGTTGGAATATTGGGAGTCCGGCGTTCCTTTGAGACAGGTACGTTCCTCAAGTTTCGATTATGGATTTCGATTATCATTTGTTTGTAAAAAAATGTCTAATTAACGATTACAAGCATTTAATAAACTTTCATTATCATTACATAAATAAAAATAGTTTTTGCTTTATACTTTCAACAATCAATTTGTATCCAATAATATCAGGTGGCGGTTTATAAGTTGGTTTGAGTGTACATGTATACACAGTGGCGTAGCCAGAAAAAAAATTAAGTCAGGTCACTCTAGGGAGACCCGGGGCATGCACCCGGAATTTTTATTTACATAGGTAATTTCTGGTTGTTTTTTTCTCCTTGGTCAAAATTATAGTTGCTTTGGTAATAGAAAAGTCAAAATATGTTGATGAAATTTGGTATGCGAGACTGTACTTAATTAGATGGAAATATTGATATAGTGTATGTTAACATCTAAGCATGGATATTCTTTGCCTTGAAAGGATCCATATAGGGTGTAAGTCAAAGTACTTGTTGTGAATAAACGAAAGTAATAAATAAGATGGAATTACGTATGGTATTTATAAATTTAAACGAGAATCAAAAATAGAATTCATAGGTAAATTTGAAACTTGGATATGAATAACTGCCGTAGAATCAGTCCTAACAAGATTGATTTCTTTGAATTTCAATGGTGATAAATAAAAAATATAATGACTTATCAATAAAGTGCAATATAGAATCTAGTTCTCTCTGTAACTTCAGTTAATAGTATTTGTTTCTGTCCTGTTGGTGTTTCGATAAACAAGATGTGTATGATTAAAGCAATTTCTTAAAACATTTAAGATACCTTTTAAGCTATCTTAAAATAAGTCGATATTTAAGTTAAAAATAAAGCTAAGATCTTTTATAAATAACACTTAAGATATTTCTCAAATTTAAGAGCAAATTGAAAAGATTTCAGGTATTTAAGTCAAAATTTAAGAAAATCTTAAGTTAAGAAGCTTTATAAATACGGCCCCAGGTGATATAGTTTTTCATCTTGTATGCACAGTTTCTAGATAGAGTTTGATCATGAATAATGGATGCTGTGTAAATATGATTACGATTAGTGATGCTATAATGTAATAAAGTTGAAATATAGCAATATTTCTAAGTCAAGGGCCAATAACTTTGCAAGCACTTGTTCAATTTCGCCCATATCAATCTCTCAGAGACCTTTAGGTCATACACATTAACTGTAAATATACTGAACGCCATTGAAAACGCGTCACTGGTTTTGCACGCAAATAGAAAACTAATGATTACTAAACGTGTTTTTTTCTCAAACAGAGCTTTAAATTGCTAGGTTTTTTAGAAGGTTAGAATTGAAACAAAGTTTGAATGATATTGCAGTTTTGAGATTTTAACGAAGAAGTAGACATGGTGTAGATAAATGCATTTCCAACAAGACATGCAATTCAACAAGATCAGTTTAAAACTTTCAGATCTTTTATTTCATTGATATTGTTTGGGTCTAATTTCATTTCAAAATGACCGACAATCAGAGACGTTGTTTACCTATGTATCAATATCGGGTGTGACCGCCGTTGGCTCTTGTGCACGAAGCAAGTCGACGACCCATTGAGCGACACAATCGTCGCACCCTGTACAAAGGAATTCTTCTCCATTCGGCCTGTAGTGCATCCGCAAGCTCTTGCAATATCTGTGGCTGATGATGTCTACTTCTCACTGCATTCCCCAACTGGTCCCATAGATGCTCTAAAGGGTTAAGGTCAGGGCTGCACGACGGCCACTGTAATGTGTTGACGGCATTCAATGCGAAGAAATTTTGCGTCACACGGGATGTATGTGGGCGTGCATTGTCTTGTTGAAACAGTTGATGATGTCCATGTTGGTACAGAATAGGAAGAAGGTGTGGGTTAAGTACGTCATCCGCATAACATTGCGCTGTCAAATTGCCCTGAATGACGACAAGTTCGCTCCAGAAGTTGTGATTAATTGCTCCCAAACCATAACGCTTCCGCCACCAAACCTGTCTCGCTCCACAACACAATTGTCAGCAAATTTTTCTCCTCGTCTGCGATACACACGAACTCTACCATCACTGTTACTCAAATTGAAACGTGATTCGTCTGAAAAAATAACATTCACCCAATTTTGCCTGGCATGTAAAGCTGCCCAACGTCTTCTATCATTACGATGACGACGGGTTAGAACAAGACCTTTATACGGGAGACGACAACTTATGCCTCTCGTTTTCAAACGGCATCTCACTGCCTGGGCACTAACGTTTCTTCCATGAACACCACGGGTCTCCCTTGCCGTCGACGATTTTTGAACGATTACGCAGGTGACGCAAGACAATATAATTATAATGGTCCTAATTGGTAGTTGTGACGCGTCTTTGACCGGGACGTTGATGATCCTTTGTGCTGCCAGTTATCCGAAAACGTGTTACCAGCCGATCAATGGTGGAAACGTTAACTCCGAACTTTGCTGCTACTTGCCGGTGCTGTGCGCCGTTTTCCACCATTCCTAACGCACGGTCTCTATCTGCTTGTTGCATGCGTGGCATTTTCGATAATTGCTGAATTTTCAACTTATCTGTGTTTTTATTTACAATATCGTATGATAGACATGTAAACATGAAAACTACCTCTATTCTAATTGAAATCTCGCGGAAAATTGCCCTCGTGCATTTCGTGCACAGGTTCGAGTCCCGTGAAAGGCGCTTTTCATATTAAATTATTTACACTGTGGTTGTGTGTAAAATAAGTACAAACAATAATTACATGACAATTTTACATGTACAATCATGTACAAATGTATCTATAAATGAGATTTCATGAAAAACGTGTGACGCGTTTTCAATGGCGTTCAGTATATGTTTAATATTGGTGAAGAAATGAAGAATGTAAATAAGTTGAAATAAAGCAAATTTTCAAGGGCCAATAACTCTGGAAATACTTACAACATTTTGCCCATAATAGAACATAATTGATATATAAATAGCTGTGGATGCTAGAGTATAAACACCCTAAGTGTGTAAGGGCACCGGCATTCATCGATGCTAATAGCTCATCCTGAGCCATTGGCTCATGTGAACTAAAAATTCAACCAATTGTTGTCGAGCTTAAGAATGTTAGATTTGAAATAAGTCATTGAGCACTTACGATGATGTTTTATTGTTATACACAATACTGCCTGTAAAACAGTAAATCTATTTTAAATAACCTAGCTTAAACATCAATTACAAAATATCTATTATATCTTAGGCATAGAAGAAATGTGTATTTTTCTGGTTACTTGTTCATTACAATAGGAACGGTAGGTTTGGGCTTTTTTGAAAAGTAAAAAGCCACTGCCTACTTTCTCACATAAAGAGACATCATCACAGGTCAGTAAGTTTTTTACAACATTCAGCAATAACATTACAATATCATAACAAAGAAATTGAAGAAAATGAAACAAACTTAGTAATAAAATGGTAATACAAAATTATATGAAGAAAGAATTCATAATTTAATTGAATAAAGCTCACATACCTGTGACCTAAAATTAATTTCATTAGTAACATATCAACCTACCATGTGCCTGTCTGCTAACAATCTGATCAAAAACTGGTTCTCCTTACAAACATGTGTACACTTTTCAACAAGCATGAGAATTTTGCATCAAAAACTGGTTGACAAATGGGATGATAGGAAAGCATTGAACCGTTTTATACTGAAATTTAAATTTGCTGTGTAAACACAATGATTAACAAACAAGAGAGCCAAGTGACCCAGCAATGCTCACCTGAAAAATGAGTTGTGGCAATATCACTTATGAATTTGATTTAAATGGGTGCTGCAATAAGTAACAAGAGGGCCAAGATGGCCCTATATCGCTCACATGACAATCACTGTTCACAAATTAAAACATTGTTTTTAACTGGTGACCTAGTTTTTATCCCAGATGACCCATGTTAGAACTTGTCCTACATATAAATAAGACAAACATTCTGACAAAATTTGGTGAAGATCCAATCAAAACCATGAAAACTACAGAATAGACAAGGTTTTCCTAACATTTGACCTTGTGACCTAGTTTGACCCCAGATGACCTATGTTCGAATTTGTATAACGTATCATTAAGACAAACAATCTGACAAGGTTTGGCCAAGATCCAATAAAACCATGACATTTAGAGCTTTTACAAGATTTTTACCTAAGATTTGACCTGATGACCCAGTTTTTGACCTGTGCCGACCTATGTTCAACATTGACCAACATATCATTGAGGCAAACATTCTGACAAGGTTTGGTGAAGATCCAATTATAACTGTGACATCTACAGTGTTAACAAAGTTTTCCTAAGATTTGACCTGGTGACCTAGTTATTGACCCCAGATAACCCATATTTGTAATTGACCGTTATATCATTAAAACAAACAATTTGACAAAGTTTGGTGAAGATCCAATTATAACTGTGAAATCCATAGTGTTAACATGGTTTTTCATAAGATTTGACCTAGCGACCTAGTTTTTGACCAAAGATGATCCATGTTCAATATCATCCAAGATATTACGAAAACAAACATTCTGAAAGGTTTCATTATGATCTAATCATAACAGTGACTTCTAGAGTGTTCATAAGGTTTTCCAGCAATTTGCCCTAGTGACCTAGTTTTAATACGGAAATAACCCATTATCAAACTTGACCTACATATTATTGAAATAAACATTCTGACAAAGTTTCATGAAGATCCAATCAAAACAGTGATTTCTAAAGTGTTCACAAGGTTTTCCTTTATTTGGCCCTGGTGACCTAGTTTTTTACCCCAAATGGCCCAATATCGAAGTCGTCCCGAGATTTTGTCGATATTAACGTTCTGACCCAGTTTCGCTACAATTGGGCTAAAAATGTGGCCCCTAGTGTGTTCACAACATAAAGTTTGACGACGCACGGCGCCGGACGGAGACTGATCCTAAAAGCTCACCCTGTTACTTTGCGACATGTGAGCTAAAAAATATTGGAAAATAAGACCTCAGGGATACCATTTTTTAGCAATTTTGTAAGAGGGCCTCTACATGCTGCTACATGCAAAATATTTAAGCTGTAAACCTTGTGCTTTTAGAAAAGAACTTATTTTTTTCCACTATATAAATCTATATCAAACAAGTGACCTCTGGGGTGGGGCCAATACTTTTTCCCTGGGACATTATTTTAGCAACTTTGTTAGAGGGTCTCTGGATGGTGCTCCATTGCTAATATCTAAGCTTTAGACCATGTGGTTCAAGGCAAGAGTTTTTAAGATTTTCCTTTTGGTTACCATGGAAACCAGAGTACAGCAGGAATGACATTCCTTTAGCAACTATTGTAAAGGACCACCCAAAGATTATTCTTGTGGAGGCTTCTTCAAATTTGACAGAGCTGTTGCAGAGGTAAGTCGTTTGAAGAATTAATACAGACAAAATACTATACTAATTTAATACTTTACTCTCAGGTGAGCTAAAAAAGTTACTTCAGACCCTTGTACAGTGTAGAATATGTTGTGTATTATACAAAGGATGATAAGGCCATACCAGTTCAATTATTTGTTCATCAGATTTGCTGTTCGCTTTTTATCAAAATTAGAAAAAATAATATTTTAACTTTTGCTTTTGACTACTTGCTGACACGCCAACATCATTAAGCAAGAGGGCCAAGATGACCCTACATTGCTCACATGACTATCATTCATTAAGGTTTTCCTCAAATTTGACCTGGTGACCTAGTTTTTGACCCCAGTTGACCCATTAGTGAACTTGTCCAAGATATTATTAAGACAAACTTTCAGGCAAGATTTGGTGAAGATCCAATATAAACAGTAACCTCTAGAGGGTTCACAAGTTTTCCTAAGATTTGACCCGGTGACCTAATTATTGACCCCAAATGACCCTTTATCGAACTTGTCTAAAACATCAATAAGACAAACATTCTGACAACATTTCATGAAGATCCAATCATAATAATGACCTCTAATGTGTTTTTTTTCATTTTTCATTAAATTTAACATTTTGACCTTATATTGACCCAAAATGAAATCTCTATCCAGAGTTGTCATTCCTTTCCAATCCTCTATCAACGTGTAAAAAGTAGTCAGCGTTCACAATGGCAAGCGCGTGATTTCAAAATAGTTACAACACCATCGAAAAGAAACTAAAACATATGGTTTTGTTTTGTTTATCTGAAAAGTATCGCATTCTTAAACTAAATGATAGGAAACTAACATTTGAGTCTGGTATCATCCATGTTACTTTGCTATTACTCTGCTAAATAAGGTTTAGAGTTACAAGGTTAACTAACCCCTAATAGCACAGCTTATAACGGAGCAATCTGAAGCATTTTGAGGAACAAAGTTCCTATAGGTATACAATACATTATGTAGTTACAAAACAGTGACGCCTCTCATCCGCGTTGAAAAATAGTATCAGTTGTTGGATAAGTATACACTGCAGACTTTGCAGTTTTGATATAAGTATGAGATATATTGCAGGATTCTGTCGATCTTGAAAGCATTGGAAATATTTTGGCAATTTAAACAATAAAACTAAGTATATAATAATTAAGTATTCATACGCACAACATTTTCAATGAATACATGCATGAAATAGTCTCATTCACAGCTGGAATATTGTATTGTCTCTCAGTGTAGAAAGATTATATAATGACATTTAGTCAGAAGCTCAGTATATAGTACAACAGATAGTTTACTGTATACAGATCAAAGCACTGAAGGCATTGAATTTGTATGGGTTTTCAAAATGTACAATAGCTAGTAATTTCTCACTGTATGTCATGACCATAGAGAATTTGTTCATGAATTGATGAAGTTAATGAACATTTAATAAATTGTTCATGAAAGTTCATCAAGGTTCATCAAAATAATGCATCAATAGTTCATGAGCCAAGTTTGATGGACGGTTCATCAACAATTTGTGAAGTTGTTCATATAACACAAAATTAGAATGTTTCAATTCTCTATTTTGGACCCCTACTTAAGAAGCGGTTGACCCATTTACTTTTCATTGGGGTGACAGAAAAAATTGGCAGGTTCCCCCTGTATTTTAAATTCCCAAAAGTCTAAATCATTTAATGCATTGCCGTGCCAACTGTACTTTAGTAGCTCCCTATTGGCCGTCAAGTCGATTTTTTCCAATGTTGATTAATGAAGACTCTGTTTTTCAAGCACAAATACACAAGATACTGATATAAACAAAGTTATAGTTGCAAGACTTGTTTTTTAACAACATCATTATCTTGTAAAGTCAACATTTGTGTGTATTTGATTTTCATCATTACAGATTTGTACAATACGAAAGATGGGAATGATGTCAAAGAAAAATGTTGTTTAATTTCTAATCACCCTGAAGGAATGTTCTCAGAAGTTAAAGACGAAAAGAACCTCCAACAACGAGTAATTGCATGTCTTATTTTAAAAAACAGTGAGGCCTCAACAATATATGCTGTTTATTATATATATTACTAATTATTAATTCTGATGAAGGCCAATATGGCCGAAATGTTGACAGATTAAAAGAATTAAATAAACAATTTATGTTTTACTGAAGGTTTTTACAAAATACAGTGTGATCCAAAAAAACATGTCCCACAAACAATGCTTAATGACTCTATGAATATATGGAGCATATTCATAGTTTTGGTATCAATAGACAGAGTATAGAATAAAGTTTTATTGTATATACAGACGAATGTCGTGCAATGTCATGGTGACGTCATTGATGTTCTTCACACTTAAAGTATTGTGTCAGACAATTTCAAAAGGAAATTTGGTGATGGTTTGAATTCCCTAAATACAACATAATGAAAGGCCGTCACATTCGCCCGATCGAAGTCCCTTGGGCTTTTACATATAGGGTTGCTTAAAAGAGAAAGTTCATAATCCCAAAACGCTCACTATATGTGATTTGAAGAAATCAGTTAGCAGGGAAATTGGTTTGACCAATCAACAAACATGCAAAGACGTCATCAATAACTTTTGACGTCATCTTACACTGGTTGCAGAAAAACATGGTGTTCATTTTGAGCATGACTTGTAAACATCGTAGTTAATCATTGGTAAATAGTTTGATCAGATAAGATCTTACATGTTTTAGCTTTAATTGTGTCAAGTTTAAAATCACATATTATAAACAGTAAAACATTTGTTAAGCTTTGTTTGTGGGACATGTTTTTTGGATCACCCTGTATATGTTTTATTTTAAATAATTCATAAAATGAAGACAAGAATTCAATTTATGTTATTTACCAGCATCACCAGCGAGCATAGCACTTTATTTGACATCAGTTATTCAAAATGAGAAAGCTTGTGGTAAATCGATATTGAACAACATAATTTATGCCATCAAATGGGCTCATACTAATTCCCAATTGAAAACTCCTTGCACAGATGATTGGCTTAAATTCGTTTTATCTGGCTGTATAAGAAAAACCTCAAAACCGCTCAATAGAAAAGAACCCATATCTTCCGATATTGTAAAACAATTGATCACGCGTTTCGGTTCTGAGAACAGTTCTCTAGGATATTTAAGAATTGTATCGCTATTTCTTCTTATGTATGATGGATTTTTTAGAATAAGTGAAGTTCTAAATTTAAAGAGATCTGATATTGTGTTTTTCAACACTCACTCATTGTGAAATTATTGTCTTTAAGTCTAGTATGGATGTCCTGAGGCAAGGTAATTCTGTGGTCATTGCCAGGTTGGGAAATATACACTGTCCAATCTGTTTATTAGAAAATTATCTTTGTAAGGCTAAGATATCTTCATCTTCTGATAAATATGTGTTTAGACCTGTACATCACTGCAAACATTCCAAATCACATGTATTGAGACAGGGTAATCAACCACTCTCTTATTCAGTGGTGTCTAGCATATTGTTGGTCAGCTGCAAAAACCTTGTATCTCAATTTTTCAAAGTTTTCAGGAGAAGAAACAAACTATTTCAGACATTTAGATTTTAAGTAAGGAAAACACTATTTTCAAATTAAATAACCTTTAATAAGGCTTCAATGACTGTGAAACTAATTTTACGTGTTCCCTTTGCTGGATATTAGTTACTTAATGTACGACATTTTGACCCATATTTTTGGTCAGATATGATATTTTGCATCATGTACTGTAAAACCCTGATTATCCAAAGTCGTCGGGACCGAAAAATTACTTCAGATCCGGAGTTTCAGATAATCAAGGGTAAGGGAAATCTGGACGATTTTATGAAAATAAAGGGAGATAACTCCAATATATATGACGTACACGTATAGATATAATAACAACAAAATTAATGTGTTATAATTCATATTTTATTTATGAACTAGACATGTGTCCATAGGACACGGATGCCCCCGCCATTTCACACTGGACACAGAATATGTGAATACAACATAAAGCAGGTTGCATTGGAATGTTGCCCATAGTGGGAGGTAAAGATCAGCTAAGGGTGGTAAACACACAACTACATGTACTTTCACTATTTCAATATAAAGAATGAACGTAAATATTCAAGTGTCCACCGTGACCTTGACCTTTGAGTAAGTTTTTGCGCATGACATGTCGTCTTAATATGATGAACCTTTGTGCCAATTTATTTCAAAATCCAATCATGCATGGCAAAGTTATGAGCTAAACACGAACATACATTTTCACTATATCCATAATAATATGCACAAACTTTGAACGTCCACTGTGACCTTGACCTTTGAGCCAGTGACATAGTTGATGTGCATGACATGTTGTCTTGATATGATGGACATTTGTGCTAATTTATTTCAAAATCCAATCATGCATGACAGAGTTATAAGCCGGACATGAACATATACTTATAATGATTTAAGTGTCCACTGTGACCTTGACCTTTGAGAAAGCGACTCAATTTTTGTGCATGACACATCGTATTGTTATGATGAACATTTAAACAATTTTATTCAAAATCCAATCATGCATGACAGAGTTATAAGCCGGACACGAACATATACATATAATGCTTTAAATGTCCACTGTGACCTTGACCTTTGGGCAAGCAACACAATTTTTGCATATGACACATCATCTTGTCATGATGAACATTGGTGCCTTTTTATTTCAAAATCCAATCATGCATGACAGAGTTATAAGCCGGACACGAACATATACATATAATGCTTTAAGTGTCCACTGTGACCTTGACCTTTGAGCAAGCGACATTATTTTTGCGCATGACACATTGTCTTGTTATGGTGAACATTTGTACCATTTTATTTCAAAATCCAATCATGCATGACATAGTTATAAGCCGGACACGAACATATACATGTAATGCTTTAAGTGTCCACAGTGACCTTGACCTTTGGGCAAGCGATACAATTTTTGTGCAAGACACAATGTCTTGTTATGCTGAACATTTGTGCCAAATTATTTCAAAATCCTATCATGCATGACAAAATTATGAGCCGGACATAAAATTCCGTAACACACAAACACACCCCACACAAACACACCAACGGACAGGGTAAACACTATATGGCATCTGCCATTTCATGGTGGGGGCATAAAAAATACATTTTTGTGCTAAACATGTATATGTTTAATGTAAAAACACATATATGAGTAGTTTGTACCATTATTAGTTTGTCACAGTCATGAGGATCACAAAGTGAAACTATGCATACAAATGAATATCAAAACGGTAGCACATGTCATGTTTCAAAGCACATTAATCCAATGAAATCATGAAATGAAATATGCATGGGATATAGAATAAGCACACTGCCTAAATAAATTACAAAAAGAAATAAAATAAAACCCAACGCGAAGTTTCATTTTATTGCTACAGTCACAAACACTTACGAGCATCACACAAATCGTTGTCGTCCTAAAATAAGACCAGGTTTTCAAATAATCTGAGTTCGTATAATCGGGGTTTTACTGTAATTGTATTGTAGTTAATATGATATTGTTAATAAATTTCATTTAGAGACAAAATACAAGCATTTAAATCTATTTAGTTTCCATTTGAATAGTTATTAACATTCAAAGATTGTTTAAGAGTATATTTATTAGTTTTCTCTTACATTTAAGGTGTTATCTGTATTAATAACTATATTATTAGTGACACTCTACTACTATATTTCAAACCTTCGTGAATAAACGAAATACAATGTATAAGAAATGTGTTTTCTTATTTTATGTATCAAAAATTGACACCAAATAAGATAATGTTTCCAATGTATTTGAGTTACTTTTTACATAAAATAATTAAGCTATAATAAAACAAGATGGATTTTATAAACACCATGCCCCCTCCCGTTGCCCTTTTTGAAAATGCACAGGTCCTGTAGAGATTGTCCTGATGAACCAAGATATGAAGTTCGATGATTGCAGGAGGTAGCGTTTTGATTTAATAGGCAAGGTCAAATTTCGGTACAGACAAACAAAGGGCCGTAAATCTGCTAAAAATGATCGAATCACAAAACCCTAACAATGTGTGCTGGTGAACATGGTGACAATAGTTCTATCAAAGTTTGGTAAAAATCCCTTGAGAAATACAGAAGTAGTTGCAAACAAAAGAGTATTTCTCTATATATTACATATGCACAAAATAAACAAAGGGCCATAATCCGTCAAAATTTATCGAATCATAAAACCTTTACAACATGCATTGGGTATCTCGATAACAATAGTTCCATGAAAGTTTTATCAAAATCCCTTGAAAAATGTAGGAGGAGTATCCTAAAAGAAATGATTTCTCTATATATTACTTATATATGCACAAAATAAACAAAGGGCCATAATTCTGTCAAAATGTATCGAACCATAAAACCTTTACAACATGCATTGGGTATCTCGATAACAATAGTTCCATCAAAGTTTTATCAAAATCCCTTGAGAAAACAAGGAAACAAGAGTATTTCGCTGTTACAATCACACAAAAAAAACAAAGGGCCATAATTCCGTAAAAATGATCGAATCACAAAACCCGGAATATATGTGTGGTGGTTCTTGGTAACAACAAGTCTATGAAAGTTTCGTCAAAATCCCATGAAAAATGTAGGAGTAGTATCCTAAAAAAATGTCGGAATTGTTTTAAACACAATGACCCTGTGACCTTGACCTTTGACCTACTTGTAGAGGTTGTCATGAGGAACCTAAATATGAAGTTTGATGGATGTAGGTGCAGGCGTTTTGATTTTATAGGCAAGGTTAAAGTTTGGTACAAACAGACGAACAGACAGACAAACAGAGCGGCCAAAAACAATATGCCTCCGATCTATCGATACGGGGGCATAAAAATAACATACACAATGAACTGGTAACAGTAAATTAAAACAACATGATTGTACATAATTAAACTCAAGTACCAATCCAATTTTAACAATTACGTAGTACTATCTGCACAAATTTGTATAAAGAACATGTTTATTTTTGGATTAAGGTAAAATAAAGTTCTAGTGAAACTTGATTTTCAAATACAATGTAGTAAGAAATAAATATTTTGTATTTCTTCTGGTCCGAAACATCGTCCGGTTGGATAAAATCCGAAACATCGTCCGGTTGGATAAAACTAAAAACTAGAAGCCCAAGGGCAACATGTCGAGCCCCTGTAATCTTGACCTTTGAACTACAAGTATGGGTGATATTCATCTTACGCACTGTACACCGTCTCATGGTGTTTAACAATTATGCCAAGTTATCTTCAAAAGTTTCTTTGCATAAGGGAGATACAGCCCGGACAAGGTCTTTAATGCTATTTTTTTACGTTTGACCTCTAATTGTGACCTTGACCTTTGAGCCTTGCGCACTGCACACCCTCTCATGGTGTTTAAGTATACTTATGCACAGAGTCAACCTTCATTTGGGTATGGCCTTTTTCAAGATACGTTTGTGTCAATGTGATATCAAGCCAAGAGGCTAGATGGCACAAAGCATTTTCGAGAACTGAGTTGTGATTATGGTAACCACATCCATCGCTGTATAGTACGAACTGCGTTATTTGGTTATCCTTTGTGACAACTGTCTCTATGTAATGTGCTATGCATATTGCAAACAAACTTTCAGGTCACTCTCCTTCCCAGCCAAAAATATCATGACACATCTTTGTCGACTAAATCATAAACTGTGAAGTTGTGACACGCAAGCTTATAGTCTTACAGTATAGTGCACTTGCTTGAGATTAAACAGTATGGGATAATACATGTATAAATAAATATTATTGTTATTAAGACGCTGTATTTTGTAGTACTTCTAAACAGTCGTATCTAAAATTATCCAAATCAATACCTAGGTATGAAAAAATGTCTTTGTGTCAAATTGTGTCACTCACTATTGACGGAATAAAATACACTTATGCAAAAGTTGATATAACCTGCTGATATATATATTGGATAAATTCTAGATAGACATGCATGTACAGTAAAACATGCAATAACGGCCATCTTTGTATAAATGTCACCCTATAATTTCATACATCAACATGAACTTTGAATGAAGGACCTCTGTCAATAAAGGCCGAAACATGTTCAATAAAAAAATGTTGTAAAAAGAAATGAGCAGATATACAATATTATTACCAGTAAAGTGGGAGTGGACACAATGCCATGGATATCCCAGTAACGATATGAATAGTGATAATGGGAGTCCACTTGATTATTGACAACAAGCACCGAACCGAACCAAACACCTTTTGGATGATATAAATTGAGAAGTATGAATAAAGCAGTAATCTATATCTAGATGCATTGCTTCTGTTAGGGTTTGTACACACTCATTGATAAAGTCAGTGCATACTTTCATAATTCTTATATGGCCCTATATCGCTCACCTGAGCATTGTAACGCTAAGGGATAATTTAATCATGGAAAGGTTATTTGACATGGTAAAGAATTATCTACCAAAACTATTACGTAGGTGTTGAAATCAACTAACCATGGGGCCAAGATTTGAACAAACTTGGTAGAGTTCAACAAGAGTCTATTTTGACCTCCCCAACCATAATTAAAACTACATTGTAACTTAGTAGAGGTCTGCTAGACAATGCTACATACCAAATATCTTAGCTCTAGGCCTTGTGGTTTTGGACAAGAAGATTTTTTAAATTTTCCTATATAAAATATGAGTAAACTCTGGGGTGGGGCCAATTTTGACCCCGGGGCCATAATTTGAACAAACTTGGTAGAGGACCACTAGACAATGCTACATACACAATATTGAAGCTCTAGGCCTTGCAGTTTCGGACAAGAAGACTTTTTAAAGTTTCCTATATAAGTCTATATAAATCAAGTGACCCCTGGGGAGGGTCCAATTTTGACCCTAGGGCAATAATTTGGGAAAACTTGGTAGAGGTCCAGTAGACAATGCTACCTACCAAATATCTAAGCTCTAGGCCGAGTGGTTTCAGAGAAGAAGATTCTTTTAATTTTCCTATGTAAAATAGAGTAAACCCTGGGGTGGGGCCAATTTTGACCCCGGGGCCATAATTTGAACAAACTTGGTAGAGGTCCACTAGACAATGCCACATACAAAATATTGAAGCTCTAGGCCTTGTAGTTTTGGACAAGAAGATTAAAAAAAAAATTCTATATAAATGAAGTGACCCCCCGGGGCGGGGCCAATTTTGACCAATAGGACAATAATTTGAACAAACTTGGTAGAGGTCCACTAGACAATACTACAAACAAATATCTAAGCTCTATGAGGCCTACGGTAGTGGTTTCAGAGAAGAAGATTTTTGAAGATTTTCAGAAAAATCCTTCTGGTTGCAAAATCAACCAGAATTCTGCATGGAATGTAATTCTTTGAACAACTTTGGTAGAGCTTCAAGCAAGGAACACACCTGTGAAGTTTTGTTGAAATTGACCCAGTGGTTTAGGAGATGTTGTTTAAAGAAATTGTTGACCACAGAAGACTGACGACGAACATTATAAGCTCGATCCTAAAAGCTCACCTTGGCACTCTGTGCCATATGAGCTCAATATTCCCACCTAGTGGCGTAGTTGTGGTCTAAGACTTTCAACATGTGAGGGGTTAATAGATTGTCGCCTACTGAAAGACGATACAATGTGTTTCATTATATTTTTGGCTCTGTTTAAATACATTCAAGCCTTGAATTTCACAGACAAGCGATGCTCTACCCTGTTTATATTAATGGTTCTTACACATGAATATTTTGCATATGAATTAGGACCTTTGACAATAACTATAATAATGAAGTCATTAATTATATTTGAGTATAATTATTTATCTTTCATGTAAATAATTGTGACCTGTATGAATTATTAATATGACAAAGTAAGATTCGACAACTGTGAAAGTCATTCAAACGCTGGCGTGATTTTATTCACATAACAGAACATTATACTTTATTAAGACTTAAGCATTATATATCACAGATCAAACATATAGGTAAAGAATAATAGTAATATTAAATAATTTCATATCAATATTATATTCTTCTTCATATTTATTTCTTAAATATAGGTGGTTGTCCTCATTAATGGTGCAAATGACATCAGGTCATTGACACGGAGCGAGATAGTGGATGATATTTACAGATTCTGTGAGAAATTGAAGGCTGCTAGTCCAACTGTAAGTTAATGAATAATCATTCACATCTTTCTATGAAGGTTATATGTCATCATATGTACAAAATCATTTGTTAAAAAATGTTAATTCCATGCATTTCATCTTATTGGATATTTTGTTCTGTGTTGTAATTAGTTATTACTTGTTTTCTTCTCTTCATTTTTTAAGTACGCTAATGAGTAGCATATAAATATGGTTTACAAGTACCTTTACTGAACTTTTGATTTGAGAAAATATATGCATGTATAGTACAACGTCTCCAGAGCCGCCCTCCAAAGAGCAACAACCTCTCTATAACAACACCTTTAAAATGTACACAAGCTGATATTAACTATAATTTTAACCTCCATAGAGCAACAACCTTTGTTGTTCTACAGCTGTTGTTCTGTATATTTGAGTTATCATTTCAATAAGATAATCTCTCAATTATTGATAATGAATATAATATAAAAAATAATTATTTCGCTTACAGTAAGCTATTAGAACATATTACGTTAATCCTTTCGTCACTAATAACATTGATGATGCGATTTTATTTAGCCTATCATTTCCATACATGTACACTTATTACGCATTCATCTGTTGTTATATGTTGTTAGATATTTATCTGGTCTGCATGTTCTCACTTCTACACCAGTGCTACAGTTCTGGTGTCCGAGATATTACCACGGTCCAACAACCGGTTTGTAAAAAACTATCGAGATCTCCGCTTTATCGCAAAGTGGAACCAAGATGCATGTGTCGTCAACCAGGAGCTCTGTCATCTAGCAGCGCAATGCCCATGGATACGGGCATAAGATCAGCCAGATTTCCACACAACGGACGGTTAGTAGTTTTTTAAGAAATACCCTTATTAATACGTAATGCGCTTTTATCACAAATTTTAAACACTCTACAGCCACTGTATTAGTCCCCCCCCCCCAACAAATTATCACACCACATTATATAGGTCCAATCTCTGAAGTCACGTATTACTAACTGTGATAGTTTAATGTAGCTGTATTTGACCGTACAATAATTACCATGACTAAGGAAGTTCTGCCATTTATACAACATTTCGTTTTCTTTCGGTCGATTCCGTACGTTTAACCAACCTTGTACGCATTTGGTAGCACCAGGCAGTTTTGTTTAATACAACTACGAGGGATGCCGAACCATTAGTTTCAATGTAAATATCAGTTTAAACATATTTGATTGTTTTTAATAGTTTTATATTCATACAACATTACATAATAAATTACTAAAAAATACAAAAAGTGCGATATGCAGTAAATAATAGTATGTCAAGTAAATATCATACGGACAGTATGTTTATTTGTAAGTCGATCCTAGGTTTAGTTATGCTGAAAAGGACTCGGCGTATTTTTTGTCAACTAATACTTATTAAAATAAAGCTAAAACCATGCTTCATCTTAATTCCTTCCAACCTTCAGTTGTTCGTGACTGGAATCTTATTCCTTCAAGTGTGCACAAGGCACTGAATTTGTTTATGTTTTCAAAATGTGCTGACGCTATGTATAATTTCTCACTGTAAGTCATGACTTTTAGCAATAGGAGTAGAAGTATTTCTTCCAGACAAACAGTTATAATGTGCAGCTTTTCCATTGTAATTGTGGTTAATTGACCTATAAATGTATATTGTGTCAAGGCTATGGCATACTCGACCTTCAAATTCTGATTGGGCCATGCCATCATGCAAAATTGTCTTAGGTCATTTTTATGGAATGATATTTGGGTAAAAATTACACAAAGCCTGCTTACAGTTACAATTTACTAATTGACATTGCTAGTTATAATGCTTACTGGTATAGTCAGAATGCACGGTGACAACTTCACCACGCTTGTTGACAATGATGACATGCATGCTGGAAGTTACATATTGTATGCTGTTTAGATCCTGATGTCTATACAATAAAATTGTAGAACGTGATCTGAGTGATTGGGTGTTAAATATTCCTGGCCGCCAGGCCGCTAAAACGTAAGTTGGCGGCCTAGTGGCGTAACTATGATTAAGTGATTTTTTGCGACTTTTCCGTCCAAAATAGTTTCGAATGCTTGTAGAACGTGACTCTGATACATTTCTTGGTGATTGGGTGTTTAATATTCTAGGCCGCCAGGCCGCCAACTTCAGGTCGCTGGGCCGCTAGGCCGCCAACTTCAGGCAGCTAGGCCGCCAACTTCAGGCAGCTAGGCCGCCAACTTCAGGCAGCTAGGCCGCCAACTTCAGGCAGCTAGGCCGTCAACTTCGGGCAGCTAGGCCACCAACTTCACAAACATAAAAGTACATGCTATTCTACATTGCTTGCCATCTACTGCCAAGTTTTTTGCTCACAGTATTCTGGAGTAAATTAAGAACGCATGCATTAACTGAATGATGGATTTCTGCAAACCAGACAAAGTGGTCTAAGTATTAACACCGTAAGTAGCATCTATTAGTATGTGAAACCTTTATGCGCTGAGATACTCTGAATCCTTTGTACCCGGTTAAAAATTAAACGCATCTACAGAAATAAAGTTCCTTTTATCGCCAAAAATAATTCACAGATTCCGTCTAGTATATGGTACATTTATGCTCTGCCATTGATATTCAACATACCCTTACTTAGTCAACATAAATGTAAGGGATATCTACCCTAAAGAACTAGTGAACAACAATACCGGGGACACGAAGAGCACTGATTGTCAAACGTATCATGTTAAAGGAGAAGTTGAAACAGAAATAGAAGGACTTAATCGAAGAAGTAACAGTGATTGAACCTGTGATCAAGGGATTCTGAGTGAAGATACAAAATATAATTGTATGGGTAATTGCAGCGTTATATATGATGTTGTATGAGTGAGGGGTGGTGAAAAGGTAGACAGTCATGTTACTAAGGAAGTAAGTAGTGAAGGAGTGAGCTTGTAGAAGTCAGGTGGCTGGCAAGACAATAAGCATTAGTGTAGATGTCAATGAGAAAATATGCACGAATGTCACCAATCTATTCCATAGTAATGTAGACAAGGTCTCATTTCCACTGGGGGCCAACGACGTATCACGAGAGGCGGTTCGCATCGAAAACATGTGTATGTTATGCAACGACAAACGACACATGTTATGTACACATAACGTGGTTGAACAGCTAAGGACGACGTTTATCGTATTTAGTGACATTGTATTTTGCTGGAATATCATATTCCAAGCACGAAACATGGTGAGTAGAAACGTTTAATACTATGAAACAGTTGTATGCAGTTAATTGAGTACCAATTACGTATGAATTAAGCTCAAAAGTTAGGGATGTTCGTAGACAGTCTTGTTTTGGTAGATTTTTCATTAAAATATTTTTCGTGAGTATCATTTCTTATACTTACTGGGTAAGGTTTACTTATTCAATCTTTTTGTCTTCATTAGAAATGTTCTGTAGGTGTAATAAGCACACATGAACGGGTTTTTTGCATACTACGACTGTGTTTGTTTCTCACAGAGTGTGTGTATGGTGCTAAACGAAGGTCACTCTTCATGTGTACGTTGCTCACTGAAGTCAAAATCAATTTCAGGATACAAACCACGCGGTGTGTATGTACTGCCGGTCACCATTTTAGAAGCGCAATGACACTGTGCAAACTCCAGCATATAGAGCGTTACGTTCATGAGGGAAGCAGATGATAGAGGTACAACTAAATATCACAATGCAACTTAAAATGAAGGACCATTACGTTATCTACAACATCGACGACATGACAACGATCACGGAAACTGGAAAAATTAATACTTACAAATAATGTAACAAGTGACAGACCAATATGGAAATTTCTTAAAGTGAACACACCGACTAAGTCTGTCCATTGCCAATTGTTCATGAAACAAGCGGAATCCGGGATGTACAAAGTTTCTCAACCAGATGGTGCTAAACTGACGGAACAATTGGACACAACTATACTACGCTCAGACGCAGAGGACTTTGAAAAAGTAGATCTAACGTTACCGATGAAACAATTAAAGAGACCGTAGTACAATTACAAAAGCTTCTTCAATCCATCACATCTACTCTAATTATACCCCATCACACTAGGGCAACGATTGAACTACACCCACCGCGTCCTGTCCTGCCAGGACGTTAGCAAATGAATGCATTTTGTTATTGTACCACCTGACAAGCCATTTGGATGCTGAAATTGCCCTTTTCTAAATAAGAAATAGAAGAAAAAGAAACATGAAGCAACTTAGATTATGTTGCGTTAGTGCATGACTATAAGCAGAAAGAAGACTTCTGTTTGGCCATCATGACCAGTTAATATAAATGGACACATATGGTACAGTATACATACGGAGCTAGTGAATGCAATGAGGACGTTATTAGGACCTAGGGAGAGCGCAGTTCAGTCTGCATGGACGTAGTGAGCACATAATTTGGGCGTAGTATTAACGCAATAGACCTGGTGACAACGGGAAGCTGCACATGTAATGAACTTACTGGCAACGTGATAGACGCTAAGAACCTGGCAAAGACGTTGTGAGGGCGTAGTGCGAGCCTGAGTGCATCATTTCTTTTCGAGTTTGACCCCGTCCCTGCCACGGCCATCAAAGTTTTCAGGACGTGATAGGAACTTTGCGAGCGTGGTGCGGACGTGCTCTGGTGTGATGGGGGCATTATAACTGACCGTAGACGTCTTCAAGACTGGGTCACCTTTTTTCAAATGGTGGATATTGGCGAATTCGGTGCAAATCACGCTTGGATTGACGAGCACGGTGCAACATTGCTATAGATACTAATGAATGGGGCAATGGTGTTAACGAATCGAAGAAATGCAATCAAACTTTTTAGATAACAGCAGATTTCTAAATTGTTCAAACTCGTAAATTATATAAGTATGTGCCTAAATCTATTATAATGCAGTTATTAAATGATAAGACCATCTAACAATTTTAACTGTTCTCTTTAAACCATCACACATA
Organism: Lutraria lutraria; assembly: GCA_964023205.1. Taxonomy (NCBI): domain Eukaryota; kingdom Metazoa; phylum Mollusca; class Bivalvia; order Venerida; family Mactridae; genus Lutraria; species Lutraria lutraria. Next base: position 35,685,066 of record OZ026836.1, read on the forward strand.
ACTAAATAGATATCTGTCAACTGCAAAATATTAATTGATTTACACATTTGACTTCAGACTGAAACATCACACACTCTGTTAGTAACATCTACATCAAAAAGAGACTTCAGTTGACACCATACACACTTGTCTAGTGCGAAAGGCCTTGTTATATTAACGTGTATACCATCTATTGAATCTGATAAGCGGTGAGGAGATGCTAAGTTATGTTCACAGACATGATGCCTGTATCATGAGTGCTAAATATTTTACAAATGGGTTTCATGTCACAATAATTTTGAGGAAAACTGTTTTTTACACAGAATAACGGACTAATCTGGCATAATTTGATGAATGACAACGCAATCATTGTACAGAAAACGCATTTTACAACGGCAAAAACAACTAACATTGCAATCCAAAAATCTAACATTTCGTCCCCCTGCAGGTCAAACATTTCAAAATGGCATGTGGAGGTCAGAAAACCAGAGACTGTTTACATAAAATTTCGTTGCATAACATACACATGTTTTCGATGCGAACCGCCTCTCGTGATACGTCGTTGGTCCCCAGTGATTTCTTAAAAAATATAACTATAATATCCCCTTCATATAAAAGATTTAGCCTTATTTAACAGTGAGTTGCTACGAACGAATTTATGCATGAAGATGCCTGATTATGACATGCATTTAGAAACCAGCATAAAATATACAAATAACTACAAATGGCTGACTAAGCTTACATGATAAACAAATTTAGAAATAATCTACTACATGTACTTATACTTATTTTGGAAACAAACTGATCAATTTTCCATTCGCCTATCCTGATAGTCAGGTTTTAAGCATAACATTACGGTTTTCATAAACAACCCCCATATAAGAAGAAATTCTATAACATTCTTATTTTTCAAGAAGCTGTATTATACAATGACAATAACTTACGATTCTTGTCAAGGTGTGTTAAAACAACATGCAAATAAAACAAACTACATTAACTTAACAAAATATACCCGATACTATCATTGTAACAGTCTCACATTAATCGTTAATGTGTTCCCGAATCTTTTATAAGTACGAGGAACAGAATCACATCCGAATCACATTTTGTTCTCTTAACCACGTTACTAAACACTATTTAAGTTTTGATAAGTCGTACCACGATCTTAATAATATTCATACAGATGCATGCTTTAATGTGCCTGCATATAAATTATTCAACGCAGACTTCTTTGCTAAGTTACCTAATCAGAATAGAAACAAAAGAAAGTTTACGTCCAACAACATAATCATTTAACAACGCCTTAAACAGTGCACCAGGAAAGCTTGTACATAAAGGTGAAAATTTCGTAAGACTCATTTAGAAGTGAACTAAAGTTAGCTCCCTTACACCAGCCAATCTTTATTTTACATTCAATACAAATAAAAGCATGTTTTATATATGACGGAATGCAGGAATAAGTATCAGATGCCAATTTAAGATACCTTAAGGTTGAGTGTGATGACGTCATAAGTTGAGTCCTCTCCTGAAGCTACACACCAGAGGCCCCCACCCCTCTCTCTCCAAAATAAAACCAACAATCTATCAGGCTAATTAACAAGAAAACAAGGCGTTACTGGTGTTCAGAATGCATGACAATTTTGTACAGTTCGGTTAACAAGCAGATGCATCATCTTTAAACCTTTAGGATACAAATTACTAAAGTAACACTGATAAAAAAAAAGCTTAAAGAAACGTTTTCATTAGAACTGAGATCTAACGAAGTACTGACAGTGAATGAACACACAGCATCACACGTAGCTGGGATGTTTTTTTTTAGATTGTAAGATGTTCTTTATATAAATGTCTGCTACTACAACTAAATTAACACAAACAAAAGATATGAGACCATAAGGACACCTCTCTTAAGTGCTTGGTGTTTTTGTTCACTTAATCAGTTAGTTATAAAACTTCAAAAGCCACTTTTTGACAAGATGTTGACAGTAGCATTTAGAGTCTACATGCAAGAGCTATTTCATATAAACATATAATACAAGATAAATCATTAATACAAAGAGAGCTATACAATATATAACTCTATGAATGTTACTTATCCACTGACGCACTTAAAGTCAGTATCATCGATTTTACGCTGTCATAATTATATTAATTATATCACTAATTACAAGCAAGATGCTGGATTAATTAAAACCTACATTTAATAATTAATCATGAAATAAAGAATATCTGCACCCAGTTAGGTAAATATTGGTTTATTTTAACAGCTGGCTTATTTAACCTAGAGTGTTTTAAGTTAACCATTATTGCTAATACATATTGCTTTTTTTATCCTCCCGAAGGTGGTTGTTGAAGAAAGGCTCACTGGACCAGCTTTTGAAATGCACATTTCAGGAAACAAAAGCAACAATAAACATGTTTACGCACTGGTAGTTAATTATGTCATCTGACCATTGATTCAAATCGTCATTGTTGTGCCGGGACCGGAACATATTTTAACGATAAATAAACAAGAAGTGTTTATAAAACACGGATGCCCCCTCTCCTAAGGCAAACTGGATAGTTTGACCTTGAGCTTTAACCTACTGACCTCAACATCAATAGGGGCCTCTACAATTGATGACCCCTCCCAACCAAATCTGAGGAGTTCAGGCCAAATAGTTCTCTAGTTCTTTCGTTATTGCTTGGAAATGGTTTGGTTATGGACGGTCCGTCAGACCGATATGTGCAAAGGAATAATGCCCATTTTCTTCTAAAGGGGGCATAATTAATAAACCTCGACATGAACTAGTGAAACAATGTACTAGTAATAATTAAGTCTGATTAGTTATATACTTAATTGATATCAATAAAGCATAGAGCAGTGTCCACCCAGACAGAAATATTGAAGATATTAATCGCCGAATATTAGATAGGGCTAAATAGACAAGATATCTATCGAATTATTAGTAATGATAATAAAATAATAATAATAACATATCCATGACTTTTTTCTCCCCTCCTTGTCTCTCAATCCTTCACCCAACTCTCTGTCCCCCACTCTCCCTCTCTCTGTCTGTCTGCCCCTCTCTCTCTCTCTTTTGGTCTATGTCTCTACCACTCTCTATCTCCACCTCTCTACATATCACCTCTCTTCCTCTCCCTAGCTGTCTCATTCTCTGTCTGTCTCTCTCGCTCTCTCTCTCTCTCTATGTATCACCTCTCTTCCTCTCCCTCTCCCTCTCTCTTCCTCTCCCTCTCTCTTCCTCTCACCTCTCTGTCACTCATCTCTCACCCCTTCCCTGCCATTTTCCTACCTCTCCCCATTCTCTCTTTCTGAATTCATTATCGATCATTTGTATTCACAAACAAATGTAGTACGTTTAGTACTGAATTACACGGTCGTATTTAAGTTGTGACGTTTTGATATTGTATTATTAGGTTGATAAGATTTAATTGAATTATAATCGTGTTTGATGTCATTTAAGTATTTTCTACATGCTGCAAGAGGCACCTGTTTGAGTTCCCTAAACTCGTCAATTTAACTTAACTAGTTTTACTTTAAACAAACATTCGTGTGGAAGTTGATGCAGTCTGATCTAAAACCCGTAAAACATTGACAATGATCGTAAATGTTACACACGATTATAGATTCAGTCAAACTGTATAATATCAACATTTGCTGGCTGAAAATTCTTTAAATACCACCCAAGTATCTGGTGCACGTCACAAATATGTTGTCTTGGTGTATCCTCTTATCTCCAACAACACTTCGCGTGTTTGCCAACAGTTTTTGTGCTCTCCAATTATATGTAAATGCATGGAATTTCTCATTTGTCGATCGTGAATCTGTCATATATAGTGTTTTAATGTGACATGGTTTTATAAATTACATAGCTGTTTCTGGTTAGTACCACAAACTAATTACAAGACCGTTAAGCTGTACCCTGTTGGTGGCAGAGTTTTATAGCTTACGCATGGTTACATAATGTTCACTTTCAAGATAACGTTTATTCGGGTAACTGTTCTCCTTCATCGCTGAAAAACTTACTTTTATGTATATAGTCTGCTGTTAATCTTTGTTCGTCCGTCCGTTCGTTCGTTCCGGATCGCCCGTCCGTCCGTGCGTTTGTTCGTCCGTCCGCCCGCCCGCCCGCACGCCCATTCGTTCGTCGGAAGGCAAGAGGTCCCTACACAAGTTGATAAGACGAACGTGTCCAAGTACAAAGGTCACTGTGATGCTTCATATGCTCTGTCTACTTTTCAAAGTATCACCCAAAAATCTCTACTGGACGAGTCCCCGGCTGGCTTGATGCACAACTTATACTTGTATATCCAACTGTTCAGTCAGAGAAACATGTTCTGCGATCATGGTATCAAACTGTTATGAATTCTTCGATTTTATTACGAATTCCAAAAATATTTTCGTATTTCAGGTGTTAGTATCAATCTATCGATACTCTAGCGATTAGATGGTTTCTTCTTTTCTTTAAGATAAATCAGAACATCAAATTGGACGATATTCACCAAGAAATAAATCCCCGTTTTAGTTACCTTTGTAGCTTACGTTACTAGGAGATAAGATTCAAAGACATGGCCACAAAGATTCTGTTAAAATATTACTAAGGATGTAACAAGTACAAATAAAAGTAACAGATTTATGTCGACGATAAACTGACGATAATACTTACATGAAACATCTTTCTAATTAAATTGTGAAGTTTTGTAGTTAATTTGTGAGATTTCAAATAATCAGATAGGAACACTTGGTAACCATCGCTTTCAGATTGATTTAACCATGGCGCCTATTAGCGTACACTGTTGGGTTTGTATCTGTGAAAAATGACGGGGAGTCAAAGAAAAGTAATCAAATTAAAAAACTGTGTACAGAATCAAAACAATATTTTGACGTTTGATGTTAGTTATGACGAATTGGCCCACGGTGGTGAATATTCATGGCGCGGCACTCTGTGACCTTGAGAAGGTCAATCTCAAACTAATTCTAAACTGGATCATTAAATAAAATCCAAAAAAATCACCAATGCAACGTCAAGGCTTCAATACCTGTTGTATCTTATACGACACAACAACTTATCTACCTAAACGGTATTCGAAACATGTACGCAGCTGTCAAACCATAAATTTCGCGTTATTTTATTAGGCAAAAAAGTACATTGACTTGCATTATCGCCGCGTTTGCTCGATTAAAACAGAGAAGACCATTTGCATCTCCAAACAGAGAGTATTCTGAAGCTTCACAATGCGCCCGATTGTAATTTTCTGCGGGCGCCTGGATAAAATTGGCAAGAAACATTTCAGAAAATAATAGAAGCTATGTGCGCATACTGAATCACAGGCTTCGACGTAAACTCCCGCCTAAATAGCTTATTGTTCATTAGTAAAGAAGTTTTATTGTTTAGTAAAGTCAATAAAGAAAGAATAAAGAAAGAAAATTTAGAGTTCTTATGTTAGATAAATACAAAATATCGCCATTCAATTTGTAGTTACGGTGAAGGATAAAACTATGTTATTGAGCAGATTAGTTTTAACATGTTTAAAATTGGAATTTTGCGTTCAAATATGGTATGTTTTTTAAAGTTACTACATTGTGTATATATATATTATAAGGCAATGACTTTTTTTCAACGGTAAGACAAAATGACATTCCCTTTAATTCAAAATATCCAGTTTTAAATCCTTCAAAGATAGTGTCTCTAAAATAAGAACTCAAAAGGTTTACTTATCAAATATTATCTTAAACTATGTTTTGTAAGCGTTTAAACAAAGCGCTGCTCATGCATTAACAACAAACAGATTATCTATATTAATTATCACGACTCGGTTATTAAAACGCATATCAACATTTGCAGTATTAATGTAGAGCACGAGTTGTTCCCGCATTTGTTTTTATTTCAAATAAAATTATATGATACACTGATACAATGACAGACGTAACAAATATGCATTTATGTTTATTTTTGTTATTATCTTGGATATTTATTATACATAATGTTATTTCGTAAACTAACTTTAATGAATTACATTGTGTTGCAGTGCACTTATTGATCGTAATCTACGATGTCTCACACTGTGCTAAACATGTGGTACAGGGTATATACATATCTACAATAATCTGAAACATGACAACATTCGTCATAAACATCTACTAGTACTTGACTGCATAAATTCTAAATTTAAGTTCCACATAAATTTAGTTTTGAAACAAAAATTGTTTGCGGTAACAATCAATCTTATCAGACAGGTGTCATATTGTGTACTTTTGTTTTAAGTGGTCAAAACTTGATTACAGATATCCATTGGTTTTATAAAATAGAAAATACAATTATTAAAACAAAAGAAGTTACTTTGTGTTATGTTAAATTAAGGTTAAAATGCTCCGCATGTAAACAAAACATTAGAATTATTGCAGCCGGATAAGTTTTCTTGGTATTTGAAATAATTCAAGATTCCTAATTTACAGAATATTAGGTTCATAAATATTATAAAGAATGTTATTCAAAAATATAATTAAACAAGGATACACGATTCATATACTAGTCCATATATTTTGTGTGAGCTCATTTCTTACTTCTGATGTGGTTATTAATTTCTTACAATAATCTGCAATAATTACGTGTACACATCGTTCAGCCCGTTGAAACCATTCAAGTTTTTTCCACTTTCAAGAGCAGACAGTTAATTCATTAACTGAACAAAGAGGAAACATTCAGCACGTTTTGTTGTGATATTTGATTATATAATAAAATACCAAACTTATCGAACATTTTAATGGACGAGCCGCGTTTGAGTAGACAAAGTGAATAATAAATAAAACTGGAAATTATTCCACTCTTTATGTTAAGCCAGGAATTAATTTTCTTTGAATCATTTCTTGTAAACCATTATCATAAATTTTCTGCACAGGTCTGCTCGCACTGAATATGAAAGTTGAAATAAATGTTAAGATTTTCTATACTTTACACGTGTTTCAGACGCTGAAATCATAAAGTGAATGAAAGCAATCGTAATAGTTTTACTTTTATTTATGAGATATAACATTACCCCTCCTCCAGTTGTTGTAAGTTTATTATTCAACATTTTACAGTCACCTACTTGGAGGGTTCTAGCCTTCTTTGCACATTTATGGGAGAGCACCTTTCCCGCGGAAGTTCTTTGATTGCCCAAACATCTGAAAGGCAACATCATCCCGAGGTATATAAATAATCACTTATCCATTTGTTACTTGGTAAAGAATTCGAGGGAACGAGCGGCTGTCGGTATTATTAAATCCAAAGTGAGAACTGTTAAAAAGTCTTTGGTCAGTGCGTTTTGTGTCTCGGAACCGTTCCAATTTTTGTTTTTCCACGCAACAGTCGAAAGACTAGCGTTCCCATAATACATCATACGATCCGTTTTTACATTTTACGACAATTTCATTATTAGACATGATCACAAAAGTTATGATGTATGTGTTAAAAATCCGACATCAATTAAGATCATTAAGAAGCTGTAACTTTATATAGTTACTCAACATTTTCTTCAGAATCACCCATTTTCAAGAATGCGAAACGCGCACCTTTTTGTTTCGATCGCTTGTGTCTTAACATACTTATATATTTATAATCATATCTAACATTTGAAATGCATGTTTTGACTGTTGAATCCGAATATGTAGCTGAGTACAAGAAGAAATCGAAATAACACCTCTGATCTCTTATTGCTATTATTACGCCACCCGCATAACCATTGGTACCAATTTGATAAAGAATTGATTAGTTTTGTATAACATGTATATAATGCATAATCAAATAAATTATGTAGTGTATACATTATAATATAAATAAATACGAAAAAATTAACGATGCATTTTATACACCATAAAACAGGGAATAACGGACAGTGGACATTGTGTAAAAAGACGGAGATGAAGTGTTAAGGACATAATTATTTAACTCAATTATATAAATTCTACAAATGTTAGAACACATATACGAAAATCAGTTATAGCTTTAATGAGCATAAAACTCATTAATAATCGGTGGATTCCGGTAGATTCCGGTCTATATTTAAAAAAGATAGGATGTGCGACCGAAGTTCGAACGTCGGAAAACTTCGGTCATTTACGTAAGGAACTTATTGACGGAAAGGGAGTTTAATTATCAAGGGAATCATTTAATTTACATACATTGTAAAACAACTCTCAATTTTATACTAGACTAAGTATATATATGCATGCTAAAACTTGTTGAATGCTGTTCAAAGTAATATCAAATCCAGTAGTTTATTTGTTTAACAAACCAGCAAATATATTGTAACTTTCCGACATTTTGTACGCATCTAATTAATTAAAGGTAATTTGAATCTTTATTTCATTATATATTATTCGAAATGTTTAAAAATACTATAACAGGATAATAACGACAATAATGTCACGATTTATAATTATTTAAAGTTGTTTTTTTTTGCACAAATTATAAACATTTATATCACGGTTAAGAGAAATCTTTATGGAACCGAACATGATTTATTTCACGTGTATACAATAGGTTTACACATAACACAGCATAGATCAATCCTCGTACATAATTCTATTTGATTATTCAACACGTACACGATTTATAAATTAATTTAACTCCTGATTTTTGGTTCAATGTTACTCCAGTAGAATTATTAGACAATGCAGCTCCCTCCCCCCATTTTATTAACGTTTAAATATCATTTTGACAAGCAGTAAGGTTACATGACGTTGCGGGTGGATTTTTTTCGAAAAGGCTAAAATGGACATTAGTTCATTAATTTGTAATGTATGATAATCAGCTGGTCGTAATTAATTCTGAAGTTTATTTCTCTTTACGTATTGAGACAAAATTAATAATCTGTTAATTGGCTCTCACGGTCCGTGCCATATGAAACAGGTGGCCGTCAACAACGTTTCCAACAACGGCTTTGCACCAAAGAAAACAGTAAGAGATACAGTTGTGTGTTTACAAATCAAACCCGTGATTTGCATGTTCAAAAGATCTGCACCAGACAAGGGAATGGCGTCATTGCATTCCTGACAATGTCTAATATCGTTCTTAACAAATATCAGATCAAAGAACACAGAATCCTTATCATAGTAACGCCACCAATTATATTATATATTTCTTCAATGATCTGAGCTTCAATAAAATTTCTTAGCTCTTACCCCTAGTTCTATAAGTAATTAAACATTACAGCCAACAGTTCTACAGTTGATTCTGTACACTGATAGGTTTTGAAACGAATTCCATCGTGAAATACTCAAAGGGATTAAAGATGTACAAAAGGCAAGTTTCGTTAGAAGTTCCAACAGCCGATGACCATTTCAAATGCTGTGCAAAAATGATAATATCACCTAATAGACAGAAGTTTTATAATCCTAGATTAGGGTACAAGTGTGCGATAAGTCTTTTAATCCATGCCGGTTTTATACTTCTACACGCGTTATAGTTTAATTACATCGCTGAGAATCCATTGATTTCCGCGTGGTACAAGAGATTTATCAGCCCTTTTTAAGATGGCAGGCGACGACATGTGGAAAATTAATGTACTGATAGGTAACTGGCTTCGTCTATCTATGTTGTTTGATTTATAATTGAGTGGAGTATTAAACGTTTCGTATTAAACTTAATTGTAAATTAATTGATCAAACATCTGATGAAAAAATAGGAAACGAGATTTTGAGAGAAGACGAACTGTGATAAGGAAGAAAATATCGGGGCTATATTCATGGAGATTACTTGTAATTTTCTTTTATTCTTAAAATATCAAAGACTTGTATAAATTGTATTGGAATGATTCTTAACATCTGAAAACTGCTTGCATGGATAACTGGAACGAGATAATTCCGCTAATATCTCTTCACCACCAACACACGTGTGTAAGACAGTATTACAAATGTTTTGTATGAACATTGTTTTGTGTAACCAGAATAACATAATAAATTCTCAAAAAAAAAAAAAAAAAAAAAAAACAGACCAAAATAAAGAAAAGAAGTTTTCTATAACATCATCGAATAATATTGGGACAGTAGGTCTTCAAATTATGTTTTCAAATTTGTATTTTTTAAAGGCAGGAATCAATTTTAAATCCAGTATTAATACTTAAAACCTTATTATCATTCATTGCATAAATTGTCATTAAAGTTCTTTGTATTACGTACGTTCTGTTTTATTATGATATTGTGACGCATCAAAGCTAATGGTTATTTTCCGCTGAGGTGGTGCATAGTAGGTATAACGCCCATTCCGGTTCATAGAATGTATCACATTAGTGCTAAGTGGTCATAGGCATTAACTTTCGACAAAAAATAAACTGCCAAGTACAGTACATGTATTGAAATCTTTCAGACATTGTTTCTAGAAAGTGGTTGTAATTACTCTATTCACATGTAATTTAATAATATCATCTTTTTCTAGAGCAATACGGTTACATGCATATACAGAACATAACGCTTTATCGATGAAAGCAACCTAATTTCAAATTTGATATTTTGATATTAAGCAAAAGTAAGTCGCTACGAAATACATAAAAATAACAAAACATCTGTCCACAGAACAAGTTCGACAAATCTAACATTTCTACTGAAATCTAATATTCCATATTTCACGAGTTCAAGATTTTTCTTCAAAATTTCACGATTTTTCTTCGATTTCAACTTCATTATTTCATGTTTTGAAATTGTGAAATCTTGAAGTTGAAATGTCACCACCGGTCTTTCGTACAAACCTACATTTTTACTTAGATACATGGATGTTGGCATAATTATAATGTTTATTAAAATATGCTGAAATATCCTTTCCTGAAATTTTGATATACAACGAGCAGGTCTCTGAAAAAACAGCGCCGTAATGTAGAGTCCCTGGTCAATTTCAAACAAATTAGTACAATGTATTTTATTCATGGGCATCGATCACCATTCGAACCTTCTGGAAGGGCTTGCATTTTTTACATTAAAAACAAATGCGAGCGTGGAATGAAGGCTTGGCCAGTAAGGAACGTTTTACTTCGTGTAATTTAAATTAACTTCAGTGGTATTTTTTCAGCAATGGCATTTGGAGCGGTATAATCTCTTATGCACAAGTGCATGCATGCTCTGAAATATTTTTTTGTTGTTGCTAAATACATCAATGAGAACTTTTATGAAGTCTCGTTTTTCACCACAAAGTCGTGACGGGGTAGCTTAAACAATATCCACGTAAACTGTTCTAATCGTAATTGAAGATGACAGTCTGACATTACATACACAGAACGAACATGCTGAAAGTTAGTTAGTTGATGTTGTGAATACCTACAATCGTGATGAACGCATCAAACTTGAAATATCATTGTTAAGTATCAAACTTTAAAACATTTTAAAATTGAAAGTAAGTTTTCCTCATCTGACACTTTTAAGCTAGTTCACGTGATGCTTTTTGCGCAATAAACATGCATGACAACGTCTGCCTTCCTGATGGCTGCGATAATAACAGAACCGCCCATGAAAAAAATGCTTGTTGTTATAACACGTAAAATGCAAATTTCTGGTGAATGTTAAAAGCCGTATCAGACACGGTCTCTGTCTGTTGAATAATATATAGATGCATCTATCATAATTGCATGTATATGATTACAATAAAAAAAATATGATGTTTTTCAACTGCGGAGATATGCAGCACGCGAAAGCAACAAATCATGCCGATTTGGAGGTAGGGCGTCACGATAATGACGAAAATAAACCTCTGTTACATAATCCAGAAGGACTTTAATTCAAAATTAATTACCCGAACTATTTTTTTCCGCGACAGAAATAAAACGCTAACGAATATAAAAATCATAATATTGTTTACGTCTCTTTTCACGCGTTATCTTTAACTATGGCAACGATTTGTAAAGACTTTCCTATCAGGTGCTGACAATGTTTGCTCCGACATCAATTTTAACACTGCCGAAACTTGAAATGTTGACATGCACTCCTTCGGGGGAATTTTTGTATCACGTGAAATATTCTAACAAATTAATCAAACAAGTAGTGTTTTTCGACACCCTATATGACATATGATGGTTTTATCCGACCCGGGGTGTTTAGTAAAATACATAATTTGTCAAAAATAATGAGATCTAAGTTTTGATCTGTAAAATGTTTTGCTTGCCACGAATTGTAAACATTGAGTACACGAATTAAGAGTAAATGCTTTAAAGTCTGATACATGTAAACAGCAGCATAAGAAGTATGAAGAAGGAAATGTTTACGGATATAAATAGATCTAATAGATAATCAAAACCGGAACCAGAATTATCCGTAAATGAAATTAATTTATCTCCTAACATCAATTCCGCTTACGTAATAAATACGTAAATATTTGAATAACGAGTTGTTAAAAATTTAACTAAATACAATTAGTGAAAACCAGAGTAAAATATGATGAAATCATAGATTCATTTCTAAACATCCGTACATTCAAATAATACGAAATACATATTTAATTATGACAGTCTAAATACGCTGTTAACTTAAAACATACGTTTGAAAAAGTTTACCAAAGTGGTCAAATAAACCATACAATAAAAGAAAAACCAATGGTTATTTTGAAGCCAAATTATACACTTTGTTATCCACGAATAATGAAGTAGGTAATAAAAGTAATATTGGTAGGGTAACTAACGTATACATGAAACCTGCCACACTTAGAAATCAAACATACCTCAGCAGTGTTCACTAAGTGCTTAATATTTGTGTACTTTTTTCTCATAGAAAATATAGAGTAAATAGCGCTCGTAGCTTATTAATGATAATAAAAATAGCAATATTAATTTACTCAAAGACCCCAGAATCCAACGAGTCCAAATTGCTCATAATTCTTTACGGGAAAATTAGGATATTAAGGAGGCGGGAGGGGATTAACCTTTTTGTCTTTATTCTTGGAGGAAAAAAGTCGGAACGTTTCCCACAATTCTTTGTCACTTCCGGAATCAGTCTGGTCACAGTACGTCAGACGCTTTTCACGTCGTCTGTGAGATATGACCTTCCCAATTAATCTGACATCAATACCGTGTTTAATGTCTGGTTTTGTATAATTTATAAACGTTTATTGCACGAGGGTATAATTAAAATGTTGACTAATTCAAGGGAAATAAAAAACGAGTAGGTTATGGTGATGCTTGTGTAGTTAGAGAAGTCTTAATTTAGGGTCCTGTTTGGTCTTTGATCCAAAGTTACAGACATAGGTTTGAGAAACCAATGTGTGGTCCATTTATTACGATAATAAAATACTGTTCTTCTTAGAATACATGAGTGTCATTATCATTTGAATACATGTATAAGAAGATTATTACTAAGGTATCTAAACTGCCAAATTCATCTAAAACATTTTGCTTCTACAATGAAAGTTTTGGATAATTGATGTATTCATTATTTAAGTTAATCAATTATTAAATGACGTTTCGGAATTAAGATTTACTCACAGACCATTACCTTTCGACATACCGCATATTTACACATATAGTCTGGTGTAAATGCAAACGATGCATATTTTCATACATAACAGACGAGAACTTTAGTTTCACCTCACATTAGCTACCACTTCAGTTTGAAGAACAACTCATTACCACACCCCCTTACTTTAAGATCTCTCTTCAACAATTTTCTAAATTTCAACTTACGGAGTGGCCGCACGTATTTTCTTGTTACAATGTTGATTTTGATATTTAGATCAGTTTATTGTACTTTCAGCTCAATAATTGCTACAGATATATATCACAACTTAACGGGAGTGACATACTTCAAACACATTCCATTCTGTAATTTGAATTATCTGTTGGACGTGGTGAATTAATTAAAATACATACAGTGAGGACAATGACGTAACATTGCACTTCTAAACTTTTTACCATCTCATGTATATGAGTAGTCAATTAAACATGACAGTTTATCCATGTTTAAATATGACATTGACAGACATACGATTGTACTGGTCAGTTTAACGGTTTTAATGTTAAAATTTATTCGCATTAAGTAGCTGTTTTGACATTCACTTAAACATCTTAAAATGTGACATGCATTGCCAGGGGGAAGTCCCCATCACTCAGATAAAAAATAAAACAGAACGGTTAAAATGAGACGCTGATAAAAAGTATACAAAAGTGTCAGATAATATTTTTTTAAAAATATTTCGAATCTCTCTGAAATCGATGAACTTAACCGCTCAACAATAAATAAACCCGCAACATGCAACAAACATGATGTTTTCATGTTACGAAGTACACCATGTTTTGGTGAAGCCAACTAGCGGAATTCATTAGAGATGGTCATTAAATATATAACAAATTAAGTAATTCGTCATATATTACTTTTGAAATATTACTGATGGTCTTTAAAGCAAGAATATGCCTTGACACAAGTGGTGTCTTGGACAGGGATGATCGTATATAATCTTTATTTCCTCCAGTAACGGAGAGCATTTAAAGACAATATAATAACATAGTATTATTACAGTATATGAGCAATCAGATAATGGATACAAACATGATAAATAACATAATTACAACATGTTATTTTATTCAAGTTCATTCAAGAAAAAAGAAAAAGTGCCTAACATACTATACATGTATATGGGTAAGTGGTCTATATTATATAAATCAAAGTTAATTAAATACAATTTGTATTTGAAATAATTCTTAAGCAACGGGCATCATTTGATACTGGCATGCATGACATTGATAATTTTTTTTTATAATTTTCAATAATTACAATTACAGTCATAAATTTGTCATAAGAATACAACAATCTCTTATGAGAGGAAACTGACTACCTGACTATACGAACAAGTCTTTTCTTCTCTCAAAACTTTTAAAGATCAAAATTAAAATATGTCTTAGTTAGTTACAAGGACTTATATATAAGTCCTTGGTTCGTTACTATCATCACGGTTCGTATATTTCTGAAGATCAATACATCTAACCATACTTGGATAATACCTCTAATGCTTTTTTGTATTTTTTTCTAATTAAAGACTTAGGACTTTGCAATAAAAAGTGCGAATCATCTTCTAACAGGTGCACAATAGACATCTGCGTTCGTTAAATGGTATTTCATTCGGTTTATGTAATCTATCAGCTTCTTTCTGTATTACATGTGCGGACAATCTGTATTTAGTCAATACATATCTGAATTTATAAATGAAAATTCACTAATTAGTTTGTACGTTCATGTTTTTCAGGAATAATTTACTTCTGTAGATCAAAGTCAGTAGTTATCTTTAATTCTTTAAATCAAGAAAATTACATTATGGTTTTGTATTAGCTACTCCGTCGTTTATCCAAAACCTACGGGATTCCAACAATGTAGTTTTAGCTTTTGTAGTTAGTACAATGTAGTTTAATCTATAAGCACCATTTGTTTTGATATTGAATCCATTGTCTTTATCAGAATGCAAGAAACAAAAGCTGAAGCTGACTCATTATTAATTTCTTGGAAACACCCGTGACGTCTGTCGCTGAACAGGAAAGTGAAACTGGATAAGAGCACATAACTCAGATATCATCTACAAGTCTAATTATAGCATCATTTCTTCATTTCCCACAATATTTTTTAATCATTTTATAAAAAAAGTAATCAACATTTTATCTTATCACATTTATCAAGATAACGTTAAGGCCAAGCAGTAAGATTATTTAACACTTGACAAAATATGCTCTTTATCGCGTTTCTCGCTGGTGTATTCCGCAACAAACAATAAAAAAATAAAATGGGAAAATGTTTATTGTTGTTTTAAACGTATTAAAATGTAGCTTATCGAGCCATTATCCACTGGCTGTCAATTTCAAACAAATTAGTATGTACTGAAAATAATTGAAAATTATACCCATGAAATCTGGTATTTACCAGACAACGTGCGGTTTTATTACGAAAGTTTGGTGAAAATCGTGAGCTTATTATAAATACCAAAAGGTAACCAACATAGATCGTATCAAAAATCAAAATCTGTGCTTGGCTTCATTTTCAAGTTTTATTTTTATGGATTCAAAATTTACACCATTTAAATGAGATCTCGAATATCACCACGTGACGAGATTAAGACAAAATGTCGACGACGTGCTTGCTTATTTTTTGCGAACAAAAGATTCTGTATTACTGAAAATAGGTTCATGTATATATCGTTATACAGATTAATATCAAAAACTGAAATATGAAGTATTCATATCACATGGCTAATTTTCATCATTAAAACGTCGAATGCTTTTTTTATGTGTAACAAGATGCATGGCTGCTCTACATTTATATTATATGCTTGTTCATTTTCTACGAATGTCGAATTCCAGTTGAATTCAGGTACATGTACATATATTTGAGGTACAAACGACTGGTTCGGTTTGTATACTATGGTATATGTGGGTCTAAGAATCTTCTAAAAAATGTCTAAAACGGATCAGGAACATATAGTGGTATATGCGATTGATACGTTTTGGCATTACACGCCAAATTACGCCAAGATACGATACGTGCAGAAATAATCTTCCATAATTTTAAGATTTACATAATAAGAAGTTCAATTATACTCCATATTTTTCCAATA
The DNA here is from genome assembly GCA_964023205.1 of Lutraria lutraria. NCBI lineage: Eukaryota > Metazoa > Mollusca > Bivalvia > Venerida > Mactridae > Lutraria > Lutraria lutraria. Next base: position 35,701,595 of record OZ026836.1, read on the forward strand.
TTTGTTCTCAATTCATCCGATGGCTTAGATTGTTCCTTATCTGTAAATGTCTGATATGACAATCTACGACACCATAAAATAAAATCGTGTAAATTTAACGAATAACGAAATAAGTAAAATGGCTTCAAAATCATTGATTCAAATTGTTAAATGTGTCGTTCTCGAAAAATGCAATATACGACGTGGCTAGGTTTATTTCGCATGTATAAGACGAAGGTTGTTTAGCAAGGTAAAACATATTCTCACCAACTTGAATTTGAACTGAGTGAAAAAAATGTTTTCCCAACGTTAAATGTTTTTGTAATGATAACTGCATTTAGAACACAGTTTTGAAGTGCACGAATAATCAGCAGTGTTTTCGTTTGCATCAAGAATTGCACATTATATTGTTCCGTGATAAATTAATTGTTTTATACAGAAGAAAGGGTCACACAAATTGAACCACGAGTCTATTAGACCATTTAGAGAAATCGAGTGCTCTCAAGGTGCCACTTCAGAACAAGTGTATATGTTTTGTATAGTTGATTCGTTTAATAATTTTATCAATTGAAAAACAAGTTTATCGCAACTACACTACGGGAATATATTCTCCTGGGAGATATCAGCATTTTTCTATCAGGCAAATCACGCAAAGATGTCGCGATAAATTTTGAATCTACATGCAACTTGCACTGATCCGTCTGGTAGTTTGGAAGCAGACGGGTTCCCAAGAAATGGTCGTCGCTTTTAAACCACGGATTTTTATCAGCCCTCTTCCCGCGGGATAGTTTCATCTATCCCGATTTTGATCGAACTTTGTACGTCATGGAACAATGTCACACAGACTGACTGAACGAATTAATCTTATACTGTACAGTTCATTCGTACTGAAGTAGATGAAAGACTTGACAAAACTGCTTGCATTTAGTGCCATGGGTACAGAATTCATTAACAACTTAATGTCTTAACGATGGTACAATTGATACATAAATTATAAAAATTAGACTGTTTCTATTGACATTTTGCGAGGCACTAAAGTGACTTTAGCGGTATTCAAAGAACATAATTATTACCAAGAGCGTTAAGATGGTTAGAGCAGGATGTTCTTTTCTCGCTGACAAAATTCAGGGTTAATCACACGGTTACTAAACGCCACGAAACTTGGAATAATAATTAAAGAGTGGCTCCCGAATGAATTAAATAGAAATCAGGTCTTTATTCCAAATACTCTGCCCCTTCCGGACGATATTGGCAGCGATACTAACGTCTGATCAACCTCGCGTTTCAGTAAATTGTTCCACACACGCTCTTCAAAAAGAAGGAAATAAAGTTATCTATTTTATGAAAATATTCATAACAGAAATATTAGGAGAAAAGTGTTTAAGAAACGTGTCAATTATCGTAGTAATCGTTATCGGATTAACTCAAAGATTTGCGTAATCTCGTTTTTGTAGAAAGTTAAAAGCGTGATTTCTTATGTCAGTATCATGTAATATTATCACGCATAACGTGGCGGATGACGTGAATTTCCAACGCTTGTGCGATTTTTTTCAGAAATCTGTGTAAATAAACTCATAGATTTTTTATCATTCACAAACGCGCCCATGTCGTGTGTGGCTAATATATCGTGACGTGAGTCCATGAAATGGTCGAATTTGAAACGACAGTGGTGTGTAACGGAACGGGTAGGACTCGATGCATCGACCTGAGCTCTGTTTAAAAGAAGTCAGCATACTAAGATAATGAGTAACGGATTCACTGAATACATGACAAGTAACCGAAGCTAATGTATCCAATACGTCTTCATTGATCGGTACATGCGCGCGCAGGTTAAATTATTTGTGTCATGTCACATATTTTCGCGATCTTAATGACTCAGTTTGAAGTTATGTTGATGACCGATTTTTATTGAAAGATCTTTTGTTTTATTAAGACAACATCAATCTGAAGTTTTCTCCATTTTTTGTCGCTTTTTGTAACTTTATTGTGTATCTGGATATTTAAATTATACCACATAATTGACAGTCTTATCTTCCATGTTCATACGCAGTATATTAATTCACCCAGTCAAATAAAATAATAACTAAATTTCATTCGGTAGTTTAACCGAATAGTTCCATACGAACTTTGATAGTCAATTGATTCGCACTGATGAAAATATAATGTAAAATAACTTCTAAAATCCTGCTCAATTTTCTAACACGAAAAGCGGTCCTGACAAATCATAAATGATATATAATTTCGCCAATCATTACAAGATAAGTAGTATGAAGTCATTTCGAATAATTTAATTGTGGCCGTCAGCTAAACGAAGAATTATTTTCGTAATTGTCAGAAAATTTTCAAGTAGCGAGAATTTCGGCATCCTTTGAAGATCAATGATAATACTGAGTATTTTCATCTTTTATATTTCTAATATTTTGGAATTTATAGACATCTTATTATCTAAGATCTTTTATCACTAGCATTCAATTACGAAAATTATTAATAATTGATATTTTTATGTAATATGTATCATGCTGACTGATTTATTTGTTTAATTTGCGAAAACTGTAAACATTATGTTAGGCGGGATGCCATTCAGGAATGTCTTATAAAATATTTCCAGGCAAAGATGCCTTCTAACTTGACTAAAGATTTGATCGGGGTCACTCAAAAAGAATTCATTTGAAAGACCCTCGATCATGAAATTTCCATGTACATGTAACTACTTTCAATATTTTAAAAACGCTTATGTAAAACAATTTGGATTACATGGTGAAAGTAATCGTTATTTTCTACCAACATAAGGCATATCTTTAACCATATACTAGTGGCTTCAGAATTCAGTATACATCTATAAGACGATGCATTATAACTAACATATGTTAATAAATCTTGTTTCACTCGGCGAATATTTTATGTGATAATAGAAACAAAATTTACGTGACCATATTACATGTATTTCCTATCCGTTGTTGTTTTCGAATACATGTAGAAACATTGATACTTGATAATACTAAAATTAATCTAAGATGATCGCCACAACAACAAACACTGGAATGAATCCATCATTGTATAAACAAGAGACGTTACACACTTCTTTAGTTGGGTGTTGTATTAAGTTTGCGTCCCTTTAACCACAATTAAAGTTACAAAACGCATAGGTCCGTATTTTAAAACAACGTATACACACAAACGTGTACTATATATAACAAACGTACAAGTTTACATCAGTAATCTTATTACAGATATTCATAAGACCAAATTTAAAAAAAGATGATAGTTTAAACTACAATAAAACCTCAAGTAGTGACTATTTTAATATCATAACCACCTAACTACATTGGTCACTTATTTTCGGAGCTGTTTTCAACATTCTCCCTAAAAATCAAACAATCATTTCATTAAAATCGCTATAAGAGTTCACAAAGTGATTGTAAAATCGTTGTTTTATTGTAAACCCAGAGCCTTATTTAGAACAAAAGGAGCATTAGTGGTGATAGGAGCATGAACATATATCCCAGAACATATGTTGCTTGTACCGTCATAATTCTAAAAATGTTCACCTGATCTAATTCACCAAGTTTCATATTTTGACTTCAAATCAATTCACCTTTTTCATCGAAAATATTTTTTCCAATATTTTCCGCTTACTATTTGCGTTTAACGTGATGTTCCTTCTGTCACTGGTTTCTGCTTAAGTTATTGTTGTTGCTATTGCTGCTTTTGTTGTTGTTGTTGTTACCAAAATTAATGTTTATTCTGTTTCATTCTTCTTTTTACCGATTTTTCTATAAATGCAAGTTCAGGCATAATATACACCGTACGTAAAAATCCTAACTCTGGTAATACATAGACTTTGTATGTTAGAATTGAAACATTATAAAACAGGCACCCATATGGTACCCATTCCATTCTCAGATCCGGATATACTATGTCCTGTTCGCTTGGGACTGTGTTTAATTTTTTTCCATATTCATACTCTGTGAATGAAATTTTACTTCCGGTGCGATAACGAACAAAAAAAATTCGTTACGTGGGTTGCGTGAGTCGGTCATTACTAAATAACAAAAGTTGTGAATGGTGGACAAACATTTAGTATTGACGTATCTAAATGAACATGTTATTGACCTTAGTGGTAGCTGATATGCTTCCTTTAAAATAGCATTCATAGTAACCCCCCCCCCCCCACACACACACACACAAAAAAAAAAAAATATTCCCCCCAATTTCCCACCCAAAACCCGCAGAATCATCGAAATCAATGAAGAACAATACGATACATTATGTGTTCGATGGTGCCGCCTTGGAACTGTTTGTGGCAAAGTTATAGGTTGGTTGAATTATGTCTCAGGGTCGTGCCTCACATTTGAGAGGCAATCACCAAACATCTAAAGCACAACAATGTATCCGTTATGGGGAATGAACGAAATATTTAAAATTCAAACATTTGGCGAATAAAATACATTTCAAACATACGAATACGTTTTATTTGCGAAGTCATAAATCTTACAATACTTAAGTTAATTATACAATTATACAATAACGCCCGAACTGTCTTTAAGATAATAAACAACTGATATTTTACTAGACAAAATTTAAAATGTAATGCTGTCCAATTTCATTGTTTTTATTCACAAATGTCCTAACTCATTTCTACACCACACCTTTGTCAAGTCGACCCGTGACACCAAGAAGTTTATTTGACGAGAATTATGCAAACACTCTTTAATTAGACCGTAATTACAATATGAACAGAAACGTATCACTTAACTACTTGTAAGATTTTCACGAACTTCAGCCGCCTACAGTTACTACCTACATCTGAATGTAACATGAGTCGACAAATCAACTTGTTTTTCTAAATAATATTCAAGAGTTTTCTTGATAAAACCGTTCTTTCTCTGCGTGAGCTAGAAAAAAAACTTAACTGACACTTTCTGATCAGTGGAATGTTTAAGAGTCTGAAGTATAATCTATAAAGTTTAGAGTAATGTACATTGATACATGGAGTCCCCTGTAGAGCGCCCTTAAAGCACTTGTGCCGCCACCCTTCGTCAGAAAACATTGTAAGAACTTAACTTTTTGTAAAAGAACATACATAAGTAATAATTATATGTATACTTAAATTAAACATTTAGGAAAAATGACTTTTGATTGTTACAATTAAAAATTACCTAAGCTTTAATGCAAAGCTACTTACTTCCAACATAAGTATTCTTGGTAATGTTTTGGTAATATCAAATGAAGCACTATATTTATTAAGTTTTTTCATTTGGATAATTATTAGATTTTTTCATTTCTGTCAACAACAATATGGACTATCATTTTTAATCATGTAATATTGCCGTCCTGAATCCCACGGTCTTGCTGAATATAGATTCCAATAAAAGTGTAAAATAATTATTTTAAGTGTTTACAAAACAGAAATCTAAGGAGTGAAAGACAAAATCATTAAATAGCAATCCAAAATCATGGTCGGATGTCCCCTACTTCAGGAAAAGGCACTTGTAAATAAGTAAAAAAAGATACCGCCATGTCGAACTATTTGAATAAAAACACTCGAGAATTACTTCATGTATGCGTACTATCCCCCAAAAATCTTCATTAAGTATGCGACATATAGAATAATCAAGAGAACAAAGTATATAATGTGTTTTATACAATGTATATTGTCTAAGGTATTAGTCATGTAATAGTGGTATTACTCGTTTATAAAGTTATAGAGTATTCAAATCATAGGACTTCAATTCGGTTAGTTCATTTATAATAACCTGTGTTGCCGTTTGGTAATACATGCACACCATCATAAACATGTATTTTTAATGGCAGTCAGTTAACACAGCATATATTACACCAAACAAGTTGTGTTAACTTAGACCGAATGCTTGCTCTTTGGTAACATCAAACAAGTGATTCTTAGTCAGTCAAAATGTATGCTCTTTGGTAACAACAAACAAGCGACCTTAAGTTAGACCGAATGTATGATCTTTGGTAACATCAAACAAGTGATTCTTAGCCAGTCAAAATGTATGCTCTTTGGTAACAACAAACAAGTGCCCTTTAGTTAGACCGAATGTATGATCTTTGGTAACAACAAATAAGTGACCTTTAGTTAGACTGAATGCATGCTCTTTGGTAACAACAAATAAGTGACCTTTAGTTAGACCGAATGTATGATCTTTGGTAACAACAAATAAGTGACCTTTAGTTAGACCGAATGTATGCTCTTTGGTAACAACAAACAAGTGACCTTTAGTTAGACCGAATGTATGATCTTTGGTAACAACAAACAAGTGACCTTTAGTAAGACCGAATGTATGATCTTTGGTAACAACAAATAAGTGACCTTTAGTTAGACCGAATGTATGATCTTTGGTAACAACAAATAAGTGCCCTTTAGTTAGACAAAATGTATGCTCTTTGGTAACAACAAATAAGTGACCTTTAGTTAGACCGAATGTATGCTCTTTGGTAACAACAAACAAGTGCCCTTTAGTTAGACCGAATGTATGATCTTTGGTAACAACAAACAAGTGCCCTTTAGTTAGACCGAATGTATGATCTTTGGTAACAACAAATAAGTGACCTTAAGTTAGACCAAATGTATGCTCTTTGGTAACAACAAACAAGTGCCCTTTAGTTAGACCGAATGTATGATCTTTGGTAACAACAAACAAGTGACCTTTAGTTAGACCGAATGTATGATCTTTGGTAACAACAAATAAGTGACCTTTAGTTAGACCGAATGTATGATCTTTGGTAACAACAAATAAGTGACCTTTAGTTAGACCGAATGTATGCTCTTTGGTAACAACAAACAAGTGCCCTTTAGTTAGACCGAATGTATGATCTTTGGTAACAACAAACAAGTGCCCTTTAGTTAGACCGAATGTATGATCTTTGGTAACATCAAACAAGTGATTCTTAGCCAGTCAAAATGTATGCTCTTTGGTAACAACAAACAAGTGCCCTTTAGTTAGACCGAATGTATGATCTTTGGTAACAACAAATAAGTGACCTTTAGTTAGACTGAATGCATGCTCTTTGGTAACAACAAATAAGTGACCTTTAGTTAGACCGAATGTATGATCTTTGGTAACAACAAATAAGTGACCTTTAGTTAGACCGAATGTATGCTCTTTGGTAACAACAAACAAGTGACCTTTAGTTAGACCGAATGTATGATCTTTGGTAACAACAAACAAGTGACCTTTAGTAAGACCGAATGTATGATCTTTGGTAACAACAAATAAGTGACCTTTAGTTAGACCGAATGTATGATCTTTGGTAACAACAAATAAGTGCCCTTTAGTTAGACAAAATGTATGCTCTTTGGTAACAACAAATAAGTGACCTTTAGTTAGACCGAATGTATGCTCTTTGGTAACAACAAACAAGTGCCCTTTAGTTAGACCGAATGTATGATCTTTGGTAACAACAAACAAGTGCCCTTTAGTTAGACCGAATGTATGATCTTTGGTAACAACAAATAAGTGACCTTAAGTTAGACCAAATGTATGCTCTTTGGTAACAACAAACAAGTGACCTTTAGTTAGACCGAATGTATGATCTTTGGTAACAACAAATAAGTGACCTTTAGTTAGACCGAATGTATGATCTTTGGTAACAACAAACAAGTGCCCTTTAGTTAGACCGAATGTATGATCTTTGGTAACAACAAACAAGTGACCTTTAGTTAGACCGAATGTATGATCTTTGGTAACAACAAATAAGTGACCTTTAGTTAGACCGAATGTATGCTCTTTGGTAACAACAAACAAGTGCCCTTTAGTTAGACCGAATGTATGATCTTTGGTAACAACAAACAAGTGCCCTTTAGTTAGACCGAATGTATGATCTTTGGTAACAACAAATAAGTGACCTTTAGTTAGACCGAATGTATGCTCTTTGGTAACAACAAACAAGTGACCTTTAGTTAGACCGAATGTATGATCTTTGGTAACAACAAATAAGTGACCTTTAGTTAGACCGAATGTATGATCTTTGGTAACAACAAACAAGTGCCCTTTAGTTAGACCGAATGTATGATCTTTGGTAACAACAAACAAGTGACCTTTAGTTAGACCGAATGTATGATCTTTGGTAACAACAAACAAGTGCCCTTTAGTTAGACCGAATATATGATCTTTGGTAACAACAAACAAGTGCCCTTTAGTTAGATCGTATGTATGATCTTTGGTAACAACAAACAAGTGACCTTTAGTTAGACCGAATGTATGATCTTTGGTAACAACAAACAAGTGACCTTTAGTTAGACTGAATGTATGATCTTTGGTAACAACAAATAAGTGCCCTTTAGTTAGACTGAATGTATGATCTTTGGTAACAACAAACAAGTGACCTTTAGTTAGATCGAATGTATGATCTTTGGTAACAACAAACAAGTGACCTTTAGTTAGACCGAATGTATGATCTTTGGTAACAACAAACAAGTGCCCTTTACTTAGATCGAATGTATGATCTTTGGTAACAACAAATAAGTGACCTTTAGTTAGACCGAATGTATGATCTTTGGTAACAACAAATTAGTGCCCTTTAGTTAGACCGAATGTATGATCTTTGGTAACAACAAATAAGTGACCTTTAGTTAGACCGAATGTATGATCTTTGGTAACAACAAATAAGTGACCTTTAGTTAGACCGAATGTATGATCTTTGGTAACAACAAATAAGTGACCTTTAGTTAGACCGAATGTATGATCTTTGGTAACAACAAATAAGTGACCTTTAGTTAGACCGAATGTATGATCTTTGGTAACAACAAATAAGTGACCTTTAGTTAGACCGAATGTATGATCTTTGGTAACAACAAATAAGTGACCTTTAGTTAGACCGAATGTATGATCTTTGGTAACATACAAGCGCCCCGAATCTAAACTTATCACAATTTCCTTGGTAAAAAGAAACAATTGCCTTGTAGTCGAACCAAACATTCGCCCCTTAATTGCAAGAAACTCTTTCTAAGACCAAAGCAATGCACATTTGCCAAACCATTCAAGTGCTGTTTGGCCTTACTAACAGAGATAAACAAGTATATATGAAAACATACATTGTCATTTAATGAGGAAACAAAACAACAACAAAAATAAGTCACAGGAAGGGTGTTTATTCAAATGAGAAGACATTTAGATTGTCATTACGATCGTCATTGGAAATGATATCTCATCTCCCTGATCAAATGGAAATGTTGAAATGTAATGCAGTAAAGAAACATCCAGAGCAACTGATATAAAAATGGAACCTTAATAAAGTAAGACATAGACCTTTTATTTCACTAGAGCAGTAATGGATATAAATTAAATTAGAGAAAGTCGTTGTCATTACAGAAACATTGACTGATTTGGGTCTACTTTTCTTTTTTACTCAATTTAATGACCGTCGCTTCATAATACAGCAAGTATAAATTGCATAGATAATATGTTGAATTTTATATTGCTTTGTCATGTTTTTTTTCATACGCTACAGACATACTCAATGCATACTTTCGTATTTATATGTGGTTTGAATATTCGCACACATCCGATTTTTTTTAGTACAATCTGACCTTCAGTTCTAACCAGTAACTTCCTGAATCACGTAAGATTGTTAAAACACTATTGTAGATAATACTGATATATGTTTTGAGGGGGAGTACACACACAGAACTCCTTGTTTCTATACTTTAAGGTATAAGTGCACGAAACGTAAGAATATATTTACATCAGTACGTGTAATATTACTGAGCTGTGGGAAATGAAAACTATATCGAGTCACAAAATCAACCAACTTTAATACTAATGGTAATATATACTGTGTGTTTTTTTAAACTTTTCCTCGTGGCTGTACGTCGTGTCTTGTTCCTGTATTATTTCTCTTAGTAACCTTTTGTGTTATTTACACCCAGAATATTAGTCATTTATTGGAGGGGGTGTTTTGTTTGCATTTTCTTTTACATGGTATTTTATTTGGTTTTTTTTCTTCATGATATTATCAAGTACTGGTTGTGCCCTAGAAAACACTGCTCTTAATAATTCCAGTATAAACACATCACAGAAATCGTACAAAAATAATACTGTATGTGTTTTACTGTCCATATTGTTTCACGTATCAGCAGTATATGCCATTTCTTACCAAATGGTTAGATCAGTAATGGTCCTATTTATAATTATAAATAGATAGACCTTATTTTATATCACAGTTTTAAACAGCAAAATCACAAGCATGAAAATGCATGTAATCATGTGTATGTATACATTCAAAGTACGAAAGTATTTGAGGACGAATCGTATGTATACATTCAAAGTACGAAAGTATTTGAGGACGAATCGTATGTATACATTCAAAGTACGAAAGTATTTGAGGACGAATAGTATGTATACATTCTAAGTACGAAAGTATTTGAGGACGAATCGTATGTATACATTCAAAGTACGAAAGTATTTGAGGACGAATAGTATGTATACATTCAAAGTACGAAAGGTAGGTTAAGAAAAAGAAATAGAAAAGAAGCATTTTACAACCTGCCTATTCAATTTCTTAGTCAAATAATTGTTAGCAATGCTATTTTTGACTTATTTTGATAAAAAGGTAAGTGTCGATTAGTCCATATTAATGAAGAGAAGTGTTAAAGAAAAGTATTCATTTTTTAGCATCAAATTCAAGCAATACTATACGTCTCGAAGTAATGTTCATATTGGTTGTGTCGATTTTTGATTTCATAACCAAATAATTATAGCTAATTACATTTGTATTTACATTCCTAAAGCAATAAACATGGTGGTTACTGAAAACTGAATGTACCTATTCACCCCAGATATATAATTCTATCTTTACAACTTAAGGAAACATTATCCCGAGGGTCACAATACGTGGTAGATCCACTCCCGAGAGTCTTACGTTCAATGTCCAGGTAACTTAACACTCAGATTAGTAACAAAATCAACCGAGACTGGTGAGAAATGTAGAAAAATGGGGATTTAATGAAAAATTTAACTCCTTACTTAGTTTCAAATTGCTTTTATTTTAATCATTTTCACATCAGATTTAGTACGAAATATGACGAACTGGCATTGTGACTCAAGTTTGTACAGTTTATGTAATACCTGACTTTTGTTGTGGTTATTCTATCGTCACTTTCGCTGTATTATATCTAATTTTATGTACTTAAAATATTAATTAGAAATTCATGAAAAATTGGTTACAGACAGATGTATGACATTGATCCGTGAGGCACATTGTAAACCAATCATGCATTGGCACTTAGGTGTCTTCACACTGACAGACTTATTATAAAACATCTAAAACTTACGAAAGTTGTGACGTAAACATTTTTTTTTTCAAAATTTGCATTTGCAAGAAAAAAAGGTGGATCATGACTTAATTAACGCCACTCATTTTGCGCCAGCATTAAATTATTCTATTAATTTTACGAACATAAAGAGACGCGCGTGTTTCTTGTCATGTTTTCTCCCTGTTTGGGTTGAAATTGTTGACTGTTTTGTGATTTATCACAAATCTAATAAACACATTAAATTAATGCACCGCTAGCAGTATAGAAAACACGAAAAGAAATGAGGGTACAATCTAAAAAATGGAACTAAGCGGGCTGGATCAAGAACAGCACAAACATAACCATACACTACATCGACAATGTCGCTAATTTCATTTGTGATAAAGAACTAATTAATGTTAGCAATGTTGTAGGCACACTTTCTGAAAACATGTTTATTGAAGATATATATGCCTGGGTGTCGATCTCAGATTAGTGGTATAAACTTTAATTCTCTCTTGTATAAGCTGATGTTAAGAGGTAGCTTAAATACGTATACTTCAAACATTAAAGGCACATAAAAAGTAAGCCACCACTCTCTTATATTTTATCTCAGAAAGAACGCCAGACGATGAAGTGATTTTCTTATAAATCTTTGAGAAAATGCTCGGAATATGCAAATGAAATTTCTGTCCGTGTCGCTAGGTGACAAAACTCTGGGAGTTTCATACTTAAGTTTAATAGACATCGCAACATAAAAACTCTGGGACTGATAGAGAACAGTAGACCAGACGCTGGAGAATAAAAACGCTTACTTCTAACTGATAAAAATGTTAAGGAGCATGTATTGAATTCGTTCCTGCACACATACTTGTCGTAAAATTCCTCGCTGTATTGACGGAACATGCGCAAATATCAGGACTTTCATGCGGAATGCTTCTAAAAATACGATGCCATTTTATTATCATTAAATCATCTAGAATGATAATGACGTTCAGACGTCGCAACAAGCCATTTAATACCACAAAGGGCGCTCCATGATTGTCAGTGTTGATTCCTTTTTTAAATGTAGCTATTTCTAAAAAACTTAGTGAACAAAATGTTAAGTTAATTATTATGTAAGAACACACATTAAGATAGGTGGTGAAAATGAGCGCTTTTCTTTCATTGCGCACTTGTTTTCGTAAGAAACATGACCACAATTCGATATTTTCTGAACACTTAATGGCTTGGAATAAAAACGTCTCCGTTATTATAATAATTCATCCGGACAAGATTTTAATCTGAATAATATATTTATACACCCTTAATAAAACATGACCCCGTCATAAAAAGTGAACCACCCGTGGAATCAAATTTTAAATAAAAAAGAAATTAAACTTACAAATTAGCGTTTAAATGAAGTATTCAATAAGAACACGTATTTTCGCGACCCCGCTGTGAAATCAACCACTTATTTGTAACATTGTAACTGAAAACCGTTAATTTTATGGCATTAAAATCAGCTCATATGTTTATTTCATCTTGGTTTATGTTTGAATCACGCATTCCACGAACATTATTAAGAAGTCTGCGTAATTTGTTCAGATTTACCTTAATCTTGTGAATACTTGTGGATGGATGCAACACGATTTTTTACCAATGTCGTCTGCTTAAATGATACACCACATTCTACCGACAGTTTATCAAATAAATATAGACATATCTGAGGAATATACTTGGAACAAGAGATCACGAAGTTAATGTGTTCCCATCGGACGAGAACCCATCAAAAATTCATTAATTCTTAACCAACTTGTTGGTGCGAGGAAAGATGACGACGAAGCTGACATCAACAACACCAGGCAGCAGACGTGTTTCTTATCTGGTTTAGTTGCAACTATCTCAGCAACATCGTTACAACAAATTTATTATCTAAACTATGTCCAATTATTCTAAATGTGACACAGTGAATATTTGCATAAATAATCTAAAACATTGTTTAATAATATTGACACTTTCACTTAATTAATTGTTATTAAACATAATGTGTGTCTTGTTATAAAATTAGTATTGGGTTAATCTTGATCATTTTGTTCGATTTACCGTTCATTTGTTTAAACATTATCTGTTATACGCGTAGATAAAATGTACTCTTTGATCACGCGTAGTAATTATCGAAGTTTATGTAAATTAGCTCCGACAGGTAGCAAATTTCACCCGTTGGCCCGCGCTAGCGACGAGAGAGTAGGCGGAGCAAAGCGTGAGTCGATAGTTGTTTCTGATTGGCTGGCGTGTGTTTATGCTCTCAACAGGCCTCACCGCCGGTAGCTATTTTACCTCAACGAACGCTGTACAACTATCATAATCGAAGTGACATTTTCTGAGATACGTCTGTGCCGTTAGTTATGTACAACATTGAGGGTTGATATTAATTATTTACGATTGTGAACAACTGTTGTATTTGGTACAAGAATTATATACAAGACTGAGAGAAACAGTGACAGTTAACTTAACATTGTGAGTGCTGTGTCGGAATTGTCAGTTGGAGACTTTTAAAGAATTAAATTCAATACTTAAAGAGAACTTGTTTGGAGATAAACAGCATTCATGTTAGATACAACTTTACAAGACGTCATGAGTGATACAGACGACAGTCACGGAGATCCATGCAGTCCGTCTGCTGTTTCACCGGATCTAAAGAAAGTAGCCGTTGAAGTTGATGGCGATGCTCTGCCAGAGAAAATCCAAGAAGCGGTATCTCATGTATTGAAGGGCTATGACTGGTCTCTAATACCTATGCCACAAAGAGGACCAGGCGGAGAAAAACGTAAACCACACATCAAGCGACCAATGAATGCATTTATGGTGTGGGCTCAAGCCGCTCGACGAAAGCTTGCTGACCAGTATCCGCATCTACATAATGCAGAACTTAGTAAAACACTCGGAAAACTTTGGAGGTATGCATACATGTGTATTATAACATCCGTCAGTTTTACACTTTAAAACGGCAAATTCTCTCTTAATATAAGTATCTTGTATGACTGTATGACGCTTGTAACTGTACCATTAGCACTTAACTTACGGATCCTATGCGTACTTATAATATTTTGAGCTTTTTTGGATAATGTGATGATGTATTTAAAGATAAGATGATTTCCGTATAGTCCCCGATAACTCTCTTAAAAGATTTACTAATGTCCATAACTTATGACGTACATGTAAGATATATACTCATCTGTGATCAGCCAACCAACGAAACGAACCAACCAACCACCTTTGCTTGGGCGCAATGTTCGTAATCTGTATACATTATCTGAGTAAATTAAGACTAATTAGCGGTCACTCACACTATGGAAGCATTAAACTGTCTTCACAAATCGTTAATCAATCTTAGAGAGAGAAAAAAACGTCACAGACACTTGTCATAACGTATTAACCCAAGGTGGTTTGGTACGAGATAGAAATTCACGCGTCAACATATATTACGTCAAAGAGACGTTATCCGCTTATCGTCTGTTAGATTTTAAAGTCAGTACCTTGCATTTTTTCGATAAACTTTTTTTCTTCAGATGAAAATGTAAACAACATTAGAATAATATAAATACTTGTCATAAAGCGTACATAATGTATCAATTAGTATATATATCATTCTTGTCTCGATCTTTATACGAGAGAGAAAAAATGAATGGATCAAAAAGTTTTATATCTGTTCTTTCTACTAAATGTAAGTGTCGTCCAGATAGATGTATAGTAAATGTTAAATCCTGTCATTATCTGTTGTTACGATATAATGAACCCCATCCATCTTACGTTCATCGATTTTCTTCCCTTTTTTAAGTATTGTTTTATTGGCAATGTTTGTACATTACTGATCAGAGCTGTAGTTGAATTGTGATGAACATCTCAGTTAAACAGTTATATAAATTGCAATGTTAAGACACGTAAACAAAAAGACACGTAAAATGTGAGTGATTTTGTCGTCTGCTGTTGAACGCTAAGAAGTGTAATCAGACAAGATCGTTTGGTGAGCTGAATATGACAGAATAGAACAGAACAGAACAGTATATTTATGTATATGGTGACATACGACAATATGAAAACATATTCACATTATGATTCCACCTTTGTCAAATGTCGTCTGATCATATTCTTTGGAAGTCTGCGCGTTTCGTTAATCTCGTGCAGTGAGAGATTTCACGTCCTGCTCTTAATGTTGACCAGGCATCCAACAATGTTTTTTTTCTGTTTTTATAAACCAACATTTTATGATAAAATCAACTACAAATATCATATTTCAAGTAGGCGATCTGTTACTTTTTCTCAAGTACCATTAATTTTTAAGTGGCATGTTTTAATCTGTTTCAAATCTCTTCAACTCCTCATAATAATACCTATGTTTACGTCATTGATTTACTTTTCGTTGAAAATAGTTCCCTTACCAGCCGACAAGACTTGAGTACTCATATTTTTATCATTAAAGTGGTTACGTTCAATGTTATGTCTGATAAAAAAGTAATCATACGAATTTTCAAGTATTTCAATATTGATTTAATTAGCTGGGTAGAGAAGTTAAGGTTAAAAAGAAGTAATCCGTACGCTATTCGCGTTTTTACAATATTTATCAATAACATTTTTTTTGGATAAAATCAATAGTGTCAAATCTGTCCTTAATTAACATTGAGTGACTTATATTTACATTGAATAGATTTAGCATAGGCATGAAAGTCGCGTAAAAATTAATTACCAGTCCCTAATCGACAGTTTGTTTGAAAACTGTTCGGGTACGTGACGACAACGATTGTACGCATAACCTATTCGTCTTTAATTACACTACCATACCCAGACACTTGAAAGCGGTCTTGCTCTCGAAAGCGATAGATTCGCGATATGATAAACTTCACACGAATTAAGATAACATTAATTCGGATAAAATTGTTACTTAAAGCATATGATTATTATGGTAGATGCGAGTTCTTTATCAATTGAGTATAGTGGTCGTGTCAAATGGGATCTTAAATCTAAATTACCCGAGGTTACATATCTTGAAATAGGGATATGCAAATTCAGAATGAAAAAAAAACTCCGTAATTACCTTGTTTTTGAAAAAGCAGTGTCGTCTGCTAAATGTCGTCTGATTTTGATAAGAAATCAAACTTTGAAATTTAGTCGTCTGCTTAAAAATTTAAGATGTTTTTTTTCACAGACGGATACTAGCTCATTCGAGTGCAATCCTATTTATAAATACAAGCCCGGATTTGATATCATGTTTAAAACACGAACGAAAAAGCACTAAAATTATCGACGTTTTATTCTTATTAAGTAATTAGATACGGATAGACATTCGAAGTTTTCACGTTTTGATGTTCGCACGAGAGTGTGAGTTGATCGCCTCAAAATGAAATATAAGTAATTTTAACATGAAATAAATATTTTATTATATATATATGATAGGACGCTTGATAATAAGCAGCGTTTAGTGATCACGAATTACACCATGCATACGTTCATTAATTCTTACACATTAAACATGAATATGCAGACACATTATTGTCATTTCATGCGATACAAATTTAAGACGACATTATCATAATTCATAAAACGGAAAAAGAATTACTTCAGGTAGTTAGTTAAAATGGTTTCTAGTATTCGCGTTATTGCATTAATTGTTAAATGAAAACTAATGTACATAAAAGCATGCAATACTTTTAATCTAGTATATAAAAACACGCATGCTTTGGTAGTCAAAATAGGAAATGTTTCGTATAGACTACGCAATTTACTTATAATAATATTAGGACGGCAACGATATTTATTGAAAATAATTTTAGACATGACCATATGAAAGTGAACGACGCGGGAGTATTTTGTTTTAAAGATGAGCAATTCAACATGAAGTTCATTAGCGAAACAGGATAATACGTACATATATTTACAATTATATAAATAGATAGGAAACACATTTAACGCTACTTACTTACAAAACTGATTTATTTCTTAGCCACTTAACATTTTCTCGTTAAGAATTTGAACTTTCGGATTAGCTGTAAGAGCTTCTATAAGCGGAGAGGAGAGGCGGAGGATGCACGAGTAAGTTAGGATTCTCTTGTCATCATATTTATGGCTGACTCTTGTGATAAGTGGATGAGCTCTCTTATCAGTGCGGAAAATCAAGTGGTGTCGGACCCAGAAGATGTTTATTATTCTCCTAAATTCACGTATATTAGCAACAATTAGGCTTTAATTAATAGCAGATTTGGTGAAATTAGACCGTTATTGGTGTAAGAATGCTACTTTGAATTGGTCAGTCCTTCGGTCAGCTAAGTAGATTAACCGGATGCTGAAATCATACGGTACTCTAACGTCTGCTCGCACTATGATCCCTTGGTAACATCCTACTAGCGACTAGTTATCGTCTGATGTTGACTGAAAATTCGGAAAAAGTCTCTATAAATTGGGTTTGATTTTCAACATTTAAAATTTCACATGATATACGAAATATACAGTTTCATCTGCTCATTTTCTTAAAGCTCGCTTTACTTATGACGTCATAGTCAGAACAAATATTCTAGGTATTGATGAATTGTGTTTAATGTATTGTATCTCGGGGTTTTGCCATTGTTTAGTGATTAATTCATCAAAATTTTACATTTTTGACATGTTTACAACACTGCCATTGATTTATCGCCCTTGGTAAGTACAATTAAGACACCGTTAAGTGTCAATATATGATAGAAAACTCGCTTTCACTTGTCAACATCATCTCTGTCAAAGTCACTTAGATTCCGTTCAAAATTTTGACATGAATAATAATTAGGTCAACCGAAAGACAATGACAAGAAGGCGACAGGGGCCCAAAAGTAACATAAAATGTAAGAAACGCAGAAATTAAACGGGAAAATAATCAAAATACAACATAAATGCTTTACAAGTTATATTTTTTTTCGAAATCCAAGTCAGTCTTTAATTTGTTTGCAAAATTTTACTTTATGACAATTCTTACATGTTTACATAATTCCATTAATTTTGTAACTATTTTCGTATTAGCAATTTAATTCTCATTTCAATGTTTTGTATTTTCCGTATATTTACATTACTAATGTAGTATAAATAAAAAATATGGCAGATATGAATAGTTCTGTCAACATTTATATGTGTTAAAATCAAAGAAATCAAAATGTAATGTACTTGTTTAAATTATTAATCACAGTGAAGCAATTTACGTCCAATTTTCTTATAATTTTGCTAAATCAATATTTCTCCTCCTGAGTTAAGTTTCACTTTAAGCACGCATTCTTTATGAATGTTTTGATCTACGACGTTTTCGCGTCGTTTACGTTTAATGCAACTTACCAAACATTCGCCGCATAAATTATTATGACACTTGTTTTACTACAATGTTTTATGATTAATTTAAATGGAAATTAGTTAGTTTATTAACCGTAAATATACCATCTTGAATGTTTCATATGTCAATTACCTATTCTCGTTTAATATCGGTTACGTCAACGAGACGAGATTTGTCGCATACTGCTTTGGAAACTTCTATGAGCCGCTTGCGTAATTTTTCAATTCGTTGCGTTTCCTTTACGTTGAAATAATTTTAATGAAATACGGTTGACATAATTATATCTTGCCCGATATGTTTGTCACATAGCGTATGTCGTCTACCGTTCATGCAAATAGACGTTTATTTTTTTCTTAAGGAATTGTTCCCTCCATGTGCTGCTAAGTTCTCTAGTCGGAACTTGATTCCCATATCACGCGGTCAAACAACCAAACTATCCTGAACAAGGCTGTCCGTAACATTACACAGATGTCAAAATAGTGCAGTAAATATATACACTACCATAATGAAATTCTTAGTAATCAAGGAAGCGCGGGCTAAGTTTATCATTGAAAATACTAAAAAAACGATCACTTCATGTGACAATTGGCGACTTAGCGTTTGTTGACACGCCTTTGGGTTGGTACCATAATGTTCAAATAAAACATTGCCGTCCATTTAATGGTTCGACTAAATGAATACTTCACAAGTGAGGATGT
Organism: Lutraria lutraria; assembly: GCA_964023205.1. Lineage (NCBI taxonomy): Eukaryota > Metazoa > Mollusca > Bivalvia > Venerida > Mactridae > Lutraria > Lutraria lutraria. Next base: position 35,720,853 of record OZ026836.1, read on the forward strand.
CAGCTTAATAAGTTCATTTAAAACCACACGGACAATACGACCACTGACCACAAGCAAATATGTAATTATTTTGTTTTGAATGCGAAGGGCCATCCTTAGATACTTCAGACCTGTAAACATTGTCAAGAAAGGATCAAACAATACTTTGAAAACTAAATCATCCTAACTAGATTCTAAAAGTCCTGAAGCATAGGTCCTTACTTTTATCTTCGTTTAAAAGATATTAATTATACCACTGAAGGAAATTTGGTCTCTGAAATATCAGAACATGTTAGCTTTTAAACTGTTCTCTTTGTTGATAATTTGATACAATGAAATATTTATTTTAATTTTTATTCAAATATGTAATAGTATCTATAACATGTTTGCAGAAGCGGGAATCGTGGACTAGAATTAATGAATAATCATGAGAAACATAGTATTGACTTAAAGGTCACCCCGAACGTTCATTTTTAAAATTGGTGGTGTATAATTATTTTATCTAAATGAAAAGCATAGAAAAATCGTGATCAACCGGTTACATATATATATTTTTTAACAATATTAATTATACACGCTCAGATTAGCTAATTAAAATTTATTAGTTGAATTTTACTACTAATTAATTCTGTTTGCGGTGTAATTTCGCTGATACACTATTCATTTTATTCACGATATAATTAATTATAGAATATTAATATTACACACGCATTTCTGACAGAATATGATAAATAATTACATCATGCAATTGTACAAAAATGTTTGTTTTTTCTACGGGGGCTAATGTATTAGATTTACAAACACAACTTTTAAAGGCTATCATTCTACAATCTAAAACATAAATATAACATATTAGTCATTATTCTTGTCGTTGTAAGGATATTTGTTGGTATGACAAATGTATCATTTTTCAATGGGTTTGTCATAAGTCATGCAGTTAGATATGTTGGTTTCTTCTTACAGAATTTGTCTCGACGATTTTTTCATTTATTATGTTAATTGTACAACAGAGAAAGGCTCCATGATGCTTCTGCCTTAACGGCAATAAACCCGCAATTTTACAAAACATGTCGAGTTCATGAATATAAAGTTTACAAGATCGGAGAAGTGAAAATATATTATAAATACCGGTTTAAGATTTCCTGTGTCTCAGATTACAGGATTAAGTCAAGTAACATTTATTATTTTGTAGATGAAATACGTTACAACTTTATAAAACTGTTATGCGTTTATAACACCATTTAAGTCGTTCCCCACAGCTCGCGTGTTGGGAAGTTGTGACACTTGATATCAAATGTGGGCCTTTCCTCGTTTTTTGCCTTATAATTTTTAGTGCAATAAAATCAGAAACAACGCACCGAAATCGTTTTATCCTTTATCATTTTTCTTTTCATGCAAATGAAATAAAAAAATCCCCTATATTTTTTTGTCAAGAAATGAAGCTTAAGGTGGCGAAGGAACTATTACGTGTCATTAAGGTGTACGTAGCACTGACTTGCCGCACGCGCCAGACAGACTCGCCATACTGGATCTGAGTACAGTGATAGCGTGCTGGCTAGAAGTTGTCTCGATTACCCGACGTGTTTAAACAGTTATATTCGTGCACGCAATGTATTTAGGGGTGTCACTGAGGACAAAGTGGAAATATAGACCTATACTGAAAATGATTGACGAAAAATAAATAAACACCACACGACCTAAAACCAAACATGATATTTCTTACCCCGACAATAGAACACATCGTCTGGATCGTTAGATGCGTTACCGTGTGGATATCGTTACGTTATTGTTAATCTAAAATGATAAATGGTAACAGATTATATTAATCAAAATTAGGTAGCAATACACATCTGCCATCACAATGCTATCACACCTGTTACAAACGTAACATCTCTGTTAATAAGATAAATATCTTTGATAAACATCGCGACCGACACCTAAAAGTCATAGATGTGTTCATTCTTATAGACCGTCCTAACGCACCTCGGAATGAAACATTTAATAAAGCGGTTATATCGTACATAATATATAAAACGCGTTTATCACGATAATGTGCTACTTTCTTGTATATTTCTACAAAAAAATGTAGCTATGTTTTACTCTACATTACATAAAAAACAGCTCACAGCTAACTTTCTAAGAAATTTCACAATCTAGATTTTTGTTGAGATATCATGCTCACAGTAGGAGTTCGTGGAACACATAGGAAAAGGGAAAGTGTCAATTAGATTTCGATTAATTACAAAAACTGAAATAATATTTATCTTAAGGGTGAATAACCTTATGTGATTTAATAACATACTTTCGAGGCTGTCGGCTCGACATCTTTTTCAATTTCATAGAAAAGAAGAATGTTTTTGTTTTTGTAGAAGATGATATATCCGGTATTGTGGAGAACTTGTTAAATTCTAACCAACAAGATTCAAACATTGATCTTAAAAAACAAGTGTTTCTACAATTACTTAAAATACCAAAAGCATGAACATTTAAGAGTCGCTTCCGATATGAATTAACTTTAAAACATGTCCATTATTTAAATCAAGAATATACTACATGTATGGTATTAGGCCATTTTATTTTGCATAAATCTTAAATTCCTAACTGTGATCAACTTCCGCACTTGTTCTGAAACGAATAACCATCTGTTATTGTACTCGTGTTTACCACTTTCCTAACCAATGGCCCTTCAGCATATTGACTGATATTTACGTCATTCGCCTTTTAAGGGTACCAAAAAGAAACTCTTAAATGATCAAATGTTCATGTATGTATATACTTATGTATTTCCAGATTGTTAAACGAGGAAGAGAAGCGCCCATTTGTCGACGAAGCCGAGAGACTCCGAGTGCAACACAAGAAGGACCACCCTGATTACAAATATCAACCTCGTCGCCGTAAACCACTGAAGAATCCCAATCAGGACAACAACAACCCTAACCCCTTGCCAAAAGGGGTCATGTTCAAAGCAATGCCAGAGGGATCACCATCAAATATGAGTGATGATAGCAGTGATTGCTCTAGTCCTCACAATCCACATGGACCACCAACACCACCGGCCACACCAAACCATCAAGAATTAATGAACCTTCAGAAATGCATGAATGACAGACTGAGAGCTAGACATATACCAGGTGTGTATTGTTTCCTTTTAACTGAACTGATACTCAGAAGTCAGAACGGAATATTTCTTATGTCTGTTTAACCTTAAATTAATGGCGTTGTGGTTTTAATATTTTAAATTTATTCCGAGCATAACCTTATAGCATACTCTAACTTATGATGTTCTCCATTTTCAGGACACCCACAAGCACAACCAATTGACTTCAGTCGTGTGAATTTACAAGATCTTGGTGTACCTGAGGTTATGCCATTAGATACCTTTGATGACCATGAGCTTGATCAGTATCTACCAAATGGCCTTCCTAATACAGGTCACATGACCAGTCATAACCAATCAGAACAATACTCATCATGCTACCAAGGAAACGCTATTACGTCATCAACTTCATCGTGGTCCGGATGCTTCAGACCATCCACTGGTTCCTGCATGCAGGCTTACAGTTCTCTGAACAACACGACCAACACAAGCAACACTAACAACACCATTCCATCGCCATACGATCTGTCTAACGCACACTCGCCAAACAATCAAGCCAACTCCCCAAATGCCATCCAGAATTCTCAACAACACACATCATCACCAACTGGAAGTATGCATAGTCCTGGATTCCAACAGAACGCCACAAACAACACTTGCAAAGTTCGAGACGACGCAGACTCTGGTATAAAGATTGAACCACCGAACCACCCACGTGGTCCTGCACCCCGATATCCTTGTGATAATAAATTTGACTATAGCACACCCTCAGTGTCTCGTTATGAGAGTGGTTCCCACCAAAACATGGCATACTCTGCTGGAAATACGCATGCGCAGTACATGCATTCGTTGAACTATCCCCATATGGGCATGTCCCGCCAAATGTTCAACCCCATTGCGGCTGCTGTTCCCGGGGAACAACAGTGGGAGAGGTATACTTGAAATAGGACTCTGAGAAGCGGTAATATCTCATTTGAGAATAAGTGTTAAAGTATTCTGTGAGGCTGAGATTGACGGAACAATACATGGATTATTGCGGGCCATTTGTGCCTCGAACGAAATAAGTGCTATTTAGAAACTACTTACTTGTATCAGACTGTCAACATTTGGACATGTGCTTTGTGAAAAGACTTGGGGAAATTGATAACACTAGATTACTTGTTGTTACATTGGGGAGAGAAGCGTTGATTATTCTGTGAACATTTGTAGCTTTAATGAAGGATATATGTTACTTTCTGCTTAGTCAGAAAAAAATATTGCGGCTGTTTCGTGGCTTAAATTATTTATTATTTTCATTGACATTCACGTCCATGTTATCACATAATTGTCACGTTTCATACTTCTATGTCTATAATTATTATTTGTACATTTATATTGTTTCATTATGAATTGAGAATGTTAGTCCCGATTTTATAGACTTAGTAAATTTGAATTCATTATCAGTTCAAAATAAAAAAAAAAACTCACGTGGTCACGTGATTCGGCTGTTGAAGGATGTCTCATATTTTCGCTGTCTTTTATGTCATACTATTATATCATGTACACATATAGAGCTATACTTCTTCTCCGGTCCTAATAAATCCGTTTATTTATTTGACACAAATGTCATCAACACCCAGGTCATCCGATTCTGAACGCCATTTGGATAAACTCTGTCATGTAGTGATTTTACTTATAAAAATATATACGCTTACAAAATGATGAAAACTTATGATTCAAAATTAAACTATTTGCTTTTTTATTGAACTTGATGGTAATTGTTTGTCAATCCTTTGTCGTGTAAAATATTTCATAAATTGGTCCAAAATCGGCTTCGTCAGTTAAATCACTATTAGACTTCATTTCATTTTTATTTTTTAATTTACGTACAGTGTATTACGTACGTAATTAACTATTGTCTCGTTAAATCACAAAGGTGCCTTATATAGAAATATGTCTTCCAATATTTTAGTATATAAAGTGATATTTTGTATGTCTTGTCAAATCCGTTCATAACGCTATGCAATGATACAAATATATTATTTTTGTGCGCAATTTTTCTGATTATGTCTTTTTCGAAAATTCTATGCATGTAAATATTTATATCTTTCTATATATATATTGCCTGTACATGTGTGTGTAAATATAAAGTCTAAAACATAAATATCTTATCTTATTGTTTTATGAAAGGTTTATTTAGTTACGAACGGCAATAAGGATCATTTAAGCGTGTCAAAGGCATTTCAAAAGCTCTCATGGGCTTTCAGTTAACTTGAGTTTGCCGAGTTTTAATAATCTGATCTTGTCCGATGAATCACATACTTACACATTGTATGTAACATACACATACGTGGATACAGCTGATCATTAATAAGGAATAAAAGTGTCACTTTGGTATAGGAATAGTTACACATTGAATACAATACATACGATGACCCTAACTCATGGCCAGTACCTTGGTCCCGTGTCACTCACAATGCATACTTACTTCATTAATTATACTATACAAGGGGGGGGGGTCAGACTTTGAAGAAATCATGTACGTTGTCATAAAGTACTTAGTACATTTAAATATTAAACATATTAAGAGGCAAAGTATATAACGAGTGTCACCATAGATAGCGGCGTATTGCCGGATTTCATACGTAGGAGTGACATAATTATTTTGACAATTAACAACCAGCTATGCTGCTCGTTTCAAAACAAAACGGAGGGCAATGTATAGCAAGCAGTTTGGAACAATATGGACAGAGGGGGTGAATTTAGAGTTGGATAGTTGGAAGTTTATTTTTTAAATTTCTATCATCTGATTGGCTGCTTCTGTGTTGACCAATGATAAGATCGTATACTGAAGTTTGATATTGTATGTTCATATACCCCTATACAGAATCTACAAATTCGAATGGTAGATAATAAACTGAGAAAAGTCAATATTTACACAAAGCACAAAATATGTATTAATTTGCTCAACAGTTCTCATGTGAAATACATGTATTTAGCAACATCAAACACTGTTGGTAGCTGAAAATCAGTATGAAGAGAGCTGATTGTACATATATTGACATCGGCGGTGAGGACAAATATAATAAACTTTGAAGCGAACGATATGAAATATGAACATTCAACTCACTCAAGTAAGGAGCCAATTTTGAAGAAATAGAAACATCGACGGAGAGCTACTTAAGATTATATTTGAAATTTTAACACGAAATAAATTCTTATTTAGAAAAGAACTTGATTAACCTTATTGGAAGACTTCATTTAGTTTAAAGTAAATCAACACCGATAATAACCGACGAATTCCTATCACAGCGTTCGACATAGATATAAATAGACCTTAATGTACGAATATGTACTTAAAATTACAACATTGTTTTCATAACTGAATCAATTGGTTCGTTGTTTTTTTTTCGTACAAAATTACCACAAACAAGAACTAGTAAACATTTACGTAATAATCTAGTTGTTCGCGTAAGTTTCGTCTAAATTTGAATATTTTCTCACAAGGAGTAGTATTTTTGAATATGATATTGGGACACAAAAAATTAACAACACTCATCGGCCTTCCTGCTGTCATTGTTTGTGAAATTTTAACATCTTAATCTTGCACCTTTCGTCCATTAATTCAGCAAGGGAGAACACAAATTTTTACATTTTAAATTTACGTGTCAGTGACTTTCTACGTAAATTAAATCATTTGTTTTGTAAACTTGTACGATAATGTTTAAAATCAACAGGTATATGGGAATTGACCCTACAAACTTCTACCTCAGACAATTGAACAAAAAACTAAATTAAACAAATTAATGGGCATTAGTAAGTACCTAGGTAAGTATATATAAGAGTAAGAAAAATGTATAAAGATGGACAGACATTCATACATCCTTAAATGGACTTCCTCTCCAATTAAAAGTATTTTACAAAAACTACACAAGCTGACCATATCCCATTAAAGCTGTTTTATTTTAATCACTGGCGCCATACAAATTTACCAACATACAAAAGGCAACAGACACAACCAAGTTACTATAAAATAATCTTGGTGAAGAATGTTCTTGGTACTAGATAATCGAACGAATTGAAAATGATAATTTACTAGATAACACTATATAAATATTATATACATGTATATTATATAAATAAAAATAATATAGAGTTCTTTATATAATATTCATAGAGTGTTCTTTAGTTAATATTCCCTTCTGGGACAAAAATAAACAAAACTTGATCATTTAATATTCTGTTTGCCGAAACAACAAAATACCATAATTATACATGTACAACAATGCAACATTTCATGAGTTATTACATGTATACGAAAGTCTTGTTCTACATAAAATTACTCAACATTTCTAAAAAGAAAACAAACCAATACATGTTATTTTTTTGTCTTTTTGCTTTAAATTTTTATCTTGAAACATAATTAATATGAAAAAATAGTCATTCCTTCTAACAGGGGCGTATAAGACCGTTGCCAAGGTATAAATTATCTAAAAACTTGAGAATACATTTACGACTATTGCCGACATGTATATAGTGACATGTATGAGAAAAAATATAAAAAAAATGAACAGAAAAATATGTTAAAAAAAGGAAAATAAATATATATAACAATTTTGCAATGTTGATTCTATTCAACAGATCCGAATTCTGCATGGACAAAGCATCGCACATTGACTTGTCAAATTTGGATATACTGTAGTAGAAATTACTTGCTAAACATTTAAACCCATTAAAATTTATACGGTACATAAATTTGAAGAAAACTTCACACAGACAAGATGTATTATAATGTAGTCTATCGCCCCAATGGTTTTCATGACCAAGTTAGACACATGTACTAACATGGCTTATACTTTGTGTGTGTAACTTCCAATCCAAAAGAAACATCAGCTTCTGCTAAGTTTAGAACGATGACGTTATTTTACTTATAAATATACATTTTATACGTGGAATTATTACAACCCTGTGACACCTTATCAAGATTTTAGGGCACGATGTAATGTCTTTATAACAATTTATGACATTTCCAATTAATTACATAGATCATAAATTGATAAACTCATTTATTTCCAAATCTGATGTTACTAAAATTTTAATATGGAAGCGACATGTTTGCCATTTATTCTGTCACTGTCTGTCTTGTCGTCCGAGTGAAGCAGACATAAATTTTGTTAGATTTATTTTTCACTGGGATAATTTTGTTTAAAACAGTTACGTGACTCCAACTAAAAGCGTGGTAGCTGATAACAAGTGTGGCATGCCATCAGGTCACGGTTGTTATAGTACTGTGTACTAAGCTTACATACAAGTCGCAGAATTAAGCTTTGCAAATTGTCACTTCAAAACCTGTATCCAGAATCAACCAGATATATGATTCAGTCTTAAAAGTTGTGTCTCTATGATTATAAAATTACTTTTAATGATTTCTAATATTAAGATGAATCAGAGATGGTGTCAAAATATGACAGGTCTGTTGAACATTTCCCCAAACTTGCACAGACTATGTACATCAGCGTATTTGGTATGTTTTCCATGACAAGAACATTATTGAACAAATGCTAATAGAGTCGATCGATACATTCGTCATTAGAGATACAAATGTTAAATTATTGTTTTTGGTTATAACTTCCGATGTAAGAAAAATACAACTCTGGAAGCAAATGAATCTGATTGGTTGATTCTGAGCGCAAACTCAAGACTCTCCAGTCATGAAGTTCTATTATGATTTGGATCATACATACAGTAAAACCTCTCCAGATCGGCCCTCTGTAGAGCAACAACCTCTATAACAGCACCTTCAAAATTTTACTAAACTAATATTTACTACAAATTTGACCTCTGTAGAGCAAAAACCTCTATACAACGGCCAATATTTGCAGCTCCAACAGGGTGTTGCTCTACAGAGGTTGCACTGTATATTTGGTTGATAATTATATATTCTACGGGGCGACCGCTTGTATATATACTTAAGTTAACATTCACTAAATACCGAAAACGACTTAACCCTCGCATGAGTTTACACATTTAAGTGAAATGTCACGGCCACAGTCATCCCTGGATTACAAATACTGTCTATATACTCGTACTTGTATGTAACTATATATTAGAATAAATGATAAGAGGAATTATGGTATTAGAACACTTAGTTTCAAACTGAAGATGTCCAATTAAGAACTCTAGCTAAGGGTAAGTCAAATTTCACGGTCGTCGTAAGAAAAACTACACCATGAATGTCAACTGTCTCACGATTCATAAAACGCAAACCAATGACGGTGTCATTAATATTCAATTAACAGGATACAGTTCGTTAATGAGGTCTAAAACTATAAAACCTGTTGAAGATGACGCGAACTCAAAACGCTTTAAGTTAAAGCCTGGGAAAACGCCGTAATGAAGCGGGTTTTTATCCTTGCCAATCATATTTTGAAACAGCTATTTACACTTAACTAAAATGTTTCATTAACACCTAAGCGGTTAGTAAGTGCTACAAAAATGGCATAATCTCGACGGATACACAAATAATGATGGTAAAAAGCTCAGTATGTACGGAACAGAGGATGAAGTATTATTGTACTTCCGGTTAGATGTCTTCCGGTTAGCAACTTAATCGTTTTTACTGATCTTGTTTACTCTAAGTGAACTGAATACCGATGGATTAACAACGAAGAAGAGAAAAATATTGGTTGACCGCAAATTTCGCTCATTCGAAAGTTTGTTATTCGATTAATGATGCATTATTGACCTTTTAATAAGCAATGGATGACACTTAGTAAACATTTTCAAACAAACCATATTGCCTGACAAAAAAGATGCATTACTATAAACCACAAAATGTTTTTCTATTATTTACGAAATGGCATAAAACCGAAATTTGGCGACAAAAATCGACATAAAATTAATGTAATGGATACTTTGCGAGGATCGTTTGAACTGCTACCATTAAATGCGACTTTAATGTGCGTGAAATACAAAATTACTGACGTAATTTCAGCTCAGAAATTTGTATATTTATAAAGACATCATGAATTCATTTCTCGAAATTGCGAAGTCAATAAAATAACATTTAAAACACATTAAAAGCTAGATTTTACACCAATGTTTCACTCCCGTCATTTTATAAATGTGGAACATGTTTATTGCGTAATATGACACCATGATAAAAATGGCTGCCAATCACAATCACGCGGTTTATATATATACAAATAATATACATCATTTCTACTTATGCTATATACTGTCAAAACTGTATTAGCGACCACCTGTTAATAAGGGTCACGTGAAAACAACAGTCACTCTTCAGCAAACTATTATCAATACAATATAGCAAATAATGTCAGAATTAAGACCAACTGTGTGTAAAGGACACATACAAATGTATATTTATTTACTCTCACCCGGTTTTCTTTAATCAAAGATTTGATTATGTTACTATTACACACAGGAAAAGGTGTAACATATAATAACGTACATTTAACGTACAATAAATCTTATAAAATAAAATATTATACAAATTCAACTTTAGAATACAATTAGCAAGACGACGTGAAGTTTACAGACCTCTAACTATTTCAATTACAGTTCGCGTTCAACTTGCTTTTAGAGACGTTTCTTTAACTGGACCGAAATGATAGTCATACAATTATATTCAACAACACAGACTAATTATGATATAACTAAATATGTGAAGACGCTGTCGTCCATATACTTATATTATCACTTGTCATGATGGTGTAATAAAGAAAGTTACGCTGAATATAATAAACATCATATACAAAGCACATAAACTGCACATAATATGACCATTTTAGATATATTTTACCATACACAGGTGCACCATCTTCTCAGCCGCGTATACAAGGGCGACCCAATTTGGTTGATAATTAGAATAGAATGCAGTAATTTAAACATGTGTGTCTTTAAAAGAGGCGTGAATGGTTCGCTGGTTGCTGCAAGAGCTTAGTCGGTAAAGTGATTGATTTGCCAATGCTATAGGCGCAGTCGCCGTTGCACGGATTTCAATCCACTTTTGTTTTCGAAACCAGATTTTAGTACTTATACTTTTGTTCAATGTTTCCAATAAAAATAGAGAATACCGCTAAATGCAACATATTAGTTAACAAGCCTAGATACCCTACAAGTATAGATGTTGTCTTTCAATATTTGATGGCAACAAATTACGATATTTCAGGCCGATTTCATGCCGCACTGGCTCTAGAACTTTACTTATTGGTGCAATCAGGAGTTCAAACACTAGTTTACCAGTGTTGTGCAATTGACTTTTATGTCTAATGCTGTGAAGGTGGAATTGATACTGAGTTGGTGATTCATCAAAAGATTAATGTTTTATATACTCTTTAGTATCAAGACGAAAAGATACAGAAAAAACTATTCAAATTTAGTTCCTAGTTCACCTGCATCTGGTCTATCCTCTTTCTAGGATGGCTTTAAAATGGCCTTAGCTGTTGAATGGGGCGTTAAACAATGCATAAACATCAACACACAAATAAGCAATGGACATTTAGCCACTATCAGTGAACTGACAACAATATCACTTGATGCAACATCAAGGTCCAAATTCGTGTACCTACAAAGAAGTGGTAAAATATTGTAACGTGTACGGGGTGTCTGATTTCAGCAGATGTATACAGACTGGAAATATTCAAAAACAATTGTCTAATTTTAACATAATTATAACATTATATGATAATGCTATAATGGAACGTTTTATCTTTGTTCAACATATTGAAATGTAAGAAGAGTTCCAAAAAATCCAACCGCTTGAAGGTATGGACACGACATTACGTAATGGCAATAAAGTAACAATCTGGACGGTGAAGGCAAACATAACGAAAAGATCAATCCTGTCAAACATCAACCTAGTTCAATCAATATAAATGACGCAAAACTAAAAACAAAGAGCGAAGGACACAGCCGGAAAATACCGCAAGGGATCGCAACAATGGAAAAAGTGTAGAATGTAGGAGTATGGCAATAAACAATAAAGGAACGGAACACAATATATGAAAAGGTCTTTATTGATTTAACTACATGTAAAGTCCCTCTTTCGTTTATTCAGGATATAGATATTATCCTTTCTGTGTCTTATTGGTCAGTCAAACAGTTTAAAGAATTTGATTGGTTGGATAAAACATCCGTATATTTTGATTGGTTGAATAAAAAATCCGTATATTTTGATTGGTTGAATAAAAAATCCGTATATTTTGATTGGTTGAATATAATTCCGTATCTTTTGATTGGTTGATTAGAGTTTAGAGTATTTGACTGGTTTTGGATTCTCGAGTGATTTTAAACGACCTACATGAACTGCGGTAAATTATTGCACAATTACCTATTGTCTTTTTACTTACAAAGACGTATATGAATTCATAATTGCACGACTCAGAAAGGTCGCAATATGCCATACATATGCAACGTCAGCATAAATATCAAGCACGCCACCTACGAGGACGTGGAAGAACATCACAAATCAGCGATGTTATACAGTGGTTAGATAAGTTAATCATCGTATAGTTTCATACGACAAATAAACAAATCATATCATGACAAATATTATATTTTATAATTATCTTCTGCTTGGGTGGGCAGGAGGTGTCAGTAATGACATATATATGTACGCTAAAAGATCCTGAAAAAACGGAACCACAGACAACTTACAAATAGATAGACAAGGACGTTTAATAAATAACATTTTGAGCATGCAACATGTGTACACGATTCTTAAGTATTTCCTTCTTTTTTGTAGATAAACTGTGTTTCTTTTCCGAGAATATAATTATATTGTATATCGGATTAGATGAAGACCCTCCTACTTGTACTCTGGTTAAGAACGCTATCTTATGCGTGATAATAGTGTGTTTTTTCAAGCTGACCGAAAATAGTTTGAAAACATGAACATATTCAGCGTTTTAGATTCTATCATAATTTGAACAACGGTATCCATATATATAAAGTGAAATAATAAAGGCACTAATTTGTATTTTACTAAATTTGAAAATTAACAACATTACATTGACCCAAACTGTAAATGGTTAACATATTAAGATAGTGATGACATATTTAAGGTACATACAAATGTATATATCAAGCGCTGTAGATTTCTTCTTGACATTCCTTTTATTTCAAAGCATAGTCATAAGTGGTTTCTGATATTTGCGCACCACAATTGCACGATGCAACATTTCATCGGTTAGAACCTAGGCAAAAAGCAACATGTATATAGCCCATCTGTATTAGGTCGAGTACCTAACTTAGGCAAGACTTCACTACCATATACAAGTCTATTAAACTCTTTGGTTGCTATTTTTTTAGAAATAATGTGAAAACAAAGATGTCCCGATCTAACTATAAACTACAGGTTGCTATTCAACGAACAATTGGTATAGATAGTGTCTTTTTAGAACGAAAATAGATTGGGTGTTAAAATGAAAAAAGAAAGTCATAAAATGAGATGATCAGATATTTGTTTGCTCTTGTGTGTACAGAGTACGAATATTTATTATCATTAAACACCAGGGGAAACTTCATCATTTTGTCAATAGGCAAAATTGGAAAGCTGGGCAATATTTACGAACATCGCCTCTTCAACAAGAACGCAACGCAACTATGCGGAAATATTTAAAAACGACGACTGTAAATAATTGAATAAGCCTTCAACACAAGGACGAATGAAACTTGTACACAATGTTATATCTCAAAACAATTCCAAAGATGTCATTTAACAACTCCACTTCATACATTACTTCACTTTGTATAGGTTTTAGGTATGGTGTAACAGTATTTCAGATAGTTTAACCAATGTACATGTACCTGCTTTCTGTACCACAGCTAACCCTGTTCTTCACAATTAACTGTCTAACAACTTCTCTACACAATGAGCAGCAGTGGAAGACAAATAGTCAGTCTTATATAAAATGGTTTCAACCAAATCGACACAGACAACAAAGGCTACTCACGGAGTTCGAACTCGCCCGATGTCCTTAGCTGACTTTTTGAGCTAAGCGGGCGGACTTACGATTGATTAATTAATAATTGCTTTATATATAAACGAGTATGTATATATGTATTTTTACAGCTTGCATGTTGTTATTGCAATGTATACATAAAGTTCATTATACCTTCTCTCACTATGTCAATGTCCATTCAATGTATGGTCCGGTGGCCTTTTTCCCACAATAAAATAAAGTATGACCGTGTCAGTTGAGAGGTAAGAAATAAACATGTACGATCAATGCATGAAGGATTAATTCTTGGATGGGATTAAATTAGATCAACATTCCCGCATGCTTTTCTACGACAGGAAACAAACTGAGTCTTAGAAGTGGGTGTTAGAAGAAAAAGCCCAATCCAACATACATCCTGGTTCAAATGTAATCATGAATTCTAACCATTTATCGTCCTTGTGGTCTACTGTTTATAATATAAATTAATATAAAACTGCATTATTGGACACATGTAATTCATCTAAATGTCACAGATAAACAAAGTAGTGTCGCAAACATTCGCTTCAAAGAACACTGGGAAAATATATGAGTATTTCCTGAAATTGTGGCTAAATTTGAGTCAACAAAAACATACAAATTCACCAGACAACAACTAATTCGGATTAGAAATTAAATGTAGCATAATAGAATGTCCAAGTTTGACAAAATGTGATAAAATTCGTACAACTGTAAACCACAAACGATTTACTTCCTATACAGCTAGTTGTCGTCTGATGCGGAGACTTAAAAAACTACCACGTCACTTGACAAATGGACATGAGTCTCGCGTTAATAGTGGTCATATATCACCTACGTACTAGTTTATAGAAAATTAACGGTGTCGTACTAATGACAATGTGTAACATTCACACGTTCACCAATCACCAAACGTGCAACACCTATGTCATCATGACGTCACGTGATATGTTTCCATGATGATTAGGTACTCGTGATGACATACCGGAAAGGCATACATGGTGTTTGTTTTGTTTGATGAATACTCTAAAGTAAATACCAGGGACTTGCACCAGTATACTAATAAGGACCAAAGAAAACACGAGCGTTGGTCACCAAAGTAATTTGACAAACGATACGATATTACATACAATGTCATCAATTTTGTTCAAATAACTTCATGTCATTTACAACAATATTTCTTCTGGAAATGTACTTGCAGTCTGTTTTGTAAACATATCCACTACACGTTTGTTCGGATTAACGAGGGTCGTATGAACCAGGGTGGCTTGTGTGAAGCAACTGTGATGGTAGTTAATAGGTGCAATAACTTCCCCTCCCATCGTTGTCAGGAAAATTTGAAAGCCAATCTGAAATTGCTTCCTGCCAGCAATTCAAACAATTAATTAACAATTTAAATAAATGTATCACCAGTGTAACAAGAATATTACAGTTTTATTAGTGCAATACTTCCGATATGATTATTGCCCGGCTTATTCAGCATTACCAAGTTACAAAGGAATAAATAAGGAAATGCCAAGACATTGCACAATCTTGTTTTCTGACGGGATACAACCCACAACATCTGAAACAAAGGTCAGGGGGTCTCATTAATTACCATTCTGTTATAGTATGACGGCGGAATGATTGCGATGCAAGGAAGTGTCAACGCTATATATTCATATCTCGAGTTGCCTAAAATTGTTGAAATGATTAATGCTTGCTCAGCAGTATGACAACACTAACATCAAATTTGAATACAAAATGACATGTCTGTGTTTGTTGTCCTTGTTTACGGCACATTAGAAGCCAAGGACTGGGCTTATATTCATGTCTATAAATAAGACAACGCACCACACCCACACAATAGATTAAATAAAAGATAAAGAAAAAACTAGCTAAATTGTCTGAAAATGCCAGTAAGTGCATGTTATAGAGTGATGTCCATGGGTTTATAAATGCACATTAAAAGGTCTTAATGGTTTAATTACACGTGAAATGACAGCACAACATACGAGGCCTAGTGCTCGAATATCATATCATACTTGAAATCAACATTTGCGTGACTTAAGGAACATTTACGAATATACGTTCAGATTCTAGCCCCGAGGTTATTTGTATATACAACTTGAGATCGGTTTCCGAACTCAAATCTCGGTGTCTTTTAATTAGTGTTTCTAAGTTAATTAGAATCAGGTAACAATGATATTATTCATACATTAGTCTGACAGTATAATTGATCTGAATATGTATTTAACTTAAAACATGAATCAGTTACCATAATACTTAATTTGAGAACGGACTTGAGATTTGAGTTCGTAGACTGTTCTCTAGTTTTATAACCTCGGGGCCTGGTCGTACGAGTATAGTCGAGTTGAGTATTCGATGGTAGTCAGAAAAATACGTCGTACGTATATTAATACATACAACGATAATAAAAAGTAGATTTAATGTCTCGGAAGCTAATATATAACACAGACATGTTACGGAAGTTGACTGTATTTACTCATACATGCTTATTTTATATATACGTCACCAAAATAATATACGTGATCAAATATCTATAAATAACTTAACCAAACTTGCCTAACAGCCAGTAAACTGCTCTTGTTTATTAATATTTCTGACAAATACTAAAAATACAACATACTCCACATAGCATGCGTATAATAACATGTTTTTATATCAATCAAAACTGCACAGAACACATTTCAAATATCCAGTACTCTGACAAGCATTAGGAGCCTCTGTGGCAGAGTAGTTATGGACTCGGACTAATCACTTACCCTTCATCGCGATG
Organism: Lutraria lutraria; assembly: GCA_964023205.1. Taxonomy (NCBI): domain Eukaryota; kingdom Metazoa; phylum Mollusca; class Bivalvia; order Venerida; family Mactridae; genus Lutraria; species Lutraria lutraria. Next base: position 35,737,666 of record OZ026836.1, read on the forward strand.
AATTCGAATCCTACCCTGGACCATACAAATGTACGCAATATATCTAATCAAGTCTATACTCATGATTAAGGTTCAAACATAATTACAGTACAACCTCTCCAGAGGGGCCCTCTGTAGAGCAACAACCTCTCTATAACATCACCTTCAAAATTTCCCTAAGCTGATATTTACTAAAAAATTAACCTCTGTAAAGCAACAACCTCTAAACAACGGCCAATATTTGCAGCTCCCATAGAGTGTGTTCTACATAGGTCTAAAAATTGAGATTTGTGAATGGAGATGCATTATTAGATAAGACGATCCTTCCAAAAAGGCTGGTTTGCAGGAATTCGGCCAAATCATTAAAAAAATCCTCAGACCTCATTTTATGAGCCATTTTGATCTTTTTTTGTTTGTTCTTTATTCCATGCAGCATTTCATTTTCAGTACAAGCACAATGTCAACAAAAATGTCTACCTACCTATCCACAGTTAAAAGTCTGGGTCACGAAAACGAAAACCAACATTTTATAAGGATGGCCTAACACCATTATTTGAACTTAGTGCTATTGCATTAAGCCTGATTTAGAAAGAGAATGATAATAAAGCTGTCATCTAATAGTATGACCGAATTTCACTGTTCAGAACGTCTTCAAAAATACACTATTCAAAAAGTGAAATACAAATTTTGGTATATACTCGTAAATGTGCTCGCAACCATCTTGTGAATTGTAAATCGCAGTTTCTTAAAAAAAGATTCACTGATTATGCAGTTGGTCAGGATAGAATATCAAACATGATGTTTTGCTTGTTTGTTTGTTTGAGTTTTTACGCCCTTTTCAACAGTCCGCGTCAAATGAGGCGGACAGGTCACCTGGAAAGAACCAGTACTAGACTCCCTACCTCCATAAGCAACTGCCTATTTTCAGGCTCACATAATGAGACATTGTCGGTAGCAGGGCTCAAAACCACAACCCTCTTTCAGTGAGAGTTACAGTGATTTGAAGTCAGCGACCTTTACCACTCGACCGCAGAGGTGGATCCCAGATTATCAGCTATCAAAATCAGTATATTCGGCACCTTTACTTTAAAATACACGTAGAAACCTAAACATTAATTAACGTTTAGAAGATAACGATTGTAGTTTAATGATTATCACTCCGATAACGTTATAGAGTTCAACAGTCGAGGATACATCTTTTATTCAATTTGACACAAATATAAAAGTATTGATGTGATTTGGTAGCAATTACGGTAAGATTTCGTATATTCATTGGTTGTTTGTGTTATTTCAGTATACTTAAACAAAACACATGAATTAAAAGGTTTGGAGTTTATATTAGGCTTGTCTGCGGGAAATGAAACAAAATTAAAAGAAATAAAAGTGAAAAATTAGTTTAATGATTACATCATTGGTCTGATACGGGACAGTGTTCCGATCATGTTATCCGGACCAAGCCACGAGGAGCCAATTCTGTCTCAACGCTCTAAACCTACCAAGCAACAAATCGACGCAACGCTTATCCGGGTTACCTAGATATTATAAGACAGCTTAAGTTGAACTCGAAGCCGTATGCTAAACAAACCCGTCCTAGACTTCACGTGCCGAACATTGAATCGCTTAGCGCACCGTAATACTAAGAGAATATATCATTTTGACACATGTAAGACGAGAGGATGAGATGGTAGGATTTAGTAGAAGATAAAAACATCCATTCAGACATCTTCATGAAACGTTTTATGACCAGAAAAATTTAATTGGTTCTAAAGTTATGTTGGCATAAGTTTTATTCGTGTTTATCATTGACTTATCTCCGTCTTTTGTTATATTGACCGATGGATAAAGAATGTTTGAGTTGTATTTTACTATTCGGGATGTCCGCTGTTTGTATACGCTGATATTGAATATGGAGGGTTTCCTGTCGAATAGGGGTTCTAAATACGCGAAAGTAAAATTCTTATCGAATACATCATCTTCACCGGTTAGAAGTAATTAGACAAAACGTAAATAGATTTCCTGTTGTATGATTAAGGTATACCGATACTTAACGAATGTGAGAGTCATCAATCTGCTCAATCAATAGTTACTTGATACTGGGACTGAGATACGACACCGGTTTTCGCGATGTCAGTTCCTTCGGTGTCACATATCCTATTTTGTATCTTCCTTAATCGTCAACAACTTAGTTTAAAGAACTTATGACTTTCGACATCCTGTATCCGGTAATATTGTATAATCATGCACGTGTGTACATGTGATATTTGACTTTGGTCCGTTACTGTATCCGTTGTGTCATTTATCCGCACCGGACGTTACGGAATGAACGATCACATACAGCAAACCATTGGGTATATAAACCGACCAATTAGATACGGCGGGTTATACAATAATGCAACGTATTACAAGAGCACAGAAAACATTGAATGCACACGGATCATAAATGTAAGTGCAACATGCAGTAAGCCAACAGATCTGTTTACATAAAGTGAGATATCAGTGAAGAAAAAACAACACAACATTAAGCTAAGCCATCATTTTGAAGCCGGACACAAACATTAATTTAGGTAGTTTTAAACAAATGACGTCAGCATACTGATATTGCAGTTGGAACAGATGACCTATTGAAATTAAACCAGGATACAATGATAAGTAACTTAACATATATTTTCCTGTGTGATAGTCACTAAAGAAGGTACAATATTAAGATAAATTACGCCATGTTCAGCTATCATCGTGTGATACATTACATCATGAACTATCTCTGAAGTATATAGATCTTCGTTCGTTAAAATAAATTCACAAGTCTGGTTTGTAGACACTACGTTTGGTTTTTCCGATTAATAGTAGTTAGGGAAAGCGTTATTCGGTTTCTCATTTTCAACTACATGTACTTATACACTGAACTTATAAGACTAAATCAAAGAAAATAACGCTACATAAAGTAATAATACGAGAGGCAGTCATGGTGTTCGCGGAAAAGCAAAGTTACAACAAAACTATAGACGTCAGAATTCAATATAATTGTGTCGAGTTGATCAATAGTGATTTTTTATCATATACACGAAATATTGTATAAGTTGCTATTTTAATACATATTCAACCACAGTCCAATAAGAAGCGCTCTTTGGCGTAGATGTTGACTTAAATCCATTTGAAATCATGCGTTCCTTCATAATTCCTTATTGACTGTTTAAAAATAGTCAAATAGTAGCAGATATAACCAAACAGGACGAAATAGCAAATCTGATATGTAGAAGTTAAATGTACAAATGTATACGTAATTACATAATATGACTTTTTTTTTGTTGTACAACATGCATTATAACATAGTGGATCGCAAGTCGTAACTCACTTACTAATAAAAGTCAATCAATTCGGACTAAGATAAGACACATATTTCGATATAAACATCGCAGATATTTTCACTAATATTTGAATGGAAATATACATGTGACAATGAAAAAACGAAACTTCAATTGTTGCCGTGTTTTTGTCGCGTCTGAGTCAACAGGAGAAATATAAACATCTCCATATATTACTTCAGTGAAATGACTAGACATTCGAACTAACTGCCCTTAATATAACGTAATCATATTTCTTCATTTATCATGACATATGTGTTTAAATGTCAAGTACATAATCGAAGCCAAGGTCTAGAATGTGTGAAACCTTTGTGGTCCCCGCCTCAGTGGAGAGCGGACTTAGAGAAAGGTCATTTCTTGTTGTTTAAAGCTTTTAACTTTTCTGGAGTATAATGCATTCAAAAAGACACAACAAAAACAAGAATTAACCTTTTCAATAGTCAATTAGATATATCATAATTAATGATCAGATCGTTCACAGCGAAATCACATTAACCGTATATTCTGACTTTACAAATCTGTCTAGTAGGGTTACGGGTTGGCGTGATTTTTTTCCATATTCAGATTAAAACCCAAAGGGTAATGTTACCGTAATGATATTTACAGCCTGACTCATTCACTCTCTTATTTTGACTCATTTTATCCTGATTAATATTCCCCATATCTTTCGTTAAATCAAGCAGAAGCGTTCAATGATTTTAAAAAATGTTTTGATATAAAATTCTCGTATAAATGTCCCACACACGGTACGTCATCTTTTTCTGGCACATATTTGTAACTCATTTTAGTCATGCGATGTCAGCCTCCAGTGAAGTATTCGCGTACATTTTATACATTCTCACTTAAATTGAACCGGGCGTTCCGATTGGATGCTGCGGGTTGCGTTCGATCTCAGCAAACGGAATGAGACCTTTTAGGCTGAAATTTCACGTGTGGTCCGAGAAAAATGAGACTTTAACGAGCAAGTAGATGCTTTTTGAATGATTCAAATGTACGCAGCTTAGTGTTTGTGATGGAATAAGAAGATTTTAAACGTCGCTATAGACGATTAACGCACGTCAACACTTCGTTACCGATTTTTGCACAAAGAAAATTTCAAGGATGTCACGGAATAGCAAAAAAGTATGACTGTGTTCGTTAAAATGGCGTGCACTTCATACACAGGTCATCTCTCGCTTCTGAAGCATTTTTGTAAGGTTTTCTTAGTGTATTTTATCACAAAACAGATAAAGCATGCAACGGCTTATTACTGTCAGACATTTTTGTCAGTGTTGAAGTCAAGTTTAGAAGTCAATCAAACTGAAATAAACTTCGCTATCTTTACGGCAACCATTTAAAAATCATCACACATATGCGAATAAGTTTCAAATAATAGTCAAATTTAATATACATGGATATGCATAATAACACCTATTTGAACGAATTTAGCCAAACTAAGAGCTAGCAATACCAAGCTTTCTTTCACGTAGAAAAATTCATTTGATAGGACTGTGAAAGTTACTTAGCTGGGTGGACACATTTTCACGATGGTATTTTAGATTTTTATGTAAAACATTTCTATCCATTCTAATTCGACTTAAGGTGTATGGGCGTAACACTACTTCGACCAAGTCGTGTGGCAGCATCGTTTCATCTACGTAGTGGATAATTGAATCACAAAATTCAGATATATAACAATACTTGTATTTAATTGATGTGACAAGCGCACAAAAAGACCCTCGGACCACTAACAAACTGTGTAAAAGTAGTCCTACCTTAACTATGTTAGAAAAAATCTTTCTTCCATATGTACAATCTTCCATATTTAAAATCCATTTTATTTAAGTTCACAAACAACACAAATTATTTCAAATTTTGTGCATAAAATATAGAATTTTCTTCATCCTTAGTATTTTCAGTTTTCTGACCCGCACGTGAAAAATGATTTTCACGAGGAAATGACCGGATTAGTCGTTGTAAAACAAAACACATGATTTGTATTATTCAGGTGAATATTTTTACAGGTAAATATACAATATAAGGGTAAATGGTTGTGAAAATTTGAATTGATCTTCATTTATCGAAATAAGACTGCAAGACTAATGACATGTAATACATGTAGATATATGTTTTGCTTAATTTATTCAAACAGAAGACTGTAGCATACACTGATCTGTCAATTGATCTTATACGTGTAGGGCTGTAAATGGCGAAATTAAAACTTATTTTTAATTCTTAAATTTACGATTATTTAAAAGTTGATCGTTAAATTAGCTTCCTGTGAAAAATATGTTTCATCTTGAAGAGGTTTATGCAAATTCGTCCGCCATTATCATTTACTTCTACTTGTCTGAAACAAGCAGTAAAAAAGTCGTGCGCATCACTTCATGTTAGGTAAAATGATATAACTATCAACTACCGTAATTAAGTGAATGATATTAACAAGCCATATTCCTTCATTACCGACTTAATGGTTAATAGTTACTATTTGAATTCATTTTAAGATGGTCCTCGTTAATCAAATGTCTCCATAGCGTCCACGTAACAGATTACTTCAACTTTTATTGTCGCAAAAAGTTTAGTCTAGTTTCAACTAACTCTGACACCCCTCATTAACAATCATAGCAGTTTTTGTCCTTACTCCAAGTTTCAAACTACGACCTCAACGGTTTACGATCAAAAGGGGGCTAAGATTTAACCCCGGATAATTAAATTTTCTGAGATACTGCAACAATTTGGTAAACATGTAAAGCTTACATCATTTAAGCCATCTTTCGATGACGGAGGATAAAATATGAATCTGTCCAAAATTGTCAAAGTTGCTCCAAAAGTTGTATACCATCTGGCAGTGATTTACACGTTTATGTTCAGTATTTGACGAGCTGTGATATTTACCTAACGTATCAAAGTTTTTGTGCTTATCTCTTTTTGCACGAGTGATGTGACAATGTGGAAAACCTGCATGCCTTAAATCTGTTAAGATTGACCGACCTGCAGTGCAATATCCTGTAGCAGACGAGAGCTGTCTTCCGCAATCCGCCATTTTGTCTGAGTCAAGTTTTTCATTTATGAAAAAAATCATTGGGTTAGATACATTAAACTATATTCAAGCATTATCATTATTCTCGATCCAGAAAAGCAAACCGAAAGTTTCGCCTCACCTTAGGCGACAAAACAAGTCAAAAGGATCTCAACATGTGCAACAGCATCGTTAGTTGCAGTGTAATCTACCTAAAATGTTCTGGACTTATCCTATTATTCATGGCGATTCTAGAACTTTTATTAGCTCCGAGGAACAGTACACCTTATCACCTTTCCACACGCTTTTAATAGCAAAAAGTTCCCAACCTGCCTGAGCAGGCATCCAGTACAAACCTAGTTTTATGCCTTAGAAAATATTTGGAGTATGGACGAAGCGCCTCGTGGAGATGAACATGATTTACAAAGCACCGTGCTTCTGCAATGAATTGAACCAGAATTGACTCACCTTGTCATTCCAAATCCTGGAATTCTATATGCAGTAAAACGTCATAGATGATCTAACTATTGTGATATATAGTCCTATGTTCCCAATCATGTATATGGCCACTTAATATAGACAGGCGTAATATGCGGCGATCCAACGCAAAGCGTACAAGATTCGTTGGCCGCAATATACTAGGTTACAAGTCTCTTTATTTATTTTAGTTCATTTGAGCCCCGTATTGGCCTATGTTGTTTCGAGTGTGTGTTATTGTTGCGAGTTTCATGCAGTATAACAATTAAGTGTTTCCATATTTGTTCATAAAATAAATTTCATAAAAGGACCATACATCGTTACTTTTTTATGAATAGTGATCTGGAAGGATAAAAGCTTCAGAAATGTATTTTCTGCTGAGCCAGTATCATAAGCATAATTGTGTATTTTTTGTCAAGAGCTTTGGAATTTCGTGTCTGCCATCTGGTCACGGCGAACGTTGAATTTCTAGTAAATAAACACAAATCTGCTTCCGACATCATCGATTTGAGCTTAAGATTAAAATGCTTGGTAATTTGTCGGTTATACGATCAAAAAATACCACACGGAATGTTTAGGTATGTAGCAAACTGATACAGTCATAATGCGATCACAAGATGAACTTTGATGTACGAGAGAACGGTTGATGGCTACTTAATGCTCTACCAGGATTTTACTTTTTCAGGAACATGTTTTGCTCGAACAAATAAAACATTTAACGACTCACAATGTTTTCAACCCAACTTGCACAGTGCTCATTCTTTGTGAAAGAATCATCAGTACGCCACACACGTTGCACAGCGGACATAGAAACGGACATATTGGCGTGCTACACGTGGAATCAATGTTCCATCCAGAAACGGGAGGAAAATGATGGCTTTGTTTGTTCCACTACACAATATCCCTGGTTACCAACCAGTACGAGTCCCGTAAAATCTACACATCTCAATCAAAGATTGAAAACAAGGATGATTATATTGTAAGGCTATCTATAAACGAACACACATCTATGAACAAGCTGATAATTCACAAGGTCAAGTATTCTGTTACACACCCAATGTGGTACTTTGTCGCCCCTTGTGTATACATGTATTGTATCGAATGATCTCATTGTTATGGTTGCATATGATGTTCATGGTCTCTTTGTTTTTATCTAATAAACGAAATGTCCAGATCCAAGACTTTCAGGGAGGTAGAGTCTTTAACGACTTTGCATACCTTTTGTGTCTGTGGGACTATGTGATCGTGTTTCTGCACCTACCGGTGACATTCCTAAAGCAAAGCAAATAGAAAGAAACAACATACTGTTTTGGGTGATATCCATTTTATTTCAAATATATTTTACTTCATGGACATCTTTACAAGGTTAATTTTATAATTATGGTATGTACTTACCTCATACATTAAAATATATTAACACCTTCATGTTGGCCTTACCTTTTTATAAATTGTACACATTTGCGTACAGCTGATTACAATACTAAACTGCACCATACTGGAAATAAATCTTTGAAACCAAATCAGTTTTCGCAATGATCTCAGAAAGTATGTGTATCTGTCAGACCAATACGAAAACCAGATTCGTCTCAAATCTATCCAACGCATGAAGCAGACACGAAGCAATCCCCTTTGTATAAACGGTTAGCATTTTTGGCTAATCATCAATCGTTTTTATCACTGAGGCATGTCAGGTGCCATGCTTTTGAAGATATATGGGGACACTAATATCCCTGACATAAGGCTTTGCTTGCAGTGTCTCAAGTATTCTTATTGCATGTCCCATCCAAACCGCGTATATCTCCATCCCAGGTTACACTGTTTTGAAATTGATGTCATGTTTCTGTCTCAACATCAGTTTTCAAAATGATCTCAGATATTATAACAACCTGTCAGATCAGAATGAAAACCGGTATTGACAACATTCAGCCAACAGAAATCTCCACTTCATCATCTATTCTGCTATCCATTGTATGTGTTACAAGTAACCACATATCGTGAGTATATGTTATCAAATCCGTTCCAACGACGTCCCCCTCCTTACCGGTCATCCACAGAATCTATCCTTCCTTTATACATTATATATTCAAATTTCTGTGATACATTTAATATGCAAGATTTTGAGACAAAAAATACGAAGTCGATATATTTGAAATGGGTGTATAAATGCACTGTTCTAAACTTCAGTTCCAATTAATTTCTGAACTGCAGAGCCCACATGATCTTGTTGTTGCCATGCCTGCACAGTCTGAAAGTAGACAGAATAGAAAACATCAAAATAAGAACACAAAATGAGAAACATTAAAATAAGAAACATGCTGTCAGCAATAAGCCATATAAACCATCACAAAATTATCACTAGATATGTCAATAGTTTCTATGACATTATCATATTATTTACATAACTTGCATGATTTTCTGTAATCAATTACAACTTCTGGAAGGGTTTTTGAAAGGTGACAATGTCTAATAAACATTGGGTTACATGGAGTTTAACAGTATTTTCACATGCTTCAAGCTTGAACTGCAGAGAGCAACATCAATAAACACAGAACTCAGATTTGTTGACACCAAAAACTTCCAAGATTTTCACATTTTATTTATTCAAGACATTTATATACCAAACCTCCCACACGTAACTATGCAATCTGATAACTATACGTTTCAATCATATCTACGAAATGACTGCAGAATGCGAACATAAATCGTAACATAACCGAGACTCGAAGAGCCAAAAGCTGCGGTATATTGCTCTGTAATAAGTATGGAATAAACATTTCAGGACAGATTCATCAAATCAATCATATAAATAATCCGACAGCATGGGAATGCAAACATCAGAGATTATTAAAAGAGTTAAGAGTGTATCAAAGTTGAAAACAAAGAATTTCTAGTATTTAGATAATAAGTATATGATAATTCTTCAATTTTGAATGATATGGCAAGCTTGCTGGGAAGAACAAACAAATAGATACAGTCTTTAACTCCATGAAAAATACAGTATTTATCTTCTAAGCCAGTATTGGTAGTTATTTAATCAAGGCAATCACTAACCTGTCACAAATTGACAAATGATTAAGATTTGAGACTAGAACTAAGTGCACTGAACATTTTGTAACAAATTATACATCCCCACCAAACATGAATTAATCATCGACTTAGAATGACAACCAAAGAAAAGTTTGTTATGAGAAAACAGGAACAGACAGTTCATGGAATTTAATGGAGTGACATGAGATAGGTAAATGATTACAGTATGAGATTTAGATTTCAAAGTTGCATATTAACTTTGACAATAATTGCATGGTCTTAGGCAATTCTGCTTAAACTTAAACTCAGGGTATTAAAAAAGAATTAACTTAAAAAAATATGCGATAAGCCTTTACAAAAGTTCATCGAGTGAGAATTCCTTTTCCTTTCATTAAGAGAAAAAGAATCCAAATTATTGCTATAAAAATGATTAAGTGTTCAATACACTACCAGGTAGACTTCAATTTATTACATACTGAGTTATTCTATTTCTTGTGTACATGAAACTGGATAAAGAATGCAGCAAAAGATTAAGTTAATATCCTACCAGCATTGAAAATGTCATGTTATTTTTTATGTAGAAATTTTATGTCTTTGAAATTAAACAGTTTTTATGGAGAAGTTTGTCACCGAAGTGGTATCATTTATTTCCTATTAATTTTAATTACATTCTTTTCTGTCTAGTAAAATCGTATACAAAAGACAAATTCTGTATACAATGGTGGAGATTTAGATAGATCAGAACCTTCTATCAAGTTACGTATGTAAGAATTATCAAGGATGTGTCTTTTTGACACATGATAGGTGTGTGCCGCTCAAGTCATAAAAATTATTTAAAGATTTACCGACAAAAATGTCAAGATTGTTGAACAAATTTACATTTGGATCAAAGAGATCTTCCATTCAAAAGTAATTCCAATTTTTCAAGAAAGTAAATATGGCTTCATTTGAAATGTGTATCAGGTAGTTGATAGGTCAGACACAAGTGTCATGTGACTGATACTCTTCAAATCGGAGATTAGTTTTGAAAACAGCTCTTCAATCTGAAGATTACTTAAGTTTGCAGACAACACAATTTAAATCTCCCAAAATACCTTTGTTTGTGGAGGAAATCTGTGCACATCAAATATGGTTTGCAAATTTTTTTTCTGGCTCAAAATCTACTGGCAAGGTTCCAGATATATTGGCAAGTTTCAACAGGACAATATATATGAATGAGAAAATCAAGAAGACATAAATCATGATATGTTGCCAAACATCAGTAGGAAAAGATCACATTTAAATTGTCCTTTAAATTTAGTGGAGTGAAACTGTGTCTTGATAACAATTGATTTATTCCATTCAATATTTATGTAAGATTATCCAGTTTTCATTTTAAATTTATTTTAAAGCTATAAACATATCATTTGCAAGTCAAACATGAAATGTTTTCGAATCATTTGAAAATGATAGAAAAACACCCATTTACCATATGTGTAGAGTTTCAATGCAGTCCAAATGACACCTTAAATTACATCATTGCCACTTACTTTATTAAAATATTTAATGAATTGAAATTAAGTGTGCTCCTCTTTTGATGTTTGAAACATGGTGTTACTGCAGATGTTCGTATTACACAAACAGAATAGAAATTAGATAAATAATAAAATAATAAATTTGGGTGCCACCCTGTTAGGCTCCCATTACATTGTATATACACCACTGATTATTTTATATCAATATTATAAAACATCTGGTAAATTTGTCAATTAATTTAGAATTATTACCAAATTGGCAGGTTTCTTTACAAGTTGATATGGAAGAAAACGCTTTGAAGACATCCTTTATCCTTCTCCATGCGCTGGAGTATCTCAATATATTGCTTTCTACTAAATTTACACTAGTTAACTTACTTTAAGGAATTAATTTAAATATTTTTTACTCAACTTAAACATACAAACCTGCATATCAGAGGACCTATATAATATTTGCTGAAATACAGTCAAACCTGTGTTAGTAACTTAGTAACCCCCCAGAGAAGGCCACCCTGTGATTATAGGTCATTCTTATAAAATCACCATGGATTATTTAGAACAAAATGGGATCCAAATAAAGGCCATCTGTCAATAAATTTTTAAGGCCACATTTTGAATTTCCTGAGGATGGCCTTTGTTCACAGGCTTGACAATATTTATTTTTCATCAGTTTTATTTTAAAGAGCAACAAGACCAATCTTTGTTTGAGATATGGTAAAGACAATGCATCATCATGGCTTCTCTCTGTCTTTGTCACATAGCACATGAAGATATTTGGACACATTTAATACTTCATTGATTTTTACATGTCATTTTGAATCATGGTACAACTCGGTGCATGCAACAGTAAGAAGACAAGGTCAAGAAGTTCACAAGAAAACTATCCTAAAACATATTTTAAAGACTGTCATTTGAACCAAGACAGCGCCCCCTATCATTTAGCGTGAAAACGAGACCAGACAGTGTTACACCCAGAAAACCCACAAGCCTGTTATTACACTCTCAAACACAACTTCTGCAAACAGTAATTTAAAGAATCACATTGTATCCTTTCATGCAAACATCGAATAGAAATTAATGAATCTAGTTTATACAAGCATATAAACCCACCTCTCTGCTTCTTGCTTGAAATAATTTTGTGGAGCTTGTGTATATTCAATAGAATTATGAAAGATCTTTTTCAATTGGAAGGTCCTTAGTTAATTATTATGTAAAGTCGAAATTTTCTTCTTTTTCTTAATAAATCATACAGTTTATTTGGTTTCAAAATTCACTTGGTATCCTACTGTGAGAGTCATACAGTTCAATTCAGATCAGTTTTGTCAAGTTGACACAAAAATCAAACAATTATTCTCACAGTCTAATGTTAATCCTTAATTCATTCAGTTAATAGAACTTTAATGGAACAAACTTTCAAGTACTTGAGCAAACTTAGGTTCAATTATAATTCAATCAAATGGATAATATTTTTCATGTCAGTGATAATCATTATAGTGTTAAGATCAATGAAAAACACAATAATTACAATATGAATCTTACAGACATTCTGTATAGATAATCAACTGTAAAAATGTTGTCAAATATTTAAAACATGCATTCACCCCACTTAGCAAAAGCAAACTGAATCCAACCTAAGCTTCCTTGGTGGTTCTTGTTACAATATGACACAATCACGCAACAAAAAGTGTTTTGTTGTTACCCACATTCACCAACTGTGCGTATTCTCATCTAACACATTCAGAGCCAACACTGACGATATTTCTTACTCACAGTGTGCAGTATGTCTTTGTATAGCATTTTGTTACAGAAAACAGCATGAATCTAAAATTCCTCACATTTATATCATGTTATACAATACAAAAATATCGCACATTGTGGCATTGGGACCATAGCAACAAAAGAAATGGCATTTCTTTGACAACAAACAAATTAGCCTTGTACTGCAAGAAGAATTCTATGACAAAAAAAAATGCTCTCAATCTGACACAAAAAAGCAGTTAATTTATAACAAAATAAACTTCGAAGTACACTTGTTTCCTGCTTTAAGTTATTGGCAATGAAACAAGAATTAAGTCTTTTTGTCTTAATAAATTGAAAACTGAGTTAAAACCAAAATTAAAAACAGCGAAATATTATTATCAATTACAATTCAGTAATTATAATCATATATTTCCACAACAAAATAAGTAACAGGTTAAACATCTTTTAAAATGGCATAACAATTTACCATTGTCTTGTATGCAATCATGGAATAAGTTATGTGTTATACGTTCTTTGATCAGACAATTTTAAAGGTAACTTACTATGTCAACTTTGAATATCATAACCTGCAAGGCGTGAGAATTTAATTTCCAAAATAGATTCTCCTTTAAGAATTGTATATCTATCCCCAACTTGAATTAAACATAGTTTTTATTTCATGATGTGATCCATAAACTATTTCATATGTGACATTATTACGAGAAGTCATGCATACATCCCTTACTTACAATTTATGAATGAAATCATAAGATGGTGGGAATCATTTGGATTTTTTTAGCAAAGATAGCAGACATTAATATATCGAAACAGTTGTGCATCTTTTCATAAGCCTGGATTTTGATCTAATACTTATTCATCAGTATTCACTACATCCATGGACCACATACTATATACTATGTATATGCATTAAATCCTTTTGCAATAGAATAAAATGATAAATGGATAAAAGCAGCCCAGATTATAAAGTATGCATACTAAATCATGCCTATATACTATATACTATGGGCACAAGCCAGTTTGTTGCCCAAATTTAAAGAGATCAGAGTGTGAGTAACACATTTTATGAATGAAAATGTTGTTTGGGAATGAGATGAATAAACAAGGTATTTTCTTAAGGAGATTCATTCAAGTTTTTAAAACCTAATTATACAAGCACAGCTAGATATACGCAAAGAAGTGAAAGGAACGTATTGGAAAAAAAAGATGCCATATAAGGTAAACATGTCTGTCAAGAACCTTATAGAACAAGAAACACCATCAGCTCAACGAGGCAATATTTTCTGCAATTCCCTTTGAAATAGCACATGTAACTAAGAACAGATTGAGACCAAAAGAAACAGAATGGTTATTACGCAATATATCTTCAGTGGCCATACTGTTTTCTTAATTAAAATCATTCAATGATCATTAATAAAAAACAACATCAAACCACATTTAGTTTATTTATTGCAACTTGTATTGCAAAATTTCATGTTTATTCAATGCTTAAATCATACGAATGTTTGGTGTTCAATATTTCACATATTGCACTTTTATTTCCATGCTTTGCTATAACATTTCGAGTTAAAACTTGTAAAATTGAATTTTTATTATCATTTGTCACACAAGAAATCACTGAATATTTACCAAACCGAACCATGTGAGAAATTTAATTGCTAGAGATTATTTTCAAGGCAAGTCAACTGTGGATTACCATGAACGAATCAAAAAGGAGTTTCTTTCAGTACATTAAACACACTTTTATTGCCACATTATTTCATAAATTTTATTGTGTTCACCTTGATTGCATTCATGCACCCCGTATTCATTGAAATTTATCACAGTTTCACAAATTATATACATTTTTACAAATTGAATTCAATAATAACAATTATTTGTCCAAGACTGAAGATGGAAATTACCAGATGTTCTTCCTGTCGCAAAATAAATCATAGTAATTGAACATTGCATCCTGAGTCAATACAACAGAGAGATAGTTGTAACAGTTTTTCTTGTATTTTATTTGGAGTATAACATTTATTTTATAGTCAGCTATAGTCAGCTATTCCATGATTTTTAAGGGAGTATAATGTTACACCATTCCAAGCTTGTTTAAGCTTATCGAACAGATACTTTTCAGTCAAGCTGATCGGACAGATACTTTTCAGTCTATTTCCCCATAAAAAGACATTAAGTGTTACATTTGTAAATTACAAGGGAGGAAAACGTAACAGCTGTGCTATTAACTGTTACTAGGAGGTAAAAGTAACAGCTATGAAAGATCATCCATACATTTTGTAGCTCAGAAATCCTCATATTTCAACAGTCTGCCAAGATGACTTATTTACATGATAATGATTATTTTAGCATAAATTTCTCACACAAGTAATTTTATAACCAGGTGGACTTTATCAACTGTAATATTTTCCTGGTCAAAATTAAAGTGAATTTGCTGAATTAAGTGTGAAGTTCTCATTGCAATAATCCCTGGAATGTGTTTGTATCATACAACTGACAACAGATATGAAAACATAAATGTAGTCACAGCCATACATCAAAAGTTTTCAACATGTTATAATGTAGGTTGGCACTTTCTGTTTTACAGTTATATAAATATATCCATTTCTAGACGAGAATGATTTAAACGCTGACATCGTGCCCCTTCCAATATGCACAATGTTGAAGAATTTCTCAAGACTAGCTTGATCAAAAGATTACAGCAGTCATAGATATTTAGGATGTTCTCAGCACAACAAGTTTCTAGAAGTTTTGGAATACCTAAATAATTATGTAACATAACAAGTTGAAAAATGTAAAAAAACATGAAGAATTTCTGCCTTGTACAATCTTGACATCTCAGGACAATGTGTCAGTAACCATTACCAAATCTCAATATCAAGAACCTGCAGGAATTAATTAAGATATCATGCAAATTAACAGCAGATCAGCTGGATACTTGAGAACATAATTCATTGTAAGACAGTAACAAATTAAATGCCATTCAAAGCATGGATCAGACACCATAATTATTAAAACCCACAGGACATTTCTTAGATAACAAAGTCTTTTAAGATCATTCCTTCCTTAAAAGCCTAGCTGACAACAAATGGTTAAATGTTTCTAAATTTGGATTTGAAAAAGGAAGCAGTCAACTGACTCATTCAACACATGAATCACACAAAATTAATAATTCACTGCATAAATAATTTGTGTTCATTTTAATGTTTTGTTTACATATCTATCATAGGCTTTATGTAAAGGAATTAAAACACACTTGCAATGATGTGTCCAAAAGGCAAACATTCAGGCCTGCAGCTTCACACGCACACGTTTAAAGAGCTGAACAAGGAATGGACATAGTTATGAGAACAAAGCTATGTGCCACTGGTTGTTCTCCAACTCAGAAACAGATGTAATCTACTTTCAGGGACACTATATTAAATGTAAGAATATTAAATGTAAGATAGTGTCCTGTCTACACTGATCCTTGTTAAACTCAAAACAGAAATACAAATATTGACAAAGAGTAAGGGACATCTTGGAACAAGATGTCATTACAATGGTGAGGTTGTAATACAGAGGTAAAGCAAGGTTTTGTTGCACAAATCAATATTCAATGTATGAAAAATGAATAATTAGCTTTTAATCAAATCCATGTAAATCTTAAACTTCAATATTACTCACAGTATGTAAGTCAGGGCACAGACCAACACTATGCACAAGTACCATTGGTTTGAGCATACACAGAATTGTCTTTTCACATTAAATACAATCTATAGTACAAGAAGCTTACACAATTTGACAAGCATCAATCCAGAGGGACTTGTTGACAATTGAGAAGAAAAATAATAATACCACCATACATCATCTGTATCATAAAATTACCAGAAATGATTTGTTTACATAACATGAAACAATTGAATATTTAAAGTCTTTGTTTACTTTGACATTAATGTGCTAATACATCTTTTCTCATGGCTAATAAAATGATCATTTTCAAGCTTCCAAATTGAAATGTTGTCATTGAAGAGTTCAACTGAGCTTGTTTCATACAGCATCGCTTATTTACATAATGACTAAAATTCATTAGGGTAATTATATACAGAATGAGGTCAATTCATTTTAATAGGGCTGACCCATACTGTCAATTGTTTGACCTTGTTTACAACTGTAACACACATTACATTCTGTTTCCATAAGTCGACCTTGAAAATTTAATTAACTTCATACAAATCAATTAGCTCTGAGGTATATAATCAGGAGGAGAAGAGAATAGCCACATCAAACAAGTGTAGAAGCATATTACTTCTCAAGGGGGGGGGGGGGGGGGGGGGGGAGCATTAATACTAAGATTTATCAAATAAATTCTTTAAGAACAACAAAAATTAATTTTTCTTCAGGTCATTAAAACACATATTACAGTCATTATAACAATATTCCATTAATATGAAAACTTTCAGATTAAAGTAGGCACATTCCATGAAGTATTTGAAGAAAAAAGTATAAAGTAAATGTCAACTAGTTTGGTATGTCAATGCAAAAAGGGAAAGAATGTGACAGGAAGATTTCCAAGATCACTTTAAAGTCAATTCTAATGATTCAGATGAGTATTAGAAACACTTCAGACCAAAAAACTAGTTGAAAAACCCACCCAAATCTTGCCTAAATTGTAGCCATGGTAACAAAAAGGGATGAGAATCATGCAGCTCCTTCTCGAGACCCTATTTCAAGAATATCATGTAATTGTAGCTTGATCTTATCACAAACCATGTCTACTTAGCCCCGATAATCATCTTATTGCAGAAATACTCTCACATTAATTCCAGTAAAGCCTGATAAGTAACAGCTCTCAGAGTCTGTCACTCTAAAACATTATCACTACCACTGTTTCTATTTATGCTTCTAATAAATCACTTTGCACAGTCTGTAGTACACAAGAATCAGAGGACCCCTACATGCATTACATTGGCCCCTTCAAAACATCCCTAATTATTTACTATGAATATTGTCAATCATCCTATAGCTATCATAGAGAGAAGATATAACTCATGAAATAAAACTCAACAGTCAACATCGTCATAAAATGTTCAAAGGCAACAAAATTAAACCTGAATGTTCAGAAATAAGATCCAAGAAACAGTGGGTAACATCAAGAAAGAACACAGTGTGATTTAATTAATCAAGGATTGCAGTCTATTAGTGAATGGTGATCCCCACATTACAGTCAAGGAAATGGAAAACAGAATTGAATTAATTAATCACTGCAGTCAGATAGTCTCATCACTGAATAATGAACCACACATTTAGGTTTTGGAAAAATCAAAACAAGAATTTTATATGATATTGTTTTCTGTGATTGCTTCATGTTTATCGTAAAACACAATGTCTAGGATATTTTAATTGTTTCAGTACTGATTTACCTTTAATGTCTTTCTGTCTAGGTCAGCAAATTAAGATCTGTAGAAGGACTGTTCACTCACTTGGATTAATTAAATAAGTTAAAACAGACAGGTGTCATGGAGGGTGGTGATGTTGAGGTAGCAACAATCTTAAAACAACCACTGTAGTATCTTCAAATCTGCAAATATACAACACAGAAATTGAATATATGACACAAGCTACATCAGAGACCATAAAAACATGTTTCAAAGGAAGTCACAGGAAACAGTTCATTTTTCAGATTGGCAGTAACATCAGTTGTAAATATTACACAGAAACAGGGGTTTCCTGCATTCAAAGGTGTGATGCTGATCCCTAATAAAATGTGTCATGACCCCAGAATTAGGTGACTCCATCATCAGGCCAATTTATCTAAATGGTGTAAAAATCAGATTGGTTCTAGTTAATTAGCAAGCACTTGTTGACTGGTACCAGAAAATTTACCAGTAATTATCAAATTGTGGACTCTGATTAGAATGTGGTGTCAAACTGTAGGTGGGTGGAGAAAGTTTAACAGTTTATTCATTGTGTCAATGTACAGTTGATGTTGATTATTTTATTGACAAACTATTGGAACAACATTGCAAAACAAAGGAGCAATTATCACTAAGGTTAGAACTGATTGAACAAATGTGCCATCTCATAATAACAAGAGATACAACTTTACTGTTTCTCCATAGCATACGGTCAATGCTTAGATCTTGCATTGTATTTGGAGTTTTGGAGGATCTGAGTTCTGCAACATGCACATTTTTTTAATGTAAACATAAAACTTCTTTCTAAATCCAATGCAAACTTACCAATTAAAAGCTAATTAAGAAGGCAATTGTTTAAACAAGATGCAGCACTACAACCTACGAGTTTAACAAAATATTTACAAGTTAGCATATTCAACAACAAGACATAATTATCATAATATTTCAGTATATTCAATTTGGAAGTGTTATAAATAATAATTTTTTAAGTATATAATTCACGACAGTACCACTTTAACATTAATGATTCATGCAACAGTCATCAAAGACAGAATGTTTTTTGTTGGTATTTAAAATGTCAACAGCTTTGAAATATGAATTTAGGTCAACCTCATTTGAACCAATGTCTCATTTTTCATTAGAAACATACTAACAACAAATTTCTAATTAGTGTTAATTTACATAATTAGCATCATTTAATTGTCAGGAATGGCTGATATTACCACAGCGGCTCCTGACGCTGTCACTAGATAGAATACCCACGTAATTAATGGTAACGTTTTTATTAAAACAAAATGCCTATCATCATTTGAATTAAATTCCACAGAAATGCAATGAAATCTAAAAAAATGAAACAAATGGGGCAGTAAATGACATCACGGAAAATTATCACTTTCGGTAGGCTACACTGAATTCTTACCAGACCTTCAAATCTATTCAAGATGCAGTCAATGTCAAAAAGCATAATTTGTTGTAAATTTAATCAGACTTATATGGGCCATCTGTTTAAAATGGTTGAGTAGAACTTTTGTCCAAAACAGATTTTATATGTGAGTTTGCACTAAAATATAAAATATATGATAAACGCTGTAACTCTAACTCTGAGCATAAAAAAGAATACAGACCAAAATATCAATGCAAAATAATAAAGGTTGAAATAAAAGTGAGTTTTTCAGCATACTGAATGTTTTGGATGATATGATTTGAATTATTAGAATTTAAGAGCTTATAAATTCTTAACACACACACCAAACCACATCTATTAATTTTTTATAATTCTATAAATTCTGGAACTAAGGTAAGCATTGAAACATTCTATCCAGAACTGTACCTTTTTATTAAACAGAAATTTAACATTAGAATAATTTATCTTAGCTGATACAAAATCTATGGCACCCAAGGCTTCATTGCAAAACATTGCATTATCATCTTGGTGTTTCTAATCAACATATCAACCATCTGTAACTAGCTATTAACTGATGCTTTGTCTTTCAATAAGCATTTCATTAACACTGATTGCCCAGCTTCTATATGACACTGATGTACACAAGCTTTTCAATAACTCAGATTGAGCAAATGGTCATAATGAAGCAATAATCAATGGTAGGACAACCTGAGCATTTCAACATTGCTTGCTTATTTATCATGTCATTCCTGAACACAGACTTTAAAGCCACTTGTCCAAGACAATGACTTTATATAAATAGGTTATCCTACTGTCCCTACAAAATAAAGCCACTTGTCCAAGACAATGAAAGGCGTTAGTAAGCTACTTTTCTTTACAAGAACAATGAACTTATCAATAATGGTCAGCTTATAATGCTCTTCTTGGCATTTCTACCAAGCCTTTTTAAAGTGTTCAGTAGTTATTCAAGCCAAAAAAGCATAATCATTATCACAGCAACCACTTCAGAAAGTTCAGGCTTGTAAGTCAGTTTTAATTAAAAATAAATACAAAATTCAAATAAAAATTAATACAGGCTTTCTTTACAAAATTAATAAAGCTTCATAATATTGTAAATCCAGACAATAAGTGATAAAACCATTTTGTACAACACAAGTAGAATAATGACTGTAATAATAATGTCAAGAGCAATGAGAATCCCCTTTTCATTCATACAGTGGACAACTTCCTGTATTAAATATAACAAACTCTTAATTGGCAAAGAATTAATCACAGACTCAAATAAATTCTTCTGAGGCAGTAAATTGACTACATATACTTGGATTACAAGGCAGCCCCAAAAGTTACTTTCGTAAGCATCTCAAAATTTGACCTCCATGACACCTCCAGCTCTCCAGAGACGTTGAGTACAAAATCTTTACAATTTGAGGAATAATATTAACAGTACCAGGTATAATTAGAAGAGATATCACAAATGTGTGCAAGAACCTCAAACCATGTGTAAACATCCTATACAATGTTACACATAGTATTTAAATAAAATTTTAATAAGCCAAAAATCTAAATTTCACAATAGAAACTGATCATTACCACACTCAGAGATGAATGCCTAACAAGAATCGGAAATAACAATTTTAACTAAATATTATTTTCATATAGCCACTAAATTAATTTCTCTTCACAAGACAGCAAAAAAGATTTTATCAATATATCTCACAAAAGTTTTCAGTTCAAAGGGCAAAGAGGTAATTATAGGACTGAATGTTTACATAGAAACTCGGTTTCTTTCAGAGATAACCGCAATAGCTCATCTCATAGAATCTATTTACACGAATATTTTGTAATTTGTCAAAATCAATTACAAAATAAACTTGCTAACAATGAAAACATCAGCTTTTCACTTCAGCACGCTTGTTGGGTTAAAAGATTTAATTTCAGTATTTGAGACCAAATGCTACATTTTTGTTATCTATTCATTTTACACGCCTCTTTCTCTGTTAATTCCTTTTAAATTTTGTCCAATCTTTAAGTAAATACAAAAATACACCAAAAACACGGCAAAACTTGAAAAGAAATTACAACATTAAACAACTTGTTTGCTATTAGTAGATATTTTTTCTCTCTTTGTTGAATTAATTCAAAACTTAATTTTAATGAAAATTGAAATTAACCAGAAGTTGATCCTGCATGGATATGATTTAATGTCCAATACTTAAAAGGCTTAGAGAAAAGCATGCATAGACTTCAAGGATCCAATTAAATATCAATTTAAGAACTTATCTCTCCTTAACTTCCACTTGCCTTGGAGCCATGTATGGTAGTTTCTGTTACTGCAGAAAAGACTTTCATAGGATATTCTGTATATTTCACTATATGCAATTCAGTTGATGTGCTTTATATTACATGGACAAATTAATGATGTTGTGATTTAAAGACTTTAGTATGTCATGATTTGTAAACTTATCTTGTGAAAGCAATAACAAAATAATATAATATGTTGAGATATTTAGTATTGTTATTGACAACTTTATAGATATGACTTCAAGTTCAGCAACAGTGTGAATTAATGCTTGGTTAGAACAAAATTATCTGTATGTGTTTTTAAATGGATTAAAATATTCATTAGATGCATCCATTGTAAACATGCCTTCTCGATGGTGAACCAATGTCACAAAATGAACGTCGAAATATCTTAAACATCAAATAATAAATTTTATTAATTTAGAAGCATCGGATAAACAACAAACCCATCTGACGTCTATCTGTCACAAAATGATTGATATGATACTAATAAAAACAATAAGAATGGCAGCTAAGGATCAGTATTTAATTTTCCTGCGGTTTAATTGGTTTTAAATAAGATACATCGTCATAAAAATACGTAATGACTTTCATCGCACCGTGTATTTTTTCAACAAAAAGTTTTGGTTAACTTAATAATAAATGTAAGCTTGATTATAAAATTATGAATTATGTAAATATATATTGGAGTAGAACATAATTCTGTAATAATTCTGACACCGGAAATCTATCAATGTGACAGTTTGCTGGTTGGGAGAGATTCTTAATGTAACCACTTAATGAATTTAAGAGCCAAGGTCTTAAAATATTTAACTAGTGATAATTCAAATCATACAAATTTATTGTTGAAAAAGCTGATGTAAGGGATCTATTTATTGAGACATAACACATTGTTAATGAACAATAAACACAGGACCTGAACTGAATTAAGATTGAAGTGTTGCAAATTTCGTCACTTCAACAATGAATTAATCAAAATGTCAGTTTCATGGACTTGGAAAATTGAAGCCAATTTACATCTAATTATAGTCAAAAGCATATAGTTCCAAAATTATTTCAAAGCATCTACACCTTGACGAAGAGTTAACTGTACTAACTTGGTACAATTGAAATACTAAAGTTCTACTTATTGCATTATCAACTATTTTTAATACACCAGGTAAGTATTGCTTGCTTACACATGGCTAATTTAATTAAGTATCACATAATTAACACCGCTCACATAATTAGATGATTCCCTGAATATAGTCAAAATCTATTTTTTCTTAACAGACAAAAGGGTATCAATGACTCTTGACACTTTCACCTGTGTAAAATGACCCTTTTTTTTGAAAACAGAAATCATTTTAACTACATGAAGATTAAACTGGAAAAGAACTTTTCCAATGACATGTGACCACCCGTACTGTAAATACTATCTTTGTGGACTCTTCATACATCAAAACTTCATTCTGAAATGTTCATTTTTGCCTGACTTTGACAAGCCTATAACTAAATATTATCTTTGTTTAACATCAAACTATACTAAGATGTCCTATCTAAAACTGAAACTGATCAGGCAAGTCCTTTAATTTTTTCAATAAAAAATATTAGTTTTTAAATCTTAGTTGATATCATTATAATCGTAGTACAAGCATATCAGCTTAATTAATATCTTATCTGAAGAATGTGTACTTATCTCGTTTAAAGAACTGTCAAAATACATTCTTTACTCGTGTCAGTTATAGTCTTTAAATGATTGCACACATTGTGTTCAAAGTGTGGTCAACAGAGCACCCTATGTCTGCTTTTGTGTTCGTATATATGGTCGCATTTTTTAAATCAAGACGAATAGATTTCAGATATCAAAGTATTCCTAATTTTGTACTGACAACACCCAAGTTAAGTTCAAATGCACTTTAACAAGACTGATAGCTTTTTTGGGCCATATCTTATTTGGATGACACTTTTTGCAACATTTTAGTAATGTTTTTTTAAGCAATAACTTATTATACGCATCTATCCAAAAAATTAAATGTGCCATATGATTAATGCGTCAACAGGGTATTAAAATCTGATATCTTTTTTTTCAGATAATTTTTTGGGGTAAAAAATATGAAAAAAAACAGAATGTCATCAAAATTGCTAGTGGATGAGTCACCAACAAGCAGGGCATTAGGAAGTTAGATCTAAGATCTAGAATCTTGATAACTAAGTGTCTAACGTGTGACATAAAAATAAAATCCAGGGTCAAGCAGTGAAAAAAATTCACCCAAGTTTGATTTATATTGTAATAATAATCCAAATATTCACTATTGGTTAATACTTAGCTGTCATGTACAATAGATTTAATTACATTCCACGATATAACAGATTGTCAATGATCGATGAGGACAATTCTAACACATAGCAAAATATTTTACTACCCGACTAACAGCAACACAATACATTGGGAAAATTGGAATAATTGCCAGAATGGAATGTTTGCTTGGAGGAAAATGTAATGGTATATAGAATAATTTTATATAGAATAATTTATCAGGGCTGCAACAGCACCAAAAAAAAGTTGCACTTTTCTTTATAATGCCTTCAGGTACATTAATTATTAAATCACACTTCGAAGAAATTTTCTCCACCAAAATGCTCCTGTATTTCACATAATTCATGCAGTGCATGATTTAAGTCTGAAAGTGTGTCATTTTACTAAAATAGTTAATTTGAAAAGTGGCCATTTTGTGCTTTTCCAAGTTAATTTTTTTTTCTTGTACTGGCTGTATGGCAAGACCTTCAGTCAATGAGTATATATGGCCATCCATTGTACTGAGATCAAACCACTATGCTGAATCTGACAGCTATTCACTAAACAGTACAAAGCCAGATAGGCTTATCAGACCAGGAAACATTGGTCACTTGACACATAGATGATAATGGGTGGGGGTCTAATTTTAAGAAATATAACACCTAACTCAAAATTGACCCCCAATATAACACAACTACAAGATGTGATTTCAGCATATCTATATCTACTGACATTTATAAACCTTGAAAATTAAATGAGTGTCATTTAGGACACATTTGTAATGATTGATGAAAAATTAAATATATTAAATTTGTACAAACAGCTATTACACAACTTGTAGAGATAACATTTCTTTTATTAGGATCGCCATAATTGCATAATTAAAATTCTTTAATGATCAATTAACACAAGTTTGAAACTTTTGATCAATGATAGCAGGTACATTTTATATCTAGCATTCGTTTCTCAAGGTAAAATGGCTATTGCAAATAACTGCCAGTCAAGCAGATTTAGAGGCATAATATTAAACTAAGCGAGGACATCAACTTTCGCTTTCATATTTTTGTTAGAAAAATTGTAAATTTGATTTGGTTTAAGGTCATTCATCATCTGAAATGTGGTCATGGATAGCAGAAGGCTGATATCATCATTTCTACTGGTTTCGAAAACTTCTGTTTGGCATTCCTTTTGTAATTCATGTCAATTATTGCACAATAGCATTGAATCCAATGCTTCAAACTCCTTGAAATACATCCACATCTAGACCAAATATTGTCGAGGTTACAGTAAAATGAAGACAAATCAAGTCCCAAAATAGAACATAAAAGCTTGATAAGCTGTCTTGCAGAATTATAAGTTAAAGGCATTACCTACATAACTACTTCAGATTATTTTTTTATTTTGTTGACATTTGAATGCTTTTTCAATCTAGATCAAATTTGCAGAGCCACACCCGTAAAACGGTACATGCTGTTTATGTACAGATAAAGTATTTATCTTTGAGAAAGCCATTCAAAATGATCATTACATACGTTCTCTTTTTTCAAATTTTCAAGTACCATTGGAATTAACGATGGGGCGAACATTTGCCGCCATGTTTACGTATACACTTCTTCTAGGCATGACAATATTTGTACAGTTTTTAATCTTTTTGGAGGCTCGATGGGCTCAGGCGGATTATGTATTGACAACAAGCAAGATTTGAGACCATGTTTACAAGTGGCAAATTTTTTCCGCTAAATTCCATTTGAAGTATAGAAAGACATGATGACTCTCAATTACCGAACATATTTCCCGATCGGTTTCAATCAGTTGATCCAGGTTTTTAAAATACCTCATTTGCCTAGATATGGGCTGACACTAAGCTATTTGAATAAAACTGCATTTGACATGCTGTAGAGTGTGATATGTCGGGGAATTCTTCAGTTTAAATATGAATTAAGGGATCTTGTTACAGAAAAATGAAGCACCAAGTAAGGTACCTCAGATATTTAAAACATTTTTACAGGAGTTCAATGATGCAATACTATATTTTTCAATCCGAACAGAACATTTAAACATTCACAATGATATTTTAGTATCCAGAGTAAAATCTTACCATTCAGCAGAAATATCAACTTGCTCTGGAGTCCATTTAAGAACATAACGACTTCTGGTTGTTCCATAACATCTAACAGCCTGAAAATACAAAAAGAAAATAATATTATTTTTATTTAAATCATTACAGTGTAGGCTAAATACCTCATGTAGTAACTGAAAACTCCCAGAAAACACAAAGTCATGATAAAAGATACATACATTTGGTAAAATAAAATATGTTAACAAAATGCTCCAAAAATGAGCAGCAATGATGACTTCTATATTTTAATACTATCAAGGAGGAAATAGATTAATTTTCCACATTAAATCTTCTAAAAATGACCTAATCAAGTCAAAATGCATAGTTACAAGACTAGGTTTTTTAACTATCACAACTTCAAACAATTTTGACAATGATTTGCTATGATTGAGTCATTCGTAACATCATACAAAATACATTATTTTAGCGACAACATGTAAAATCTATCATATATTTGTAAATTGAGATTGCCCCTGTAATAATTTCATAAATATTTACCACTTTTTTCTAATTTAACAAATTACCCGTTTCAATGAATGACTCATTAAAAAGACATTCAATTAAATACAAGCATCATAATGTAATATAATTGAGTAAAATACCCATGATTTGTCATTATTAAATGCATGTTGTAGGATGATGGGGCATATAAGAGTTCATGTTTCATCTTTGTAACTGTTTTATATGAAATAGAAAGTTTTAACTTTCATTTCAACTTTCATCACATCCAAACATCGTCATGGTTACAAAATAGTGGTACAATGATATAATAGTGTATTGAAGTTTATATAAACAGATTTTATTTAATTACTTAATTGATATAATGATTTTTTGGAAACTTTTGAAAGAAAATCCAATAAAGTGCTAGGTTAAGAATCAGTTTTATGATGAGAAAAAAAAACTTAAGTGCAAAAATAAAATTTATTTTAACACCATTTTTGTCTTACATGTAATTAGTGAAAAATCCAGCACAAAAAACAGCAGGATAAAAATTTGAACATTTAGAGAAAAAAGCCAGGTTTTTACTGGTGATTAAAGTGAACAAAAATTGAAGTTAATTCAAAATGGCAATTATTGACTTCACGGCAATATGAAAATGACATTCACTGACATTCAGTTGTCTTTTTCCCATGAAAATTTGGGTATACACCAGACAATGACTTAACATTCTAAATATTTTGAAAATTACATCAAATTCAATAGATCAAAGACAGCTTCAGTACAGTTATCTGATTGCTAAAACTTCACTTTTCAAATTAATTAGTAAGCGCTAAACAATATTATCTCCAGAAAACTAACACCTGTATCGTAGTAATCTCAATATTTCAGGTCATTTTTAGCAAGTGGGCGGAGCGTTCTATTACCGCCCAGTGGACACAGTAACCCAACCCTCTTATTAGTCGAAGCAGTCAGACAAAATACACCCCAAAGCCCTTTCCAGACCTTTAACTTTGAAAAGGGGCAAAAGACTGTACCAGTGCTCTCAGGTGTCCTATTAGGACCAATTAAGGGTCAAAGAAGGGGAGAAAAGCAACTTGAAAATCAATTCCGATGCACACCTTGTTAATTTAATTGAAGTGTAAATCACTTGAAATAAGAGCTTTGGGATACAGAAGTAATCATTATTTTGATATTTGAAGAACTGACAAATTAACAAAATCATTGACTATAACAAGAGGTGACCCCCCAATACCATGATTAAGATAATTAAGGTCCATATACCGCAAGACATTGTTAGGACGATGTACAACTACTTATGAGAACAAAAGATGAACAATGTAAGACCAGAAGCTGCATGCATGGTGTCTCGTTACCTTAAGGAAACTTAAAACGTCATTGGTCCATGTATTTCTTTTCCCTATGATCGAGTGTAAGCGTTTTCAAATACTAAAATGATCACTTCACTTTTACTATACAAATAAGCATATCTAAATAAACTGTAAACTGTTAAGAGACATGTCACAAATGATATTTAATAAACCCTTCACCAATTAATATGGCTGTTGGGGCAATACATATGTTTGTTTTGCCAATGACCTAGCTGCCATAATTGTAATACATTTTGTACCAAAATATTTTCTAGTTCATTGAATAAAAGCCAAAACATTTTTAATTCTCAGCTATTTAACCCCATTGAAAGGAATTCAAGAAAACATGATTTTTTCATGAACTATTCTTGCATATTTCATGAATACTTCATTTAAGTATGAATAACTATTGAACAGGGGTTTAATTAAATGTTCGACTTAATTAATTTTATTTGTTTATATAATATAGTGCAATTTTCAATATTTTTACCAGATTATTTTGATCTTCAATGATTCTGTTGGGACACATTTTGACCAATTCTAGTATTTCTCACAATTGATAAAAATATTAAGAGAATTGAATATATTTCTTTGTTTTAAATTCTCCTTTTTTCTTTTTTTCATGAGAATGACAACTCTATCCAAACAAGACAGAAGAATAAACAGAAGTATACCATTAATATTTTTTACCAAAACAAAATTACCCACAATACGACTATTATTTATACTAGAGTTAAATGTTTTTTCTCAAAACAATAAAGACAGTTTAAAATAGTAATTATTCTATTACTGCTGAACACTAATTGATTCATTAGGGCTCTTAATGAGAGTAATTGGTAAAATGAGAGCCCTGTAATGTTTAAGAAAATATTACAGATCGACATTGCGATCAGCGGGACTTTTAGCACCAATTTTTCAATTGGTTAAATATACATAATACAAATAATTGGTGGAAGTAACTTTCTTAAGGCATTGAGCTTTTTGTGAAAACAATGAAGTTTTGTTCACATGGTAACGTTTAGCAACTATTAAAATTCCAGCTTTTGTGTCGATGTATTCACTAAAGACTTCAACTGGTTGTAAAAGAAGGCCATTGTTTTAATACACTAAGAGACAATGCCACTTAAGTAACTTTACACACAATGCTGAACATACTCTGTAATACAAAACAATTCCCACTCTCATGGAACCTAAAGTGGATGAAAGAAAGCAGTCAATTGAAATACTTTAACTCATCAATAAGACCGAGACATATTTTACAAGTAAACTGTATTCGGTATTGGTATAAAATCTTCAAAACTTAATACAGATCATAAAGATTTACGACTATACATCAGTAAAATGATTAATGTTCATAAACTGCCACCAAAATCAAAATTTGTATGTTCTTACCAGTATATTCAACAAGTTTCTAATTAAATTAGAAGAAATCAAAAGTTGTTTTCGTGAGTCTTCATGAAACCTAGTGAGTTGGAAAAATAATTCTGACCGTAAATTCGATAACCATATGCCACTAAGCTATTGATGGCAAATTAATTTTGTATTATTTTGAAATTGAACCAAAACAGCTATGGCAATAAGATGGTGTAGATTAGCTGAAGTTGATTTAGACGGTAATAATATCAGTACACGATTAGCAACAGTGAGCTGAATCACCGAGCCAATGTTCCGTTACTTACGGGTAATATTTCAATGCACCCGATTGACAGGCAGTTCAAACTAGCAATTTACAAGATTTTATGAGCCAACAACAGCCCACCCATAAAAAGGTCACTAGATATTTGTGGCCATTTTGTGGCTACTTTTATGGGCGAAATTTGCTCACCTGTTCACATATTGAATAGAATACATGATACGTGAAATGATTGTAATAAAATGTCACATCCACATGCAACTGATACAGTTAAAAAAGTTGTTCGGGCATGAGATGAAAACTCTTTTTCCAATGAAACTGTCACTAACAAAATAAAGAGTTGCGAGAATATATGGAACTTCAACAGGTATATAACCATCCATAGGAGCAATACACTTATGAGAGTAATTCTAAATAACAATAAAATATATTGTTTAACACCACTTGGCAGTACATACCAGGATGTTGACCTCTTAACTTAGGTCAACAATAAATATTCATTAATATAATATAGTTTGATTCAGCAATATATGAGCTTTGTAAATAAGTTTAATTTTTTTTATTGGCAGTGATTTTTGTTTTTATTTTTTTTGAGTTAACTGTAGTGAATATTCTGCATCAGTTAAGACAAATGTTTTTTTAATGACAGAATTACACCTCATGACCTTGCCCTTTTCGCCAATGACCCAGTCAACCAATATGCCATCCTTACCTTCATAATAACAGAAAAAAGTTTAATAAAAATTTATATATCATTCCATAAATGTTTAACTTATTTACACACAAGTCATTGCATGTCAAACAACAATTACAATCACTTGTGTAAATGTAATTTCTAAATCATATCAGATTGTTTATTAGATTGATTTTTTTAAATTGAAATATAATGAACGTAAAATCCACCAAAATGTCGATGAAACCTGACTGCCTAGATCACAAATCTGATTAGATGCCGCAGTATTGTTAAAGAAGTTGATTTGTTGATACAGGTCATAAGTTTCATGCGACTGAAAAAAAGTGAGGTGCTGTCATAACACGAGTGGGAAAAAGAGAAAAGAATAGAAACCACAATACATGCACCAACAGAGCTGATGCCATGATCAGATTTCAATCATCATACAATAAGAGGAGGGTGGTATACTGAAAATACTAAAAATGTGAAAGAATTGCATTAGGGCCCGCTGTTTTGACACAAGACGAAGAATAGGGATTAAATAGGGGTCGTTACATATGATATTCATGTGAACCTTAATGAAGAAGTCAATCTGTGCATAAATACAATGATAGATTCTTATGATGACCCTGTGACAATGGGTTATGGGTAAATAAAGGGGCCAACAATGCATACCCAGTAAGGGGCTCAGATTCTTATATCATCTGACGTAACTAAACACTCATATCAGAATATCTTTTTTCTCAAACTTGACAAACCGGCAACTGGGATTTAAAGCTTTTTTAAAAAACATTCTTGCATGACTAAGATATAATGGGTATAGTCAGAATGGCAGATTTGTTTCTAAAATGAACTTTTTACATTGAATTGTAATAGAACTATTTTATTTGGGCAAAAGGGGATAATTTGATTAAAATTCACATCAGCATGTAAAATGCATTCCCAAAAATATTAGGCAATAAATTGATTTTATTAGTTCTAAAAGCATAGATAAAATTTTAGAACATTTCACAAGTCATTTTTTTACTTTTATAAAATATGTCAAAAAATGACACAACTACATCCATTTGAAAAAGTTTATGATTATTTTCACTCATGTTTCGCTTACAAACTAATTTTAAGGCAAAAACAATTGAACGTCTTGTGGGGTGTTTTATTTCGTAATGCAGTATCAAATTAAAAGCTCGCTACAAGATTAAATCAGAAATGTACCCAGTAATTTATAGCAGTTTCATTTAATTTTACAGTTTATTCTATCATGTTTTTAAGTCTTGCAAACACTTTGCATAAAATTCTACAAATTCCACCAATGATCTAGCTGCTACAGGCATACTTTTGCCAACCCAAAGGTTTGACTTCGTCCAAGATATTAAGAAATGGTAAAATTTATTTCTAAATAGCAAGCTGAACTAATGGGTGCTTTCGAAAAAACCATAGTAATAAAAACAATCCGTATAAAGTGGCATATTTCATAGTTTGCACACTGCAGATCACTAAGGTAACAGAAAAGATAGGAAGTAATGTAATTATAACTTTACTTCATCGACCATGCAAGAATTATTGGTAGCCTCTTGAACTTCAGAGTTCATTTAAAACTTGTCCAGGCATAAACAGCTGAAATTTGATCATCTCGTCTATTGAAATCTCATTAATTTCCACTGATGTTTTCTTTAAGATAACTTAGGTCATGATAATTGCTATTATAAAGATACCTGATTTTTCTATAGGACCTTTAGCTGTGATCAAAGAGAAGCCAATTAAAACATTGAAAAAAACGTTTTGTTCTACCAATAGAATCACTTAAAGCTTACACGTCAGAGAAATTTCAAACATCGAGATTTTTATCAGTATACATGCAAAGGGGCAGTAGGTGCAAGTTTCCACCATGTTTTAACAACTGAAACATTTAATTGATTTTCAATTGGTCTAAATGATGTCTTTTAAATTGTTTTTTTGTAACTATTTGCAAAACAAGAGATCTAAATGAATTCCGTCAGCTATAAAAGCTTAATGATCAAACGATCAATGAATTGTAAAAACCTAACGGGCTGTAACTCTTGAAAACTTGAAATGAAATTACAGTGAATTTAAATTTCTTGTTTTACATATATATAGAAATCCATTCATGCAGCAATGGGCCAGGCCAATTCAGCTTCAAAAAATCAATGTGATTCATTTGTCCAGAAATTCTTGCATTATTGAAAAAATATGATTTAACACATTTTGATATACTAAGTAAATGACACAATCTTTCTTGCCAGCGATTATCATAATGAATGCTGCAGGTGCATATATTGTTAGCACCAGATGTTGTAATTTTATCTTACATCTTAATTAGTTTGTTGATATATGACTTTTAGGATTGCGATCAAAATTGTATGCAATAGAATGAAAAAACTTCCTTTAAACCGACTGTTTGATCTTCAACACATCAAAAAATGGTGGGACGTTCTGAGATGTTCGAGACTGCGTCACACGAAGAATTCGTAATCTGTATTATGATCTGAATGCACAAGAATGCAGATAATAGGTTGTTAAAAAATACAATGAGCGCAAGTGTAAATCTTGAATCCACAAAGCAAGGAATTAATTGAGATCTCATCTTAGAAACATTTCTTATTCAAAGAAATAGAGAACAATTTTTAAAATTAATTTTTTCAACCTTTATTATCAGTACTTATATACAGACTTACATCTAGCATGAAGTCTCTGACTTACATGGAATTAGGTACCAAGCAATGGATATACATGTAAAAAGTAATTGAATATAGCAAGAATGGACACCATTTTAGTGGATGAAAAACTAAGTTTTCATCTCTGACAATGATTGGTAATAACCCTTGCAGAGATGATGTTCAATAAGCCATCGAATATGAGAGTCTGTACCAGCTGACCAGCTGAGTTAATATAGGTTATTAGACTCATCAACAGTCTGTGTAATATATGACTAAATATTATCTCTCAGCAATTTCAAATAAGTCTGGCCAGGTGGGTTATCGCAAATCAAAAATTTGTTTCATGAATAAACGCTCCGATCCTATTCATTCATATTTTGTGGTTATCGTTCAATTAACATCACTGAGTCACACGGGCAAGCAATTGTCGTCTTCCTCGCAGGATGTGTAGATTTGGTGACAACATTATCATTTTGTCAACGATTATTTTCAAAACATCAAATCTGACAGTATGATGAAAATAGACACAGCTTTAACAAGCACACTCAGGAGAAGATGTAAATTGAATTACCACGACAACTAATGTAACAGCATGCATGCAAATACATTTAAACAGATACGATCAGAGTTATTTAAGTATCATCTTTTTCAGATTTTTGAAATTGGTCTATAAAGATGTTGTTTTTTAGGGGGAAACATGCCATGAATCATGAGTAAGATTGTAAATTATCTAACTTATTTCACTCAAGATGCCAAATAAAATTCATCGGAGAAAGTGGTTTTCATCTCCCATCTCTTCATATTAGCATAGCATGTAAACAGAAAGTACCTGCATATAAATCAATATAATTAAATTAAATATAAGCAACATCTTAACATAATCCAAGAATTTTTAACATTGTCACAAGATTATCAACACATCAAACAAGAAGCTGTGTTCTATAATCACATATACACCCAGGGGCAACTTGACTAAACATCATAAGGACGAACAAAGCAATTTCTACATGCCCCCCCCATCATTTAATGCAAGGGGAGGGGACATAATCAAACCTAAGTTGAGCAAGTAGAATTTAAATGACAATTAGGTAAATTGATTATTTATACTTAAAGCACTGTATCCTTACTTATGAATAATCTACAACATGTCTTCACTTGAGAAAAAATGAGTAAGCCCTTTTCTTACATGATTATTACTAAGGGTTTTGTTAAAAGAAAATATGCTTTGTACAAGATCAAAGTTTAATCCGAAATATTGACAGAACTGTTATGAAACATTATCCGTTATGACTTCCAATCATTTTGTTTTAATTCTACAACAAAACATATGGCAACGCTGAAATGATCTCTTGAGTTTTATGTGACATTCGCGTGTTACTGACATTCTTAATCTTTGAAAAAAATTTAATCCCTATTTTCCTTGTTTTATCTTGTTTAACAGATAACGATCAACAAGATTATCAAACATCTGGATTGCTGCCAGACATAAATTAATAAATTTCTAATTAGTAAGAAACAATACTTTTCAAAACGACAAGCTGTATTAATTTTTTTTGCATAAAGGTGAGTCGGTGACGTTTGTATTTGTGCCCATCGGGCTTAACGAATGCACCGATAAGATCAGTGTTACAACATAATAGCGTAAAGCGTCCATGACTTGTATCTTTTGTTTTCAGTTTAATAGTAACTGTTAAATTTTAAGATATCTATCTACATCAGGGGTATTAAAGACATAGTTGCCCATGAAAACAAATTGCTGTTTACAGATTATTTAACTAGATTGAGTCATAAAGACGGTTTTTGGAGATTTTTTCCCCCCTAAAGTGAAAAATTACTGTAATAAATCAATGTCATCGATACTAATATGCCCGGAATTTTGTAGATATAGAAATAAACGTGTAAATTGACAAGCGTGAGTAAATAAGTAATTGATTGGCATGGCCATCCTGTGTACACATCTCGTGTAACGTTTAGAATACCAATGTCATCAATAACCAACCTCGTGACATTCTCTCATATTTTATTCTATGTGTACCTTTTTCAGGTGAGCTAAACTTAATTACTAAGAATTAAAAAAGAATTGGTAAGTAAAAACAAACAAATACAACCAACTTGACTTCCTCTCACAATCACAACATCAAAAACATCAACAAAATGTCAGCACAATCTTATCATGGAATAATTTTTAAAGGATCAGCTCAGCTTGGAGGCCCTGTTCTGATGAGAGGGCAAAGTTAGTTTGGAGGCCTTATTTAGGAGAGGCCCTGTTCAGTAGAGCATTCGGTTTGAAGGCCTTGAATTGATGAGAGGCCCTATTTAACATGGAGGCCCAGCTTATAATGTTCATTCAGTGCACTTGGACTTAAGAGAGATTTATTTGGACCAAGAGAACATTCAAATTATAGAGAACATAAACACAATATTTTACATAAAACAATCATTTAAATGCTTCATAAATATTCATTAAAGTGAGGTTAAAGCATTAAGTAACAAATCAATTTTTTCAAGTAACAATATATCACTCAAAATACGATCATGTTCAGATTTTTTCATTAAAGCTTAATCAGTAACAACTTAATTAATTAACTAATTAACCGCTACAAATATTCATATTTCAAACACAAATTAAGCAAATGCTAAGCTTAATGCTTCGAGGTAGGCATAACATGTAGCATAATATCACCGATACATGACAAAAAAAGATTAATGAGCAATTTAAAATCTGAATTTTGTCATTGCCATGGCATACGTAACTCAACCAGCTGTGGCCTGCATGAAGTATTATATAATTATCATTTCAACCTCATCACTCATAAAACATGATGGATCACTTTGTCCGAAGTAACACCGCCAGTTTACTGTATATTTAAATAAGTCAACAATCAAAGCCCATGTGTGCCAAGAATTCTACTTTTAAACTATTTTCATTATATTTAAATACCCCCCCCCCAATTTCTGTAATTCTTTTTGTATGATATTCAATTAGAAAATTGTATGATGAATTTTTTAAGTTTCTGCCCATCTTGTCAAGACATTGATTTGTTATTTTCACCAACAATTAAAACAAGAGGGCCAAGATGGCCCTATATCGCTCACATGACAATCACTGTTCACCCATTAAAACATTGTTTTGAACCGGTGACCTAGTTTTTGACCCCAGACGACCTATGTTCGAATTTGTCTTACATACCATTAAGACAAACAGTCTGACTAGGTTTGGTGAAGATACGATCAAAATTTGACATCTACAGTGTTAATAAGGTTTTCCTAAGATTTGACCTTGTGACCTGGTTTTTGACCCTAGGTGACCCATATTTGAACTTGTCCTTAATATCATTAAGACAAACAATCTGACAAGGTTTGGCCAAGATCCAATCAAAACCGTGACATTTAGAGCTTTTACAAGATTTTTACCTAAAATTTGACCTTGTGACCCAGTTTTTGAACCCGGCTGACTCATGTTCATCCTTGACCCACATATCATTGAGGCAAACATTTTGACAAGGTTTGGTGAAGATCCAATTAAAACTATGACATCTACAGTGTTAACAAAGTTTTCCTAAGATTTGACCTGGTGACCTAGTTATTGACCCCAGATGACCCATATTTATACTTGATCGTTATATCATTAAAACAAACGATTTGACAAAGTTTGGTGAAGATCCAATAATAACTGTGAAATCTACAGTGTTAACATGGTTTTTCATAAGATTTGACCTAGCGACCTAGTTTTTGACCCAAGATGACCCATGTTCGAACTCATCCAAGATATTATGAAGACAAACATTCTGACAAAGTTTCATGATCATCCAATCAAAACAGTGACTTCTAGAGTGTTCACAAGATTTCCAGCAATTTGCCCTAGTGACCTAATTTTACTACAGAAATTACCCATTTTCAAACTTGACCTACATATTATTGAAATAAACATTCTGACAAAGTTTCATGAAGATAAATTCAAAACAGTGATTTCTAAAGTGTTCACAAGGTTTTCCCTTATTTGGCCCTGGTGACCTAGTTTTTGACCCCAAATGGCCCAATATCGAACTCGTCCGAGATTTTGTTGATATCAACGTTCTGACCCAGTTTTGCTAAAATTGAGCCAAAAATGTGGCCCCTAGTGTGGTCACAACAAAAAGTTTGACGACGCACGACGCCGGACGCCGGACGGAGAGTGATCCTAATAGCTCACTTTGTCACTTTGTGACATGTGAGCTAAAAATACTTATCATATGTCATTTTGAGAAATGAAATAATAAAAAATAACAGAACAACTTCAAATGTAAATAAATATTTAACAATTATGTTCAATGCACTCTTCAAATTCCAATAAACAAGATTTAGTATGCAAATATTCTATTTGAGGTATTTAATTCCAATAAACAAGATATATAAGTATGCAAATAATATGTAAGAGCTATATAACAGACAGGCGTCAATCAACACAAAATTCATACTTAAAACCACCAAGTTTTTTTAAAAATAGTTTCTGAGACCTTTTTTCTTCACTTAACTTTTTCAAGGAAGAAAAATTGCAAATTAATATGAAACTGATCAAATGTTATAGTTTCAGCTATCAACCTTTTAAATCTTTGATTTTTAATCTTTCAATAAAAATGCTATTTCAATCAATGTTGAGCATATAGGTTTCACATTAATTTTGCAATCTCTTAAATTGAGTGGCCAATTTGCAGCATAGTGCAATCTGAATTCATGGATGTTTTATAAACAAATACAGTAAAACTCCTGGAAAAAGAATTCCCTGAAAATCAGACTACTTTTTCAAGTCTCATTTTTATGGAATTTATCAAATTTCTCTGAAAACCAGAATTCTCGGAAAACCAGATTTTTGGGTCACTCCACTAGGGGTCCGGTTTTAGGAGTTCAATTGTATGATGAAAAACATCGCTTGGTTTTATTATAATTTCTAAAATAAAATGACAAATACCAAGAAATGAATAATATATTATAAGTAACTAGATAATTTATGACATGCATAATAAACTACCATATTAATAAACCATATTTTTGACAGTTAAATATTAATTGTAAGTTATCAAAATATGACCACAACTATATCACACAAGATGGATGAAACCGGAAGCTAACAAAAATTACGACAAAATCTGAATCATCTCATTCATTTATTACAGCATCACTTACTGAGGACCCTGAAGCACTGAATTAAATCATAATGGCTTATATGTACCTAATGACATGGAAGGACATAGGAGAAGGTAACATTAAGAGTATGCTACAATCTCATACAAATGTGTACATCATAAAAACGATGTTGCACTATGATAATGTTACTCCAGTTAAAATAGACAAGACCCGGCTCTTGACTGAATTAAAATTCATAAAATATGTAAATAAGGCACTGGGGATATAGACAATGTAAACCTGTTTTAACTTAGTTTTTTTTCAAACAAATAAGACATGTTAGAAATTAATAATCTATTGTATTAATTCTGAACTAGACTGCCGGCCGACAAAGACTATGAGATACTCAAAGGTAACAGGTACACAACTTCTGGGAAAAAAGGCGAAAGATTAGTCACCTCATCTGGATGAGATTTTGATGTATGAAGTATCACATGTAAACATACGATTCAGATAAATAAATCAGATTGATGTATCGTTATTATACACACTTAATGGAGATCTTCCATGTAAAACAGTGTAATATATCTAACACATGAACGCAAGACGTTCAAAACTTAAGTGAATGATTTTTGTAACTAGATGCCAAATTGTCATTTGGTGACATCTCGATGTATGTAATTTATCCCCATGCTGTAAGAAGTACACTCAGGCTGTTTAGAAACCTCAAAACTACACTAAACTAGTATTTTAGATATAAATATTTGCTTATAAAAGTTAATAATGAGATATCACAAATTAACTGCTTAATTCTTAATTACAGTAATTCTATACAAAAGTAACCCTCATCAATTATTTAATGAAATTTTAAGGTGATTTTTTTTATATCCTACATTATAATACTGGCAATAGAAGTGCTAGTGTCTGAATGTACATTTGAAGAAATATTTATGACCGAATTTAATTGTATGAAAATCTGTTGAAATCATAGAACAAATATAGAAGGTAAACTTTGTACTTGAAGAAAAAATATAGTCAAGATGAACTGTACTCAAAGTGCAAACAGAACAAGTCATAAATAAAAAAGCCCAATCATTCATTTAGTTTTATTTACATTTACAAGAAGTACAATATTGTTGAAATTTTGTTTTTTACTTGACGTCAAGTTTGACTACGGTCAAGTTCAACAAATCGAGTTCATAAAATCAAGTCCAGTACGTATCACACATTTGATCCAGTTTATGAATTGTATTAACTGAGTGAACTCCTGTTTTCACGCTGTCCTAATCAAATTATGTAGCTTAAAATAGTTGATACAATGAAGAAATATGTAAAAAGATGAAGAAGACAAAAATTATGTTTTTTTGGACCACCTTTGACCTTTTGCAAAACTGCTTGTTTTGTGACAGATACATTTCTTAAATATGCCATGAAAAAATCGCTTAAGAAATTCCAAACACCGTTCGCTGTCATAATGCCATTTTGAAAAAAAAGGTCCCAGCATTACTTGTTGTGCATTTTATTTAATGTTTTGTGAGGATTACTCATATATGAATTACATAGTGTAAAAATTGGGAGATTTTCAACTTTTCTTCAGGGTTTTCAATTAATGTCACATACTAATTGGATATCAATGCACATACCTGCTTGACTGTCAAAATGATATATCTATCTCGAAATAAGTCATCTACTATCTCGAATGTGTGTGGCCACGAATCTAGACATCGAGAACGTTTTATGGACCACATGATCTGAAAATATACAGAAAAAATAATAACATAAAATTATAAACATTTTGCAAACATCAAGTCTTAAGAAGGAGCACTTGTCACTAATGTTAGAAAAACACGAAGGTAGAAGTATAAACATTATGTCATGTAAACCAAAAGATAAGGCACAGACCATAGCCAATATTTTATAGATTAGATCAGTATCAATCGCTTTAAGGAAATAAATTAAGTTTCAAACTTGACCCTTTGATAGCAGATAACCAAGGATGGGCTCGTCCTATTGCTTGAGTTTATATCGTTATTCTAAGTAAGGTACAGTACAACTATCCATCACATTTTTTACCTTTTAAAATTGCAAATCTAAAAATACAAGTATAGCAAAAATTGAAATAATACTTTAGGCTGAATATACAGGTTCAGAGACCTTCACTTCCATTAATAATCCATAGTAGTGACTAAATGACAGGTTTATACAAACAAAATATCATGACAGGACATCTTATTACTTTGACTTCACATTTATTACATTTCCTTTGACATTGAAGTGATCTCTAAAAAATGCACTATGTTTCTTCAGAGCAATACTATTGCATCTATGTAGAACTATCAAGAACATGTCACACACTTGTAGCAAAGATGACAAAATATCAGTCTGTCAATGTCATAGACTTCTCCTATAGATAATGCACTAACTATTTAATTGAAATAAATCTAGATTAGATATTATTAAAGATTTTAAACTTAAAATAAAAATGTAACTAGTTTAAGAAATTTGAATCAATTCCAAAAAATTTTTTTTATCATGTTGTGTAAAATGTTACTAAAACATCATGGTCCAATCATTTATTATCATAGACAACAGGGTCAGCCTTAGAGCTTAACAGTCCTGTTTCTATATACAGTATTTTCTTAACTGTTTTCTAGGATTCTGTACCAACTAGTATAAATCGTTTACTCTGTCAACTTCCCCACATGAATATATTATAACTCAGATCAATAGTTTTCAACCAAATTGAGAGCATGTGGCACACCCAAGGCTCATACCCACATCCCTGAGGTTCATAAACCAAGAAGCACTGTTCCCATCATGCTCAGCAGTCAGACAATTTATTCTTTATAACAACTCATCAAAAGAGAAGTATAATCTGATGTCCACAAATAACTATTTATTTTACAAAGTTTGCAGTCAGGCAATAAAGAAAATGAAAAAAAGTTTATCATTCTAAAGAAAAGTTTCTGCAATAAATCTGTTTTAAACTAACTAAAATGAGATGGGTGGGGTAAGGCATCTTTTGTTCTTCAATATCTGCAACTGTCAGCTATCATATCATAACAAAATGGAGACTTTTTCCAGAGAAGCTCATGAATTCAAATTTATTTATAACTACAAAGGTCATCAGCCACCGTAGAGGTCATCCAACCACAGATGGAAGCAGGAGATACCACACAGAATCTTCTAATATTTAAATTTTATAACTACAAAGAACACAAAGACATCATTGAGAACATTAAAAATTAAATCCAAACAAATACATGAGAAATAAATGCAGTAACTCCTCGAGTGATGCCCAGAGGAGTACAAACGTCATTTCTCACATTATTTTCAGACATTTTGTTGTTTTTACTTTTCTCTTGCATGCAGAAGATTGGTATCTTGATCATGCAGTCTAGGTCATATTTCCACTATGAAAGTCAGGCAATACTCAGTGAATTCTAGACAAAGTTTTTTGTTTGCATTTTACCTGATATGAAATTTATACGTAGAAAATAGCAATATGTTTGACCTAGTTGTAAACAATTACAACATGTTTCGGTTATAAAACGGTAACTTAAGAACATTATGGAATCTAGCATGTTTTGTTAACACAGGTACCTCCCAAATACCAAGCCCTCCATAAATATAGGATAAAAATCTAATTCTGAGACATTTGCCTGACATTTAGGATATACACAAGAATGCTTTTTTAAAATTCAAATATACAGTAAACTAACACTGTAATAATTAAAATATGTAATTTCACTTTATATGACCTCTTTTTTATTTAATCGGGTTACTAAATTTTCAGTGAAAAAAATCTATTTTTATATTAATAAGCCAGAGAACTCCCTATAATCCCCATTTTGCTACCCAACTGATTGTTCATCTAGCCATGGCTACTACTTTTGCTACCCACTAAATGTCAAGAAATTTGAAACAATATTTCATGGATTCAACCTACAATGACTAATTTAGATTCAGCTTAAAAACCAAGCATCTTACTTTGTGAATCATGGGTTTCTATTGTAAATACACAAATAAACTTGAACAAACTTTGACAAAAGTTACAAATGTCATTATCATGCTTACTTTAGCTCGGGGACAATTAATTATTTTTTAATTGAAAGATCCAATAGAGAAACATTTCATATATTAAAATGTAACTGTAGATTTTAATTCATTCCGCACAGTTAAGCAGGCAAAAATAATGGCCATCACAATACGTGTAGTTTATATTAAGGAATGATCACGCGTGCTAAATGACAAAATATGAGATTGCAATCAAACGATACTGTCATTATATGAACCCATATAAAGACATTCGTGACCTTAGCGATTTCATGTCAGCTTAGTACTGTGACACATGAAATAAAACCAACATGTCATCGAAGAGTAAAAAGCAACAAAAAAGCGCAACAACTTCACATAATCTTCAAAATTAATCAGATATTATGATAAATGGAGTGTAAAGAAGTATCAGTCATTTCTAATCTAACTTACGAACAAATTAATGTAAAAAAATAGCCACAAGCTGAATCAAAGACTTCCTAATGACAAAATGATGTAACACGCAGCAGACGGACAGAATAAAGTCACAAAAATGACATTAAACCATGTTTACACAAATATAAGCATGTTTAATGCTATTTTTGTGCTAATTATAAATACTCTATATCTTAATATAAATGGGTTCCTTTTAAGCTTTTTGTTTACTTTCTGAAATGTACCAAAAAAATCATCTATTTCTTCTGTCATAATGAATGACCGTTCGGGATTAAATGAGTTTGAACAATTTTCTATAAATAGAATAGATCACTCACAACTTGATCGCATTTAAAATAAAATATTTTGTAAAATAAGAGTGAAATTGCAAAAAAATATTGTTTTGTCATTCAAAAGAATGAATTTGATTCCTTTTGTAAGCCACCAACGTAAGAAATACAATCTAGGTGGACACAACTTATTTTTTACAGAATTAACCACAAGCAGCAGACAGCATAGACTTATAGCAAGGTATCATGTAAGCAGACGACATTTTAGTTGAAGGTGAAACTCACTACACCATGGGAAAAAAATGTGAAGAGTTTTAAAAGATGCAAGTATTGTAATATTAGACAATTCTATTGCTACGCGACTATATTGCATCACCAGCTAATTGCGCGTAAACATTACTAAATCTACATGAGAAAGTGTTCATTTTCGGCTTGATTTCACTTAAATTCATGTGAATAGCATTACACAATGCAAATGATCCCTATAAGTGAGTCTGAAACACTGATTAATTTACACGGCTATAGAAACATCTCAAGTTACCTCTATATCGTAAGTATCAGATAATAAACATTCACGTATATAGTAACATACGAAAACA
Source organism: Lutraria lutraria (assembly GCA_964023205.1). Lineage (NCBI taxonomy): Eukaryota > Metazoa > Mollusca > Bivalvia > Venerida > Mactridae > Lutraria > Lutraria lutraria. The sequence continues at coordinate 35,781,531 of OZ026836.1, forward strand.
AAAAATGTGTAACACACACTTTCTACATGAAATCAAGCCAATTTCATATGTACAAGCTTCCCACGCACCCCGCTTGTATTTACTACAAGTTATGATACTATGACCGGAAAAGGTAGAATTTCTACACGGAAACATAACCGGTGTCAAAACAACACTCCCACAACAGTACTATGACAACGCAATACAAATTCTCATCCTTGACATATATACTTACAGTCACCTGTTAGTCATACGTGTAAGTGCAAAACTTAGTCATTAATACAGCTTGGTCTTAGACCAATTTCAGCCCTGAACACATTATTTCAACAGAGATGATGATAAAGCTATGAAGCAGCCAATTGATTTCATGAAACCATACGATTTCAAAGACATCAGCGACTAGCAAAATCTAGTTAAGCCAAAATATTTACAAGAGTAGCAGTCTAGTATATATAGTATAAGTATAAATAAATTGGCTGTGATATCATCCTGCCTGATTAGCTCAGTTGGTAGAGCATCTGACTTGCAAGCAGGAGGTCTCAGGTTTAAGCTCCATATCGGGTACACTTATTGTTTTCCTCCTCCTATTTTACACATGTGCCAAAAAATAAAGGCACCGGTATGCCCTAAATCTAAGTCTCTACCTATATGTCTATGTACTGTAGGTGACTTAGGTATTTTAATGAGTATTTAATTCTAACAGTAAAGATTGATGAATGAAATCACCTGTCATACTTTGATGATTTCTTGCCTGGAGTCCTATACAAACTTAAAATCATTATAATCCTTCATAGCTATATAATGATTCAATTAACGATCAAATTATTCAAATTAATTATCTTAATCAGTCACTAGACATAAAAAATATTTGTAATTAGTGTTTCCAATTACTTTAAATTCTTACCATATATGGACAACAATATTTTACTGGACGTAGTCCTACAGACACAGCTCGACCCTGGACTGATGGCCTTTTTTGAAACTCTATACTTCTATTGAACCATCCTGCAAATAGACAGTGATTCTATCAATTAATACCTCACTAGGTTTAACAACCTCTTTGATGACCTTAAGTACATGTTAATTTAAGACTTGGACTAACCACTACAAGCATTAAAATCACACATTTCTATTAGTCATTAGTAAAACAGAATCTATCTTCATTATTTTATGACAAGTTAATAACCATTCTATTCACACTCCAGTTGAAATCAAATAAAATGTTTCACAAGCTTTATGAATGGTAAAGTGTGGCTAATTAATAGTATCAGCCCCATTGCTATCAAGAAGATACATAAATAGATTAATCAAGTTCACTTTGAAAAAAGGTAATCCCCCTGACTGGACTGAATGTAAAGACAAGTACAAATTAATCTAACGAAGTAAATCTACCATAAAGTTTGTCACTGAGTTCAATTTCATTACTTTCAAACATTTGTGTACATGATCCTCAAAGAGAAACATCAAATTTTCAGCATACATTCGATCTACATGCATATTATTTACTTATTAATAAATTTTACTTAAGTGAATATTGCAACAATTGCATATAATCTGGAGTTTGTCATGTATTTTTTCCCCAAACCAGTACCTAATTGACTTCAAAGGGTGTGTTTTGAGGGTCAACATGTAATAATTGACTGATCCGAACCCTTCAATATGTACATAAATGCGTTATATTTATCTAACACTCAGTTCATATCAAAGATAACCTTGACTACACGTATAAATCTTCATATGGATCCGCTTCTATGTTATTACAAGGGTTTAAGTAAAACATATTAATTCTATTAAAAGATTACGAGATAGGGCGGCCACAAAAATCTCTCATCTTAAATAATACTATCATTAACCAAAAACTTACACACTTGAAAAGTGAAGAAAATTGAATCATAAAAATCTTTGAAAATATTAAATTAGAATAAATATTTATTCTTTTCTGTTTACATGAGCAATCTCGACAGAATCTTGTGTGATAGGGAGTTGCCAGTAATTGCCAATTATTATGTATATTTTATGCATCAACAATTTAACTAGTCAATTTTGTAACATTGTCCTTGGCGTGAAATATTTTGCATTAAAGCAAATCATGTCTGCTTGTGTTCTTCATATATCATACAAAACATTTAGAATTTATCACTGAACAACATCAGTAACAAAATAAAACATATATCAGAAAAAGGAGACTTAAGCTACATCTACAAAATTAAAAAATATCCGTTTTCAACATCCATTATTCTTCAGTGAATACTAACTAATATATGTAAGAATCATAGCTAAAGATGGTATTTGATTTCTGGTATTAACAGCTCAATGTGTATTAGACAGTCAATGGACTAATAAGGTAATTTATTGATATACGCTTCAGTATTGAGGTGTATACGTGATATGTATTAATATTCACAACTCATTGATAGAGATTTGCGATAAAACCATTCATCTTTTTAGCAGACGTAAATAAAATTCCTCAAAGCCTATACTACGCACACTCGCAAATGTTCGGCAAAAAATTTTTTTGCTTGATCAGCAAAAATCAAAATTGCGTAGTTTTATAAACATGTTATATATAGGTCAGTACAGGCAGTGTTTGATAGCCTGTTTATTATTAGCACACTATGAAGTACACAGACATATAATAAAAGTATTGACAATCTCAATGGAAAGTTTTACACCTTTTCAAATGACATTTAATAGATTTTAAAAGATAAGATGTTGATGACATTCGTAGTCATGAAATAGGATTGGTAAGAAGTTACTGCGTACAAACATACACGAAACACGCTAAGTCTAATAAAACCTTCAGCTTAAAATTTTAAATAAGACTTAACCGAGTAAATCTTTTAAATGGAACAGAAAATGCATCTTGTGCCTAAGACACTCTTGTACCAGGTAAATTCACAACACCACACCCAGTCTAATTGCAATTTGTCACAAAATTTGAAAACCAGTCAATCAATTTGACATGTTCACCACAAAACACACTTTAGATCATAGCCAAGGTATGCAAGATTTAAAATAATGAATGCACAACATTAAATTTATTGAGCTTGAAAACTTACCATTCAAAAAGATTTAATTTTTTGTTACTTTTTAACACTTAAATTTGTAAACAAGTATTCATAAGACAGATCCTTAGCAGCTTTTTGAAAAACAGTCCAAGGGAAGTAACTTCAACAAAAACAAAATAACAAAATAAACTGCAATAACATATAATATCTGATTTCCATGAATTCAATTTGAATATTTGATTTAAAAAAATAATAAAATATGTACATATATTATTCATTACCGAAGCGAGAAGGTTCATTTGACATGTGTAATCATAAAGTATTTAATTGCTCGTAAACAGTCGAAAAAGAAACACCATCGTCAAATAAATCTTCTAATTATTCCACAGAAATGACAGCATAATTTACCAGGTTTGTATGCAAATTACTTAAAATTTGAATAAAGTAATAAAAATAGTACAAACACAGTAAAATATATTTTTGTGGAATCACAAACATGACAAGACGGGCCTTAATGTGAGTGAGATATTTGATTTTGATTAAGAACATACTTAATGTCAATTTAATTTAAATACATGAACAACTGCTAGAATGTAAACAAGGTGGTAACATTTTATGTTACTTTTTTAACCATCGTTACTTAACAATATATTTGTCATTATAATTAATGATATTTTATTTCATACAAAACTCAAAAACAACAAATAAATCATCATAAAAGTCAACAGAGAAAATACTGAAAACTTGAATACAACAAAATTGAAGATAAAAAATATACAGCACAATTAAAATCACTATATATTTAAAAACTATATTTGTAACTAAATCTGAAAGAAACTACGTTTATTGTAACATACGATCATTGTAACTCCATTCTTTCCTCAAATTCAAGTGCCTTGCCTCAACAAGTTCAAGTCAAGAAATGATACATTTATACTAAACTTCAAGGATTATATCATTTCCTAAATCAACTAATCTCAGAAATATTTTCAAAGAATTTGTCTAATTACAACCATACATCAATACATATAGCCTTAAGGGAAGAGATGATTAATGAAGCACTTGATGTCTCAGTAATATTAGTACATCTCTGGACATAAGTGACCTCCTCATCTAGTCTGACTATGTACAGTTAATGACAAGTGAAGATTTATTGATATAAAAAACAATCAGTCCCAAAATGTAACATCCAAATAGATTAATCTCTCATGTCAAACTCGATATCAGGGTACCTGACAGGAATTTGAATATCTAAGGCTCTGAGAACCATTCTAGTCTGAAGCCTACAATATTGGTTGAAACTGAGCTCAATCTGAAGCCTCTGATTGGTTGACACTGAGCTCAATCTGAAGCCTCTGATTGGTTGACACTGAGCTCAATCTGAAGCCTCTGCTTGGTTGAAACTGAGCTCAATCTGAAGCCTCTGATTGGTTGACACTGAGCTCAATCTGAAGCCTCTTGATTGGTTGACACTGAGCTCAATGTTAAGCCTCCAATTGGTTGAAACTGAGCTCAATCTGAAGCATCTAATTGGTTGATACGGAGCTCAATCTGAAGCCTCCAATTGGTTGACACTGAGTTCAATCTGAAGCATCTGATTGGTTGACACTGAGCTCAATCTGAAGCCTCCAATTGGTTGACACTGAGTTCAATCTGAAGCCTCTGATTGGTTGACACTAAGCTTAATGTGAAGCTTTAGATTTGTTGGTACTGAGCTCAATCTGAAGCTTCTTATTGAATAACATTGAGCTGAATCTAAAGGCCAGCTCTGATTGGTTAACACCAAGTTCAATACATCAACTGACCAATGGGAGGACAGCAAGCAAGCATTATACAAACTTAAGTTTTATGCAACAAAAATGGTACTCAAATACAGACTTTTTTGAGAACATCAAATTAATGGTTGCCCTACTTTAAAAAGTTGCAAAACAGAGAGACTGACAAGCAGATACTAAAAAGTGAATGAAACATTTACATGGATTAAATTAATATTTACGACATTGGGTCTGAATCATTTTTGTACTGTCATGATATAAAATTATGGTTAATTTGGAACAAGTAAAAAAAAAAAAGAAATCATTTTAAGATGTGAAAATGTGTTGTTTAAATTAAATTTCATTCAGTATTATGGTTGTATTCTGATACTTAAATATTCCCGAAGGTTTAAATTTACTTAACTAAAATTGGTAACCATAAATGATACCTTGATTATGGATAGTTTCAATTTCATATCAATTTGAATTAAGTTCTTCTACCATGTCATCAAAACATTGCCAGAGGCAGGATAATACCATATGGAATGTTAGTTATTTGTAAAGACAAGATACATTGAATGTCAGTCAGTAAGGTTAATTTAAGCGAAAATTACTAATTTAAGATATCATGGTATTTGACCTTTGTAGCAAACTTGCCTAACCTTGAAGCACTTGACGAATTAGGAACTGCTACACGCATGCTTATAAAAAAATAATTGATAAATATAAATTCTAAGACCTCCAACCCTACCCCCCAAATAAACAACTTGCAAAGTTATATTTCTTATGAACACAGGTTACATAATTAACAATGAAGATATTAATTGACTTTTGTTTTAGAAAGTAAGTTAGTAGAACATTTTCAAATCTGAAAGTTAGTGCACTCTCTGAGAAATAATCGGACAAGGTGTGGTTACGGACCAGGATGGACGGACCGACCTTCCGGCCTACATTGGTTGAAAGGGGGCATAATACTGGCATTTTTTAAGATTTTGCTTAACTTTTATGTACTAATTTATGTAAGGAATACCTGTACTCAAAAATTACTTATCTCTATCAACTCATCAAACACAAATAACAGCTTAATTATGAATTGTTTGTCCGTAATATGATTAGTATGCTTCATCTTAATTTCTGTAAGTTCTTTATTTTATTTCAGAAGAAATTAATGACTTAATTCAGTGATCACACGTGAATGAATGTTTTTTTTTTCACAGGAACAATTAACAATTGATATGTCAAGGTAAAATTTCATTTTCTAATTTTTACATTTTATTAACAAAATCTTCTGAGATTACTTTGATATGATGATTAATTTTGAAAATATCAAAAGAAATATTTACCTTCAGTCCTGACAGTGTCTTCACAGTTATCTAAGGGCAATATTTAAGCCACAGGAAATACTGGTCATCATTTGTTGAACATCCCATATCCATCCATCAACAATCCTCAATAAAAATTCTGAAATGAATCACAAAAATGATGGAATTTAGAAAATCGAAATGTTACTTAGTAATACATGGACAAGAAAAAGTAAGCATTTCACTACCTGGCCATCCTGATACCAAATCGTTCCTAATAGATACCCCTCCCATAATTAACATCCCACGTCTAGAAAAATAATCCTAAAAAAATTATGATTCATCATAACGATGGTAATCCTTCAATTATATATCTGACGCACCAAAAATATCAAAATCATTCCAGCAATTGCTAAACACATTGATAGATAACTTTTTAAAATGTAACATTTATTAGGTTATAATAGGTAGTACCAAACTATACTGCGATGTTAGCTTAGCCTCCAGCCATTGACACTAATTCTCAATTAAGATTGAAAACTAACCTAAGTTCACATTACTCTTAAAGGCAAATTCACTTCTGTACGTAAGTAGTGAAATACACAAAAAGACATAAAAATTAGACGCATCTCAAATATCATGTACATACAAAAATGTTGGTAGGTCACCAACAATAACATTACACCTTTAAAATTATTCGGTGTTTTTTTTAGCATGAATTTAACATAAGTAAAGTTCTATTTAACACATGCATTATAGTTACAGATAGGGGGGGGGGGGGGGGGGGGGGGGGGGTTACCCCGCTTTCAACAGGATTTCCGATATATACTGGCAGACAGAAAACCGAAACAGTTTTCCAGGTACCAGTAAAATCATTAACTCAGTTCTCAGAAAATAACAGCCAACTTCTACCTATAAATGATCAGTGGTGAATGACTATTAGACAAGAAAAAGTAAAAATATCACTGCCAAGCCATCCTGATACCAAATAGTTCCAAAAGGTCTTCAACCGATTAATTCATTACAAAGAGTAGCTGTAGTCAACCCAGAGCAAGAATTAATGAGACCTAACACTCTATCAATCACCTCAGTGAAAGGGAATGAAGAGAATGACATATGGAAGATGCATCCGACCCCATATAGGACTAAAAAAGAAACTAGGCATCTAAAACCATCATTTGCTGGACAAACAGATTGTAAATTTTGAACTGAATGTAGAAACTGTCGAGAAGTATCACTCTTATTGGTTGGACCCAACCACAGGTCTGTAATGTTCATAAAAGTTTCATTTTATTAATGTACTGTAATAGATAACGACTGATATGATAAGATTTAACTCAAAACATCAATTTGAATCTATTAAATTTTTAATATCCTAAGACAACGTCTGCACTAATGTTTGAACAGCCAAGACTCATAACAACAATTGCTCCATAAATTTTGGTAGAGGTGTCTTCGAACAAACAATTGAAGACAGGTACATGTATGTACATCGGAATTATTGCAGACTAAAATAAACTGGGTGTGTCTTACACAAACAAAGCAAGTTTTTCTTAGCAACAGGATAGTATCGAATGCATTATCATTAACTTCAGTATTTACTGAGCAACAATCTACGGACATAAAGTATACATGAACAATGTTTACTGTCTGTAGACTCTGATGAAATCAAAATCCCCAAAATGAATCATATTACATTCAAGTTAAACACATAACTGACTAATCTTATTGATAAAAGAAATGAAAAATTCCCCTTGGCTCTTTACAGAATTTAATTCCTGCATAATATTTCATTCAAGTAACATGCATATACTTGCTGCGCTTGATTTTTTTGTAGACGATAACCTCTATGAAGTTATATTGACATTACATGGGTGTGGTATTTACGTTTTAAAATCTTTGTACTTTGAAATGAAAGGTACTACATAATCTCACGAATTAAATCTTCATTTAGCAGCCAAGATCATTGGATTTACTTACATCCTGTCGTATTCATATCTAGATAACTTGTTGTAAAGTATGATTTGACCTACGACATAGGAAATGCATACAAATGTGGCAGCTTCTCAATAAAGGAGTGGTTTGTTTACAACCTTAACTGCATGCTTGGCGTCAAACGTAGTATTAACTTTCAAAATCATTGAGAAAAACTTATAAATGCAACAAGACATCTATTAGGTATACCTATGCGCACGTTTGGTCCACGGCCACCTAACAAGAATAATATGAGTCAATTACATCTGCATGATAAGGATAGTAATTGATTAACATGACAACTTTTGTAACTTGCAATGAAGCCCGATTCAGTAATACTAAAATTATAAGAATTTTAGGTCATGTTTTATTCTTAACTTTATATAATCAAATCCCTACCTAACATACCCTGATACAAGGTCTGCCCCTAATTAAGATATTTGTCATTTTAGCTAACTACTTATATTAAATAGTTAATCAAATTATGCACCATGCATTCAAAAATCTCTCAAACAAAGTTATTACTTGACATGTTGAAAATATAATTCATCAAAATGCGAGGCCCTTAAAGAACATATTGTATTTTTTATAATGATATCAGTGTTCGTACTACAGACAAACATGAGATATTTCTGTATAGATGTAAAATCAAACACCATACAGAATACAGAGTCTGACATTAAGCTGTGGTTGGTCATATAGTCATACAGTAAAACCTCGATTATCCGAACACCGATTATCCGAATACCCGGTATTATCCGAATAAAATCTACGGTCCCGATTACGTCGCTATATATTTCAACTACAACGAACCCCGGTTATACGAATCGGATTTTACGAATACCTGGTGTAATCCGAATACATTATTTGGTCCCCAAAGTTACGAATGCACGTATTTTCACACCCATTATTCGAATTCGTCAATTGATAACAATGGCCAATTGAGAATCAAATGTCGTGTCACAAACAATGTGTCACATCAATTTATACATGAAGCGTGTCAACAGTTTAATTATCGTTAAGTTGATCATATTGTTTGTTACGATTTTATACTAATTTCGACGAATATTTCACAATGATCTCGGGTATAATAAGTTAATACGCGTACGTACCTGGTGATCTGTATTCCAGCGTCATTCAAAATTTAAAAACTAATTCGAACACAATTAATACAAAACTAACTAGAATATGATGATTTAGTGATAAAATGTTCCAAACAAAAAAAACATAACATCTTTGATTTTAAAATGACTTTTTTTGTGACGATAGCGATGTCTAGTCGATTGTTAGTAAATAAAGTGTGAATGACATAATTTTGGGTCGGATTGTGTTCTGCATAATCCATAAATACGCAGGTATTCATTTAACAAGAATTATTGTTTCATTTGTTTACTCATATACATTCATAAAACAAAGATAAATAATTAGTGTTTGTTATATATTTGATCGTATTCTTATTATAACGTCGTGTTTGTATACGAGAGTTAACTCCCTTGTAAAATACGGACAGTAAGGAATTTATCGTTCCCAAACAGTACATCATACTGAAATGGATTATTCGAAACCATGGATTATCCGAATGATTTTTCAGGGCCCAATGACATTCGAATAATCGAGGTTTTACTGTATATACAGGTATATATAAAATATATGCACAGACCAGTAAGGAATAGATAAATCAGATGGAGACGAAATTTAAACCATACACTTAATTAAGTGTAGTTATTTAACACATACAGATTAAGTTTCTCAAAGAATGTTGAGAATGAAAACTGATTAAAGTGAAAATCTGGGATATGTGGGATAAAATATCACCTATCAATATTATCCCAAATATTTAACAAATCTTACACAAACTTTTCCCAAGTGTTAGACATACAAGACTGATCTATCAGATAATAATTGTCCTTAATTCATCATAAACTGCAAATATGAAAACAGAAATGCAAGCTAAGCCGATTCTGATAATGAGGTAAAAATCAGGATATTTATGTGAATTAGTCATCAAGTGTTTTCTACCCTTGAAAGATAACACACTCAAAATCCATGAATGAAAAAGTAATAAATTACTCCATATATGGAGCTTATACATTTATATAGGTCATCTTGTGAAGATATGATACAGTCAATAAACTTAATCTAAATATACCCTTAGCTTTCTTTCATACATATAATCTATCAGAAAAAGTATTTGAGAGCTAAGTATAACACGAGTTTTCTGAAGTATTACATTTACACGGTTTAGAAATTTTGAATCAGAATATAGTAATCCAGTCTATCTCCAGCACTGTGATTTCAGTGGGTTTAACATAGTTTTTCAATGATATTTCAGTCATACACAGCAGCTAGTGCACCAATAACCTGAGTTCTCATGGGCTGTATTCTAACCAGTACTTTTACAAGGAGACTAAAACTTCTCCACATATGAAGGAAAATCATGAATCTTTTCATGAAATTTTAATAGAAGGGTAAATCCTGCCACGACCAGGATTCTAACCTGGTTGGCTGGGCTACAGGTCCAGCTTACTTAAAACCATTGAACTTATATGCCACGACCTGTCAAAGAACCAATATTTTGATCAATAAGGCAGCCATCATGGTCAGAAATGCACAAAAATATGTGCCAAAATACAAAACACAACTTATGCAAATAATGCTACGAAATATACAAATTAAAATTCAGCAAAATTAATTCAATGATTTTATAGACATTATATTAAGGACTAGAATAATTCATACACAGATGTAAGCAACATAATTATGCCAGTCAAAGTCTCAGCTCTCGGGCATTAAACAAATCTTTTATAATAAAGCTAATTTCAAAGAAATGGATCCATTTATAGACACACACATAGCGGACAGAATGTCATGAGTAGCCAAGTCGTAAAAAGTCATTGAAGTGAAGTTATGACTGTTTTATGTCGTGTTGTCAACAGGCCTTTTGAAAATTTACATGAATGTACTGGAGCAACTTAATAAGCAAACCACCAAATGTGTCGGCTAATCATGCATAATATCGTGGGTTCAGCGCAACAGTGTCGTAACTCATATTGAAATCAGAACAAGTTACGACAGTGTTGCGCTGAACCCTCGATATGCTGAATAAGTTTCTTTTGAACCACGTAAAGAGTTTACCTATAACATAATCAGTGACACTAATTTTGATAAGGGAAACCAATGTCAAAATACAAGCATTGGTTGGCTAAGCTGAGCTAAAACTGTCCAATGAAAAGGCCACATTCTGAGACTTCAAATCTCTGCATTAATATATAAGACTTGGAGTGTATGATTAGAAATGCCAAGAATCAAGAACTTTCTATTTCCATGCAGGGTAGACAACTGACTGCAGAAAGTTAAACATCACAGTTCCTTCAATGAATGCAAGCAGTTGGATGTACATGTATAAATTTATATTACTATTTAAATCAGAAGTTTTGTTCATAAATTTGCTATAAAACATCAGAGGACTCATTAAATGATGCATATTTTAGAGCGGAAACCTTGACATTTATTCGCTGACGTAGCACTGCATATAAAATATGTACTTTCCTCCGAGCATACAGAATTCAGCCTAGTCCATTGACATGGAGAAGAACAGTATCTTGTTTTAAATTTTCTAGCTATGGTTGTCCTAGATGAAATGCAAGCTTAGTGTGATGCAAACATTGTTGAATGACCAGTCTAGCATTAATACAACTGTGTGCCATGTTTGAAAAAGACATAGCTGCGCATTCGAAAGGTATATATATCGCATAGCAAATATGATACGGAAATTTTAGTTTGGTGTGATCATTGCTGTATACCAAATTTGGTGAAAACACTGCTGTTTGCCAAGTTTGAGGTGAACATTGCTGTGTACCATGTTTGGCTATTTGCAAAGTCTGATAAACATATGAAAGGAGTGCAACAGACGACTTGTTACTGGTACATAACATCACTGAAAGATAGAACAAGTTGTTGAAATATAATAAAAAATACCTTCATGAAAAGACAACATTGGCTTGAATCCTCAGACTTGTTGCAACTGAAAATATACAAAAACATAAATATTGGTGCTATAATGTGAACACTAGAGAGTAAGAAAACAATGTGTGAAGATAAGGTGAGATCAGTTATGATCTATATAAAATATATGGTCATTCTTTAATAGTACCCAGAAACCAAAGACATGGGAAGGTAAAGCTTTGGTATAAAATCACAATCCTAAAATTAACACAGTCCAGTCCATAATTGACAATGGCAATCACGAGTATTAGACCACATATTGGCTTACATACAGATTAATTCCAGGTATAATTAACTGGATAATCATTATTGCCATTAGTTGAGACACTGCCGACTTGCACATTTTTGTGGTTCTTCACACTGATCCACAAAATTGATGGTAAACCAGGTGGACTAATCGTTTTATTGATGTGCGATAAATCATTGTTTCATATCAATTAAAGTCACATGAAGTATTAACCGACATGTGGAAGACAGATAGCTTACAACACATACATAACACCAAGAAGGATGTCATTCTCGTTATGAATTATTTAATACAGGGACCACATAGTTAACATTTTCCTACCATAACATATAAAATAATTACCCCCATCCCTCAGTAAGCAAACTACACAAAGACCCCAGCTAATGTAATGATATCTACTTATAATGATGATCGTTACTTGAATCATGTCACCAAAACTGTCACAGATCCAGACCAAATAATGATTATATAAAATGGAAAACTGAAGAAAGAATATCTCAGTAGAAGTAGGCAAGGGTGACAGCAAAGAAAATTAATAAAATACCACAAATAAACAATTAAGAAATTGAGAATCAAACAGATATTATTACAAGTGTTTTAGGCATGGTAGACTCACCATGACATCTCGTCTCTATTATAATACAAAATCTCCCTTGAATTTTTTTATCTGTATAAAAATAACAGGCCACCGGATTTGAAATGAGCTCTTTTTCATGGTATGACACATGCATTAATAGTCTCAAGTAGACCCGTTTTATTCCAATTTATTAAAACTTATTCTTACATTTCAATGGTTCTTTTCTCAACAGTGTGACAAAAAGCAACATGATGTTTTTAACAGAAGTGATTTCTATGTCTAGGGGACAGAATGTTTAAGTTTGTTTACTGTATGTTTAACTTGTAATTGCTTCTATAGAAAGTATTTAATACAACATCACATTAATTCAATTAATTCAATATTATATGAGAAACATCATTTTTGATGACACGCCCACATCGCTTTTGACGAAGTTATCAGTATTGTCAATAATTTTTTTCAAAATAACCACCCACCCTACATCTACCTGAGAGAAAATTATGTTTACTATGTCTTTGAAACTCAATGAGAAAGTCTAGAATTTCATCTTAAACAGTCAGTCAGAATGGATGTCAGCATTCTCTTTAGATCTTCATCTTTTAAATTTTTTTATAATTTATAGTGTTTACCTAACCACTTATTGCTTGCAATACAACCACAATGAAAAAAACTTGCCTTTTTTCTTATAAGAAATATTATATTATCAAGGTAGGAGTTAAGAATTCTATTATTTTAAGGGTTTAGGTCCAACAATTTAAACACAATTCCAGAAAGTAGGTCACTAGACCAGCAGACAAATTTTCTAGACGAATTATACTTATGAGTATTTGTTTATTATAGCTGTTTGCGAGTACTTACTGTATTGTCTATTACTAGTTTGGCTAATCCTGGCCATTCGATATTTTCGCCTAAAATGGGGAGGGGGGGGCGACTCTAGACCGATTTTGATTTCAACTTTTTATATGCCCTGGTATTTAGGGTGTACTTTATTCCATTGATGTATGGTATGGTAATACCATGTACCGTGATGTGAACTATATACATGAATGTATTCATTTGTCAAATACTCATGATTGTCAAAATATGTGTATTAAATATGTTATACTCTCCATAATGGAGGAATGAATAAAGTAGACAGTCAATATCCTTTATGAAAAAAGCAACTTCATACAAAAAACTTAAACCAATGCTTCTTGTAATTCGTCTAACGTTTTGTTATAGTTGTTCTTGTTCTTATTCATTTGATTCATTAGTTAAAGTAGGTTAGTATTAAGTAACAGGTGTGATGGCAGAGATACTTATTGTTTCTAAGGTAACAGGTGTAATGGTAGCAATTTTCATTGTTGCCAAGGTAACAGGTGTAATTGTTAGCAGGTAGCAATTCTTATTGTTGCCAAGGTAACTGGTGTAATGGTAGCAATACTTATTGTTGCCAAGGTAACAGTTGTAATGGTAGAAATTCTTATTGTTGCCAGGGTAACAGGTGTGATGGTAGCAATTCTTATTGCTGACAAGGTGACAGGTGTAATTAGAGCAATTCTTATTGTTGCCAAGGTAACAGGTGTGATGGTAGCGATTCTTATTGTTGTCTTTTTTTTACGGGTTTCTGGTCCCAAGGCATCATAAAAATATATATTAAAAGTATAACGAGTACTTTTTTTACTGTGACCATATTATTTATACAATACTATAACTAAGGTATTTTGAGATTTTTTAATCTTCATTACCTATAAAATTGTCAATGGGTGTAGAAGGTAATTCAGTACAATCATATAGACTATAAGACATAGCATATAGAATTACGTTCTGTACAATTATAATTTCTATGATAAAATTTCTTCTGTCAGTTTGAAACAGTTTATTTTAACACATGCGACAAATGTTTTAGTTAATCATACAGCACATAACACCTGAAGAATCCAATTACATTATTTGACAAGACAAATATTTGTAAATTATTAATTGTCAATGACAAAGTAACAAAACTGCTTGGTAATTTATTATTTTTTAAGAAATAAATACATATCTTCAAATTACTGAACCCGAGAACCAAAAATGTTGGCTTACAAGATACACGAGTTTACCAAAATACTATTCTAGGAGATTTTTAAGGCTATAGCTTTTGTAGCAGGAGCAATCCATATGCCCATACAATAAGTAACAAACTTTATGTTAAGATATTATTATGAACTTACAGATTCCTCAGTTTAGTTTTCGCAATTAATAAATTCATGATCGAAAAACAAATTTACCGATATTTTGTATCCATTCAGCAATCAGACATGAAATTGCACACCCTAACTGATAGACGTTAATTTGTAATAATAACAATAATAGCATGACCACTCCCTTAATTTAATAATTTACTCAAACTTAAGAATCGCCATTTTTAATATCCTACAATCAAACTTTCAATACATCAAAATATATATTTAACTTACAATTGTAAAGAAATAAGAACATTGAAGATCATCTTTCAAAGTATTTCTAAATTTTAACAGGGTTTTAAAAAGCAATTATCAAGCTTATTACACAGGCAATCACTCAAATTATTGAAATATGAATTTTATCATAATTAACAGCTACGGTGTCAATATCCTATCTTAATTAAACACGCTGTTGCTCTCCTATTTAAGCGACTATTTTGTATATTGTCGTTATTTCGGTGCATTCTATGAATTATATAAAGATCAACTATCATCAATGAATTATAATGAAGAATCATTATACGATGAATTAGAAGGTCGTAAATTCTGATTGATATGTCAATCATAACAAGAACTGTTTTCAGAGCAAAACCAATGTAACTACACTTAGTTTTAAATAACTTAGTTTATGAAAGTCCTGGCACAAACCTAGCTGGACATTTATGATATACAAACTATCTTGAAAAATGTATTTTCTTGAAATAAGAAATTGAAAGAAACCAAATATAGAAAACTTTTAAGCAAATGATAAAATTGAAATAACTTGAGCCAGGAACCAAAAATAATCTGACGTAAGGCTTAGATTTATCAGTGACATATAGTTTTTATAAGATGCAAAACAATTTGAAATAATTGACATCGTATAAAATTGAAGATATTTAAGATACAAAGAATCCTAGGAGTGAAGCTTAGTTCAATATCAGATTTAACTTAAGCATTTCAAAACATAAGTATAAGATATAATGTCTCCTAATAGAGAACTCTTCAAAGACCTTACTGACAGCGTAGTTAATTAGTACATCAATTAACAATGTTGGAAGAATAGATACTTCTTAAAGAGTTCAAACAGTGCAGTTTAACTTTCATTTTGAATTCATTTTATTTCCATTTTGTCACTGAGGTTACGAGTGCATCATAATATATGACAACAAAGTGAACATTGGTCTTATGTCATGATAACCAGATATGTTTGTACAGCGAAATAAGACAAAATGAATGATAGTACTTTTACGTCTCTATTAAACAGCATGCAAAAACCAAGTGACATGAATCTTGTCTGCCGGTTATCCTTAAAAAGCGACAAGCTCTGTCCAACCTTTGACACCAAGAGACCTGTGAGAATATGAATTGACGAGCGCAAAACTAAATGACAAACTACGACCCCCAAAAAATTGCATAAAGTAAAGATGAAATTTAAGAAATACTCCAGAGAAACCATGCACTTAAGTTGTGAGGTTAAATATGTACCTTAACTGTAATTTATACCACATTTAGATTCAAGATTAAGTTTTGTCACAAATATAACAAAATAAAGATTAATATCAGTAAATGCCCTTTGACAAGTATCTAAATAAATATGCAAGTTGACGTTGCACTCATACCCGTGCTCTGTGGGTTAGTCATTGTATAAACCTACATAAAATATAAAATCCATTTTAATATTTCGTTACCATGATTATTTGGCGCTACATATTGTTCAAAATGTCAGACATGTTCACACACTGTTACCAAAAGAATGTACAATGCAGTTCAGAAACACAATGTAATCTTGCATATATAATTATGATTTTATCAGAAATGACAGGATAATTTGGATGCCATAAACATATAAATGAAAATATCATTACATTAAATACATTATTTGTATAATTTGACTTTTTTTGAAACGTGTTATATGTTTTTATCAGCAAGTTTAGATACTGTAAATATCAATTTCAATTTGATTTGTGTAAAAGAATTTTATCTGAAACATTCTAACAATTTTTGTAAGATTTTTGCGGAAAAGTATTTAACATTTTATATATTTAAACAACTAAATACTTAATAATGATATGTTTGTTGTTAGCATTTCTATTCACAACTTATGCAGAAGCAAATTATGCATTTTGAATAAATTAAACTTCTGTTTGTAGTCCAAGGGAAGCAACTCCAACTATACTCTTATAGTCAGATAATACAGTAAGAGTTACTTCCCTTACACCAATAAGGGCAAAATATATTTGACGAGATATAATGAAACTAACAAGGCATATGAATATTGGTTTCTACAGCAATGTACAAATTTGTCATTGCAGTTGGCATTAACAAACATGGACACACATTCTAAGAGACAGTTGGGTCTACTTGATTAAACATACTAAGGTATTTCATGATCAATTACATAATTTATATTATGGATATGCACCAAACTAAGGCTCTGTATTACACTGTGACTGTTTCCAAATGTTTCAATTTTGTTGGTACGGTCAATATTATGAAAACAAACAAAAATCTTGAAAAAATGATCTAATTTCTGATATTTTAACTTCAGTCTCATTTTATTGCAATGTTTAAAACTAAACATACCAAGTCCAGGTCATTCACTATTCACATCTAGACCATATGCTGCAAAGCAATAAAAAGAGCAAATAACTAAGATTACCTTTAGCAACAGCATTTGTTGACAGTTCATTCCAAGTTCAACTATTCCGGACATTCAGGTCAACCTTTATAAACCTGTGTCTAGACAGTGTGAAATTCTATCTAGGACATTCAACAATATAACTACAAGCTGTAAAATCTAGGCCAGTGAAGAGCATTTATACAATGAAGCATCCTGCTTGACTATGATTGATGGCTAAACCTAACTGGTTTCTTTAACATCTCCTGAAAATAGAAAAGAAAATGTATTCAGTCTAGGACTGAGGTTTTTCCTGTTAGCTCAATATTAATGATAATAGATTGTCTTCCCACAGACTACCAAACATCGGAAAATTTATTCAAGTGTGTAGCCGAGGCTACTATTAAATACAATAACACAATAATCTACCATCAGACCTGGTACAATCAATGTTTAGGGTATAATTATTCATTTGAGAGTTGCTTCCCTTTTAACAAACAAATCTAAGAAATAAAGGTTACCGGTAAGACATTGTTATAAGATGGAAACACATATTTTAAGTTTCAATAAAACATTATGATAGTTAATCTAACCAGTGTGTTTGAGTTTACAACCAGTTCTACTGAGAACCATCACCAGAAACCTCATTATCAGTAACTTGACAAACATCCCTCTCTCATCACCAGTAACTTGACAAACATCCCTCTCTCATCAGTGACTTGATGAACACCCTCTCAATACCAGTAACTTGACAAACACTCTTTCAATACCAGTAACTTTACAAACCAATGATTTGACAAACACCCCTCTTATAACCAGTAACTTGATAAACACCCCTCTCATCACTAGAAACTTGACAAACACCCCTCTCAAAACCAGTCACCTGACAAACAGCCTTTTCATAACCAGTTACTTGACAAACATCCCTCTCTCATCATCAGTAACTTTATAGACATCCCATACACACTGAAGAATACTAAGTGTAACCACCTGGGCTAAGAGCCCCTCAAACACACACAACCAGTTTGTCCCCCATCAATGAAATTAAGGTTGTACCAACATCTTTCCTCTAAATACAAAAGTTCTAAGATTGCACTGCACCAAAGTGGGGTAAAAACTGTTCATTACTTCACTGACTAAGCGAGCTCAAATTGCGAGATCCCATTGTAAAACACTAAACAGTCGGTGACAGATGTAAAAACTGAACTGTTTCCAGCAACAATACTTAGCCCATAACATGCAATGTGGTAATACTATTTTTAGCACATTAATGTAGTTACATCATTGTGCTGGGTGGTAGTGGTATATAATTCCAGTTTGAAACAATCTGTGTTACATAGTTAAAACTATAAACTCTCTATGGACTACTGAGCATGTACAAGTTTTATTTATTTCATTGAATATTTATGAAGCACTTCACAAGAAGTTTTATAACAGAATCAAATATACATTATATTCAAATACAATATGCATATGAATTCTTTCTTCAATTTAAAATCAATTAAAACAAGCATTTAATGGTGTAACAGACAGAAGTATTGTATGCCTATTTTAAAGCATTCTTTGATTTATTCAATGACAATATAATAACGTACTATGTACAAATAACATTTTTTGCACAGCAATAATTTCCAGTTCATTCAGCATTATTTTCATACAGAATTATCTTCTAGGTAACTACCATAGATGTTCTTGTTTGATCACATATTTCACGGCTCAGCATGGAGTATATGGTACAATTGATAGTAATATTGACAATGACATAAATTTTTTATCATGAACAAGTATTTAGACAGAATGCATAATATTATACTCTTGTCACACACTGGTTTACTATGTTGAACAACTCATTTCATGGTAATGCTTTAAGCCCAATTAGCCTTTTGAATGTTAAAATTGAAGTAGGTCTTACTTTACCTAGAAAGAAGTATTATCAGTGAAACTGATTTTTGCTTGCAATAAAATTCTGAATTTCTTTTTTCAATCAGGAAGTACTTACAGAAATGTGGCACCGTATTTTTTCAATGATATTGCCCACAAATAAACTTCTGACAACATTTTTATGAAACGACAGTCACTGGCTATAAAGGAAGGCATTACGTAAGTACTGTTTTAGAGCATATAAAATATGTTTCTTTTATTTTTCTATCATTTTATCTATTGTTCCTTATTACTTAATTCAAAAGCTAATGGGCCTTTAAATGATATGTAGAATTACAACTTGACAAAAAAGAGAACATTGATATCAACATATATATAACAATGTGGCCCGACATCCTTAAATCTAATCCAATCAACGATTCAATGAAACAAACATTAGTGTGTAATTCCAGATAAAAAAACTTTGGTGCATAATTATTAAAAAGATTCAGCCGATAAAAAAGCGAGTGTATCATTACGAACAATCTGTCACTTACAAACTACTAACAGATGTTCATTATTACTAAACATATGTCTGTTAACTTGAAACCTGATTGTCATGAAACTTAAACATTGAAACTACAGTTCACAATCACAGCGAATGGGAGTACCATAACTATATGCCGAGTACCATAACTACATGCCGAGTACCATAACTACATGCCGAGTACCATAACTATATGCCGAGTACCATATAACTATATGCCGAGTACCATAACTATATGCCGAGTACCATAACTATATGCCGAGTACCACAACTATATGCTGAGTACCATAACTATATGCAGAGTACCATAACTATATGCTGAGTACCATAACTATATGCAGAGTACCATAACTATATGCCGAGTACCATAACTATATGCAGAGTACCATAACTATATGCCGAGTACCATAACTATATGCAGAGTACCATAACTATATGCCGAGTACCATAACTATATGCAGAGTACCATAACTATATGCAGAGTACCATAACTATATGCTGAGTACCATAACTATATGCGGAGTATCATAACTATGCCACGCCACACCACTAAGTCACACCACACCACACCAATACAAGAGAACACAAAGTACTGAAAGTACTCATGGAAACTGAACATACATAGAGTTACACTGCAACATGGAACAGGAACCAGTTAAACATTTGTATGGCAAATGCAGAAAAACGTAGTACTATGTGGTCCTCATCAAAATTCATCAGCTTCGAGCTAGACACAACTTTGGAGAGCTGAAGTTATGGAATCAAACTAGCTATAGGCAGTATTAGGTGTTTCTTAGTAAAAACAAGATATCCTTATATGATCTTTGATGATTGATACAAGATGCAAATAATTTCATAATAAATATGTACTAATGAGTCACTACAACAATTTCAAAAACAAATAATTGTAAGTATGACACTAGTATAAACTACACCTTCGCATGTGTTCTATTTCAGTTTATAGTATTTCTGCAAGTAGAACATTGTTCAAACCTACAAGGACATCACTTGCTGGGTGCATGATGTTTTTATGCAGACCTGTGTACTATTTCTGTTAATCTACATCCGCTGTAAAAATGTTTCCATTTTGAAATATTTATCATAAAATTTGTCATCAATAGAAATCAAGACACTTGACACTTTTACCAAACAATCAACAGATAAATGATACATAAAAGCACATACATCAGCCTACAGAAAACTAGGTTCAATATTTGATGCAAAAGACAAATTAAATACAAATTTATTAGTTTTGTATAGTAACATGAGTCAATACACACACAGAGATTGCTTTATTGCGAGCGAGTCATTTACAAACATAAGCCTCATTTTCAGAACATTAACAATAGATTTTAGAAGCTAAATCAATGAAAAAGCTTCAAAACATGCAATAATGATCTGAAACCATAACCAAGCCTTGCAGATTCAGAAATTAATATCTGATAGATATATGGAGAGTAGTCTCATATTCCAACCTTCTGATTGGCTGGTTTTGAGCTAATTTTTTATGTAGCCCAATGAGAAGGCTGCGTTCTGAAAGACAACATCAGTCACTAGAATCTAGAATCTTGGACACTGATTGGCTGTTTTTGAGCTTAATTTTATACAGGCATATGAGCAGACTGCATTAAAGATGGCTTAAGACCTAAGATTCTAGAATCTTGGACACTGATTGGCTGTTATATAGCTTTGCCTCTATCATAACAATCTCCTAGCAGAGTTGTCGTTCGTTATCTCTCACAAACAGCTCTGCAACAGGCTTATGACAAGAATCTTGTCAAAACGGGAAATAATATATTTTATGCACAATAGATTTATCTTTTATGAATAAAAACATTACAACAAAGCATTACTGGTTTTTATAATATCTTAAATTGGTTGGAAATAAATTAATTTGATTTATATTAACGGAACTATTTTTTGTCCGTTTACACAGAATGTATCGGCTATTGTAAACAAAATGGATTTTTTATCATTGAAACTAACTGGCCTTATTCTGGCGACACAGCAAACAAAACAAACTATTTCTGGTATTTTGACAAGCGTTTATGTCGCCATTTTGAATCATTCAAATCATGTGAACAAATTCACATGAATCGGGCCTACATTCCGAGCCTGTCACAGAGGTGAATGTATGAACCGGTGTGTATGAGAGTGCTATCATTAGTGTCAATGAAAATAAAATACTTCATTTATTAGAGCTGGAATCATATTCTCATGGAAATAAGAAGTTTGAAAATTTAGTACATGACAAATAATTATGTTGATCAGTAAAATCTGAAGCAACATATCAAACAGTAAATATCAATCAATGACAGTTTATTATTTCAAGTGTAGCAGGGTATTCTCTTACAACTCTTTGATGTTACCTTTGATAATAAAACAATGTGAATAAACTTGCATAAATAGCTCACATGCTTTTAAATGATAAAGTCAAGCATATTATTGCTCAATAAATGAACTTGTGTGATAATACAAAATGAAAATTCAAACACGACAGACCTTGACCCCTTAAAGTCACTGACTTACAGCTGATATCTACATTATTTCAGTTGTTTAGAAAACTTCCATCCAACCTTATAACCAAGGAAACGTAAACAAAATCATATCTAACTCACAGGAA
Source organism: Lutraria lutraria (assembly GCA_964023205.1). Classification (NCBI taxonomy): domain Eukaryota; kingdom Metazoa; phylum Mollusca; class Bivalvia; order Venerida; family Mactridae; genus Lutraria; species Lutraria lutraria. The sequence goes on from OZ026836.1 coordinate 35,804,212, forward strand.
TTGACCTTAGCCACAGATTCAGACATACTGAGTTCAAACATTTCAACAGATAAATATTGGCACTTTCAATAGTCAGGAAAATATCGTTCCCTGATGGTCAAATGCAGTTTTACTTTTTATTAACGATTTATCGTCCAAATTTGTAAAGTTTTCAAACATTCTTTAATTCTTTACTAGATTAACAAAAGACCAATGTCTCGAACTGGTGAAATATAATTCTATTTTTTAAAATTTTTATTACAAAATCCAAAACCAAAATAAGAACTGTTGTCCATATTTACACACAAAAACTCATCAAATAAAATTCAGAAATTTCACAATCAAAATGTGGATTTTGCTCAACCTTCAAAACGAACATCTGATATATATGACAGATGTGAACTAAGGACAGTTAATGAGGAAAAATCACTGAAACAATAACCCAGGAAGACGAGCAGACAGACTGTAATTTTACTGTTCAGTAAGCATGCAGTCGTAGAGACAAAAAAGATGGCTGCATTGACCTTAAGTCCTCCATGTAACCTTTACTACTGTGTTATTTAGTGACTGTCAGACTGGTATCTATAAATATATATACCCAGCAAACTCATAAAGAAGCATTTAACTACGACAACCCCACCCCACCCCACCCCACCCACTTCAATACTAAAAGTAAATCCTAGGTGACAGGTCATGCAAAAATTCAAAGACTGATTTATCATCTAAATGTAAGAACCATCAGATCAAGAAAGTCATCATAGCATTGCTTATTTGCATGTGTTACATGTTTGAATTAACCAGCCAGAACTAAGCCGATTTCATCCATAAGCAATTGCCTAATATCACACACAATATGTCACTCGGACATGGGAGGGGCAAAATGACCTTGATATCCTTCATGGGTCCTAAACCACAACAGTAACTGCTTTGTTCAACAAGGGAGTCCCTCTTATCAACTGAGAACAGCTGATATTAGGCTGTTGACTTATAGAAAGCGGCAGATGTTACACCAATCTATAGATATACAAAAATTTTCTTAACAACTATTTGATATGGTAATATACAGAGACATCTTGTACTAACTGTTTTATGCTAATGTTCAGATCGCATCATTGAACATGCTAACTTCATTTTTAATAGTTCAACATCTGACACACTTAACTAAGATTTACATATGAAGCAAATATGATACATGTACATACAGCGAAGTTTCATTATTTTGACACAATATTACACTTAGGAACACAGGCAACATAGCTGTTATATTAATCTGACTGGGGTGTTCAATCATTTTATATATTAATTATTCCAATAAGATTTCATTTTACGTGTCTATGTTTATACTTTAAAGGACTAAAAAGATACCACAAAAAGAAATCCAAAAGCAGTCATCTAATGGGGTCTGAAAACTGACTACATATATATGTATATCTTACTAAATAATGATATCTTTGGAACAGCTATAAAAATTAACATACAATCCTTTACCTTACCAAAAACTATTGAAGGAAAGCAAAGTTTTAAAAAGGAGCATCACAAAATTGCTGTTACACACAAAGATCTACAGTAAAATAGACATACAACAAAATTCTACATACCATAAATAATTCACAATTTAAAACATCGCAAACATTACTTGACAACAATACACAATCTAGCAATAATCTAAAATGTCATACTAACCAAGAGAAAACACACTCTTAAAACTATAATAGTTCGATACATATTCACAAGCTGGACGTCCTAATGTAGAAAGAAGTAAGAATTATACCATTCCGTGAGCTTTTAGAATAATTGGTATTCACAAATCATGATTGTACATCTCTCAGAAGTACATCCTGTGTATCATTCCATTTTACACTATTCTGGCACATTTACTAAGATGATATCTCTGTACCTGTAACTCTTTCTGTCTTTTTATTGTGTTTTACATTTCACACATAGTTTCCTCTGACATTGTAATTAAGAAAATGGCCTTACAATATCATGTCTGAACACACACATACTCACTAACATACTTTCACACTCTCTCATGTCACAGAATTAATGAAAAAAAAAAAACACCAAAGAACTAGTGGCCGACATAACACAACTAGTAAAATAATTAAGTAAAAGCTTTTATCTATGTAGTCCTATAAAAACAAGTCCTTTGAAATCCAACCTGACAATATTGACTACTGATCTTCTTGAAATAAATATACCAACATTGTTTCAAAGGCAAACATTTTATACTAAAACGGCCTCAAGTATAACAATTCTTTCAAGATCACATTGCCAATGTATTGAAATAAAGACTTTACCTTCATCATTTTCCAAGCATTCCTCAATTTTTAAGCGAGAGCTTTTTTAAACAGTCATGTTTCAGGTTTCCACTTTCTCATTCACTGAAAGGATAAAAAAGTAATCAAATATAATAGAAATGTATAGTTAAAACTTCCATTTCACTTTCAATGGAATAGACCAGGTGATCAGGGGCTATTCACCCTCTGGCCCCTCTCCCATTGAATCTAGTGTCATCCCTAATACTAGGTTATTTCATGAAGCCAATATCTGACAAAGGTGTTTCAGGAAACACAATGCTCATTTGTAAGATCCTAGTTGACAAATGACACCAAATAAAACAGAAACTATTGATTTATCCATACATCAACAAGTGACATTTAGAATCAAAGTATATCAGGCCTACAATACAATCATTTAGTTGTTTAAAAAAGACAATAATGTATTTTTTTTTAAATTAAAATATCAGAAAATTTACATATCAGTGATCTAAAGTATTCCACACCTTCATAATTGTCTGAAATTTTATTGCCAGGGGACTTATAATACTACATCTCTGGTTGCCCCATTAAATACTAAATATCCATTTCGAGAACTCGGCCTTAATCACAAGATTTTAACTTCAGGGGATTATGTCAAGTGATTTTCTTTAACAAAACAATGTTGAAAGTGAAAAATCACATTTACTTGTGAACCCAAGTTTTCAATAACTGAGTTAAGACAAACTTTAATCTAATTTGTCTACAACAGTCTAGTGACTTAAACAGTTCAAACAATCCCATTCTGTCTGTTGAACACTTTCATCAATTACCATAGCAACAAAAACTTAATAGTTAAGTAAGACACATAATATTGTAAAAGAAAACATCACAGTGAATGAACTCTAAGATTATCCAATGCTTCAGCTGTTTCCTTCTAACAACTTGATTCAGGACAATGAAAATATTTTCCATAATTAAAATCTTCAGTTTTACTGCTTAATATTTACAACTAATTAAAATAGTACTTAATGAGCAAAATAATACCTAATGTTCTTATACAAGTTTTCACTCAAATGTCTAGACTTAAACTTGTGACACGCCATGAATGAACCTTTGACCTAAAATCTGTGTGACCAACAGAAGTTCAGATATACCCTTCAACAAGACCAGATTCATGCACAAACAAAAACACACTGAGGAGTGTAGCTGGCCATCAATTAGTCTAACCTTAGAAGCAACTTCAAGTTTGTGCTAGAGTCTACCTCTATCATAAAGTTCTAGTGTTAATCAATTTAACTAAAAAACACACATCTTACTTGCTGAACTCAAGTATAAACCTCAAAACTTTAGGAGCTCTAATCTCTGACAGCTCCAACTGGTAATAGCCAACCTACAACAGTTCCAATTTGGTAATAGCCAACCTACAACAGTTCCAATTTGGTAATAGCCAACCTACAACAGTTCCAATTTGGTAATAGCAACCTACAACAGTTCCAATTTGGTAATAGCCAACCTACAACAGCTCCAATTTGGTAATAGCCAACCTACAACAGTTCCAATTTGGTAATAGCAACCTACAACAGTTCCAATTTGGTAATAGCCAACCTACAACAGCTCCAATTTGGTAATAGACAACCTACAACAGTTCAAATTTGGTAATAGCCAACCTACAACAGTTCCAATTTGGTAATAGACAACCTACAACAGTTCCAATTTGGTAATAGCCAACTACAACAGTTCCAATTTGGTAATAGCAACCTACAACAGTTCAAATTTGGTAATAGCCAACCTACAACAGTTCCAATTTGGAAATAGCCAACCTACAACAGTTCCAATTTGGTAATAGCCAACCTACAACAGTTCCAATTTGGTAATAGCCAACCTACAACAGTTCCAATTTGGAAATAGCCAACCTACAACAGTTCCAATTTGGTAATAGCCAACCTACAACAGTTCCAATTTGGAAATAGCCAACCTACAACAGTTCCAATTTGGAAATAGCCAACATACAACAGTTCCAATTTGAAAATAGCCAACCTACAACAGTTCCAATTTGGAAATAGCCAACCTACAACAGTTCCAATTTGGAAATATCCAACCTACAACAGTTCCATTTTGGTAATAGCCAACCTACAACAGTTCCAATTTGGTAATAGCCAACCTACAACAGTTCCATTTTGGTAATAGCCAACCTACAACAGTTCCAATTTGGTGATTAAGCCAACCTACAACAGTTCCAATTTGGTAATAGCCAACCTACAACAGTTCCAATTTGGTGATTAAGCCAACCTATGAGAATTCCATTTGTTCATAGCCAGCTCATGACAATTCTCTTAAAGTGGATACTTACCTATCATGGGAACAATTGCCCATTTCAACTTACAAGTGACAAAATAGATCATAGCCATTTTATTAGCTTAATTTGCAAAAGTGTTCCCTCCAAATTAAGCAAGCTCCTGTCCTGACTATCTTATAACAATGACCCTATTCCCGATCAATTCATCAAGTAACTACACTGTAAACCTGTCATCAACAAAACTAACCGAACACAATCAATGTCCAGGGTAGCAATTAAGCTCTATTTATCACAGCAGTCATTTATTATATACATATGATATTTTCTCCTTACAATGATAAATGCAATAAGCCTGACCTTACATTCTAAACATGGAATCCAATAAACATTATAACAATAGAATTAGACGCCTTTTTTGAGAGTTATGATGAAAATATATTACAATAACTCTTGTAAAAACCTTTACCTCAATGATTTAGAAATGGTACTTTATGGAAATTTTTTGGTGTCTATCCAGGTAAATAAATGCCAAACGAAAATGTTTTTCTGGCTCAATGTACAAAATGTAACTAATTAATCGTGAATTATGTTTGTTTCCCTGACTGGTTGTTGTTTTTTTCCCACAAATCGGACAGATTTATTAGAGCTACACTGAGTCAAGTCATTGACCACACAGAGTTAAAAACCCATGAAAATGCAGTACTTAATTAACAATTAACATACATATCATCTCTTTTATGTCCAGAGTCCAGGTCAGGCATTTGTCATACATATATAATAGGGGATGGAGTGAGCTTAAATCTGTAACCTGTCTCACTTTTTACATCATAACACAAACTGATGTGGCGGTTTTCAATTTTTTCGTCTATTTTGGTCATTTTCTTTGTCCAAAAAAAATGTGTTTTGACACAAATAATTTTTTCCCAGGATTTCCTCCATGTTTTACCCATGTCTTATACACAGGTGCGACCAATAAACAAATGATTACTGTATCAAATGTAATTCAGCCATTTTTGTGAGCACTAACATGAGCACTGCCTACACGTCCCAATGTAGACAAAACAAGATTCATACAAGTACAATCTTCCAAGGTAAAACATCAGCATTAGTACTTAACAATTAATCTCTCAACAACTGTATGCAAGACCATTTTAGGTTAATAAACCCCTATCCACTATTTGATTCAATGACGGGTGAAAATAAGAAAGATAATACAAACAAGTAGAGAGTATAACTTATTTAGTAGCAAAGGTACATTGTGGCAATAGAAGAGGAAAAACAAATCAACACTACAAAAATACTATTGATTCCTGTATAACAATGTATGTGCTTGAACTAACATACTAACCTAGATACAAGTGAAGCTTTATTATATAGCTATAGGATCATACAGTTATCAGGACTACAACTCATGCAAGTAGTTCAGGATAGTTCAGACAGATTCAAATCCAACCTGATCATGATAAAAATAAGAGAAATCATGATTTATTGCAGAGTGCAGGAAGATCCAACTAACGCTTACAGGTTATAATCCTTCATTCTAGTGTTTTTTTCCCACTGGCTCCCTGTTTCCAATACTATATACAGTCAAAACTCGTTATATCGAAGTTCGTGGGACTTGCCAAAATACTTGGATATAAACGATCTTCGATATAGGAATTTCGATACCCGTGTTTACATTTTAGAGCTAAAGTCAGTGTGTCGTAATAATAACGTAATCGTGTTATTTAACCCTTTCCCTCATATAAGCGCCTTTTGACGCGTTTTCGGCGTGCCACTTGTAAGCGCTATTCGACGCCTTTTCGGCTTGCCGCATGTAGAGGCATCTGGACGCTTCGAGATATATTGATCGTTTATTTTATCCTTATCAACTAAAATCAAGATAAAAGTCGCTTAATTGTTATAATCTAACCTTAATCAACAATAATGTGTCATAAAACGGCAGGGTGCCTTCTCAAGTTTATGCATAAATCGCCGATTAATATACACAACTGATCACGCGTGACAAACATGACTTGTTTATGTTATGAAATCGAAAGTTGGTATTAAAACAGAATTATTCCGGACTGGGAACTAGAAGTATGCAAATATGTACTAGACAACCAATCAACGATCATATTGACTAATTTAAACCCGTCGGGTTGAAGGTCATAGGTCACCGCGTTTGCGTACGTGCGCAAACTCACGGGTCATTTCCGATTTAGGAAGTCGGATGAAGATTAGTCAGATATCTTATCCATAAATGATGTCTCCTACGTTTAATTTGACGAAGAATGGACAAACGAGTTGTCAACATATTATAAGGTTCGTACTCGTTGATTTCGTACCCGATCGCAATTTGCTTTATTTTTGTATGGAATACGCATTATTTTTGCGTTTCTTTTGTCTGATTAACGTGGCCAAACTGTTTGTAAGATAACTGTTACATTATGTAGATCTTATTTATTTAACATACTTAAATGGTAGTTTATCATACACGCACGGATAATTAAATTAACTGTCATATTGTAAGTTAGAATGTACGTTTTTACTAGAACGTTTTACACATGGAATAACCTATTACATGAATGACTTCAGTATTTAAGCATATCATATATATGATTATTTCATACAATATTCGTGTACAGAATAAATATCTATATTTATTATTGTTTATTCTTCTACTTTCAGATTGAGAAGTTACAGCAACCTGACATATTTTTATACTTGTTTTTAACCCAAGAATATCGAGAACCACGAATTCGATATACATGCGTTTTTTTAATATGTAATAAGAAGGATAAAAATCAGGACTTTATCTTTACTTCGATATAAGCGGGATTTCGATATAAGCAATTTCGATATAATGAGTTTCGACTGTAATAATATTATTAAAGTACACATACTGGTACCCAGGAAACAGTGGAAGATGGTCACCAGTCTTGAAGTATTAAAAACTGCTTCGACCATTATTGCAGGATTAACAATTTAATGTAAAAAAAAATAAAAGAAAGCTGACCTACTGAACATTATGTCATGTTGTAATGATGTTATACCCACCACAAACCAACAACAGCATGCAAAATATAAAACCTCCAGCCAGTTATGTTCTGTTAAGCATAAATATTGACTGTATGAATATATTTATGGTATGTGTGTCAACTGGTAACAATGTGAACATATGGTATCCTATAGATATTGACTTGAGTCATAATGGATATAATTCATCAATATTTCCAACATCATGCACATATTTCTTATATCTGTAGTTCATTCATTCATGACTTATATGATAAAACAATTGATAGAAGCAGTTCTAAAGGAAGAAGACTTGAAAAATACCCACCTTGTACAGAAATGGGAACAGATATCCATCTTGTGTAACAAACAATCCATGGACTGTGTCGTGATTCCATCTGATCTCATGAGGCATTGGGTTAGACCATCCATAATGCCGTATGACATATTTTGATTTGAACCTCTCAAAACCATTACAGAAACACTCAAAATTTCAGCCCTGTGATTAAAATCCACCGTCGATGAACGTGGTATTATGAATGTCATGTATGTTCATCCAATGTTCCAAACCACCGCCTTAACATCAGACAAGTCGTCCAACTTACACACATCCCAACATCAAACTGAAAAAGTCAAGAAAAGATATTTGCCATAACCAAACGTATAATATATACGGTATGTCTCTTACACAGGCTTCCAGTAACAATCACACAATCAATGACTAGCCATTATACATGGAGAAAAATCTTCTCCCCGTTATTCCGTCTATTTATATCTCAATAGATATATATATTTATTACTGACCGCATTGTTCCTACTGATTTCATAATTATGTCAGATACAATGATGAGAAGATCATGATTGTGTGCTTTAATGGTTCACAAATATTGGACACTTCAGAAAGTGAATCACATTCTTACTAATATGTGAATGAAACATGATCAAAATGGGAACATTGTGAACAAAATGTGAACGAAATGTGAATGAAAAGTGACCACAAAATATTAATTCACGAATCACTGGCAATGTGAAGCTTCTGAACAACATTTTGAGCATACAGAAAATTTTACCACACTCAACCCAAACTCTTAACATTAATACCTGGAGCAAGACAATGTAGCAGATGTGTGTAATGTGGCCTTTATAGCAAATCTATAAATGCTGAGTACAACCAACGTCAAGCAGTAAATAGTAAATAATGTACAGATATAGATATATGGCCATTAAAAAGGTGTGACAGCTATTGTCTATAATACAACATGACAAATACCTTATAAATATATATAGTAACATTGACCCAAACATGGAAAGTTAATTAGATTTAATGATTGAAAGTGATAACAACTATAAATAATTGAATGATTTACCTAAATATAACTGAGGGAGGGGCCAGGGGGATTTCTTTCCCAGTAACACATTGACTATTATACTTAAGCTAACAATTCTTTCATTCATCATAAAAATACTGAAACACACAAAGTGCGTTCAGGATTCAAACCCTGTTAACGTCACACAATTGATAAGGTTATCAATTTCTGAATACTGCTTTGTCATTGGTTTATTCTGAGATAGCATTCAAAATCCACCAATCAAAGTCTGGAGTTTCAGACTGGTTTTTGAAATATGAATATATATATATATATATATATAATATATATATCATTATGAATATTATATCTAGTCTGCCACAGGTAAAATGTCAAGCCAAACATTTGAGGCATTAAGGACAACAGTCTGAAAACAGGTAGGGTAGGCACCAAGTGCTTTTTTTTAGTAAAATTGTTTTACTGTCTCGATAATTAATTGATTAAGAACAACCAAACATTTGAATATTTCTTAAAAAGTATGGGGTTGGGTAGATCTAGGGTTGGGGGCTTATTGCACAATAGCTGGTTCCCATACACAGATTTTTATTTCTTTGGAAAAAAATGAAAAATGTTGCAGTAAGGTATTTTAACCTGGCAGTTGAATAAATCACTTCCCTTAACAATACAGACACTGAGTGGGTACCTTCAGACTTATATTATAATGGAATTATAATGGAAGCAATGAAGTGTTATGTCTACAAAGAATTGAGTGTTGTAAATTAACAAATCACGGCAAACTTAAATGACTCTTATTTCCTTACAATGTCACAGGATAGAGACAGCTGTTTGTTGATTGGAGAGATGTGGGATGATAGAACAAATGCCTGACATCGATATAGTATACCACCTACGTTAGATATTCAAATTTGATACCTAGATAATTATATTGTTCAAAACAGCAAACTTGTTTATCACATTTCATGATAATAAGTCAATGAACCCTTAGAAAGAACAAAAAATAACCTGGGTCATAAAATACTACAAGTATATAAACATCAAACTTTTTATATAGATGCTAAGTTACTAGAAAACAAACAATAATAGTAACACAGACCAATCACTTTGATAATTATACAGCGGTATCATGATATTGTGGTATGTTCTCGTATTGCACGAGATATTAAATTTGATACAAGCAGCACGAATAGCTCAATTCTATTCATTTCAATACCAGCTATATAAAATCAAATCATTCCCTATACAAGTCATGAGTGGGCAGAAAATATAACACGACTCCTTGCTGTTGACACATTAAATCAATCTATCGTCATGTAAGAACTGGCTTTATACTACATGCAGACTCAAAAGATTTTATTGCAAAATCTGGGAGAACTTTATTTTTATACTTGGGAAGATATGCATGAACTCAGTGCTTTCAGTAAACATTTTTAAGTAGGTATCATTTGAAGTAATGAAGGAAAACAATAATTTACATGTTTACGGTTAATTAAAGCACACAATAAATGGTTGTTTTCAAGCGGAATACATAAAATGAATAGATAGAAGAGTAAGGTCAAATTCAGAAATAAAATAAAATATTTTTCCTACCTACGACCCTCTTCTAAAATTCAGGATCGGTAAAGGGCAAACAAACATATTTTTAATTTAGGCCTTATATACTAGAAAAACCATTATATATATTTTATACTATTCAACCATTAAGACTACAGTTTAATACTTTTGATTCACAATTATCAACAATAAGTCTTGTAATTTAGTTAAAAAACGTTTAGAAGACATCAAACATTGTCTATTATAGCTCCAAAGAATAAAGTAAAGTATAGAAGATGTAAGCTTAAATTTTTAAGAAGTTGTAAAAATTAAATAGAAACTATAATTTGTGGATAAACCGTGATACTTTAAGCTTTATTTTAAGAATCTGAGTACCTTAACCTTTACCTTTAGTTTGACAAATAAACTATAAATGTGAGAATAAACTGATTCACCTTCAAAACACAACTTGATGTAATCACATTGACAACATTCCTTCTATAAAATCCAGCACATACAGTCCGAGTGAGTTTGTTCAATCGATGAATATTCTATCGATTAGCCAAACAGTACAGGGCCCACATTGCTTGTTCATTGATATTTCGTAAAATTGTACTACGTCTCGCATTCCTGAACATGGCAACTAGGTCAAATAATAGCAAGCTCATTCATCCAGTCGAGTTTAAAAATAGCGAATAAAATAGGTGACCTGACCTGACCCATGGAGATAACATTGAATGTTTTATAAGGGAAATCACCGATATCTTATAATCAAATACCGATTTATGTACTGCAACAGATGAAAAAGAAGTTAATTAAAATAGTAATACAACTGATAAAAAAAAGTTAGTTAAATATCAACATATCGAGGGCTCAGCGCAACACTGTCGTAACTTGTTCTTATTTCAATATGAGTTACGACACTGTTGCGTTGAACCCTCGATTTTAACCTTAGAACAAGCAGCTTAGTGTCAATTGTATCAAAAATTTTCCATAATTCAAAATAGGAAACAGCACCTTTAGCAACAGTCACGTATTTCCAATGTCCAATTAAATCACTCATTCTTTCAATATAACAAGTGCTCTTTTAATTGATACTTAATTGGAAAACTTCTTGTTGTATTTTATTAAGGTAGGTCAGGGCAGGGCTGCGTGAAGAAGAGCTCAAATCTGATAAATGCATCATGGGGTATGGAGGGGGGCGGGGCTTTTAAAGCCGAAGTATATTAAAATATAGTTGTAATATGTTGAACATTTTGAGAGAATGAAGTACATGTATCCCCGTTCTGTTTATCATCTTTAAAAACTTGGTAATTTCTAAATATTCCTTAAACAAACAATATAAAAAAAAATTGTAGATGGAATAAATGAATCGTTGTCGTGTTTTTTGTGTTTGGCGATTTTTTATCTTTATTGATTACTAAACAAATAATAAAATACAACACAATTTTCTTTAAAAAAATACCCCGAAAATTAGCTTAGTTTATACAACATGTATCATGTAAACAGTAAACAACATAAGAAACCAATTTATTATGACTGTCTATTCAAAACTTAAGTAACCAAATTATCTCCCCTGACAGATGTAGAAAGAGCAGAACCACATGATAACAGTATGGACATATCAGGTTATGTATCACACCAGTATTTTGTTCATTGATGTACCGTTGTTAATTAATGAATGATGGGAATACTAGGATCACAGACTCCTTAATTAAGTCTCCTCTACTTGTATAATTAATTCAAGAAGAAGCTGCTTTAAGGGGTAATGCTCTTACTTGACTTAATTAAAGTGTCACAAATCGATGCTTCAGAGAATAAGCATTTTTCTTCGGCTCTGTCAAATGGCAAGTCAAACATAAAACAGCATATAAGAGTATATGCTTTTAATATATTTGATTTTTTCCCCAGAGAACTGATAAATAGCTAGCTATCACTTACAGACAAACAGCCAAATTTGAATGACTAGGCAGACATTTACATTATCAAATGATAATGGTTTTTTGGGGTTATTCCATTAATTTAATCACTTTGTTTTCAAACATAGAAAAGAAAGATAAAATATCGTCTAGCTTACCCTCTAATTCACTAGAATATTATCATAATTTTTGAGAATTGGAATATTAACTATAAATTGATCTTTTTGTCACCCTTCTTTAAATAATAATATTCAGCCTATATATGACTTGTTGATGAAATAATGTTCACACTAACTAAAGTTTTTATTCCATTTTCCAATCAAGTTTTTTTTTTATACATACATCTAGTATTCAGTTGTTTGGTAACATTTTTTTTGCTTTACAAGACTGCAGGTAAACAAAGGGACATTAATTAATGAATTAATCAATCATAGCCTCAATTTCCCTCAATAATCATAAACCATAACTATAAAGCAACATGGCCTTAAATTTTCCTATCTAAAACTAGGGAAATATTATAGTTCACATATCCTTGAAGAACTATATCATTTCAAGCCCAGATATTAAAGCTGTAAGACTTCATTGTTCCTGAAAATATCAGTCACTGAATGAAAAACTAGACATTAATGTAATACAGCCTTACCCCCCCCCCCCCCCCGAAATTATCAGCCTTTTTTACCTGTACCTGAACTAAGGTTCAAAACCAGACATTGTTTTATTGTGTTCTAGATGGTATGTTACATAAAGATTATCATCTCTGTGATACCTAGAAACTACATGAATTCTTCACTCACCAAGACTGACTGAGTTAACCAATAAAACAATGCACGAGATTCCTGAGCACATGTGTGCTCCAAAACTCCATAAATATGTACTACATTACACACATTGGAATGCAGAAGAATAAATTCTTAACGTAATGCAATACACATACAGTCTCTCCTACTTTCACTATAAATAATAAATGCTTTTAACATTTTATGAATGTGTCAAAGTTCCAATAAATTCTATTCAACATACACCAGCCCGAGTTCAACGTTATCCCAACAGTGTCTTCATAAAAGCAGCGAGACAATAGGAGAGACTTTATAATAGTAACTATTTACATGCATGGCAAGATAATGTGGAATCAACATTTCTATATTCTATATTCCAAACACAAAACAATGGCAGCTTTTGAATTATTAACATCAACTTAAATAATACGCATAGTACATGTCAATACATTAGGCTAATACAGACAAGAATTAAAATTTACTCACAAATTATATTCTGAAGCTCAGATACAAGCTTTAATGGAATTTCACTTTCTATAACTATAGACACCTACCTACTCCGCCTTACTGGTACTACAAGTGAAGAAGGGGCAATAACTCAATCTAGACTAGTCATGAACAAGGGCAGCAACTTTTAAGACATTAAAGCAGAAATACATTTCTCCTTGTAATACACAGGCCAAGGAAGGCAATACAAGGTGGGTAAAACAACTGATTTCTAACATTCAAAGAAGACTAATACCAGTTGTCTCACTTAACACAAAAGTGCTACACAAAATTGTTCTCCAATCTGTAAAACAAGGGCAACAACTCTATGCCTTCCGACTAAATCCTCTGAAGTCAGAAATTTAGAAAATTAGATCCCGAATTATGATTATTTCTACAAGGTCAGAAAAAATTGCTTCAGTCAGTAACTGGCAATATTTTGTAGGGTTAAATGATGACACTGACCTCCAGAGGAACTTAAGTTGTATTATCTCTCAAGACCCTGTTTCCAGCTCATTATAAAAATGCAGCCATGGACCAGGTAGGCAGACATATACTAGTAAGATTACATGTACATGTGACTAGGTGATGAATTATCAATACATGATAGAGCCAATCCCGTGTCTACAGAGGAAACTATTATCTCAGTCTAGTACATTAAGTATGAGAAACGACCAACATACCACTAATTTACCCACACACATATCAATCAACCATGTTAACTAAAATGTAAACCTTCTGGCTATGACCAGTCCACACATTCCACAGAGTGATTCACTGAATCTTTGGGTTATTTTCTATATCATGGTTACATGGGAGTGAAGTCACACTTACCATGTATGATGCATTATTCATACAACTATTATCATGCTTTATATATTATGCAGAAAATATTCGAAGGGTTATCTCTGGGGGTAAATTAGGGCTCTCACAACAACCCTAACATTAAATATGACGGAAACGGCATTTCCTTCTTAAGAACAGCGCTGCAGATAACATACCATTCAGACTTGAAATGATTTTACCTTATATGGAAGTAGTACTCAAAATAGGTAATTCCCTTAAGTTCCCCATGGTTTTAATAAATGTCGAACTTCACAAACCATTTCTAAAATAGCTCCCACAGTTAAGCTGTAAATATTTGGACAATGCATTAAAGCAACCAAGTACTTCAATCTAAAATTTATTGAATGAAACTTATCTGAATTTAAACACACTAGAAAGGAAATTCTCTAACAATTGATTTTAAACACCAACTGCTTGAGGTGGAACTCTAAGATCAGCGTCAAAACTCAGCCAGCTGATTGGTTATAACTGAATTTGACCAATGCATAAAGACCTCATTCAAAGAATGGTTTCCAAATTCATGCAGTCATAGGATGACCAGACATTGTGACTGCAGTTTCCAATGAGTAGTTCTCTTTGACATAATGGTTTGTGTAGACACATACTTCTAACTTTGGTATAAGGACCACCTACATGGTCCGTATATAAAGGTTGTCTTATTATTGAGTTTATAAAAGGAGTAAATATTGAAAACTGATCATTATATTGTGGTCTAAATGTTGAAGTGGTAGTTAAGTGAGGTTTTACAGAACATGTAAATTTCATTACTACCCTCGACTACATTATCTCTGCCTGACAACCACTAGATAATATTCTCAGCCTGACAACCTCTAGATAATATTCTCTGCCTGACAACCACTAGATAATATTCTCTGCCTGATAACCACTAGATAATATAGACTAACTTAAATTAATACAGTCAAACCTGTGAACAAAGGCCAGCCTTGTAAAAGATAAATGGTGGCCTTTATGGACAGGTGGTCTTAATTTGGAGGATAATTTGTCTAAATAATCAATGATGTTTTTTAAAGGAATGACCTTATTCAAAGGGTGCAGGCTTTTATTCGAAGGTGGCCATTAAACACAGGTTTAACTGTATACATAATATTCAATGTATTCTTTTTACTTTTGACAGCATTCATGACCTTAATATCAAACTACATGTACACATAATATTAAATTTTATCAACAAATTAAGTTTTAATTTAAATGTAGGAACTTAGACACACGATAAGGCAGAGATAAAGTTTTTAAATAAGTTGAACATAATGGCACTTATTGAAGTTGTTTATTGAGTATACATAATGTTTAAGAAAGCATCCTTATTTCACCAAATGTTAGAGTCAATACAATAAAAGTAAATTTACAGACACCTTTTTTAACAACCTCTTCACAAAATCTAATAAAACAGAATTTTTGTGAACAACCCACAATATTTTTATCTGAAATGATTTAACTCACCTGGATCAGTGTAAGAAAGTCATCAATCAAACTATGATAAAGTCCAACATTTTTCAATATAAATGTAATCTGTATAAACATTCAGACACCATAACGAAATCCCAACATGTGGCAGGCGTTTTTATATCATATTCCTTCAACATAGTACTACCAAATGGTTTCCTAAGTATGACATATTCAAATAGTGTAAGAACGCCATCCTCCTCACATGGCTTCTAGTAGCAGGTAGATTCAACAAGTACACAATATGTCACCCGAACTGTTCTTACGGACCTGATAAAACATCCATACATAAGTGACGTAAAAAAAACATTATTCTCGCTAAATTACCACAATGCAAAGCCATAGGAGAGAGTGTGTAAAATATTTCCAATTTCCAATGAACCAATGACAATGTTACAAGTTTTAGTCACTCTACAAATAGTAGGATCCCACATAAACACCAGTTTCATTGAGAAATGATCACGTTGCTAAATCTCTCTGCTTAATACGTATATATGTTTTAGTGTGCGTATGTCATGACACAAAGACAATCCGCAGATACTCCATTATAAAATCCTATCCACCCACATGCTGAACAAAACTCAATACCAATCTCTCATCATTTTTACCTGCCATGTCATCATTTATATAGCATAATCAAAGTTAACACCATGAAAACTTGTGTCTGACAATAAAACAGTCAACATGGAGGCAGCAAAGATCAACCAGACAGTATTGTTCATATTTTCAACAGTTAATATACAGACTAGTCATATGATGCCAACACATTATCATACCAATCAGACCAAGAAACTTAGAAACATATAATTTATTAATAAATGTACTCAGTATCAGATGCCTCCCACTTAAATATACAGAAGATTTTATGTTGGTTACTTCCCTTAAAACCTTAAAAACAATAAATATTCTTATGTTCATCAAGTAAATGGCTTGTACTCAGTCTAAAAATCCAACTGACTCAATCAACAATGCTAGCCAATTTTTGAAAGCCCTAAGTTTTCCTCAACCCCGATTAAGTTCCAAGTCCTAAGTCTGAGAAATTTCTTATTTTAGATAATGACTGATTATTAATTTTTCAAGTCACCAATTGCTATCATAATTTCATAATTCAATGCATGGTAAAGCTGTGTCATAAAAAGGTGCCTCCGCATTGCTGTCAATTCACATGCTGAGTTTCATTAACCTTGCTTGAAAAATGATTACATTATCACAGGATCCAGTTGAAGCAAACAGACGGACGGACACACAGAGGGCAAACCTTTAGTCCCTTATAATAATAAAGTCAAAACTGTGAACAAAGGTCATCCCAGATTTTGATTGGTATAAAACTTATATGATAGGCTCACAACCATTCTGGCTGATCAAAAAATCATTGTTGTAAATCATATTCTGTAACAAAGACTGATTCAGATAATTACATTGACAACTGTTTAGAACTAAATATTAAGTCATGTGCAATTGCTTGTACAGATTAAGTTATCAGTATATGATCATGGACTGAGTCATTGTTTTTATATTGATTAAAATTATTAACTTTTGTTAATGAAAACAATTACTACTGATATTACAGGCTGTTAACAGATGGGAAACTCTTTCAACAAGTTGGTTTCCAATTAATCTTTTTTTTATTAAATAATAGAAATTTTCCCAATTGGGAGAAAAAAAAATATTGGTTGTTCATTCATTCAAGCCAAGAATAATGTGATACTGGAGTTGTTCATTCCATGTAAAGGGGGAAAATGAGAGAAAACTCAGCAGAAACTGTAACACACACACACACACATACACACACTCTCACACTCAACTCACTTTCTCTCTATTAATACGGCCCTAATCAATGCCTACAGATAATGAAGTAATTACTTTGACATTTACCAATAATTACCCCCTGATCAACAGTTAGTTATCTATTTCCTACCTCATATTTTATGAATGATTGTGAATATATAAAACTCGCATAAGTATTGTGTCAGATTGTCATGGCTATAAAGGCAAAGATCAGCACTTAGAGTGAATTGTTAAAGAATTATTAACAACAGCACAAAAAAATATTATAAACAGTTCAGACACAGTTCTCTCCCTTAGGTAACAATAAGACATTTGTAGTAGTTGCCTCCCTTAGTTGACATTTTTCTGCTTTTACAACATGCATAATAACTTTACACTGCAAGTGCACAAAAATGTTGCTTTCAGGTGATTTAAAGAAATGTCAAGTTAACCTCCAGAAATGTAACAGATAAACAATGCAAGAATTTAATGTCACAAAACAAGTTAATAACTACAATAAAATATCATGTAGCTGATAAACAACAACAATATTGTCAGAAGGAAACTATTGTAAGTATGCTGGGTATAGAACTATTTGCGTGGGGAAATAATCGCACAAACATAACATGAAAACATAGGCCTACGCTATAGATTACAAATCACAGATATTCATGTCAAATTCTACAGATGAAAAAATAGACATCATTCCATTGATGATGCAAACTGACAAAAATGAACTCACAGAAATTTCCCTTTTAACACTCCTTTACAAAACACAGTTCTAACGTGTTAAATCAAAATGCATTATGTAATATTACATCTCAGTCACAGATACTAGCTCCTCGTGCTACTGGTGAATTTCCACCTCTAATTTCACATACAATTTGTAACATGTCAAACACTATGTTATCACTACATGGTACAACTCACTTCAATGAAATACTTTACTGTTCAATGAGCAAAAACAAAAGATTCACAGTTGATTAAAAAGTAGGTTATGTTGACAAATAAACATATCTTGATGTTAAATTTAAATATTTCACATGACCAGTCTATCACAACATTGTAACCGACTTATTTATCTTTGACCTAATTTCCTCATTGCATGGTATGACAGCATGTACATAGATTAACATACAAATTAACATCACTGCACAAACAAGAGATCCCTGATACAAACCCTGAGATTATCATACACATGATTACAACATAATTAACATACCTTTAACATCAAGATTACTACATTGTGTCTCGAGAAAAACTGACAATAACTCTACACAGACACACATTTGGTACAAGATATTTCAACATACACTGGATGTATTCCAGGAATGATCTCCGCCAGAACGAAAACAATGCCTTCCAGTTAACTGAATGGATAACAGCCACCTACACCCAGTTCTTACACATCTCCTGTGTGGGTGAATTAAGACCTATCGGGAATATATATAAATATTTCACTGTGGTATGTAATGTTCTTGCCCATAGTCAACACCACAGAACCACCCGCCCACATTATAAGCCACTTTAGCATATCAGACAAACTCAAAATGTAACATATAAATAACTTACTATCATATTCCGAAGCTGACAATCCAGATTTTCATGTTAAAATCCAATGATCCAATTTAATATTAAAATATGATTATATTATCCATTATGTATGGTCATATATTTATTTACTTCAGAAACTAGCTCTACACACTACTGATCATAAACACACAGGGGCTTGTGCTATTTACCATTCTACCGAGATATCCAGATATTTGTTGTTATAGTCAAGTCACAACATGGGATATAATACAGACAGCCTATGATGTGAAGCTAAAGCAAAATCATTTCCAATCAAAAATGAATGAAATCATAAGAGTGTGCTGTCCCAATTCACAGTTGATTTCACAATAGAACATCACTCAAAGACAGTAAGTAGACAGCTGATCAAATTCTTGCCATGTTTAGATTTCCTGATGATGGGAGTGGCATCAGATGCCAAGCTCTGTGTCTTCCTTAAACCATCACAGGGAAATGTTAGTTCAGTATTTAGTTTCAACTCATGTGTTGTTAAGTCAATAAAAGGCAGCATGCACTGCAATTCATGTGATCACTCTATAAAGCATTTGTAATTAAAACGTATTCACTGATTTTAAGCCAAGTCTAGATAATTAACTGTGGAATTAAAGCTATCAAATAGAAGAAAATTCGAAACCTCTCAATTATGGTCTTGATCGTTAGTTATTAGTTAATTTTTCTCCAAAAATACATGCCACGTTTTTGCTCCATCAACTTATACTTTCTCAGTACATTTTATTCCAATTTCAGTTAAAAAGTCAATTTTAACTATCAGCCTTACCATTTTTACATAATACACCGTTTCCAAACCTATCACCCCTTATTCCAATCACCATCTTTATACCATATTATTGCTTTATAACTTTCACCTATAATGCTAACTTATCTTCAATCATAGTCAAAGCCCAATGGGGACATCAAATTTACTGTATGTGTCATAAAAACTGCCAATCCTTTCCTCACAAAAAAATGCCACAACTCGCTTCTCAAATACATTGATCATAATAGAAATCTATAGAAATAGATGTTTTATATAACTTTCCAGCTAAATCTCTAAACACAAATGACATTATTCCTGCATAAAACTGATTACAGTGTGACAGTGACCTACGCAGAAATAAATATTGGCTTGTGGGCGGGAACACAAATGTCTGATATTCTCATGTAAGATAACTACACCTCTGTTGTGAATCTTCTGAATTCCAAACATTAAAATGTCAAACTTAAATTATCAAATTTCACTTTAAAGATCAAACACAGAATCTAGAAAAAAGGATGTTCACTTCAGGAAAATGAATGATTCTTCCCATGATCTTAGCCATATATTTCTATGCCTACAGTAAAACAAAGGGTCCTTAGTAAAATACAATAGAGATAAAGCGGAAGTATTAAAAATGAAATCTATTATAATAATTTTCTATCTGAATGTTAAACAGTAAAATACAAATGTGACTTGTATAGCTATCTGTTAACCTTAAAACTCCTAACAATATTGACTGATTCATTCTGTTAAATTTTATCATGAATTCAATAACCCTCTTACCTTAATGTTCTAGTCAAAGTATCCATAAGTGCTCAGTTGCAGAAGATGTCCACATTTGATATTTTTAAGCCAACTTGAAATTCGTATAAATATAATCCATGTTTTATATATATATTTCCATGATGACTTTTCGGTACATTCCACTTAAATGCCCATCACCACTGACCTAAAAATGACAATGTTGAATAAAATTACTAAATGAAATAAAATATTTTCAGAAAACACAACCATCTGTGAGACAGGCTGTCTAAGCATTCATTTCCACATTCATCATGCTAAAGGAATATGCTCCGATATACTAAAATATTCCAATCAAGTCTTCATAGACTGTGCTCGCTTCATTTATGGACAAAAAACCTGTTCCACTATAAACGAATGAAAGCATTGTGAATGGCCTAGGCTTAGTTCCAGAATATTACTCTGAGCAAGAAATGAATATCAATATTTATGCATTATATGGTGGCACAATGAGAAACAATAAAGACAACTCATGAACTCTACAATACAACAGAATCCACAGGAGTATAATTTCAGAGATAAAAACGAACCCCGTTTTTTTTCATTACCACAAAAGTGGGACAGAAAAAAAAATGTCCATAACAAAGTGTAATCTTTTCTTAACGGCTGAACTCATTGAAACGAACATGTCTCAATTATTTATCTGCACAACTTTCTAATTGTAAAATATTGACATTTATACAATCGTCTCTCATTGAAATTTTAGTCCTGTACAATGTCAAAACATTAATGAATTAATTCTGGGAGTAGTATGCAATTCTAAATTTGAAGGCAATGACACAACATTATAGCTATCATTGTAGATTCCATGTAAGGTGGTGTATGGTTCATAAAACCATGTTTATACTTTTACAGCTTACCATGAATGAAATATCAACTAGTAGCAGCGGTCTTATGTTCTTTAATATTACAAATAATGTGTACAAGTTCATTTACTTAAATGAGAAGAATGTTGAATTTTTTATATTAGACCAATTTCAATTAAGATCTCAGAAGGATGAAACTAAAGTGAGTTTGGGGACAAATCTCAAACAACCAGAAGAATTGACTTTTACTATTGATCTCAAAGATAAGATTTATGATAACAAACTAAGTTAATATTGAACTTAAAAAAGTTAACCTGCCATGTTATGACACACACACATTATGATAGGAAAATATTTCTCCATTTTGTTTTCATAAATGTGGATGGAATGTTTGACATTTTCTATATGAGTTATAATATATCCCACATTGATGAATGAAACATAAAATACTGGGAGGATTGTAGAATGCAATAAACCTGACAGGGCATCAGACAAGGTTGTAACTTGTATACGACTTGCTGAACATATAGGTACATTTATTTTAACGGGACACATAACTAGGTCACTTGTACCATCATAAAAATGTCAGCTAACGGTGTGACCTTTGTTTAAGTAGTCATGTGAATTCATTATTTCTCAATGAGGTAATATATTGGTAGAAAGGCAAAAGTCAAGTACTCAACACCAACAGCAAGATCTAGTTAGAAATAAAGTCAGAATAATTTACAACACTTGTGCAATATTTTATCCAAGTAACACTGAGGCAATTATCAAAAATTGGATTAAAAATACAAAAATGAAGTTAATTTAAAAGCTTGCCAATAAAACAAGAATATTTAATCCAATAAATTGGGAGTTATCACTTCATGTTTATGTTACTATGGTGATAAAGTTAGTCAGGAGCCGATCCCTAGTTACTGAGCATAAATTAACTTGAAATGAACTAAATTTGTAACCCAGAGCTGAAAACTGCTTGACACGCATAGAAAATAATGAACTTCACAGACAATATAAATTGAACTATCATCTTTGTTATAAGTCAATCACCAAGGTCGAAGTTGACAAAACATGTGACTGGTCCTCCATGCAAGCTCAAACTCAGCTTGTTTCATACTAAAATGTTTGTACACAATTAGGCTAAGAACATAATTTTGATCACTTAACTTCGATACATTACAGAATGTGCTTTGAAAAGTTACCTGCTTATGATATAATACTTTTAAAAACAACTTGCATATATAGAAAACATAAAATTGAGCTCAGAGGAAGTGGGTACAGAATAATACAGTCCATGGCAGATAATACTGTACAGGGACAATTTTAGGTAACTGTGGTATCTATAATATATTCTTAGAAAAATGTGTACTCTTCAGTTATTGATATATAGATGGTAATACATAAGATGATTCTTAAAGGAAGCCAAACATGATATGTCACAGATGGTTGGTTAATCCTTGCATATGATGTCACATACAGAGTTATAGAGGTAAACAATACCAGTGATATTACAAACTCTGATTCAAATTTCAAACACATTAGGACCAGATAATTCACACTATGTAAGAAATTCAAGAAAACAATAACAAGACGGCCAAGATAGCCCTATATCGCTCATATGACAATCATTGTTTACTCATTAATACATTGTTTTGAACATGTGACCTAGTTTTTGACCCCAGATGACCCTTGTTCGAACTCGTCCAAGATATTATAAGAACAAACATTCTGACAAGGGTTCATGATAGTCCAATCAAAACAGCGACTTCTTGAGTGTTCACAAAGTCTTCCAGCAATTTGCCCTAGTGGCCTACTTTTTGACTGCAGATGACCCATTATCAACCTTGACCTACATATAATTAACATAAACTTTCTGACAAAGTTTCATGAAGATCCAAACAAAACAGAAACTTCTAGAGTGTTCACAAGGTTTTCCCTTACTGACCTACTTTTTTACCCCAAATGGCCCATTATCGAACTCATCCGAGATTTTGTCTATATTAACATTCTGACCCAGCTTTGCGAAAATTGAGCTAAAAATGTGGCTCCTAATGTGTTCGCAAGTTAAAAGTTTGACGCACAACACAGGATGCTGGACGAAGACTATCACAAAAGCTCACCCTGAGCACAAGTGCTAATGTGAGCTAAAAACAGAAACTAAATATATTGTGAAGTGAATATCATCTCAAGATATCTCAAATTTCAAAAGAAATGAAAAAGATTTTTTTCCAATGAAATATATCTGTCTATCTTGTCTAATCTCATAAAAATCATCTTTGGTAACACGTGTACACTACTCAATGGTAGGCTGGCTTTTCTCTCTTCAAATTAGAGACCAAATGGGAATAAAATATTAGAGAGGCAAATCAGATCCTTATTTACAGTTCCGCATATTTAAAGCCTTATTCTTTAACAAATGTCTATTTCTTTAAGACAACCTTAAGTTAGATCAATTCATTGATAGGCATAAACGACGCTTAAATTTATCGCCAGAAAATTCAGGAAAGAAACAAGAACTTGTAGCTCTTTGCCATCATGTTTTCGTTCCAACTTCTGTGGATCAATATCTTAATGAAACTATGATGTGCAGACTTCCATTTGCATAGTTCTGTTTTCTACTTCAAATCCCACAACAATGATCCTACACGGTTGATATTGCCATAAAATATCCAAGCTTTCTGTATTCATATGCAAAATATAGCAATTCCAATATCATATATCACCCTTGCTGACTCCACAATTATTGAACTGTATAGCAGAACTTAGCAAATTTATACTTCACTACAGAAAAACGCACCCACTTGTACAAATATAGTTAATTCTTAGATAAACAGGAATATTTTCATAGCGGTGCACGTTTTAAGAAAAATATCAGAAACTTCATAGCAATAAAACCAAACAGATTCAATTAATTTCCAAATCAATATGGCTGACTGACATTAGTTAGATTTCTCAAGAAAAAGTAAGTCTCACTGCAAGAAACCTTCATTTATCAAGTCAACATCTTTGGTCAACAAACTGGGCATACATGAAAGAAGAAAGTACGGGTAGGATCACTGGTGAAGTCAGAGCATGATCCTCAATCTAAGACAAGGTATATGATATCTGATAATTCAGGCTCCTTGTTTTATATGAACAAACATAGAAACATACCTCTTACATATCCAATGTCTGCTTGTCACTCAACTGTCATTAATATTATATGGTGCATTATCAAGGTTACAGAAAACAGTATGAATTACTTCATAACTTCAAACACTAAACCAACAAGTAATGCCTCAGTAATGGTGAGCGGTGTACTCATTGGAGTAGAGGCCAAACATTGAAAAACTGGATATTAACCCACAATTTCTGAATTTCTGCCGAGTCAGCGTTTTATCAAAGATGTTAGATCAATATATTCAGCCAGGAATATATTTTCTGAAGAATTTAGGCAAATATGAGCTATTGTAGACACTAAATGCCATGCAGCAAGTTAAGGCAGATACTGAAGGAGCTATCCACTACAAGAAAATACACATATCTCTGATGGGACTTCAGCAACAATAGCAATATTTTTCTATCAAACTATGTAATTGGAGTTGAGATTTTAGATGTTCAAAGAAAAAAATGAATGTAGAAGACAGAGCTTTGAATTTGGTTTATCCATGAAAACACTGGAAAATGACCATGAAAGTCAAAATGATCGAGTACAGTAAAAGTTGACTTGATGAAAACCTATACTAAAACAATACTAAACTATAATGAAGACCACATATTTTCGCACTACCTTTTTTTATACATTTGCATTTCTACGACGTCACAAATTGATATAATGAAACCACTTCCATTTTAAGATTTCTTGATCCAAAAGGAGGTTTAAAATTTAGATTTTGTTGTACTTTAGTAGATCTAAGCACCGAAAATTACAGAAAAATTAATTCTTCATTTGTAGCTAATTCATCTTCTTTAAAACCATGATCAAACACACAATATAATATTGTTAAATACCAAACGATGAGGAAAACTACTAGTCCAAACTACTTTCAACACTGAAAGCTTCCTAATAGAGCTTCACTACTGTCCCAAAAAAATGAAACTACTTTTTTGCAGCTCTTCAATGAGAGAAATCTTTCATACAAGACCACATGTCCTAGATATGCTTAACAGTTCCTTACATCATTGGTAGTAATTAAAACCTCCTTAGGCCAATATTTGTGGTTATGTGGCAACATTTTTAACAAGCCCTGACCAATTATTTTACGCCCACTCAAAAGAGCTTAGGGATATTATAGGTGCAACAACAACTTTTCCCTTCTCTAATTAATTATATACATGCTGCTAACACTACCTGGCAACAACTATACAAGGGAAGTCACTCTAGTTGACAATCATTCCAGCAAAATGCAGAGAAACAAACAAATAAAAAACATCTGTCAACAATGAGAAGGGGACATAACTCATGATGCACGAAATACTGAATATCAGGGAATGTTGACTGAAAGGGTAGATAGGTAACTTTACTAGTGTATAAATCTTGTGGTATACATACTGTGGAACATATCAGAAACTGATATCTATTTATATAATACACTATTACCCATTAATAATGTCCAAATGACAATAGCCAGCCAGCAGCCATCTATTGTTACCACACTTTCACTAATTTGAGTTTTCATTTACTTGGTTGAGAAATGGGATGCCATTGTCGTTATCAGTGTTTAGATGCATTGTTAGTACAGGCCATTCTATTCAGTTCTATTATAATTACACTGGAGTACTGTTCGGTCAATCAATTAGTTATACTGATAATTCATTCAACAGACTATACCAGCAGTACTGGGGAATGGATTCAAGTCATAGTTACTGAATTAGGAGAAAACAACTTGATTAACTTCTCTTAACGATAATGACTGAATCATATCTTTACAACAAATCATGAAATGACAGCTGAATAATACCAATGCCATTGAAATAAACGCAATAATTCATTCAATACGCAAGGTGCCAACATGTAGATACTTGTGATGATCTGTCACATTTATAATACAAGTAACTGGAATGGCAGTCACATAAAACACTGATATAATAAGTAAAACATCATGGTAACATTGACATCTCCTCAGTAACTTTAAAATAGGAAACACAATGTCTAAGTGTTACAGCCTCATACACATTGAACGCCGTGACTTTCCAATTGCGCACTTATTACGCAAATTGAATTTAATCTTTAGAACTCGGGGATGGGGGAGGGGTGGGGTCTGGAATTGCCCCCTGAATGGAGAAAGATCTTTTTCAGAAAGGTATATTCACACATCTTCCTAGAAGTTGGAAGATCTGCTGATAGGTCAAGGTCACTATGCTATAAAGGCTATCACTAGGACCCATACCTCGGTTGTCATAATTTAATCCATGATTACAATTCTTATCAACAGATTTCCAATCTTATTGGTAGCCAAAAAGGAGCATGTATGCCCAGACTGGAACAGTCTGCGAGAAAGAAACAATTTGAGACAATATCCCATTTCCTGATTTCATAATATTGATCACAACTCCTGCCGTCAGGACAGTTCGTAAACGCACCACATTTTAGACCCATTCCATCCTATCCATAATAGATCTAACTATACAAAATACAATCTGATTACAGAGTTTATAAATATAAATTTGTCTGCTGAAGGGGTCTGGCACAATATCAGTAGTAACAGCCATTGTATGAAATTACAATTTGGCTTAAAGATATAAGTATGATGATTAGAGATATAAGAAAAGAGCAGGCTACCAATCGTTGTGGCAACAATAACAACAGACAAATAACAAGGTAATTTCCTACTGAGGCATGTGTAAATTAAATTTACATCATCCAGAATTTAAAGTTCATGAAATGACCGTATAGATGATATGTGTTCACTAGTTCTCATACAACTTCAATGTCCAGAAGCTAGACTGTGGCAGCTGGCAATAGTTTGAAGACATTTTAATGAGCGATATAATAGATTAAAGGGTAGCTTACTGTCCATACACAGGATATCTTAACCTCCTGGCTGTATAAATCCAAGTAGTTCTGTAGAAAATATTCAGATCATAACTCAGGGGCATATCAGGTGTTTTGGGACGGAGGACACAGATTGAGTTCATAACTCAGGGCCGAACCAAGTGTTGAATCATAGGTCAGGGCTGAACCTACTGTTGATTCATAGGACACAAACTCAAGGCTGAATAAAGTGTTGGCTTCAGAGGACACAAATTGTGTATCAGGTATCTTGAATAAAAAACATTCATTTGTATATTTTGATTAGGTATATCCCTGTGCTATTATATGTTCAATGTGTTCTAAAATTGACTAGATGCACGCAAGGTTAAGCATTAAGAGCCAGACACCTCCCTTTCATCTGGCAATGTAACTATAGCAGTGAAATACCATGTGCAAGAATTTTAACAAAACTGTCCTGCTCCCCAGTGCTAAATTAATGACTTGACTTCCAATGAACTGACGTACAAGGCAATCACTATACTACTGTATCACAGGGGGATGCACAGGGGGGGGGGGGGGGATAAAAATAATTGTCCTAATTATGCTTCAAATTGTATCCTAAATTGTCCAAAAATTCATTCAATTAATAACTTGACTAACTGAAAAATGTGCAATGTGCATAATGGAATGTTGCTTGGGTGTTCACAGGTGTATGCGCACCTTAACTGTCTTTCCACAAAGTGTCACAAAATCTGGACATTGTCCCACACTGACTCTCAAATTTGTACAGAATTTCTATTAATATGCAGATTTTTAAGCAGACTATGCCAGGGAAGTAGATAAACCATTATATGACCTGACATGTACAGATATTGGTTCTATTGTTACCATAGTATTTGATAATTCTTTGGCGAACACTGATCAGTGTTTGAGGCTATCGTATACATGATGAAGAACAAGTACTACAGAATAGAATGAGGTTGAGGCCATTATTATAAAACTTTCCCTAGAGATGTTCTGTTTTTATCCTTGAAATGAGAGGAACATTTCTGGACTTTGTCAATGTCCAATCATTTGTGATAGTAAGAGTCCACAGTATGAGACAATTTGTACTACATCTATGCTTAAATATGAAACTCTAATTTTACTTTAATCACACTACCAGATGTGGCTAAAAGGGAACATTGAGCGTTTGAAGAACTTAATATCAAATCACTGCAGAAGAACTGCAAATTAGCAGATCCCTGTTACGTGTTAACCTGTATGGCTGGCCCCTGCAGAGTTAATTTGTTATATTGGCAAACCCCTGTGGTGATGCATATTACTGTGGTTTGTTTACAAAGGATCTCAGTGGCCCAGTAATACTGACTGGTCTTCTGTAACTTAGCTTCCGGAAGCACATGGTTATTTTCTGTCAAGAGTTTTCTCCCTAAATAGCCTTTGCCTCTCATAAGGTACGTATATATCCACAAGGCAGCCAAACTTAACTTACTCATAGCTGAGGGCCTGTTAATGGGCATCAGGACTTAATTGTCTACACACCAACCCTACATTGATTAATGAGAAAATAATATCTATTATGGATTTCACACTAAAGGAAAGTTTATTACGGTAATAATAATAATTTTCAAAACTCAAAAAAATATAAAATACACACATTCCATTTTTCCAGAAGTAGTCGTGAAACATTTCTGACATAAATACAAAAAGAAAAATGCACGAAGATATAAATTTAAGCCAACACATAAAACAAGAAGTAAACTTTCACATTACCTGTCTCTACACAGAAGGAATTCCTTGACATATTCATAGGTGCCAACTTTTTTCCTAAGTTTTGGCATAGTATACAAAGACAATCATTATTTTGATGACATTTTGTTTTATTTCAAGTGAGGATTTGAAAATATGGCACAAAACGCGAGCATATCTATTTCACATCAAAGGAACATCATGCCAAGATACTCCTGTCATCCATCTTATTTATGTCATCTTGTGCCCAAAAATATCAAACTTTATAACATAGGTTAATTTATGTTAAACAGAATGCATTAAAACAGTACATAAGTACAAGCCATACTAGATCTGATCTTTGGCCAAAAATGCATCAAAACCTTCCCCTGAGTATAACTAAGGCCAAATTTTATTCTGTTTACACAGTTCATTACAAAAAGTATAGATAGGTTGTGGCTTTAGTTTTGCTCTAAAAAGCATGTGGAAAGGTAAACAAATGAGAAAGTGGACATACTGTTCCCTAAGCTGAATCAAAAGTCCAGGGTTGTAGGGGAACTTTGTGCCATTCGGGATAACCAGAAACAAACAATTCGGGATAACCAGAAACAAACAATTAAGGATAACCAGAAACAAACAATTCAGGATAACCAGAAACAAACAATTCGGGATAACAAGAAACAAACAATTCAGGTAACAAACAATTCAGGATAACCAGAAACAAACAATTCAGGATAACCAGAAACAAACAATTTGGGATAACTAGAAACAAACAATATTAACTAAGGATTTGTGCTAAATACAACCAACCATTGTTACATGATGTATGTGTTCCAGTGATGCACGATACACCAGGCCTATTTAATTATACCTACATAGATAGCAAAATCAAGACTTTTGACAAAAATTTCAAGCTTTAACTGTGTCATTCAAACTCTAAGATAAAGTTGCAAGATGAGTTCCATAAAATTTTTCCTCATTAATTACAAAATAATGCAGACTTCTATTTTGTTTTGTTCTGTAATTTGACTTTCCTATGTTATCGCTATGGTATCAAACAATCAGTCTTATGATGCAATCTGGCATGTAATAATGATCCACTAGCTAAATACACTAGTAGTAAAGAGTTTTCAAGTAAATCCACATGTGGCACAAATACTTTCCAACTAAGTTCATAAATATAATATGATTCCATTCGTTGTATCAGTCTGGTACTAAAGACATCTTCATTACATTAAACAAGAAACAAGAGGGCCAAGACGGCCCTATATCGCTCACCTCAGAACAATTACACTATAATCAATTACCAGGTTTTTAGGGGTTTTTTTATCACGTATGACCCGTTTGGTTATATATTTTGATCAAAACAAACTAATTTTCATGAATACTGGATGGTAAATGTACATTCTGAGTAAATATTATTATGATTATTGAAGAAATGAAGGTGCTGAAGCAAAGCCAATTTTTAAAGTCAAGGGCCCATAACTCTGGAAGTACTAATCTAATTTTGCCTTTAATCAAACTCATCTGAGATATTGTGATATACACATTGTTTGATTAAGATTGGTTAAGAGCTGTGAATGCAAAGTGTAAACACCCTAAGTGTGGACCGACGATGGACACCGGACATTCAATGATCCTATAAGCTCATCCTGAGCCATAGGCTTTGGTGAGCTAAAAAGTAAACATACTGTAAATGAGTGACAGCAGATCGTCAGACAGATTTCAGGCCCTTAGGAAGCAATGTCAGATGGGGGTGATGCAACAAAAAAACAAGGCAATAAATACAGTCAAAGGAAAGATAATCACCACTAATAATATCTAATTTTAAAGTTTTCTACTCACAAGACCAAGAAGTGTGTTTCAATATACTGCCTTAAGCTTTCCCTTAAAAGGTCAATTCAGCAAATACAGCAAGACCGCCATCCTAGCATATTTGATATAGATATTAATAGTTCTGCAAGATTAGAGACCTGTTTTCAGTTTCAAGGTCAAAGTTTTACCGACTTTGCCCTACTGATCTCAAAAATAAAACACATAAGGTGTTATCATCAGACCATGCATGCATAATCATCTAGAGCACAATTACCGCCAAAAGGAATTGTTTCAAGAAATTAATTAGCAAACTGAATCATCAACGAGAACCAACAGAATAAAACACTATTCTTCAAAAAGAGTAAATATTAGCATGCGTTTTAATGACACTGGTGAGTTCTTCAAGTATATCTTTTGCCCTAATAATAAAAGTTTAAGTAGCCATTTTGATTTTATCATTTATAGTTACCTTCCCATTCTTTCAAATCCTAAAGTCCAAATAATTTTGACTTGATATCATTGTTACTTTGACAGTTCTGATTGAAAACTTGTCATTTCTATAACAAGTAGAATGAAACTCCACGAAATCCTATGACAGACATTCTGTGCTCAATATATCCGATATCTTGGTAACGTTTTTCCCCGATAAACAAAATTACCAAGAATATATGTAAGTTACTTAACATCGCAATTTTTTCTCAGACATCAGAAAATCGTCCCAATAAATCTTAGTTGGATTCTTCCATTATGCTACAGACACGATGAATGAGTAAAATAAACATTACTGGTACTGGCGAAATGACACAGACTACAGCTTGAGAAGAAAGTCAAGAAAATTGTACTGAGTACCAGTCTATGACGTGAGATCATTTCATGGACAAACCATATACACTGACCAATGGACTGACCAATGTACTCAATGATTGGAGTGTAGAGAATAATAGTTCCAGTATGAATAATTTTTTACCTTATACGTCCAGCAGTCAGACACATCAAGTGAAATTAGACTCTCGTATCTTTATACAACATTAGTCCTAGCCTACTTCATACTTAATTATAATCAAAATTAACGACAGACCTAAGTAGTTACAAATCAGAATTCTATGTTAACTTATGTCTTAAATGGGTGATAATCACTCTTCCAAGACTTAGTACAAATTACCAACAGTCAAAGCACGGAACTCAAAACGACAAAATTTCAAATAATGGCGTCAATGGGATTCCATAATGAATTCAAAATGCATCAAGATGACCATTCAACTTTGTACATGAAAGTGTCTGCTTATCTATATCAACCTTGTTAAAAACAACTAATGAATGACTATAGATAGTATGAAACCTTACTTATTCATGAAGATATCATACAAGGAATGAATCGAGGTCACAGGACACTGTGGTACATAATAACATAATGAGAGACATTAAAAGAAGTAAGTCAAAGGTATATCATCTTATGTCAACTGAATAATTTCATACAAAATTGTGAGAACGTAACAGACAAATAGAAATCGCAGCAGACAAATATATACTATGAAACTATGTACACCAACTAGACTTCAAACAAAATGATGTTCACACATTAATTACAAATAATAACGAACTTATACTTCATGTGCTCCCACATATGATGATAGATAATATATAACAGCCATCAACCCTGCACAAGCACTGCGATAATAAAACTTCAGATCTGCTTGACTTTAATCTATCAATTATATTTTTCTTATATTTTTAAGTTAATTATGATCAGACAAAAATGATATTATTGATACATTAGTCTGACAGCATAATTTACCTGAATTCATAATTAAACATTCAATCAACTCCATCTTTTCAACCATAATACTATGTGACTAGGAGTTGAGATTTGAGTTTTAAGACTGTACTCAAATTTTATAACCTCGGAGACAAGACAGACATCATAAATGAGAGACCACAAAATGATTCACAGCAAAAGTGAGACAGATGGAGAAGGGAGCCTCTAGGTAAAAAGAAACAATTATAAATTACTTACACAGTTAGCTCCGAATCCATAAGGCTAATTGTACCATCATATAATCTGAATTTCATTCATAGAATGAGCGATCATATACATCTTTGTATCCCAGCATCAGAAGAAGCAGTAATCCAACACTACGATGCCTGGTCTGCAAGCAAATAGAAATCCATCAAACTATCAATTATTTAAATGAGAATTATTAGTGGTATCACAACAAAAGTACGGTCTATGTATTAAATGGCAGTAAAATTTAATGCTTCCACATAAAAAATTTAGAGCAGTGCCTTCTGGGAAACATAAGATGAACAGTTCATGACATCATAACTGCAGGTACTATGTGTCCCCTGGATCAGCACAGCCAAATAGTACATCTAACTAACAAGTTTAATATTTTACATGAAACTATCAGTACAGGATGGCATTTTATCTACCACCTCAGGTGAATAATTTCATGCAAGATCTGTCTGAGGCTATCAATGTGTTTTTATTGGCTGGCAAAGTCGCCAACTTGCACTTAAATAATCATGATAGTTACACAAAAGTCAATTAAGTACATTGGCAAATGTCAAACATTTAACACCACCTTGTTTCAACATGTGTAATTGTGAGTCAAATAATATAATCCACCGCTCCTAGGTTATTTCAAATATTCAGTTGATAAGACGGAAAGAGTAAGCTTATAAATCAGTTTTTTATGAAACCTGATCTATTATAATTTATCATCTATTGAACCAAATCCAGCACAGTGTCAAACCACAGATTAAGTGAAAATACTTTAAATGATCGAAATTTAAATATAACATGGATTTTAGTGCACGTTTATTCAGAAGGGCTTAATCACACGGTCAGCCAACCCCTTAGGGGAGACAAAGTCTGTGGAAGATAAGTCTATGAAAACTGGCACCAGTTCTTTATCATAAGTTTGACTAGGTACATTCTAAGAATTTAAAAGAATAAAAGGAAGTTAGGACTTAGAAAAGTCGCTAACAACAGTTTGAAAAATTACTAACAATTAAAACAGGCAATTCTATTCAGTGTACCTTGAATACCAACAGAAATTAGACCATCACTCCCTTGATCTGACAAAGCCAAGTTTTATGCTGGAGATGAACAACACTTTAAGGTCATAGAAGACATTTTTGCTGATGAAACCATAGTATAAAACAGTATTTAAAACAAACTTTACTCAATCAACACTAAGATGGCTCACCTAGTAATCTAGTACATTCAGTTGCTTAAGGTGGGGTGTAAAAATTATGTTTATACAAGCAATTTAAACTTTATTCATAAAAACCTGTGATCATGCGGGCATGTACAGTTTTGCAATGTAAATCTTGAGAGTTATATTAGATTAACCAAAGTGATACTTCGTTATCAACTAAACCAAGTGTTTGCACCAATACCTTGTGATTATTAGACCATAAATCCTTATATGACTCTTCATAAGATGTGTAAAGAATGTGAATCACCATTTTCTCAACCTCGCCCTATCTATTTAAATTTTTCTATCATATTTTTGCTTACCTATGCATTTTCATCAGACTTCAAGTGAAATGAAGTTCAATGATCTTTTAGGTTATATTCAGATCACAAGATCTCTTTAATGCTAACATGATGCTACTTATTTGTCACCTATCAAAACTCATCTATTTAACATATCAATAAAAATTATTCAACATACCCAAATAATGCCCCCAGTAGGTTAACAGACTATTTCCTATTTGATGCAAGATGTTTTTTCAACCTTTTTTGCTTTTATAAACATTTGAGCAAACTTAAAATGATAAGAATTAAGAGGATTACTGCATCTTCAAAACAGGGTTTGGAAATAAATGCCCTATCTTTATAACAATTATTACTTCAGTATTAGGTTTATTAGGCAATATGGGGACGGCTGCCTTTCAGTTTGACCTAATTCTACACTTAGTTTAACTAAAATTCAAAATGGCAGCCAAATTTGGATAATTAGTACCATTATGTGAAATTGACAAGTTCATGAAGCATATTTTTTTTATAGTTTAAACTTATTTATTTTACATCAAATGTAGAGCAGATTCTTAAAACTTATATTAATTACGCTCAATGACTGCTTCCCGGATTCTGACCACTTCTCACGCAGAAAGAAGGGAATGTGAAGGTTTCGGTCAAATTCTGAAACTGACGGGACATGAACCCACAACCTCCTGGCACTGCTCCTCCCAATGGTACAACAGTTAACTTCACACCAAAAATATTTGGTGTACATTTCAAAAATATGTAAAAATCATGTCAATAACACAGAAGCTTAAGACCCTTTAAGAGACTGTTACATAGCTGTCTTGATCTTGGGTTTAGACCTTCAGGGAGTCATAGTGAAGATGGTGTACCGTAGGCTACTTGTCTACCTTAACCAGTAATGCACTTATTGCTGTTTAACATTCAGTCTCTCAATAGCGGAAAAAATTAAACATGTGTTAATCCTGCACTGAATATAATATCAAGTCTTGCAGTAGCAAGTACACAACACCACTGCGAGGGTTTTGTTGTCATGGTTATGAATATGATTATTGGATTCGATAAAAACAAGCTGTTGTTTTGCCTGAACTTATATAGTTTGTAATAAACTTACTAACCTGGGACTGTTAGAGTAAGAGAGAACAAGATTTAGTTTTATAGTCGCATGGTCATGGACTGGCACAGAACATTTTCTTATGTTTAAAGCCCAGATGTGAATTATTGACAGATTCTGTCTCCACCTTGAACCGCCTTTTCACCCAGTTTAAAGCCTATACTGAATTTTAAACATGGCCTGTTTCACCAATCTCCAAATGAAACGTAATACATTTTATTTATTCTACCGAGGTCAATTCTGTAGATATTAGACAGAGAATATCCGTCTTCTACAGGATCAGACACAAACCATCTGGTTATAAACCCGTGAAGAAATCAACTAAATAAACACATTAGATTGTTTATGTATCCAAATTTATGAACCCGAACACATCAATAATAGCAGAAAAAAACATGGACTTCATATCAAAACTGTATCAAGCAGTACCCTCTCAGGGACTGTGTTTCGTCCTCAATATTTTTAATGTTTCTATGTACGATGTATTAATTAAGTACGTTTTGGGATACTGCTGGGTTTTGGGAAGGTAGTAGTTTGGAGAAACTGTGATTTCTTTGTAAGAATGCTTATCTCATCTCTATTCTTGCTTCAAAATAAAACAAGAGTGCAAGGTCACAAAATATGCCGTCAAAATTCATTTTTCAAAGCGTGAAGGGGCTTAACTCTGCAGAAATGCCTGGGATGATTGGGCTGGTTATCAAACTTGACAGAGACCTCATGGCCATAACATTTTCATCAAGTTTGGTAAGGATCCGAATAAAACTTTGAATTAGAGAGTAGACACTATTTTGGACGCCACCCGCCCATCCATACATGGGTGTTCCCATAGTACCACCTGTTTTTCAAACGGGCAAATAAAAATGAAAAATATTGATGATTACAAGAATATTAGTTATGAGAATAGAAAATTAAACATCATCAATACCCAATACCATCACACAGACTTAAAGTAACAAACTAAATATCATTTAATATGTTGCCTATGAGACACAAATAAGAAACAAAAAAAATCTCTTGGAAATTCTCCGCAGATAAAAGTTGAGCAATTTTTCAGAATTTTTTTTTCTTGTGTAAATATATTTGCGACCAATTATTAGGAGCGATCTGTTTTAATGACTAACACACTCCACAAAGAACCGGATCAGAAACAGAAACCAAAACAGAGGCCAAAAAAAATTTATTGACAAAACCCAATATGAATGACCCAACGATTAAATACTTGAAGTGACTCAAGATTTATTCTGCGTCTCAGAATTTCTCATGGTTCTGTTCTCAACTAATCAGAAAGTACAAGATGAAATCATGTTGCAACCGAGATTACGAAATCAACGAACTGATTCAACAAGGATGACTGTTCCTTTCCCATCCTGCCTCAATAGACGCCTACGGACTTAAGATTTCCTTTAACCACACTTGCTGAATTCATGACAATAATTGAGAATTGTTTAATATTTACACAATGATCATGCGAGGGTTGATTAAATGAGAAATCAAATTAGGTAAAAATTTGCTCATTAGATTTATTCAGACTCATTTTTTTAATTTATGTGGCCTTATTATTGATTATTTGTGTTTGGTTAAATGACAGATATTCAGTAACCTCAGTCCATTATGATCTACAAATTCTAGAAGACAAAATGGTACCAGAAATACAAGGCGTGACTTAACCCAGACATAAAATACCATCACACATTAGAGCCCCACAGTAGAACATCATAGTGCCCTAAATAAGCACATTATAGTTAAGTGTCCCACAGTAGGACATTATAGTGCCCCACAGTAGCACATTATAGTTAGTGTCCCACAGTAGAACATCATAGTGCCCCAAATTAGCAAATTATAGTTAGTGTCCCATAGTAGGACAATAAAGTGCCCCACAGTAGGACATTATAGTGCCCCACAGTAGAACATTATAGTGCCCCACAGTAGAACATTATAGTGCCCCACAGTAGGACATTATAGTGCCCCACAGTAGTACATTATAGTGTTCCTCAGTAGCTCATTATAGTGCGCCACGGTAGCCCAGGTTAATGCAGTTAAAAAAAACTAACATAAAAATATTCATTAGATCTAAGCTACACACGAACAACAGGATCAGACATGGTGGTGTATGATAATTTATTCAAACTATAACATAAAACCTTATTATTCATCAATGATAAAATTGATCCAATCCAGACTTTCTATTTAGGCATATGATAGATTCTCACCTTATAGCGTGTAGCTTTCTCCAGTTTATATCCTCAACGTTGCTAGTACCAGACAGCAGCCGGACAAACAGATGGACAGAAAAAACTAACTCCGTATGTAAATTCATATCTTCAGTGTATATGTATTAATTCATACAACAAACTGAAAACACACAAGAGAAAAAATAAACACAAACGGAAATACACAAAAGAAAGCAGTTGAAGACTGGTTCTACAATTGTACAGAAAAAAACGTTCCCCATCATACTTGATATTTAAATGTCAATCCTATTAGAAATATTTTCGACTTCCTCCATGAATGAAATACCACAGGGATTTGTACAGTTAATCATTATTGGGCATTTTCCACTTATTGCTAATTTCCAGGTCAGACTTGGGGTACTTTTGTAATTTAAGGAAAGTTCATGATTATTAACTATAAGTGTGGTTTAAGTATTGATCTAAACGAGCTTACCATAACATTGGGCAACAGCAGAGACTAAAATAAACATGGCGAATTCATTTTATCTTTAAACGCAACATGGAAGCTTGAAACAGTTCCAAGACAAATTCAATGAAATTACGTATCTTATTTTAGATATAGCTACATATAATATTATAAGTGGCTTGCTTCAGAGTTATTTAACTTTCTCTTCCAAAAGTACCCACAAGATTCATAAACAACAACAAAAAACAACAACAGCAACACTATCATTAACAATAAATCATGCATCATCATACTGGTGTAGCCAATAAGATGGAAGGAAGAATATTAAGTTCAACATTTTCATGAGCCAACATTTTGTTGAATATCCGACTGTAGGACAGGATAGACTGGTTATTTATTATGCTAGTTTCCAGACAGATATGAAAATATAAAATGCTAATACACGAGTCAGCCCACACTGGTATCTCCAAATATGGCAGATGCAGGAGAATCTGTGGAAATAAGACTGTTCAACAATAGGAAGTGACAAGGATCAAAGGTATTGTATAATGTCTGTTACATAAAACCTGTCTGATATATGATAAAACAATTGCTAGCATAACCCGAAAAACAAGAATTGAATCAATGAAAAAAAAATCAAATATCAAATAAGACCCTGCCTTCTTTATCTTTCATGTGACAAACACCAGTCCTGATTGGAATTTTTCTCCACAATATGGAAATGATACTACGTAAAAATAGAGACATTTCATTTAAATCATAGCTACATGTATTCATGCTTCATGAATAGTTCATGAATGTTTTCATGAACTCCATTCAAAGTAGTTAAAGTGAATTTTCCCTTTCATGGAGTTCAAAAATACTTCATTAATTGCTCGACTGTGTAAGAAGAAATATGGAATCTCCACTTAAAGTGAAAACAATGAAAACACATTTATAAGCCTTCAACAGATACAAACTGCCAAATTCTAGTATATGTATTCAATCATAAAGTGTAGTAAAAGGTAAAATAACCAGATGAGTATTTCAATATGTAGAGATAGTATTTCACAATATGACAACAGTGATAACTTAAATGTACCATCCCAGAGCAACATTTTGCAATACAAAATTTGTTAAGTACACTTTGCACATGTTTAAACATTGGTATCTTAAAACACTTAATTATTCATCAACTTAAATACACAATATTAACCACTGACTAAATTTTTGAGTGGGTTTAACATTTTCTAATGCATGACCACCTGTATAAAAAGGCTTTCACATGAACACCAGTCAATTTGTAGTACAAGACTAAAATTAATCAACCTCTGAATGAAGACACTCAGTTAGAACAAGAAGTTAAAACATTGATTCCCCCTAAAGGCCAACTGGATAGTAATACCTTGACTTTGACCTAGTGACCTCAAAATCAATAGGGGTCATCTACATTTCTGAGGAGCTAAGGCTAAATAGTTCTCTAGTTAATGCCCAGACAAGGTTTGTCTACGGACGGGCAGACCGACGGATGGACCGACAAGTGCAAAGCAGTATACTAGTAACCCCTTTTCTATGAAAGGGGGCATAATAAGACTATACTTCTTCTATCAGTCTGCTCGGTAAGGTTTAAATGACAGTCCGTGTCTTCAACTTGGATATTCAATTTTATGTTTTGCCTACCTAACTAAATGATGGCCACTCTACCATTCCAGAGTGTGATTCACCTATCAGTAGCTAAAACATGAAGCTATCTATCTAGAGTCTAGAATTTCTATAACTCCACACAATCTCCAAAGATAAGCTTGACACTTATAAAGCAATTAATCAAGCAAGAATACAAACCTCTAGGACCAGCAACATTTAATTAATGTGTTATTTTTGGGAGATGGGGTTCGGACGCAGGTGAAGTTTTACCACTGTGATGAATATCTAATACCATTAACATTAAAACTTGTTCCAGATGATCACCGGCAGGTCTTCATCTCAAGGTGGCCATGATTAAAAGAATATAACAAAATATCAATGTTTAAGCCAGCCGTAAAACTACAGGTGATCAAAGGTGCAGAATTCCTTTGCCTTACTAATGTTGGAGGAGTTGAGTTGTCTATTGTGTTTGTCTGTAGATGATAAGCAAATTGAAATTCAAAAAGTGATGTATAATGTAATCCTAATTTATTCAAGGGTTATAGTAATTGACAAATAATTCCCAGTAAAGTCACTTGATGTGCAAGAATAGACATCATTTTACAGAATGACTTTTCTAAAATATACAGCAATAAAAGAGGAACATGAATTTATCATATATCATTATCAATCTATATATCTATCACATCTACCAAATTCCTTTGAACAACATGTCAACTCATGTTTAAAATACTGGTAGATTAGAATACAACTTCTACTCAAGTCATTAAATCAAATTCCTCAGTTTACCATCAGTGTTCAAACAGACTATAAATCAAATATTGATAAGTAGAATAGATCAGGTAACCCCCCCCCCCCCCCCAATGAGCAAGAGCTGATCATAAATGAGAGTAATATTAAATTCAGCACATTAATACACATACATTAGTATCATAAACACACCTGAATTCTTGATTGAAATGTTTCATATGGTTATGTACATACTTAACATTTTTTTGCCCA
Organism: Lutraria lutraria; assembly: GCA_964023205.1. NCBI lineage: Eukaryota > Metazoa > Mollusca > Bivalvia > Venerida > Mactridae > Lutraria > Lutraria lutraria. Next base: position 35,845,159 of record OZ026836.1, read on the forward strand.
TTTTAATTATTGATACAAGCAGGAAATTAGTGTTTGTCACAGGGGAATATGAAGCTCAAATTCTCTCATCAGCGACTAGCAGCAAAAAATTACTTAAATACAGAAGATAATTAAAGCTTAATAGTAAAACAAATATGCAGATCTAAATAACTGATGAGTGACTGTCAGTCAACTAGTATCTTCCTTGAAATCATCAACAAGAGACTCCAAACACCTTAACTGCCAATTAATATCATAGAATTACATTTTTTAGGACCATCTTACATTCATCCCGAATGTCCTTTAATTTCCCCTTTTCAAAGCGATCAGACAGTCCAGAGACACACCCATCTCTTGTACAGTCAAGTTGAAGCGTCATAAATCCAAAAGGCCGAAGAGATGGACTCTATAATCTTCAACCACAGAATAATCAACATTGAGACCAATTAAGAGCCCAGGTAAAAACCTGTTCAACTCCTAAAACACCATTCACGTTTTCTTTCCCAGATGATCCGAACAACCTTTGTCTACATTACATTAAGTTTCCATCAGTAGCTCTGACCAAAAATATATCTATGTTTACAACCTATATCATCACCCAATCATATGTTGTCTCCCTTGTTCCAGCAGGCTCATTAAACCAGTCATGCCATGCAACCAGTCTGTGTATATCACAAATCAAGACTGGTACACGAATACAATTTTAGGTCTTGGAATTTAATAAAGATATCTAAACCAGATGATATAGGTATTTTATTGACAGAAACAATTACCCAATATTTATATCATGTTAATGAACATTTCTGACACAGTATACGATATTCAGTTAACACACGCAGTTACCTGGAAAACTGGGTAAGTTATGACTCAGTCCAGGACAAAATAGAAACAAAATTGACATACAAACTTCAGTAGTACAGTAGACTTATAGGCCAAAAGGTAAAAGACTTTCACCTGCGTAGTAACATTTGATATTATTGGTATATTTTCTTCACTTGTAAGATCTTTCAAGGTGAAATAGCATCAGAAAGGAACAGCATGAAAGGAGTTTAAGAGAAATACTTCAGCCCTTAACCTGCAGAATTTCCAGGATGGACTTGTCCAATTTCCATTTTGAAATAGTCCATTATCAACTCTAGGGATACCATAATGAAAATTTAGAAATTGGTCGCCCGACAGTTGTGCAAGTTGGCCTGGCTCTATTCTGGTAGCAAATTATAAGGATTAGTGAAATCAAACAAAACAAAGACAATTTATTATTTTGAATACTAAAATTCCGACAGTATAATTATAATACACAAGACATTTTAAATTGCAAAAAAGGGAGATAAATAATCCTAATTCAAAATGAATGACAACTCTGGAGAGTTCACCGCATACCACCAAAGGGAGACCACTGTGTATTTGAATGAAGACCTCAGAGTTCTAATAAGCAGCTTACAACTACACAGGTGAGAATAATTGGCACAGACTTTGATCGGTAATTCCCTTGAACTACATGGATATCATTCCAGGCACTTAAACTTCTATTCTGCCGTTAAAATTGGCAAATCAGAGTAGATCTCACATATTCTCTCGACTTTTTATCAAATGAGGAAGGGTGGATCAATCATCAGGTATCTTTGCTAAACATAAACATAAAAATAGAATGAATCACAGAAACTTGGAGCCATCTATTGTTCTTTCTTCTGTCTCTCACTTTCTGACAAGCCTATAACAATAACTGTTTTAACTTCCCATTATTACCAAGTCTAATATCCCTAACCTAGAAAGCATTGTATGATACAGTAATAATCCCAATTTTCAGACTAGCTATAAGTTGAAATACGTTATCATAAATGATAGTACATTCCCTATTTTTTACAGCCATGAAGAATTCAAACGCATCATGGCTTACCATAGCATGGATTATACGAAACCATGGCTTTTATAAAATAAAATGTCTGATTCCACAAATTCAAATTGTCAAGGTTCTAGTGTATTTTTTTTAGAAAGCAATGGTTTTTTCTAGGCTAATCTGTTTTCCATTTTGTATTGTTCAGGGGGGGGGGGGGGGGGGGGTTATGAAAGTGAAGTACACAAACTAAATGAGGAGACTTGATGGTGGTATGCTTATACTTCTGGGGTACCGATTATACAAGACTTATTATTATCTAAAATTGATCATTTGGATATTTTGAGCTCAAATATGAAAACAATTTTAACAGGAACAAATATTTACTCTCTGCCCCCACAAAAAGCTTATCATCACACCAGAATGTCTGTATTTATGTGAGACACACCCAGCAAAGTCTTCCTGGTAATTGTTCCATGAAATGACTTCTTTTTCTAACAACTATTCTAAATAGATCAATTTATTTTAGAAAGAAGATAGGTCGACAAACGGAGGAAGAATTAATAATCTAGGTCACAAGTACATGAGATATGATGTTTGATTAAAAAATGAATGTTCGTTCAGCACTAACTGACATTTTTTATAAATATTTAATCAAAGAAATATGCCATGCAAAAACATACGAATTGTCTTTGAGTATATCTCTTAATCAGTAATAAAAACATCAAAGGGCAAAGCATGATGGTATGTTAAAGGTTTATCAGTAGAGAGAGACCACAGCCTTCCGTCATCTCTACCATCCTCCCAACCTGAGTTCTGACCCTACATCATGCTCAATTTACAAGTAACTGAATCCATTGGTTTTTACCCTTAACTGCTCATTTACAAAGGTCAATTTGCCGGCAACTGCATCAGTGTTTTTATTTTACTCTATACTGCTCAAGTTCATTTGTTATTTTCGAGTAACTGCACAGGCCTTGCCACATGCCTGAATCACTAAGCCATCTGTCCATAATTATGAATCGAGCATTACCTCCCAGCTTGTGTATACATGGTGTCTTAGAATTGTCATCTACATCAAATTACCAATGTTTCAGCTAAGAGGAACAGTACAATGATTCCTTTGCTTTATCATTTCATAATTCAGCAGTAACATTATTCCTAACAACCCATGATTACGGATGAATAATTCAAGGAGATGCCCATGATATTGAAAGGAAAAATGATACGTATGAGCACAAACATCAATAATTCATGAAAACTCGGAATCCCCAGAAATGCATACTACACAATTATTAACATGTCAATGGATCCCCATCAAACATCATGCAGTGTAAGGAATAAGGTTCTTTAATACGCAACAAGTATTTTCTGTAGAATCAGAGCCGATCAAGAAAAAAATTTAATAATGGAACCAAAAATTAGCCTTAAGTTCAAAGAGAATGGCAAAACAGATCTCATTGTGGCATGTTTTTTTTCAGTAAACATTTCTCAATGCCTCAGCTATTAAGCATTTTCTGATGATTTTGTCAAAAAGCAAACCAATCTATAATGCTCAATTCATACTAAGGATAGAGATTTCTGTATTGATTCATATTGCATGAAAAATAGCTATATGAGCGAAACAGCAGATTTATTCAGACAGAGTTCTGCCAAATTCAACAAACCTAACTAATACTTAGAACAGAAAAATGATAAAATTGCAAAAATTGCCAACTCAGCAAAATTTCAGAATCAGAGAAATAAGTACCGGTACAACTCTTTACTCCCTTAAATGACTTAAAAGGAGAAATTATTATAGGAAACTTAGTAAATAAGCCTCATTTAAAGATTTAAGAGCCATCAAATAATCATTCCAACAACTCTTCAATAAAGAAGTTAGTAATTAAAACACATATATTAGTTTTAAACGTACTTATTTTACATTGATTATACTACTATTCTTTCTCATGGACCACTTCCTATAATCAGAGAACAATAAATTGTAGAATATCCAGCACAAGCTGAGATTCCAACCTGCAACATTCAGGTCTGATGTTTGATCCTTTAGCATGATGCCTCTACAGTTAAACCAGTTGACATACAGAAACCTGAAGTAACCATGACGAAATCAAGCACTTATTACTACAAGACTATATTATATAATAAATGAAAAAAAAAAGTTGTTTGTGGTCAGGTCAGGCGTATCATATGGACTAGAGTGTATCGCTAAGTATATGCTAGATATGTACCGCTACACGTATTGAATCAAAAGTAGCCTGACAATACACAGCCCTAGTATATTATGAGACTCAAATAATTATACCACGATTATTGTGCAATTCACTTATAAATGTAAATTTAAGTCATAGCAGAGTTAATTACACTAAGGGAAAAAACAGGTCTAAAAATAATGTTGTTCTGCGTGAAACCTTTTACCATAAAAGAGAATTATATACACCATAAACAAGAGGCATATATAAAGAACTTTCAGTTGATTGCATTAATAATAAGAAACCTTCAATGATATCCCCATAACGATAAAAGCATTCTTAAAAAATTCTGCACCAAAAATAAAATAAAGGGAATAGTGAGGGAAAGATCCGTGCCAAGTGATAATGGCATTTTGACATAAAAGGTAACATGAGAGCCAAATAGCCTTTCAACCATCTTCTTTAGTATTCTAGTTAATTTTTATCATAGCATCTAAACAAAGCAAACATTTTTTTCAGATTGATCTACGTACAAATTATTGGTCCTATAAGTTAATAAATGAAAGTCCAGGGTGTGGAAAAAATAAAAGTGCAAGAAAGAACTGACACTGTCAGACTTCACGTTCACAGGAAGTATAAGTCAAATCTACTCTGAGAATCGATCTCATCTTCAACCGAATAACCGAAAAAGAAAACCTTTCTCAGCCAGAAATGTAGAAGTTGAAAATGGGATTTACATCTAGTACCTGCCTATTACAGATCTAGTTTATCTTTGTTCACTGCTGCACAAGACGTGGGTTATAAAATACAATCAATTTAAATGAAATTTCGTTTTGTTTTACGGCCTTTTCAAACATTATTTCAGATATATAGCAGTAGGCAATGAACCAAACCAGATTACCTAGAATCTATACCAGTACTAACCTTGTTCTTCACAAGTTACTGCCAACTTCTTAACATTAATGATGCACAATAGAAGACAAATGGTCCGAACACAATGCCCTAAACAACATTATCACGTCAAACATGTGCCACGCCCAGAGTTAGTATGCATGAACCAGTGGACCATAGACACTAAGTCTTCCTTGTACAAAGAGTTTGGGATGTATAGCTTTCAAATATATCCTTCATAGTGCTCAAGAATTTACCGAGCAGAGACTAAGGTCTGAAGTTATTCAACTTGAGATTGGTCTCCAAGCTCAAATCTCTTATTTTGTCTTTGAACGTTTTAGAAAAATAGCCATGGTAAAACAATGGTGATATTTTAATCAGACAATACAATGTATTCCACAAGCATCATATATCTGAATATGTAATTAAACATTAAACAGCAATAATTTTTCAACCAAAACACCAGAATGAACTTGAGACTGTTCTCAAGTTGCTAAAGAGCCAAGATTGCTGTTGGAAGCATCAATTTTTTCGTTTGTTTACATTTTGTACATGGTGAGCCAACTGCAGAGTTACAATTATCACTCAAACACTATGTTTGCAATAGACATGAAAGCTACGTGGTACCAATACCCACTTCCCGACACACCATATTAAGGTAATTTGGTGTCAAATTTGGATCATTAAAAAGCAATTAACAATGAGATGGAGCTAAACTTTGTACAGCATTTGACAAGCAATATGAAGTTACCAGACTAAACACACCAGACACTAGGCTGACAGTCAACCTGGAACATGAACCATGGTCATTATGCAAGTTGAGCAACTTGCATAAAAAAATATTCAAAACTGGCCGTTTTTATTCTACATAGCTACAGTGTCTACAGAAGTTTGGAGTTTAATACTGGTAAAATCAGAGTGACCCATGTACAAGGCCTAATGATAATCGATCAGTTTGTGTACAACACTAAGAAATAACATATGTGCTTCTAATTTACATAGAATAGAAAAAGATCAATAATATACAGCAAAATATTTTAAACCTTTTAGAAAGTCATTCATAAAAACATGAATTTGTCTTGAACTTTCCGTGCTACTTCATAAACTATTGAAAAATGAATAACTATTTGACTAAGTTAACAAGGAAATGACCTTCATCTTTAAATATTTGCTTAACATGTGCTAACTCATGTCATTCTTGAATTTTTTTAAGCTACACTTGGCAGTGAAACTGATAATTAACATTTGTCCTTGAACTGTGTCTGCCAATAGTCATCTGCCAAGAGTGTGTCTGTACACAATCTATGAGAAGAGCATGAAGATATAATTGGCTAATACAGAGGTGTCTTGTAACCTTTCCTTAATGCTATTCAGATGATCAGTGACATTATTTTCCTAGTGTTTGGCATTGGAGATAAATGGGTAATTGTGGTTTTTTCCCCATCATGAAAGTTCTAAGATCTTAACTAAATGACTATCATCATGATATTTTCAATATGGTTCTGTATAATAGCTTATAAATATGCAACATTCATGATGTTTTTTTCTTTTTCCACAATATTACACCGTACATTTGTGAAATTCTAATCTATACAAGAATACAGAAAAACCCCGATTATCCGAATGTCATTGGGTCCCGAAAAATAATTTGAATAATCCATGGTTTCGAATAATCCATTTCAGTATGATGACTTCTAAGGGACCAAAAATTAATAATGTATTCGGATTACACCAAGTATTCATAAAATCCGATTTGTATAACCAGGGTTCATTGTACTTGAAATATATAGAGACGAAATCTGGACCATAGATCTTCTTCGGATAATACCGGATATTCGGATAATCAGTCGTCAAAAAATCGAGGTTTAACTGTAATTTAAAACAGATGCTTAACAATACTGTAAAACAAGTTTATAATATACCCTGATACATTCAGGAATCTGATATATTATAGAATTAAATATAGTGAAAAATTGGATACAGTGAAGAGGAGTATACAGTGAAGAATAATATACAGCAAATATTTGGATACAGTGAAAAACGTGATCCAGTGAAGAATTGTACACAATGAAGATTTGGAAACAGCGAAGAACATGATCCAGTGAATAATTGTACACAATGAAGAACTGGATCCAGAGAAGAACTGTACACAGTAAAGAACTACATGAATACAGAGAAGAATTGTATACATGTAGTGAAGAATTGTATACAGTGAAGAACTGTATACAGTGAAGAACTACATGAATACAGAGAAGAATTGTACACAGTGAAGAACTACATGAATACAGAGAAGAATTGTACACATTAAAGAACTGGACACAGTAAAGTACATTATACAGTGAAGAATTGTACACAGTGAAGAACTGTATACAGTGAAGAATTGTACACAGTGAAGAACTACATGAATACAGTGAAGAATTGTACACAGTGAAGAACTACATGAATACAGTGAAGAATTGTACACAGTGAAGAACTACATGAATACAGTGAAGAATTGTACACAGTGAAGAACTACATGAATACAGTGAAGAATTGTACACATTAAAGAACTGGACACAGTAAAGTACATTATACAGTGAAGAATTGTACACAGTGAAGAACTGTATACAGTGAAGAATTGTACAAACTGAAGAACTTTCCCTCAATACATAGTTTGCTTTACTTCATAGTATAAATGGATGATGAGAAATATGGAAATTATGAAGAAATTATTCGTGTCTCCAGGAATTTCACCATAAACCAGTTTTACAGCACATCTATTATTGAGATGTATCATAGACGAACTTAAGCAAATATTTTTATAATTTAATTCTCACCTGTATTCTACATAGTAATCCATCAGTAACTTCGATGTCATTTTAAGGAGTTCCACTCGTCTGCCAAAAGTGACACCCAAATCTCGAAATACTGCTCCTGAACACCATTTTAAGAGACAGAGCAGACGGATTCTCCTACAAGATATGATTTATACTTGTTATTATCTTGTCAGACTTTAAGAATGATAAATAAACAACCTATGTTAAATTATAGAAACGCAGCACTGAACATTATAATTTTTGGCTTAATGTCGTCTGCAAACAACACTATCATTCAAAGATGTGATGTCATAAACTATAACCAACGAACATTTTGCAAGCCTTAAATTGCCCATTACACACTATTTAAAACCCCTTGAATCTTGGTCAAAGTTCACCTCCGAAAAATGAGGTCATACGGTCATGTCTGCATTGTAGCGTCTGCTTCATGAATTAGTTTTTAGGCCAGTAGAGATTATTAACAGGAAGTTTGGAGTAAAACTAGATGACATGATCTATTTTTAGAACAAGGCACATGACAGGAAGCAGCTTAGTAAGTGATAAGACTCATTGTACAGAGGTGAAAGCTGAGAATTTATCAACACCCACTCCTAGTTTGTTCAATTACTCAGAAAATCTATCCACACGGAATATTTCAACCTCTGTTGAGCTATACACACATACAAAAGTATTTTTTTGTTTCCCAAAGGAAGAGCATCAGTTTGAAATCATTGTAGAAATCCCCTACATTTTCCTTGAAGTTTATAGTTTCCATCTTCTTCAAATAATTGATTTTAATAGAATACGAATAAGTCAAGAAGTTTCAGGAGAAAAAATGATTAGAAGGTGCTTAACTTTTTCAATGTGATGTCAGCAAGAAATGTTTAACAAAATATTGAGAACAAAAAAATTAAGGCATTTTAAATGCGATTGTAGTTGATTTTGATTTAAATCCCATGTATTGCCAAGAAATAAATGCGTTTTTACTGCATAATAATGCATCTTAATGGCATTCAAATTTTTTTCAATTCTTAAACGACCCAATCAGAGATGAAATTTGTTCTTAATGTATTATTCAGTCAATGCAAATGTTACAACATGCAAGTAAAAAAGGTAAGGTAATGCAGGGATTAATAATTAAAATAGTTATATTTACTGGACAACTTCAAACAACAATAATTCGTAATATTTACCATAATTATAATAAGAAAATTCACGACAATTACTATGTTACACTGTTAATCAAACATGTTCTACTTTATAAGAAAGTAGAAGTTGTACTACACAGTAAATTCAAGAGCTAAACTCTCATCAGTCCGAGATTATAAATTCAAGATCGTTGACCAGTCTCAATCATCTGATTTAAAGTCAGAACATCATCTTTAAATTGACCAATGACAAGCCAGTATAAGGAGACTGGTGTTTCTAAACTGTCTCAAAAATTATAACACAGGAATTTGACAAGTGAGATACATTCACTTACCAAGAGATATTACCAGAGTGTCATGATGAATAAAATACTAAACTTATCAAATTTAGACAATCCATTACATTGATAATATCATTACAATTCCTGTAAAAACAACCACATAACAATTATTTGTCCAATCCATGAGGTTTAAGATTTATCACAACACAACTACTATCTTTGAACAGTATCCATCTTATTCAGATTCCCAGTAATTACTGGTGTAATTATCCACTAGCTGGCTGTAAACATTAGTCCAGTCTGCCTTAGGTGAGGTTATACACAGGGTCAGTGTGACACAGAGTTCAACTTACAGTAATAACCTTCATTATGCCGAAAAGCTAAGCTTGGTATAACATTACTAGCAAACCAAAAGTGCGGAAAAAATGACCAGTTGGCAAGGTGAATGTAGGTTATCATATAAAGTATTATTGCTGGATGACCCATACAGTCCATTTAAACAGTGAATTATGTTGAACATCAGAGCAATGTAAAGCTAAGGTGAATAAAATATCTGAAACTGTAATTCACAAGATAACACAGATCTGACAGGAATGAAATATTAATTAACAACAATGAGCTTATATATATATTATCTACAGCTGAACTTCCTCAAAAATCAACAGTTTGACATATAGATACTGCTTGATCAATCAGTGCTAAGTTCCTTATTCTTCGTAAAACACGTAATTTCCCTGAAAAGCATGTGACCGTCATGTGACTCATTAAGAACGCACAGTTTATTTCCCCGATGTAAAAACAGCAAAAAATCCCTCCTTAGAATTTTCACAACTTCCTGTGTGTGTCAAAAATCCAGGAATATGTTCCAGGCACATTATCCATGTTACAATCAAACAATTTAATCGAAGTTAAAACACCTCCATACAAACAAGACACTCACCAGACTCTAATATTTTGTAAAGCCAGACATATAAGCTACCACCTGTTTTCAAATTAAGATCATTTTCTTCAAGAAAAAAGAACAATTTCTCTCTCTCTCTCTTCATCTCTTAGCTTTCATCCTTCTGATTGATTTTATGTAATATAGTTTAACATTAATTATATACTTCACAAAAGTTTGTCCCCAGTTGGCTTACAAAACCTCGAACTAGAATACAGCCAGCGCTCTGAATGCAAGTCAAGCCATTTGTAGGACATAGAATTTTCACAAGCATTGATTCTCATGGGGTACAACATTGAGGTCAAGTAGAATTTAAACTCTGTCTGGACTTTTGACCTAAACTATGCTGAGAAGACTGAGGGAAAAAGTTTGTTTTCATTGCACTCAAATAACACTATAGTGAATACTAACAGAGGGTGGGGAAAAATCGACCTGGGTTTCTAATCAATAGATTATTTGATTAACATGTACAAATATTTAAAAAGTACTCTGGAAAGGATATTGTTACATTAACCATCAAAAAGATTCCACTTAGGGTTGAAGTGTTAGAAGAATCTAAATCTGTTGATTTTTACAATAAAGAGAAATTTTTAACAATGAAATACTAATAGAAACTATATATGCACCAACTTTGATCGTCATACCACATAAATCATCGTATTAGTCAGCTAGCAACACTAAAAGCATTAACATATACACATTTAATTGATATGAGGTAAAAGGACAAATTATATTTCTTTACAATACAATAAAGCAATAAACCCCTCCGTCACACTCACTTAATATAATTGAACCCTGAAACAGATCTTTAGTTTGAAGACAATTAATGTTCTGAAACATTTTTACCTGATACACTTAAGTTACAAATTTACATTTTTCTTCACAGGTACTGAAGTCTATGCTAACCAATTCTTCCCCCATTCTTAGAAGAAGTGGGTTTCAATCAATAGCTCAATGACCAAAGCTGAACACAACAGTCATCAAAGATTTACACTGCTAGCTTTTATTTCAAGAATCAAGCACTAATCTTTAGAAAAGCTAACATTCAGTTCTCATTGGGAGTATAGTGGTTCTCTCCCTTTGCACAGATACATGTAACCTGACCTACATCAGATCAAAGCCTCAGAGCAGAAAGATCATGAAATGGGAGTGGCAAGACAGACATTCCATTGAGCTAGCTCTAAGATTAGGCTAGGTTCAGTTTCCTTCCAGAAAGTATACGAAATTGTTCTATCCAATAGCTTATTACCTGACAAATATTATAACAGATGGAATTCATAATCTTAATGGTATCTTTTTTAAAAAGTGATATACATGTATATTTCTTTGACATAATATTTCATTACTCCTAACAGTGAAACCTGTCATTGAACCACCTCTATAATAAGACCATCTTGCTATAATAACTGCTTCTTTATGGAACGATGAGTAATTTCCTCAACTTTCAACATGAAGAGACAAACTTACAATTGCAACCAATCAAACTAATTAGTCCTAAAGGTGGTCTTTATATTGACTAAAAACCTCCAATGTCTGAATCTCAAAAATTCATAAATTTGTTCAGGATATTTTAATGACCCAGTGACCCTATTCCAGATTCTAGGGGCCACTCCTCAGAGGCAACATTTTAGAAATCCCTCAACATTCTTTTTGTGTAATACTCAAACTGTACATTTACTTTCTACTAATATTTCAACAATGAACAATACTAATTAGAAGCATATTTCAAACTGCAATATAAAACACAATTCACTTTTGATAAAGATCTTACCTACAAAATATCTGTTTCAAGCAAGTAATGGTGATTGAATACATGTCACCCAGTCCATTGATTCTGAAATGGTAAGAAAACACAATTAACATCAAATGTAAATTCCACCAGATAAGTCAATTAACATTAAGTTCAAACCTAATCTATATCGCACTGAAAAGTAAAACAATTAATTATAAATTAGAATAACAAACAAACCCAATACACTAGTGTAATCACATTTTTTATCAGAACTAAATATTCACAAACAATTAATTGCAAAAAAACTTGCCTCAAAGTTGTCCATTTATTCATTCACAAAACAACATACAGAGAGCATGCTTCAAAAATCATGTCAACAAACTGGCATACAAGAGCAACAAGAAAAAAACAGCATTTGAAGTAAAAAGTTTAAAACCAGTGGTACAAATACTAGATCCCAGTCAGACACAACATTATGTAAACCAGATGATGGAACTAGGCTAGCATTTCCTGTTAGCAGTGTGAATACATCCAAGATATAATGTCAAACAGACTGATAGGCCACGGGGAATTAACACTTAGTTTTGCTTGTGTCTAACAACAATGGTTTTACTGCAGAGATGTATGAATATTGTGTTACTGGATTCTCCTTTCTTAGATGAGATTGATTTTGACAGAATGGAGAAGAAATTTATTTATAGAGGAGGAGAATGTATACATCAATGTTTTTGTCCAAATACAATCTTTTAGTTCTAGAATTTCATACGATGTAGTTCACTGGTGTCTATTTCTGACATTCATCAAACTTAACTAGTTACATTTACAACATTATTTCTAGACGTTATCAAATTTTTCCTAAAATGTTTAATTGCAGTCAAGTTTTATTGAGATATTTGAATCACACCAACTAAACCATGAAACAGTGAATCATTTTTTTGTTTGTTTATATTGAGTTTTGCGCCCCTTTTTAACAGTCAGAGTCATATGAGGCGGACAGTTTACCTAAGCATCATTCCTGGGAAGAACCAGTACTAGACTCATCCTCCATAAGCAAGTGCCTAGTTTCTCACATAAAGAGACATGGTCGGTAGCGGGGCTCGATCCCACGACCCACTATCAGTGAGAGGTTACAGTGATTTCAAGTCAGCAACTTCAACAACTAGACCATGGAGGCGGGTCAAATAATCATAGATATTCGGTACCTTGTATAACAAGAGTCAAATCAGAAAGAAAATGGTTTCAACTTTTATCACACTCAAAAAAATATTCTTTAGTCATACATTATTTAAATAAAATAAAATTTCACAAGGCCTTTACTGACTGCATGTACAAAGACCTTGTAAAGAAATGAACATTTTGAAAACATAACACAACTACATCAACAAACTAATTTGTAACAATCAAAGTTTTCAAGATTCAAATAACTTATTTACAACTATACTGGGAGTTCTCAAAATCTTAACTGTCTCTGCAGTGTGCCAATTTTCCAGCTATCTTCATTTTACAAAAATCTGTCAAGCGGAATTACCTCCCTTGTTGATTGTGACATGATCTATGTAATTATATATATCTGATTGCAAACCTCACAAGAAGAATACATTTTTTTCTAAGTAAACAAGATGGTTGCCATTTCTAACATTCTTTGCTATTTCAAAATATCAATAAGTTTAAACTTAGTAAATTTACATCCTAAATGAAACAGGACCGCAGCAGTGGTCCAGTGGTTAATGTGCTGGGCTTGTAACTTGGTCATTCTGGTTTGAATCTCCGTCGAGGCATGTCATATCCTTCTATGAAAATTTGTCAAAAATGTCGATTTTTCCTCCCTATGAGGAGACGTTGAAGTTTCTGGCTCATTGTGGAAAGTTAAGTTAGTACTGGTTAGAACATAGTCCAGGAAACTGGTTTGGTGAACTGGCCACTATACTGAAACTTAATGGAACTCTGATTGATCATCTGGGTTGGTAACTTGTATTCATCATAATTCAGGGATAAGTCCATTCATGAACTAAATTATTGCTGCAACAATAATTATAAGATCTTAAATTACTAAGTCTATAGCTACAGAAATCTGGTATACAGAATGTCGTAAAACAGTGGAAAAAAGATCAAAAGTGAAGAAACAACAGAAGTTTATTCATTGTTGGCCTTCACTGTTACAACATCAGTAATACCCTTAACAGCTACAAATAGCAAATATGCAAATTTTCCCATTCAGTTTTTGTCACAAATTAAAGTAGATAAGTTTAAAGTTTCTTTACATTCAATGGATATGTAAAGTATACAAACTGGTTTAACCCTGTTCAGTGGATGTGAGCTTAGGCAGTGTACTGTTTTCTCATCTCCAACTTATTAAATCTATAGCATAATTTTAAGCTTTAAGTAGGTCAAGTTACCAATGGATTGTTAATTCATAACTCAGATCACCTCAAGCGTGAAGTGAATTTTGAACAAACTGTCAGAATGTGAGCAGCGCAAAACAACAATCGTATGTCTGTGTGCATATTAGTAGAAGCTGACAGGGTGAACATAATGATACACTCAGTAGCTTATATATATATCGCAATATGGGTCATTAGGTAATGTATAACGAAGCAGAATCAACCGGGGCGTACCAGTAACCAAATCATCAAACAAGCCATGTCTGGTACCAGTCGTCTGGTACCAGTCGGTTACGATATCTCGCATGTTCTGTATGTATAAAATGTATGGTATATATTACCGTGATATTACAAGGCACTTAGATAGAGCCAGCTCACACTAACCGACTTTCTACTCCATTCATGAAAATCGTTGATGCAGAGAAAAATACATGAGCCGGTTATATGTAAATCACAGCCTGTATTTATAAACAGTACTTATGAATGAAGTGTGTGGGCGTTACGTCACATGATCACTTCCATGGGAACTAAAAGCTTTCCCCACCATTTTCTGTTTCCGTCAGTTCATTGAGCCATTCCAACTATGAGAACTATTTTTTAACAGAGATTTATGATGATATGAGAAAAAGTGGATAGTTTCACATAACCGCATGACTTTATCAACTCAACAGCCACTTAAATAATATGTATATACTGTTAGTATATTTTAAGGATTGTCAATTCATTGTCATAGAAGCCATTTGTAGTCTGCATAAAAATCATAGGAGTGATGAATACCCCCCCCCCCCCGCATGCTGCATTGACACAGAATGTTTAAAATCTGAAGTATAAAGGCTTTTCAGTAATGTTATTATTACTTAAAGATGCGTAGTCCGCTTGGTAAGCTCAGTGTTTAAATCGTTGGTCTTACTGATCAAAAGGTTGTGAGTTTGAACCCTGGGTGGGGCTCACACTGTCCATGACAAATTTGACACCTGAACTGTCCTCCACCTATGAGTCATGTTGGGTAGCTTCGATAGAATCAAGTGAGAACTGGTAAAGGCCTAAATGAAGTCAATAGATGCTGCTTAGGATAACTGCCCGTCATAATATAACTGATATAATGTTGAAAATGGCATTAATTCTGTTGAAATAAATAAATAAAAATGCCAACTAATTTTATCTTTCGAGAGGCAGTGTTAGACATGACACACAGTCACATGTTGGAAAACATTTCTACTAAGTATTTCAGAAATCCATCCATAGATTACAAAGTTACTGAGCGGCCATACAAAATATACCAAATTTTTTTGACAAGGTGACTCCAGTATACCAAAAATAACTTCCTTCAAGGGGGTATAACTAATGAAGAGAATTTTGGAGTACGATAATTTTGGAATAATCAGCAAAATAATTATCAGGGTTTAATCAGGTGCATATTCCACTCAATAGTCGAAATCATAACAGAAAGCACATCATTGAGCATCCTGAAAGGTTATTTACAATAATTTGATCTATCAGTCTAAAATTTGCCATCTTCCAAACAGAAACATGGGAGACAACTCACAGTATACAACACAAGTTTTAAGGAGCAAGGCAACAATTTGAAAGCCTTTTGCACATTTAAGGATTTATGCATTTTTCAACAGTATTTCAGTTATTGGTACTATCAGAATTAACCCTGTACTCTGTAAGAAACTGCTCTCTACTCCACAGGAATGAGCACCTGGGGAAGTTGAAAGGAACAGTCGCAAACTGTCTTCAAGCAAATCCTCACGGACAGCCTGTGTCATGCCCAGGACTCAAATTCATGAACTCTTTAAGTCCATTGACCTTAAGCTCTACCAATTCAACTAAGCAGACAGGCAAAATTTATAGACAAGACACTAAACATCACATGTGCAGCATTCCGGGGCCATGCAACACCTTCAAATACATTTCAATGTCTTTATAAAACTTATGTAATACCTGCTCAAAAGCTACATTCTTACATTAATCCAAGCTGACTCCAAGTAGTACAGGAATAGGATAAAAGTGCATAATATAATGTAATATGATGATAACACTTACCTTTAAATGGCAGACGGCTCATTTGTGTCACATTTCTGTACAGCTCTTCATGGCAGTATGACTTGACATCACTAATATAAGCATCAAAGACTGTAAGTACGCAAGTTCCATGCCATACCTGCAATTAAGTAAATCACAGGTTGTCAAATAAAGGACTTATGAAATGCTGAGTATTGCATGATTACAATCATTATATTTAAAAGGAAGAATATTTCTCAAAATACTGTATTAAGTTTTGGTATACCACAAATATTTGTGGTTGAAACTGATACCTTCAGTACTGTACAAATATGTATGTAACAAGTTTCTACATGTATGATACATACTAACATCTACTCGCCATCTTCCTGACTGACACAATCCTTAACAATGGGTTTAAAATCCATTATTAAAATATTTAACAGATTCAACTTTTAACATTTAATACACTAAATCCCATCTCAGGTGTACGCAATTAACATACAATGCTCATTCAGAACATCCTTTAAAAAAATCCATACACATCCCTTCCCTATGGTATACATGAATATATAAATATTTGTCAGAAAGAATTTCAAGCATTTGTCAATCATGAATAAATCGTTAAAGCATAACGTAGCTTTATTCATATTAATCTTAAATTAAACTAAATATGTTCACAATACTATTATCGCTTATTAAATACCAAGTGTTCTAAGGTGCATTAAACGCTGAAGAATTCCACGGCTCATCGGAACCATTCAAAGATCTATCTATCGTGCTCGGTCAGCAAGAATCTTTGATTATTTGTAACACTTTATATTCACAACAAAACAAACATATACTACCAAAGTCATTATCATGACCCAAGTTGTTATCATGACCACAAGCATTCATTCGGAGAGATTAAACAAAGAAAATTTTTTTAAATATTAAATCAAAACATCATAAAATATTTGGTATTTTAGCTGACGCGACTGAATTCACCGTATCGTCAATGTGTTATTGAATGTTTATCTAATAAAACCAGACGTTGAAATTTATCACTAAAGAGATCAATATTAATTTTGTTTTAGCGATAAAAGTAAATCTGAATATGCAAAACAAGATACGATAAAGAAGATCGATACACTGTTACTATCTTATTATAATAAAACATCCAAATATTCCAATTGAACAAAACAGACAACAAGAAACCAACAGCTACTGGAAACTAAATTATAACATATGGACAACAGAGGAAAACAGGTAGACAGTTTTTATCAGATGTCATAACGCAAAATAATTTTTAAAAGAACAAAGAATTGACTACCCTTTAAAAATCAATAACACTGCAATTTTACTGTTATATATGCCCATTGCATTTTCTAACTACAAGCCCAAGGTTTAGCTAGCATGTCGCAAATCATTTTAGAGGGAGAAAATTCTATAAAACCTGACAATAAAAATGACGTATTATAAATTAGCAGATGTCCTCAGAAAGCAGATGTTTTCAATACCTGCACATAAATGATCAACAACCATTTACTGGCCTCATAAACACACTTTCTAACAAAAAACATGACAAAAGCAAAGTTGACAATAAAATATCAAAATAAAGGACACAAAAATAAAAACATGTTCGGAAAGATCATAGACCACCATCAATACAATGTATCTATAGCTACAAGCATACCAATTCAAAGATGGAACAAAAATCTTATCACAAGAAGTAAAAAAGTTATTCCCCTTCGAATGAAATTCATTTACATTTTCCGTGAACCATTCTTGCATACTTTATGAATAGTTCATGAAATATGAATAACAATTTCCCTGGGGTCAATAAATTAAAATTAACTAGAGCTAAATAGTTACAGGAATGACGAATACCGATAGCCCCTACACGCCGCCTTGACACAGAATAATTAAATTTTTTCAGAAATGTTATTGGCTATTTACTTAAAGATGCCAAATTGATTTCTTTCAACAGAAGTTTTACGCTGGGTCTTACACATGACACACCATTACATGTTGGTGATCATTTCTACCAAGTATTTCCTAAATCCAACCAAATATGACAAAGTCACTGAGCAGACACAAACAAATTAAGACCCAATTTTTTACCTTAAACTTCTTAGTGAGACCTTGAGGACTTGGGTCTTTCGTAAAACACATACCCACATATTGCTGAACATTTCTGCCAAATATTTCCAAAATACATCCATAATGACGAAGTTACTGAGCGAAAACAAAATAAAATACCAATTTTTTTACCTTTATTCTGTGTGACCTTGACCTTGGAGGTACAGCAATGGGTATTGCATGTGACGCACTTATGATGGTTAACATTTGTGGTCACTTATTTCAAAATCCTCATAGGAATGACAAAGATACAGTGGACATGGCAAAAATACACAAAATATTGACTCATGTAGGTGAACAACCATGCCAAGTTGTTTTTAAATCCATCAGTTAACAACAATGTTACAGCCCTGAAAAGAAATGGGATGGGACACGACGCCTAAAATAAGCCAAAAAATTGCATTCAAGGGCAGATAATTCAAAAAGGAGCTCTGCGACCCACATTTTTTTTCTTTCTATTATCATATGCTATGACCATGCAAAGTTTTAAAATATTCTGTTCATCAATTTTCATACTGCCTGCGTGTCTATGTGAAAACTGTCAGAAATGTCCTTAAAGCAACCAATCAATTCTTTATTGACTATTACATGACTGTTACACTAGCCTTATTTCTTAATCTGGACAGACAAACTAATGTATCTTTATCTTTTAGTCTAATCAGTTTTATCAATACAGAATATTTTAGTAAATGAACCTTTAATTGGGTTATTCATCATAGGTGGGGTTAATTAAAACTTAAAAGGGGAGATCACTCTTAGATGGAAGCACAAGATCTTTAGACTAATTTGCACAAAAGAAAAACAATTCAACATGGAATATATTCTTTTTTCAAAAAATAATTTTCAATACTTGCTTTCTTTTAATCGCTTCCCAAATCAGTGTCAACAATTCCAGACCTATATAAACATGGGAATAAATCTCTTCATTCTTCCTACCAACACTAGACAGTCAGGACTCACGCCTACATATTCGATAATTTCTTAATGGTCTTCATTAAACATGCATACAACTTAAAAGTGTCGAAACTCTATAGATATCAAAAAGTATTAAATACCGTAAATTGGGTATGTATAAGTAACAATTTTAAAATTTATGTACACCAATATTCATTAAAATGCTGGCTATCTGTTTCAAATTCACACAAACCTTGAACTAACAAATAACCCCAAACAATGCAGAAATCAGAGGGCATAAATATGTCCAAAGAATAATTCAATGAGATAGTTATTAGCTAAATAAGATACATATGAAAAATACACGACTTACGGTAGTTAAAGCTTAATAATGCCAAACCACAAAATTAATCTTACGATTATTGAATTCTTTACATAGTTGAAATGTAATTGGAGAAATTTCATTCATGAAATGAACCATATAAGTTATATACCTATATACATGTTTTTTAAATTTGTAAATTTATCATACTCCATATACTATTTTAATGGGATCATAAAATTGTTCAATACATTTGAAAGCTGAAGTTTCGTTATAAACAGATATGAAAACTAGAATGTCAGATTTAATGCCTATATTTAAGTTCTGTGTAAAATATAATAAAAATGTCAGCTTTTTTTTCAAGAATATAAATAATCATCAGGTGATATAAATAAATATTCGACAAACAGATAAATGGTTTTATTACTCTTTTAAAATTATAATATAAATCTGATGACTTGATTTCATTCCCCCCACACACATTTGGAGTTCACACAATACAACTGAACATAAGGTAGGTTACTTGAAAACAAATATTAGAACATTTCTCAAAGAACTTGTTTAAAATTTAAAGACATGTTCAGTAATTATCCATCATTATGATTGAAAAATACTTAAACTAGTTTGCATGGTATGAACAACATTGTTTGTTTTATCAGATTTTACGCCCCTTTTCAACAGTATGAACAATAAGCTAGCTACATGAAGATTACCACAAGTAACATTATGCTAATTAATAAACAAACAGTGTTTTCATAAGCACTGTTCATATCATTAAATAAAAATCTCAATATGTGAACCACTTTCAAAATATTCTATAATAATTCAAAGCATAATAAACTCAAGTTTAACAGCACATCCCAAATATCTTTTTTCTATTTTATTTTCATTCAATTTAAGCTTTTAGAGACAAGAGCACAGTTCACATGGTACAATTTATATAACTTACAACTCATTCATACCAGAACGATGTGATCTATTATCATACATTACTTTATATATCAAATGCCCTACAGGGAGTTACGCATTAGATTTCTAGTTTTCATTTTTTTATTTAATTTTTCTCAAATAATTTACCAAAGGGGAGATAACTACAAACCCCTCAAGTTATATATGAAGATATAGACAAAATCTCTCACGATACGTGTCTTTTTATAGACCAAAATCACCACACCTGAACATTCATGAAATATTTTGCTGGGGCACTATAAGGACATGAAGAAGGTAATGACCGTGTTTTCACTATAAACTGTTGAACTAAAACTACACATCAGGTTAATAATCTAATCTTTCCCAGGCTAAAAATAAGAATCTTTGCCAGTTTGGTGAGATCTTTAAACCACTGCTGAGCTCCAAAATTGCGATTGCCTATAAAACAACACAGCAAGGCCCTTTTTATAATGTTTAAACATAACAATACGCTGAGGTACGAGTTTATCATGAATTAGACGAGTGTACAAACGTGCAAAAAATATGCTCAAGTAAATTTCAACCATTAAGCTCATTCTGTTTCACTCAAATATATGAATGAAAAGCATACTTCATTCATAAAAACAAGTTAAAACCGCAGACACATTGATAATTCTTATCTCAAACAAAACTTGGGGATTTTATCAAAATCTGATTAAAATTATACACATCATAATAAATGCACTGCAAAATAGAAGTTCATGAACTGAACATTAAAATTATACACATCATAATAAATGCACTGCAATATAGAAGTTCACAAACTGAATATTAAAATTACACACATCATAATAAATGCACGGCAGTATAGAAGTTCATGAAATGAACATTAAATATGGTTTTACACACACCTATTATGTTCCTATTGAACTGGACTTAAGTTCTGTAAAATCGAAGAATTAACAGTCAAACCTGTGAACAAAGGCAGCCCATGGGAAATTAAGACATAATGTGCCCTTTATTAATAGGTGGCCTTTATTTGGAGGTCATTTTGTTCCAAATAATCAATTATGATTCTTTGAAGAATTAACTTTATTCAAAATGTGGCCTTTTTTTAGAGGTGGCCTCAGGTTTAATTGTATTTAGAAAAGCAAACTTGTAGCATTGATGCTAAACACTACTGCTACATGAAATCAAGAGAACGAATCATCAAAGTGTACATCGTCTAGTATCATTTACAGTCTTATAATTGCAACTAATTACAGATACTTACCGGTAAGTAGTTATTGTATTTATTACATATTTGTTCACACCTAATATTACTGAGATGCCGGGTTTGCACAAAAGGTTGAACTTCTACAACTCATTTTCTACTTGTAACCACTTCAATGATTTTTAGCCACTCCTTTCAGACAAAGACTAGGAGAGATATACGACAATGTAGCTGTCTAATGACTACAGTGCAACCTCATTTTGTGACCTTAATGTTACAACTACATCAATACAGTGACACTTTGTTTTCAGTACTCCCTCTGTTCTTCACCATCATAATCAGTTTTTTCAGGGAAGGGACCTTGTCCTTATACTTGGGGGAAAATAACACAATTCTTGCAAAAGGGTAAGAAAAACTTGATGGAAATTGAATTTTAGAGGAAAACGGCATGATTTTCAAGATATTTTTTCTAAATGGAAGACACCTGTTAACGGATCAGTGCTGTAGACAGGAAAAAGCCCTAAAATTAAACAACCTCAAAATTATGTCCAGTCTTTAACAAGACTTCAACAAGGTCTTGACATGGACAAATTACTGTACAGTAACCCGACACCCCTCCCCTGTAAGATAAGTTCAGACATGTTTCATCCACTTTACTCTAAGTTAAGGTAAATATATTGTTTGTACCTATTCTTACACTTAAGAAATAAGATTTCAGCAAATAGACATGTAAAATGCATATTATACATGTAACTGGAAGCATATGTGATGCAGTAGAATTCATCTCAGCTTTTCATCAACTTGATACATCACA
Organism: Lutraria lutraria; assembly: GCA_964023205.1. Taxonomy (NCBI): domain Eukaryota; kingdom Metazoa; phylum Mollusca; class Bivalvia; order Venerida; family Mactridae; genus Lutraria; species Lutraria lutraria. The sequence goes on from OZ026836.1 coordinate 35,867,612, forward strand.
GCCTAAACAAGCTAAATATTTTTACAATGGAAGACTTTATCTTGCAACTTTTCCATTACCATGAACAAAAATGTTATAAAATCGCTGATGGTTCACACAAATACCTGTTATGCAGTCATTCATAAATCCGCCAGCCAACAGTTTAAAGCACAGTGAACCCAGAAATCTTACACATCTAGGTCATTTCCTTTTAAGTCGGTTGGTTAAAAGTCCAACAATTGATACGATAAAAACAAGACCTTAACTGGGTCCCATTTTACACATCCTTTAAACGCCACAATTGTAAACAACTATTAAGGGCTTTATGGAAAATTACCGTATTTTCTCAACATTCATAGTGTGTCCTATATGCTTTGAAGGACAAGTTCTTACACCAAGAAAAATTAAAGAATGTCAGACATGTTAAACACATCTTTTCCATTAGAAAGTTTTGAAATATCAACCACCATTTACATAATAAATAATAAAAATTGTTTATGATATACACTCAAATTTCATTGAACACCCTTACTAAAGCCAATAATTTTTATTATAGTAATGAGGAGTAGATTTTATCCTTCGTGGGAGAGAAAATCCATACATTTAATTCTTCATATTGAATTATGAGCATAACTGTCATAACATATGATAGAGTACACACACATGGTACTGAATTAAAAACTATTGTAACAAGATACCGAATCACATATATTGTAACATGATACCAAATCACTTATATCGTAATGTAACAAGATACTTAATCACTTATATCATAACAAGATACTGAATTATGAATATTGTAACAAGATACTGAATCACTTATATCATAACGTAACAAGATACTGAATCACTTATATCGTAACAAGATACTGAATCACATATATTGTAACAAGATACTGATTTATATCTATTGTAACAAGATACTGAATCATAAATATACACTGAATTACATATATTGTAACAAGATATTTAGTTATGGACTGTCAAAGTTTAACAAACTAAAAGCAATCACAGAAAAGAATTTGTTGATTAATCAGCATGTACATATGGGAAAGATAAGTCAGCCAATGAACTTCTTAAATTTCTATTCAACAAATCACTTAATAAAATAATGAATAAGAGATTAACATAGTATTTGGCAAGTATTTCTCTTAGAGGTATTGTATGTAAAAAGATCATTCTATATATATATAGAATTACTGTATAAGAGTATATATATATATATTATATACTCTTGATATCAGCAGATTTTTTCCAGCACACTGGACAAAAGTGGTGAAAATATCATAGAATTACTCAGGGAGTAGAATTATACTTTCCACAATATCTTTTATACTATAATAAAGTCCATAAATGAAGCATAGAAGTTTTGACTTCAGTAATTAAATAGGACCATTAATATTTGATGTATGCTGTGAAAATGAATGCAAAACCAATAATACTATAGTTAATGTACTCAAGCAATGTTAGTATGATTCTCACGGCAATCAATTTTCAAGATGCACGAAAACGCCAGTGTACCATACAGTATCCCACAATACAACAGTCTCAACTCCAGTATTTTCCCACACTTTTACCCATACTCTCACAGTGATTTTCAACAATTTTGCATACCAAGTACCTTACCTGACCATCAACTGTCCAATTGTAAAATGTTGTGTATTCATATCCATAAAATGATCTTTATTATCATCTTCCACTATAGTATACAATGCTTACAGTCATAAAATGAACTTAAGGCAACCAATAAAAAAATAAATGTTTGTGACACACCTTCTTTTAAGTTTTGGCCGGAGTGAAGGGATTATTTCTTTAAGATTTTTTTAAGTATTAATGACAAAAAAAATGTGAGCCAAGTATTGATCCAAATTTACATTAAAGCCAATTTTTTACAATGGATAAAAACATCCAATTTTTAGCTATGGTCTAAAGAAACTGTAAACTTATTATCAGGCCAATAAAAAAGGCAAACTGTACCAAATAAATAAATCATAAATAAACGTACAAATAAAGCACAGTACTAATCAACTTTTTCATTTAAGTTTTTTTGTTGCCATAGCAACCATACCATTCTGGATCACCAATAGTTCCAAACATCTAGATTAAACAATTTAACTTACATTTGCTACCATGACCAGAGTTACTGTCACAAAACATGTTGCCATAGCAAGCAATAGAAAATTATATAAAAAATCCATGTTGTAATATTTAACATATTTTACATATAATTGACCAATAACAAAATCATGACAGCCTCATCTAGAGCCTTAACAAGGTTATGTATAATCTAGGATTTTACCTTATTTAAATTTAAATCTTATTTTTCACAGAGTATAATAATTCATAAATTCAAACTTGGAAAAAACACAGCAATGCTTTATATAGTCAGTATTTCAGTAATATTGAGGAATTCATAAAGATTGTCCTCTAAATAGAGCAGTAAATGTCAGTACTGCACAATAGTTCAACATGTTTTTTTTGTATGGACTAACTGTTATGAGACAGAAACTCCCTGCCAAAAACTAGAGCTAATGCATTCCAAAGTATTTTTATGAATGATATCATATAATTAAGGGAGGTAACTACAGTAATTGGCAATTTGTGTTCACAAAACAGAACTTCCCCATTAACATTTCAGAGAGGTAACAAAAGTGGTATGGCATCAGTCGACCACAACAGTATCTCAACAAACTAACAAGCCAGTTCACCTAAGTAAGAATTCCAAATGGATATCAAGGCAGGTTTGAGGGAGAAGTAATCATTTGATTTAAGATTACATTATGAATACATGCTGCATATTAGCCTTTCTCATCCTATTTTCTGAAAACAATCATCAGAAAACAGCAATCACCATATAGAGACTCATAGGGATGACCAGGCATGCCTAACTGTGTCGCCTCTTTAAATAGTTGTTACTTAAGTAACACACTTTACTTACTTACCTACATATTATCACTATAGGATACCTAGCAACACAAGAAAGAACTGCAGTATTATTAAAACCCAACGAAATGAATACCCAGTTAAATTATGTCACTGAACAAAAATGATGACATCACATAATCTTACAAACAAGAGTCACTGGAGTTCACATCTCACTAGTTCGTTTTGAATTATGAATGTAACCGTATCTCAACCAATAGGATGGCTTCATTCTATTAATCAGACTGCACTGGAGTTCACACATTGATAAAAAAAGTCTCTTATTAATTGATAATAAATTCAATTTTGTATCTCAGCCAATGGGAAGGCTTCTTTGTAAAAATGATCTCCGAACAGAATTTAACTACCTTAAACTCATACTAAAAGTAGAGGAAGTGAACAATTAAAAATTTTGGTATCATATACAAACACTTAACAACACTGCATGCCACGTTTGGAGATTTTTCCTAAGATACTAGATCTCAGAGATTTCCTAAATTCTAGATACCAGAATATCAACCGTGTTATCTTTATACAAAAACATGAATGAAACCCTTAAATTTTATGAACTTTGTACTAACATTTCATCTCCATAATTCATTCATGGTTGCCAAGCATTATACAAAGTGAGAAAAAACAAGGCAATAAATACAAGTAAAGAAAAGATTTCAAATAACCTAAATTATGCCTCCTCATACTGTGAAGATATATTCTAGCAATAAACATAAAATGCAGTAAGTGATTATAAAGCATACACGTATTGAGAGGTTGAAAACTTACCTGTAAAATGCATTATTCATCACGACCTCCATTTATTCTTCTTTCCTTTTTAAAATATCAATTTTCTAACTTAAATCAAGCCAGCTCATGCAATTATAACTACAGTTAACATCGTAAATACCTTATTCAAACCATATCAATCAGTAAATATAAATTACAGAAAAATTTTGAGTTCTTTTTTAAAAATTTACTCACCCCATAGAAGATTCTTTGGCCCAAATTCTTACATAGATCTTTAAACTAAAATAGTCTTAATCCCTCCTCTGCAAAAACTATGTCCAGCAAGCTTAGCGATATCATCATAGTCAGGAATGCAAAGAATGTTATATCGATGTCTCAGTTTTGCCCCAATAAACTTAGCCTACCTTTGCATATATATACATGTTTAATATATCACTATTTACCTACCTCATGTTTATAGCGAGGATTTCAAGTCTGACCCGTACTGTGGAGTATTTTAACCAGGCCGTGTATTTAATAAGTTCCGAATAGCACGTAGGTGCAAAGTGATATGAAGAAAGGTATGGCCATTTTTACCTTAACGGGACCTTTAAATCTCGTACTTTTAAACCAACACCAACTTTCAATTGGAGCATGTACTAGCATGTCTTCCCACCAGATCTCACTGGTTACACAAACTTTGCAAAGATATAAAGTTGAGTTGAATGCTGTATAGAAAGTTTCGTACAGATATTAAAGTTTGACTGAATTTTTCAATCCAGAGTTAATGGCCCATGAAGCATTTTCAAGAGGAAATCACCAACACCAAAGACTACAGAAGCATATCATATTGCAAAACAAGAGTGGACAATAGGCTAGAAAAATAGTGTAAACATATTAACATCTTATTTAAGCCACTAGCACAAAGCCTGAAACAAATATATTTTACTTGGAAAAAATATCAGAAATGCCTTCACTTACTGTATGCGGTAAATTGATGGAACTTTAAACCACATAGACGACCAGCTTAATACTTCAAGTCCAATACAATTAATTTTAAACACTATTCATGATTCTAAAACAGTACATTTAAGACTACTTTTAAACAAGATGAGTTTTTTTACACCCCCAGGGTGACCGACCTTTGGCCTACTGACATGAAAATGCACAGGTCCTGTAGAGATTGTCATTAGGAACCAACATATGATGTTTAATGAGTGTAGGTGGAAGCATTTTGATTTTATAAGCAAGGTTAAAGTTTGGTACAAACAGACAAACAAACAAACAGATAGACAGGTCAAAAACAATATAAAATAGACCATGCATAGACAAGGAATCCTCAGACTCCATCATATTCTGTCACAAGAAATTATTAAGTTATCAACAGACGCAGTTACTGTAGTCAAAACATAAGTAAAATACAATGATTTTATATCAATAATAAGATTGTCAGTTGATTTCCTTTCATTTTACAAATGAGAGCAATCTCACAAATTGAGAGAATTGGTGAGTTTATGATGTCTCATAATTTCATTAAATTTTATTGATGCCAAATCAGTTTCAGCAGGTTAAACGCCATTTTTTTAGAATTTTTAGTGATATACTTTGGCCGGTTCACATATTCAGTTTTGCTGGACTTTATTCTAACTTAAGTCATAACGAAGCTTACCCTTCCTCATGGAGCAATATCTCCACATATGAAGGATAATCAACATGACCTGCCACGATGAGATTTAAACCTGGATGACTATATTACATGTCCAATGCACTTACCACTGCACCGCGGGGGTATGCCAATGCAGTAAAAATATTATTTCAGAAATGATCATAGCCAGCTGAGTGCCAATTTTTCTTAACCACATCGTGTAAAAATTGTTCTATGATCAATTCTCAAAATCTCAAATTAGCTAATCGAGAATTATCTTTGTAGGAGATAAATGTCTGCATAAATATCAGTCTGGTTAAAAATATTACAAAATTACCATGAACTTATGTCAAACTTGACTTACATTGACTCCACAATATAAGCCTTCAATTGATCACAAATTATACACTAATAGTTAATTTAAAACATCAAAATAGTTACATCATTCCATTGACATACGATCAAAGTAAGCAGATCAAAGGAGAGTATGCATGTTGAAAACTTTTATTCAATAAAAAGGCTTGAAGGCTACACGTTAAAATGCTTGGAGGCAAAATACTAAGGAAAACATCTTTCCGAAAAAAAGGGACTGAAACAGATTTAACTCCCTTTAAAATACTTCAAATTGCTCGAACATTCCAGCTTTATCTGCCTTTTTAACTTACTCAAGATTTATCTCCCTTTAACATGATCTAAATCTCTAATGAACACAACCCAGATTTACTTCCCCTTACAAAACCATTCACTGCCATAATGGAGACATAATTATTCGTCCTTTTCTCCCATACAAGAACAACATACCAACAGCCGTCCTGTCTACAGCGACTTCACATACCATAGGTTACAGAGATTATTTGGGACCAATATTGGTGGGGACAGCTTATTTTATGTTAGTTTACAGTTTAAAGTTATACCATGAAGTCCAAAGAAACAGGATTAGCAGATAATACACTATGATTACCCATTCCAATCACATAACACCTTACCAAACATGACCTGTACTAAAACAGCTTGACCTGGTGAACCATCGCTCTCTGTGGCCTATGGAAATTAAAATCCCTGTTAGGCACACACAGTCTAATGAGACAAACAGCAAATGCAAGCAAGTATTAATCATTGTTGTTTACAGTAAATAGCATACTTCATACTTCAATATACCCCAGTATTTTGAAATAATAAATTTCACAATTAAAAGGGGAACAAATTGATTAGAATATTGATAATTAAGGCAGGATCAGAACTAGGGTCTTGTGAAGTATCATCACACGTAAAAATATTCTAAAATGCTGCGGTGGTCTTAAGTTGAAACATAGGAGAAATATTGAAAACCAGTCTGTTACAAGATGGCTACAATATGTAGCTGGGATTTTCTTCAGCAGATTGGGAAAGGTGTATCAGTATCAATCGATAGAACAAAATGCGATTATCCAATTTTTTGTGACCAGTTGAGAACAAGAGTGTCAGATCACAAAATACGCCTGCTGGTTGTTGAACTTGACCAAGATCTCATGGCCATAAACATTTCCATCATGTTTGGTGAGGATCCGAATAAAACTGTTTGAATTTGAGAGTGGACACCGTTGTGGATGCTGCCCGCCTGCCTGCCAACCCGCCATGGGTGTTTCCATAATACGACCTGTTTTTCAAACAGGCGTATAAAAAAAATGGTTAGTATTTTGGATAGGGTTACTTATACTTATCATATGAGGCAAATCCCTGATTTATTCAAATGTTGAAGTGGTTGCTAAGTGAGGTTTCACTGTAGAGACAAATACTGTTTGTACATGACTTTAATACTACCAAGTAAACCATTTTTCTAACTTCACGAAATTGAAATTCACAACCAAGGAAGGATACGGTAGTTGTAACTATATTGCATGTAATTTGAGTGTGGTCATATCTTTAAAGGACACATGAAATAGGATCGGTAGAAAATATTTCACAGGTTAAAGCAATAAATGTAGAGAAAGACTAAAAATACATGGTTGTGGTATGCAATTATTTTACTTCCTATTTACCCAACTTGGTATAAATCCTTGACAAAAAAATCTACATCAATACAAAAATTAAGGACTTTCAACATTAATATGCATTACTGCACAATTAATCTTTTTAACATGAAGCAAAGGGGATCAGTATAGGTCACCCTGTCCATGGAATTTTTTTTCTATAATCAAATAAACATGAAGACTTATAAAGGGCCGATCAGAGGATACTGTGACTGATGGGTTTATTTTTATCTCAAAACTTACCCATTATGGCCCCAAGAAGAGGCGTCTGAGAAATAAATTACAAGATTTTAATTTATTGATTCATCCAGATAATTATGATACAAGTTCCACAGTAAGTGGACTTTCATCGATTTCTGGAAGGTTGTTAAAGAAAATAGCAGCTTCAACCACCTGTGTTACTTTAAAGGGGTCAGGACTATGAGATATGTGATGCTGAATCCCAACACATGGAAATGCTGAATCCTACAAACAAACAAGTTCTAGTAAGCTGAAACTTTTTCCAGTTTATGAATTGCTAAGATGTAAAACAAGCATGAATTCCTCAAATTTTTAAGTTAAGCATATAATCACAGAATCCTTAAATCAACACCTACCATGATGTCAAACATCCATTTAATTTTGTAAGTGTAACAAGAAATGTCCCCCCCCCCCCCGGGAACATGGCAATTGTAGCAGTCCTGTTAGCTGTACTAGTTTGATGGAAATCACAAAACAGTAGGAGGTGTTGCCCAAGAGATAAAATTGAACATAAGTCAATAACTCTGTAAAAAGTGATGGAATTGCCAAAGACTGAAGATATGGACAATGGCACTTGATAATGATCAATATATAAAATTTATATAAAAGTCAACATGGAAAGTGGTTACATGGTAACCTAATCATTAGTTTCCTAATCACATGGTTACCTCATCATTAGTTTCCTAATCACATGGTTACCTCATCATTAGTTTCCTAATCACATGATTACCTCATCATTAGTTTCCTAATCACATGGTTACCTCATCATTAGTTTCCTAATCACATGGTAACCTAATCATTAGTTTCCTAATCACATGGTTACCTCATCATTAGTTTCCTAATCACATGATTACCTCATCATTAGTTTCCTAATCACATGATTACCTCATCATTAGTTTCCTAATCACATGGTTACCTCATCATTAGTTTCCTAATCACATGATTACCTCATCATTAGTTTCCTAATCACATGGTTACCTCATCATTAGTTTCCTAATCACATGGTTACCTCATCATTAGTTTCCTAATCACATGGTAACCTAATCATTAGTTTCCTAATCACATGGTTACCTGATCATTAGTTTCCTAATCACATGGTAACCTGATCATTAGTTTCCTAATCACATGGTTACCTGATCATTAGTTACCTGGTCTCAAGGTTAACCGATCATATGGTTACCTTCGTAATAGTTACCTGATCACATGGTTACCTGGTAATTATGTACCTGGACACATGGTTACCTTGTCATATGGTTCTAAAGTCACATGGTGGCCTGGATATTGGTACTAAGTCACATAGTCCCTGGACATGTAGTTACTCGGTTATATGCTCATCTAGTTTATTGTTGCCTGACAATATGGTTATCTCATCCATACAGGTTAACACCAACAATGAAATAAACACATACAGGTGGTACCAGGAGAAAACTAAACAATTACTCCACCATTCAGAAACAGAAGGATCCATACAATATGGTAACTTATGTGTCTCATCTGAGAAATTGATCCCAGTTCATAAATACAGTTTCACATGAAGATACAGTAACCTATAGATGACACCACAAATCAACTAAGCCAGAGATTCTCAGAGAAGTAAATGGAACTTACTTCTAATTAACAATTAATTATCAACCAGCAGACAGCACGACTTGTGATACCAGTAAATAAGTTCATATTATTAGTGACACAGCTGGATATATTCATCCAAGAAAATAACAACAAATACAATATATCTAAACCAATCCTTACACATGTGAATTCCTTCGTATCTTTTTTCATACAAAATCTCATAGGATTGTCAGACTGTACAAGATGTTGTTCAACTCCATGATATCAGATGTGCTTTAAGTTTCACTTATCCTCGGAACTATTTTAAGCCTCTGACAAACACGAGATATTATTAGTCTTCCATTATTGGAATCTACGCCTAACAGGCCAAGAATAGTAGGAGGAGCTATTTTCGTCCCTCGTTAAATCCATCTCTCTTATTTCTCCATGTTCAATCATTAATGGATATACTTTATCATAATATTCAATAACATAAAGAAATACAAGAATGGGCTTAAAGAATGGAGAAGTAATGCTTACAGTCAATGCAATAGTATTTAAGGAATACTCAAAGACAACATGAAAAATCAAAGCACTGAGAGTAATGTCAGCAGCAAAAATTACAAGAGGGCCATGATGGCCCTGTAAATGCCCACCTGGAAAAAAGGAACGACGCACGACGGACGCTGTGGGGGGGGCATAAGATAACATTAGATACTAGACTATAAATATATATATATATATATCATGTAAGGCAATGAAACAACCATGCAATCAACGCCTTTAGCTTTGAGACTGGCCTGCTAAAGGTAATAACAACTTGAAAATACATTACTGGTTTATTACAGATAAGAGCAAAATCTGCATAAAAATGCTGTATACTGACATGACAAAAGGCGGAAATTCCTATTAAAAAGACATACAATATGTAAGACGACATTAGCCCCGTAAGATAATGTGCATACCTCAAAGGCCAAGCACATAATATTATGTCTCTACTCCTGAATAACCCAAATTTTGAGATTGACCTAAATATTAATTTTCCTACATTTTTCAGTCCTAAGTTAAGAAAAATTATATGTATCATACACAGGCACATGTATTCAGAACAATGGATAAATTATAATGAGTCATTCAAGAAATAGCAGCCAAATAGTTTACAGGTGACCTTAACATGATGACTGTATGTTAGGTATACATGTATATAATTATACTGTTGACAATTTAGCATTCAAAGCATATTTTAGCAACATTAAGCTGTCATATACTGTCATGTAATCTAGGTTATACTAAAGTGTCAGAATATCATGAACATACCAGTAGTAAGGTTAATTTGAATAAAATCACATAATACCTACACCTTCATAAAAATTCAGAAAACTATTTTCTAACACCCACTCATGAAATATTAATACATTAAAAAATTAAGTTTCAAAAACCTACTCGTGTTTCAAAACCATCTTCAGGGAACCAGTGACACTGTTATATAAAATTATATAAGCCGAGAGAAATCACTTGTATGAAATTCCCATCTAATGTTTATTTTCACTGATGAATGAGTAAAGAAATTTGTATATTTCATCCATTTAAAGTAATTTCTAAATTAACATATCATACAAATATGTCACAAGGAATGAAAGGTTTAACCTAATGGCCGAGAACAGTAACATTATCTAACTGTGTTCAGGTTTCAAATTAATGCTTTTATATTCAGATGTTGTTTTTTTATTTAGATCAAAGGTCAACAAACTGGTCATGTTAGGAAAATGAGGTCAATATCAATTCAGCCAAGTTGTGGTTATAGTCCAAACATTTATTCATCTTACATCGTAAGATACCATTTAAGTTTAACACATAATTATGTAGAGAACAATCAGACATAGCGAAGAATAGTAGCAGTGAAGAATTATACATAGCGAAGAATTGTATACAGTGAAGAACTGAATACAGTGAAGAACTGGACACACTGAAAAATACAAACAGTACAACCTCTCCTGAGCGGCCCTCTGTAGAGCAACAACCTCTCTATAACAACACCATCAAAATATCCCTAAGTTGATATTCACTCTAAATTTAACCTCTGTATAGCAACAACCTCTAAACAACGGTCAATATTTGCAGCTCCCACAGGATGTTGCTCTACAGAGGTTGTACTGTACACAGTGAGTGAGCGAAGTATTGTATACAGTGAAGTTCAGTTTACACTGTAATTTACAGTAAATAACTGGATACAGTGAAGGATTTTATACAGTGAAGAATTCTATACAGTGATACATTGTATACAGTGAAGAATTGGATACAGCATAGAATCTAATATGGAGAAATCATGCCTTTTTTATCTTAAAGCAACGGATATAGTGCCAAACAGACAAATAAGTAAATATTTGGGTACCCTAAGAAATTTATTACAACCATTTTCCAAACAGTTATCTGCATTGGAATAAAAAATCCTAATTCCAGTACCAAATGACGTAATTTTTCCCCAAACCTTTAAATTTTGTACCTGTCTCAAAATGTAGAAAATATCCTGACGACAGAAGAAGCACTCACTAACAAGAGGGCCATGATGGCCCTATATCGCTCACCAGAAAACATCAGCCTATAAAAAATCAAGTGACCAGGGACGGGGCCAATTTTTACCCCAGAGCCAAAGGGGTAAATATCTAAGATGACTGATGCACACACGCACGCAGGAACGACGAACAACACTCGATCACAATAGCTCACCATGAGCGCTATGTGCTCTGGTGAGCTAAAAACAATAATGTTGTAGAAGCAGTTACAACTTAATCCACAAACAAAAGTTCACCATTTAAATAATATCTCTGATACATCAAACATTGTTTTATCATAACTATATCATTCTCAAGTGACAGAAAATTAAACAACAATTCATTGAAAAGTGTTGCTTTTCCCCCTTGTCTTTAATCATCAGAGGCAGATTTCTTGGAAAACTGACAATATTGAATTACTAAGATAAAAAAAGATATCATTCACTAGTGGATTGGTAACAACATATGAATATTACTCACCAACAAACACTTGACGTAATTACAAACGTGATTATGCGTATATTTTTGCTGTGATTATGCGTATATTTTTGCGCAACAAACTACAATTGTTCTAATTAATAAAACAAATCAACAATTGTCAGTAATGTTTTACATCAAACCAGTCCTCGCTCTTTAAATATTGAACAGGTGATTTTCTTTGGGACTTACTATAAATTCTACATTTAAAGGCCTTCCTGAAATTTTTTTTTGGGCTTTGGTTAAATGCAATCCAAACTATTAACATTTGTGTACTAAGCAAAAAATGTTAACATTATATTTATGCTTGTAACTGAAAATGAACAGCACGAATGAAGAATTAACGTATTCAACATTTTATCAAAAATCTCTAACAAAATTTTTGACTCAGGGATCATTGAATAAGTGAGTCAACTGCGAAAACAGCAAACCAATAATTTGATAGAGATGGCCTCTTGTGATGTTCTTTGGCAAATAACTACGTGACTACACCCAATATAAATTTTTAATACAAATAATTATAAATCACAAGTCAGAAATATTAGCGCAGCCATTTTACTATTGTGTTCAAACGATGACATAATCTGCGGGGAATTATTATTGTATTTAAATGAATACCGTATCAGTAATCATATGAATCAAACCACATTAACATCTTTAATTACCTGGTAACAAGAATCAGCTAGCGAGTCACAAACAAACAAACAAAGCTTTTTGTTTAAACAGATTTATGTCAAAATCATTGAGTTAATGTAAGGACTAAAAACATAAATGATTTTAAGTGGTTTGTCAGAGCAAATTGCACAATTAACATATACAATGATACAGCACTTTTAAGATAAGGATTCAATATGTTTGTTAAAATTTGTGAAATATAAATTCTCAAATGCTTATATACATTAATACAAGAAGGAGTTAATTCATTGTGCTTCCTTTCAATAAATAAAGGGACACTAATGTGTTTGCTATGCAACAATCCTTAGGTAAATGCTGTTGATGCCACACAGAAATAGACTGCTAACTAGAACTTCTGATGAAGCAGACTGGACAGTCACTCCCCTCCAAACCAGACAAAGAGTATAAGCATGAATTAACACTATACCTAGGCACAATTAACATCCATTTTGCATATAAATCTAATTAACTATCAATTTTATCAAGGAAAATATTTATCAAGACATGATTGATATGAAGACAGGAATTTGTTGAACAATCTGATTAGGTGAATGTATTAATCTCATAAGATACGACAATACTTAAAAGGTCAATGTAAATCATATATTGCAAGGTTTTAAAATAATTGCCCTTACAATTATAACGCTGAATACACCAACCTGACAAATGAACCAGTCAACAGCCCTTAGAGACTGCTCCACTGAGAATTATTCTTTTTTTTAAACAAGCAAATTGTCAAATAGCTATTTCAGGAAACATTAAACTCTAGACTTAATGTATTACTGTCTATAATTGTACTAGTTGGTAATGTGAGGTGATTTGTCAAATTAATTGTCTCCAATGTTTTCTATTGAAAGGCATAAATTAGGCAACTAACGCAATAAATGCAAAACAGAACTAAAAGTAAAATTGTTAAGAAGCAGTTAAGACTATTTCTACCACACCCAGGAAAAAAAACTATTCTTGTAAACGACATATAAGACGGTCAGACAATACATTTTTCAATTGATAATGGTATTTCTGTATTTGAAAGTCTTACCATAGTTTTGGAAGCTAACATGACATATTCTCATTTCTCAAAGGATCTTTTCTTCATATTCTTTTTACAAACACAAGTCACTGACCAATTTAAATGTCTGGGAAATAATCTATTAACTTAAGACCATTTGACATGTCTGAAAAAAAATCTATACTGCCATACTGTTTATACAAATACAGTAAAACTTCAGTATTTGAAGGGGGGGGGGGTAAAGGACTGTAACATTGATATTACTGGCGTGAATACATTAGGGGACAGGTTCGAAGTATGAAACTGGTAATAAATTATCAATTTTTTATCATAACCTATGACATATGTATGACAAAAGGAAAATTTTGAATTCTTGAACTATATGGAAGTCTTACATTTCATACTTTTGAAGTACCGTAGTTTGGATTCATAGTGCGTTCCGGCAAATGTTTTTAGTATTTGAAATTGCTTTATTTCTATTAGATGATCAAATTGTCAATGTTGCTGAGTGATGTATACTTCAATCCACTATGCACATTAAGTTAAAACTTCAGATGGCAAGAAATTGGTCTGGATATCAAACAACTGAATCAAAATGTTACTCAAGTCAAGAAAAGCAAGATAAGCAATATGCAGCACAAACACTTGGTATGAGCAGGACTTTTTTTTATTGTAAGTGTATATGAAAACCAGATGCACAACATTCAGCTCATGACAATCCAAAGGTTATGAATCTTCCTCTCTTTGACTATAAAATTTGTACCTAATGCTAATGTCAGAACATCCAAGACAATTGTAACACAAACAAACATCATGGCTTTACAAATTGCTTAATTGACCAAATCATCGCCATGGTAATTAATCACTCATTGTTCATAAACTCTGGCATACAACAAACAGTTCTTGGTATTCTCATTACTAAATGTAACAAACTTTTGCAGAAAAGGAACATTTAAACAAAAAACAGCCACATTTTTCAGTTTATACTATAATGAAATTCTTGTATGCTTTGCATATAAACTTGTGTATTGGATCAGTGAAATTTGATAGACTCAGAAGCACACATACAAAGTGATTGTGCCTCATATTCCAGTGGTTGGGGGGGTTCTAAAGTAATCCCCCAGCAGTTTTTAATGACGAAACTGAACAAGATGTGTTAGTGAAACACGGATGCCACCTAAAGCCCAACTGGATAGTTAGACTTCAAACTACTGAAATAAAGCCAATAGGGGTCATCTAAATGCATTGACCAATCTCCAAATCAACCTTAGGTCAAATTGTTCTCTAGTCATTGGTTGGACAAGGTTTTTGTGCTGAAGATCACAGTGACCTTTGAAAAACTGACCTAAAAATCAATAGGGGTCGACTACATGTGACGACTAACCTCACAACCGAATCTGAGCAGCTTAGGCCAAATCATTTTCTAGTCATTGGTTGGACAAGATATGGTTACAGACCAACAGACCGACCACCATTGGCAAAGCAATACCCCCTTTTTCTTTGAAATGGGTCATAAACAATAAATTCTATCCAAAATGTTAAAATAAATTATGAAAAACAATTCAAACAATTGCTTGCAGGGGGGGGGGGGGGGGGGGATTATTAGGCAATACATCATAGACTTGATTCCAAAATACAGCCGGTAATTCAGCTCAACACAGACAGTTTAAAAGATGGGTTTAAAAAGGAATTCATAGCTTTTAATTCCCTCGACATTTCCATTGTCCCAATAGTGATTAATTGCTTCGTACATGATCTTGAAGAACATCAACCTTACAGAAACTAAGGAAAACCAGATCAAAATGGTTAATCAAAGTACTCACTGAAACTGAACTTACATAGACTTGCACTGCAACAGTAAAACAATTGTACGGTGGACATAATAAAACTTAAGACTTTGGTCCACATAAAAATTCATGCATACCGAGCTGAACTATTATACAGTTTCCGAAAACTGACTTAAGTCCTACATACAGGTTATAAATCAAGAACATATCTATCACTACTGCTCAGGTATTAACCTGTAGTAAGTTTGATACCAAGGCATGAAAAAGAATTGATCCCTTGACCCATTGATAGACATATCTAGTGTATGCTTTGGAAGTCATGTGACTGATAAATATTGTCATGTGACTTGAGCAGTTGTATCCTCATCAGTTTCTACTCTATTCAACCTGACAGAGAATGTAGACAGAAAGCATTACTTAAGTTAAAATTTAGAACTTAAAAAGCAACAATTGTCCTCTTTAACAGAATTGTAACAATACGATGGTTCAACATAGTACATGTAAGTTTATAAGTTCATTACAATATGGCTAATGTCCTGAATTTATAGTAAAATGGTTCTTACGTAATCACAACCGTCACAAGAAAATCACTGCTCTATGGATTGGTAGGACTATGTAGCCTGAGATAGAACATTATAAGGGTCTTGTGACAAGTGTGATGATAATATAACATACAGTCAGTAAAGCCATTCCACTCTAAACTGAAACCTTATCACAGTGTGATAATAATATAACATACAGTCAGTAAAACCATTCCACTCTAAACTGAAACCTTATCACAGTGTGATAATAATATAACATACAGTCAGTAAAACCATTCCACTCTAAACTGAAACCTTATCACAGTGTGATGATAATATAACATACAGTCAGTAAAACCATTCCACTCTAAACTGAAACCTTATCACAGTGTGATGATAATATAACATACAGTCAGTAAAACCATTCCACTCTAAACTGAAACCTTATCACAGTGAGATAATAATATAACATACAGTCAGTAAAACCATTCCACTCTAAACTGAAACCTTATCACAGTGTGATGATAATATAACATACAGTCAGTAAAACCATTCCACTCTAAACTGAAACCTTATCACAGTGTGATAATAATATAACATACAGTCAGTAAAACCATTCCACTCTAAACTGAAACCTTATCACAGTGTGATAATAATATAACATACAGTCAGTAAAACCATTCCACTCTAAACTGAAACCTTATCACAGTGTGATGATAATATAACATACAGTCAGTAAAACCATTCCACTCTAAACTGAAACCTTATCACAGAGTGATAATAATATAACATACAGTCAGTAAAACCATTCCACTCTAAACTGAAACCTTATCACAGTGTGGTGATAATATAACATACAGCAAATAAAACCATTCCACTCTAAACTGAAACCTTATCACAGTGTGATAATAATATAACATACAGTCAGTAAAACCATTCCACTCTAAACTGAAACCTTATCACAGTGTGGTGATAATATAACATACAGTCAGTAAAACCATTCCACTCTAAACTGAAACCTTATCACAGTGTGATAATAATATAACATACAGTCAGTAAAACCATTCCACTCTAAACTGAAACCTTATCACAGTGTGGTGATAATATAACATACAGCAAATAAAACCATCCCACTCTAAACTGAAACCTTATCACAGTGTGATAATAATATAACATACAGTCAGTAAAACCATTCCACTCTAAACTGAAACCTTATCACAGTGTGATAATAATATAACATACAGTCAGTAAAACCATTCCACTCTAAACTGAAACCTTATCACAGTGTGATGATAATATAACATACAGCAAATAAAACCATCCCACTCTAAACTGAAACCTTATCACAGTGTGATAATAATATAACATACAGTCAGTAAAACCATTCCACTCTAAACTGAAACCTTATCACAGTGTGATAATAATATAACATACAGTCAGTAAAACCATTCCACTCTAAACTGAAACCTTATCACAGTGTGATGATAATATAACATACAGTCAGTAAAGCCATTCCACTCTAAACTGAAACCTTATCACAGTGTGATAATAATATAACATACAGTCAGTAAAACCATTCCACTCTAAACTGAAACCTTATCACAGTGTGGTGATAATATAAAATACAGTCAGTAAAGCCATTCCACTCTAAACTGAAACCTTATCAGTGTGATGATAATATAACATACAGTCAGTAAAGCCATTCCACTCTAAACTGAAACCTTATCACAGTGTGATAATAATATAACATACAGTCAGTAAAGCCATTCCACTCTAAACTGAAACCTTATCACAGTGTGGTGATAATATAAAATACAGTCAGTAAAGCCATTCCACTCTAAACTGAAACCTTATCACAGTGTGATGATAATATAACATACAGTCAGTAAAACCATTCCACTCTAAACTGAAACCTTATCACAGTGTGATGATAATATAAAATACAGTCAGTAAAGCCATTCCACTCTAAACTGAAACCTAATCACAGTGTGATGATAATATAACATACAGTCAGTAAAGCCATTCCACTCTAAACTGAAACCTTATCACAGTGTGATAATAATATAACATACAGTCAGTAAAACCATTCCACTCTAAACTGAAACCTTATCACAGTGTGATGATAATATAACATACAGTCAGTAAAGCCATTCCACTCTAAACTGAAACCTTATCACAGTGTGATAATAATATAACATACAGTCAGTAAAACCATTCCACTCTAAACTGAAACCTTATCACAGTGTGGTGATAATATAAAATACAGTCAGTAAAGCCATTCCACTCTAAACTGAAACCTTATCACAGTGTGATGATAATATAACATACAGTCAGTAAAGCCATTCCACTCTAAACTGAAACCTTATCACAGTGTGATAATAATATAACATACAGTCAGTAAAACCATTCCACTCTAAACTGAAACCTTATCACAGTGTGGTGATAATATAAAATACAGTCAGTAAAGCCATTCCACTCTAAACTGAAACCTTATCACAGTGTGATGATAATATAACATACAGTCAGTAAAACCATTCCACTCTAAACTGAAACCTTATCACAGTGTGATGATAATATAAAATACAGTCAGTAAAGCCATTCCACTCTAAACTGAAACCTTATCACAGTGTGATGATAATATAACATACAGTCAGTAAAGCCATTCCACTCTAAACTGAAACCTTATCACAGTGTGATGATAATATAACATACAGTCAGTAAAGCCATTCCACTCTAAACTTAAACCTTGTGACAGCACAATGATTATATATACAGTGAATAAATCCACCCTACCCTAACTGAAACCTTATCACAGTGTAGAGTGGTTTTAATGACTGTATATAATTATCACACTGTGATAAGGTTTCAGTAACGGTGGGGTGGATTTATTCACTGTGTGTTATACTAGTATAACATACAGTCAGTTTAACCATCTCATCCTGTCTTCAACCTTTTGACATCGTCATGATCATTAAACATACAATTAAACACAACAATCTCACCTTAACCTAAGTCAAGAGTATTGCGCAATCAATCGATAGTAAAAAAAAAGTTCAATACGCAAAAAGCACTCACCACAGACAATCCAGAACAATTCCCCTGTTTCCCCTCCATAAACCATCTTCCTCCACATTATCACGCGTTAAGTCGCCATTCACATCGAAGTCTAAAAAGAGAGAAGTTTCACATAAAATTCTCTAACTAGACAATGTTTGACATTTATGGGAAAGTGACCTTTTAAAGATTAAAGATCTTCTAATCTATATACCTGCAACTTTTACAACTTTAAAGGAGAACTTAGCAAACAAATTAACGAAAGTTTTGTAGCAATAATTAATCATTCATACACAACAATTCAGTCAGTATACAGTTAGTTACATACCTCAACCTCTTTCCCTGCTTCACACTAAATGCATACCAGGAATTCTAATTATTTATGAATGTAGGACACATACAATATTTTTATTCATATCTTAAAACCAAATTTAAAGTATATTTTCTCCACAGTGTGTTTAAAATTGTGATCGTGACTATAGAACTCACAAGCAGATTTTCTATTCTTTGTTTGTTTAACTCTTAATTGCATAAAGATAAGCGCAATACTGTACAAAACAACAAACCTAAATCTAAATTCTAGTTTCAGTAAATAAACGGTTACAACTAAAGGTAGATTAAAATCTAAATACAATGTCATACAAATATTGAAAGTCTTTAATCAAAGGTCAGGCATCAAATACTTAATTAAGGTCACAAATTCAATTAGGTCAACAGATAAATATTAGAATTATACTACATCATAACTCTACGGTCACAATGACACACAAATGACAGCCAGATCTAGGTTCAAACATAAAATTCCCCCTTGTAAATACCATCTGCTTTGCAAATAGCACCTCACCAGTCATGACCCTCGTTTCAGTGCTAAGGTGCCATTTTGTCAATTACATACTGACAAAATTCTGGTTTAAATGAAAACCATTGACAGTCCTAAATGTCAGTCCTTCAAGACAAGCCAAAAGACCCTGACAGTTGGTGAGATTTTAAACTCGGGTGAACTTTCAAAACCTTAAGTACAGTAAAACCTTGATTAATTGCCAACTGATTATCCGAATAACAGGTAATATGATGGTCAGATTATGTCTCTATAATTATATTTCAAGTACAACGAACCCCGGTTATACGAATTGGATTTTACGACAATGTGATGCAATCCAAATAAGTTATTTGGACCCTAATATCACAAATGCATGTATTTTCACACCTATTATTTGTAATCGACAGTTCTTAACAATAGCTGATTGACAATCAGCTTGCATGTGACAAACAATATGTGACATTAATTCATATATGAAGCATGTCAACAGTTTAATTGTTCAAATTAATGATGAGTTCTTTGTAATAATATATGCAAAGTAGTTAAAATTGATCATACTGTTTTATTACGATTTTACACAAATCTCATCTATATCTCACACTGTATGAATTTGCATTACAGCGTCATTCTAAATTTGAAAACAGATTCGAACACAATTCAACAAAACTAGAAACTAACTAGAAAAGAATGATCTAGTGAAAAAATGTAACAAACATACAAAAATCATGTCTTCCTTTCAAAATTAATTGTATTGGAAAGTGAGGACAGCAATGCCTAGGTCGTTAGTAAGTGAAGTGAGAATTATGTATTGTCGTTGAGGATTGTGTTCTATATAATCAGTAGATGCGCTGGCATTCATTTAACAATGCATCATTGTTTCATTCATTAACTCATATACATTCATTTAATAAGGATAAATAATAAAAAGTGTTTATTGAACATCAGATTCTATTATAATTTTCACTCACGTTACATCATGTTCGCAGACAAAAGAGTTAATTCCCTTGTAATGTACGGACAGTACACAATTTATCATTTTCTTACCAGTACATCTTAACTAGATGGATTATTTGAAACCATGGATTACCTGAATGATTTTTCTGGACCCAAGGAATTCGAATAATTGGTGTTTTACTGTATCAAACCATATGATACACCATTGGAAGTACCTCAGTACTTAGGTAATAAATGTAAACGAGCAAAGATATTTATCAACAAAGACTATACATTATATATAGATCAGGAATGACTTTCACAACCTGATACCTGTGTTTAGGTAATAAAATATATTTATTGTCAGCTATGTAGGCGGTAACAAGAGGTACAAGTTCATCTCATAAACAAACTTAAGTATACAAAAAAGAGAAGATTTAGGACAGCTGATGACCGTGGGACAATGATACATAAGTTGTAAGATACTCCTTTTTATCTGAGGTAACTAATGTTGTACCAAGTGGATGTTTTATTACTTCAATCACTTAAGATATAATAGAGGTTTTCGATGTTCACTGGAGTTTATTAATGTAGCACCAACAGCCATCAGGGTCATTATAAATTGCCCAGAAAGACATTGGGCATACACCTGGGCAGAACAAACTCAGGCTAAATAGTCTCCTCATTCGTGAAATTTGTCTGGCCAAGGATGGTACCAATTTAAACGGTCCAGTGCTTACTAGTCAGAGACCATCAGCACTCGTGACCACAGATGACCCCTGAATCACTTAATATGAAATATAAGTATCTTATGAACAATTCAGAATGCCTTGGACAAATATATGACATCTCAGAACAGAGAGAAATGTTTATTGGCATGTCCACAAGACTGTTTCATCAACTTTATGGTAGGTGCCAAAGCTAAATGGTGATGCATGTACAAAATAAACATGACTTAGTCGAAGCCGCAAGTAACCAAAATGGTATTATACAGTTCAACCTCTGTAGAGCAACACCCTTTGGGCATTGACAAAATCTCTAAAATGTCATGTTCCATTGGT
Organism: Lutraria lutraria; assembly: GCA_964023205.1. Classification (NCBI taxonomy): domain Eukaryota; kingdom Metazoa; phylum Mollusca; class Bivalvia; order Venerida; family Mactridae; genus Lutraria; species Lutraria lutraria. The sequence goes on from OZ026836.1 coordinate 35,889,564, forward strand.
GCATTTATTATGAAGTATTTGGTAATAGAAGCAACAGAATTCAGCACTCTATGACATGTTCTATGTAATTCCTAAATCATATTGACCAACAGTATAAACTGCATGTTTTCAATATCTCATTTACCACAATGTCTGTATGTTACACTAATTTTCCAGGGCCAGCAATCAATTTTATCGACAAAAAGCAGCAGGAGTCAATTTACAAGAAACCAATTACTATGACCAAGTGTACAATGCAAAATTAATATTCATGCAAATTACTGTTAGATAAACTAACCAACTTGTACGAAATCTTAATTTAATTAAAATCAATCAAACAACTTCATTATTAATTTTCAATGAGAGCATGATTAATTCCATACTAGATTTGATACATACTGTGGGATATTTTATTTAAATGATAATTTTAAACAATTAGTGGAATTGACCCACATACCAAAAGGTCAGACAGTCATAAAAGTATTGCTGATGGCCATCTAGAGTTAATTATGTATTATCACAGTTGACCATGCCATGACACTCCCAGTAAACAAACACTTGATTAATAAAATTACTAAAATAATGCTTGTTGCTCATTTACCACAGAAAATGACCTTGAGTTTTAGTACAAGCTCCGACAATGTTCTAATTTAAGGCAACAGCATTTTCCAAGTTTCAATTTCTTGATGAATGTAACCAATAGAAAGTTACTTATTTCATAACATGAGTAATTATTGCAGAGTTAAAGAAACAACCAATTCATTATACTGCTAACCAATGCAATAGGGAACTCAGGTGACCATTATGTAAAACAGGTCACCATTGTAAAACACAGGTAACCATCATCCATCATATACCTCGAGCAGCCTCAGTGTAACTCAGTATAACTCATGTTCCATCTTGTAACAGTCAGGTAACCATCACATAACTCAAGCAACCTTGATTACTTCAGTATAACTCATGTAACCATTTCGTAACAGTCAGGTAACCATCATATAACTCAAGCAACCTTGATTACTTCAGTATAACTCATGTAACCATTTCGTAACAGTCATGTAACCATCATATAACTCAAGCAACCTTGATTACTTCAGTATAACTCATGTAACCATTTCGTAACAGTCATGTAACCATCATATAACTCAAGCAACCTTGATTACTTCAGTATAACTCATGTAACCATTTCGTAACAGTCAGGTAACCATCATATAACTCAAGCAACCTTGATTATTTCAGTATAACTCATGTAACCATTTCGTAACAGTCATGTAACCATCATATAACTCAAGCAACCTTGATTACTTCAGTATAACTCATGTAACCATTTCGTAACAGTCAGGTAACCATCATATAACTCGAGCAACCTTGATTACTTCAGTATAACTCATGTAACCATTTCGTAACAGTCAGGTAACCATCATATAACTCAAGCAACCTTGATTACTTCAGTATAACTCATGTAACCATTTCGTAACAGTCAGGTAACCATCATATAACTCAAGCAACCTTGATTACTTCAGTATAACTCATGTAACCATTTCGTAACAGTCAGGTAACCATCATATAACTCAAGCAACCTTGATTACTTCAGTATAACTCATGTAACCATTTCTTAACAGTCAGGTAACCATCATATAACTCAAGCAACCTTGATTACTTCAGTATAACTCATGTAACCATTTCGTAACAGTCAGGTAACCATCATATAACTCAAGCAACCTTTGCTTAACTCAAGTATAACTCATGTAACCATTTTGTAACACAAGTAACCATCATATAACTCAAGCAACCTTTGCTTAACTCTAGTATAATTCAGGTAACCTGTGTATGTTTAAAGTAACCATTGTACAGTTGTATAGTAACCAGTGAATAAGCGCATCACTGTAAAGAATGATGTTCTTAAGGAATACTTAAAATGTGATGCAGGTGCTATATAGCAGTTACAAGACAGGGGGGGGGGGGACTAAAAGTCAAAAATGCTTAATGTAAGCATAATAATTTAACAACCCTAACATCACATCATTCTCATTCTTCATGGATAAGATGCTCATTTACTGCATGAAATGTGCCACATTTTTTTGGAGGAAATGCAAAGAATAATTCTATAGTCTGGTGTAATACAAACCAGATTCTTCATTGTTAAAACTCTATGTAGACACTAAAGTTACTTCAATATAACCAGTATTATCACCTATCCCCTGCAGCAATACTGCCTATCATTGAATTCATCAAAGTTTTGTCACATAAGTAGAATTCTTCAAATTCTTTCTATTTCTGACTTGATAAGAAAAACAATGGATGGATATCACTTTACAAATAACAAGAATTAGCACAATATAAGACAGAACAAACATGTTAATTTTTAGTCCTTGAACATCTAGTGCAACAATTATAATGTAGATAATTGGAGCACTTTACATACCAAACCTTATTTTGTAGTCACTATTTAAAAGACCACCCAAACTATTCAGGTCAGTTACATAAAAGAATTCTCCGATCATACCATCAGACTTTGTAAGATTCCATTCAAGTTAGGAATAAATATCGGGAGTCCACGAATCTTTGACTATGACATTTTATTTGAGGTTTAAGCAGTTCAACAAAATAGTTTGCTAATATTCCAAAGTTCATATTTTATTTTATCAAAATGATAGCTAATAATGAAATAAAAAGATTTTGCATTGCTTAATTTTTGCAATTACAGGACAATAAGATATCAAGTAGGGCAACAAGACATAGGATGTAGAAGAATACAGTTTATTTTCACTTTCTCATTAAATCTAACTGAATGTATTCTGATATGAAAAGGGGCCAAAAATAATGGTTCATTTACTCCTACAATATAACATACTGACACAGTCATATCACTGATACAACATCTCTGCATCAAATCCTCCCCAAAAACCAAGAATATAAGTGCATTTGTGCCCTACAATATTTCTCACTATGGTAACCAAAGCAACACAAATGCACATAAGCCAGGATCCATAATGTCTGCCATACTGCATAACAATTGTGTTCCCCTAGATGAGTACATGCTTTGCAACTCCCTTACAGAAAAATACTGCACACATTTTGGAGCTTCCACACACACAGAAAATACTTCATCAACCAGACCCTAGGTAATAATTGAATTTATATGATTTTAAAGCACACCCTTTTACACAGACATTTATGAAAGGTTAAACAAAAACAGACAGAATAAAATCATTAAGTTCAGACTGCTGTATGTAACCTAAACTCGACTACATCAAAATAATGTATCCTGGACCAGACAGCCTAACCTTTTCTACAGACAATATTTGAATATTATAATAGTAGTAACATCACATGAGGAACATCCAATTCATAATGAATATGGAAATTTCATCTGGTGGATATAAATATTGAGATGAATACAGGGGGAAAGCCATGAGCTCAAATAGATCTGTAATATCAGTGATTGAATGAAAAATGCATTCAATATAGTTCTTTACTTAGTTCATAGAAGAGTTAAAACATATAGTAAGTATATAATAATATGCTTCATTTTGACTAGCGTAATAGTACTCAAAACATACAATTCATTCCTATTATACATCAGTATGTAACCTTTTCTTTTTTTATCTAGTACAAAATATATCATTAGAAGATGCAACAAATGACCTCCAATAGTTCAATGACCTTACTAGCTAGTGACTTTGACCTACAATGAGAAACAATTACTAGTATAGGTTTCAAGGGATGGAACACATGATAAATGTATTTTGGTTGAGACATGTATGAATGAATGTATTACCATACGTAAGTGACAACTCTCTAAATAATTATAGTATGTAGGATGGTTGTTTAATTGATTTTTCAGAAAACTTTTGTGATTTAATGTCACACCAAGAGCCAAGGTTGATTGGGGGCTTTTCCAGACGAGCATTAGCGAAGGCAAGATCTGCCAATCTTTCTTATTTTTGCAGTTTCATCACAAGTAAAATTAGTATGGTCTCGAGTGGGATTTGAACTCACAGCAATGAGGGGCCAAAGGTTAATTACTGAATCATAAGCACTCAACCATTTTTGATTATATACCCCTTACATATATCTACATAATTATATCAATAAAACAGAAACTGCTGCACTTATATATACAATACCTGTCTTCTAATTGACTGAGTTACTAGGAAAAAATATCAAAGTGAAACCTGTTTTCCACAATATCAAATAGCTTGCCAGTTAAACTAACCAGAATATGTCTCAAAACAATACAACAGTAAATAGCAGACTGACCAATTATCAAAGCTATCCAGAATGTGTGACAGTTCTAAGTGCTGATGACAAGTAATAAATCCCTGAAGCTTTCAAGAACTATCTGTTTTATTTGACAGCTTACAACAAAATGACAAAGAGCACATTTAACAGAGTGCAAACTCGTAGACAAAATCTGATTATCTTTTAAATCTGACTGGTCATTTCCTAGCTCGGTCAACAAACTGACCACTTTACACACCCTTTGCACAGATCAATTCTCATGCAGGGATAGGTGAGGTGCATTGAAATAACTGAAACTTTCTGATCAGACACTAAAACATCATCAGTATTTTCACAGGTCAAAAGTGGAATATGTTCATAAGCAGATTACACAAATCACATAAAAATAAATGAGTACCAGAATGAAATGAATGTGTATAATGCATAACACCATCTGTTACTCAGTTACTCTCGACTTGATCCATGAATTAATACGATAAAAATTGCCTGTGCAATCTTTTATACCACCCAACAGAATTATTAAGAACCTGGATAAAGCAGCATTCCGACCTACCTAATTCAAACAAAATATGATTAGATGTGGAAACCTATATGAATTCTTCTTGTTTAAAATAAACTATAGCCATTCAGTCTGAATAATTATTTTCCCTATAAATGTTAACAAAACGTATTATGCTAATATTTACTTACTGATAGTCATTGAAGAAAAAAAGCTAAATACACAGGAATGCAAATATTCATATACGGATTTATAATACAGGAATGGTACAAAGAAACCTAAGTCAGCACTTCAGTCTACTAAACCTATATAGATTATGCTGACAAGCTCAGACTTTATTTAGACTAAGAAGCTATTACAATTATTAAATAAAAGAAGCCTGACATTGACTAACACTTACACATTGGATGGGGTAACAAACTAAAAGTCAGAATAGGGGGTATGCAAAAGTTGACAATTTAAAGCACACACAATACACACCACATGATGACAGACTAAGACCGATCACAAAAGCTTAGAAAGTGCTCATGTGAGCTCAAATTCTATATAACTCAGATCAAATGAAGATTTAGAGAGACTTCCATAGTAAAGCGGCTATGGTCTCTGACTAGTAATCGGCGCCGGACAAACTTCACTAGGGAGAAAGCTTACAGGCTGCAGCTACCTTATGGAAGCTTTAAGTATTAGCCTGAGTTTTCTACTATTGTCAAAACTGGGAAGTCGCAAATAGACCCTGGGTTTTGGTGATCATCCAGAGCTCATTCAAAACCTTAAGTATCAAACTTACATGGTTAACCTCTGGAAGTAGTTCAGTATTTAGGTAGCAAGATATTTATCAACAAAGACTATACATTATATAATAATGATATATATAAGGAATGACTTTCATTACTCATTACTGTGTTTAGGTAGAAGATTTAACAATACAAAATCAATTCATTTAGTCAATTTATTGAATCGTGTTTTTGTCAGTGCAATGGCAGACCAGTAAAGGGAGATCATTCAATGTGACAATTCTACAACCAATCTTGAAATCTGTCACATAACTAAACTAACAGATTTATGTGTTATGCCTGTAAATAAATCATGCCAAAACCACAGGTATTGATTTATATTGTACTAACACAGAAAGCTTATCTGAGTTGAATTTGTGACCTCAAATTAAACAAACATATCATCAACTCTTACTTACATCAATCTATAAAATAAATTTTAAAAAATACGAAACAATATAAAAATGCAATAACATGACTAAAGTTGATATTTTATAGTCAAGATCAAAGTACCATATCTTTATAACTGAAATAACTCAGGAAATCCCTACATAAGATATAGTTCATCTGAACATGCAGAAAAAATAGGCCAATAACTGGCCAGGTCAAAGGTCAAAAATCAGAACTTGCAGTGAACAAAGGTACATAATTTATGGTCAAGACTGTCAGACTCAGAAAAAACATAATAAAAGAAATTACCTGAGACAGAAAGAGGTCAAATCACAAGAAATATCAACCATATCTGCAATAAAAGAAGACTTCAGTACAATAAAAAAAGAACCAAGCTAAATGATAAATACAGCAAGATATTTTCATCGAACGGGGCAATAAAATCAGGCACTGTGGATGTCATTTTTGTAACTCAAAACTTTTTTTCAGCCGAATTTTAAAGATTGAAGAAAGCATCTTCATGTACTCCTAGTCAGTGAGCAGTAGAACATTCCACACCAGTTCACTCACATAGTTTTGCAGAAACATTCAGTCATTAGGTGTTAAAAAAAATGTTTGATTCCGGTTACCTTGCCAACCCTAATTTTTCCCCATGCCCCAAGACTTAAGAGCCCCGAAAAGAGGTACATTCATTTTCATGCTTTCTTTTACCTTTCCACAGGCTTCCAAGAGCAAAAAGAAGCCCCTACCTACCTACCCTATTTTTAATGATCATGTAACCGGAAACAAACAATTTGTTATAGGCCTTATCTAAGCATATTGAAAGACATATAAAGCTCTAAACATAGAGATGTTCGCATTCTTTCTCTGCAGCTATCCTATTTTTTTTGCTCCCCCGAGGGAAAAACTTGGTGGGTTTTCTGCAACAGATGGAAACGATTACCTATATCCTGCATAAAAATGCATGTTATTTTTACAATACCTGAGATGTTTTACCTGGAATTATAACTCCAAGATCCCTCAACATACAAAACATTCTAAACAGAATCCACAATAAATGTCTCCAAAAATATGTTCTGAAGATGCTATACTTTTATTGCACTGAGCCATTAAGAGACCAGCAATCAAGCACCGAGAATATACAGTAACACATACACTTTTCAAGCGCAGGCAAAAAGACGCAATGAAAGAAAATCACCTCACCTTTAATGATATATAGAAAGAAATAATCCATGATAGGAGTAATCCATCTACTAGAGCATATATCAAGGATTTATATATCTCACTGTGAGAGCAATATTGCTCAGAAACATATTTGCAATAACATCAATACAGAAATACACTAGCCCAGAGGCTCAACAAATAGATGGCAAAGAAACTGACCAACTCACTATATATGTCAACTTATAATAGCTTTATAACACCACAGTAGGTTAAGAATTGAATAATAGTCAGAGGTCAGAAGTGACCAGCAAATAAATATTAAGTCAATACAGGACTGATCTTATCAAAGAGCCTTAAGTGTATTATATTCCAAAATCATGTTATGCAATAACTATTTGCTTCAATTGAAAATAAGTACACAGCCATCTATTGATCATAAATACAGACAGAATTCAATGGCTTCCACTGATGACATTTTATTTCGACTTATGTGTTGTAATTGACTAACAGGACACTCAAAGAGAGATCAGAGGTACCAGTATGTTTGAGGTAAAATTTGGAACAAGCAGGCAATAACATCAGTAGTTCACAGAACCTAAGTAAGAAGACAAGAAAGGGACTGATGAAATATGAATTGATAGTCTAAGGATAAGGCTTTGGTTGGATACTTCAAAGAGAGGGCTAGCAGAAGATTGACTTAGGGAGAAGGTATGGGAGGAGACTTCAAAGAGAGGGCTAGCAGAAGATTGACTTAGGGAGAAGGTATGGGAGGAGACTTCAAAGAGAGGGCTAGCAGAAGATTGACTTAGGGAGAAGGTATGGGAGGAGACTTCAAAGAGAGGGCTAGCAGAAGATTGACTTAGGGAGAAGGTATGGGAGGAGACTTCAAAGAGAGGGCTTGCAGAAGATTGACTTAGGGAGAACGTATGGGATGAGTCCTAAAAGAGAACTGTAGAAAATTGACATGGGAAGAAGATTTGGGAGGAGACTCAAAGAGACGAATGTACAAAATGAATGAGGAAAAAGAATAGTGAATAACTGACTGAGTGAGGGAGATGTTTTGACAGAGATTGATAGGGTGGGGCAATTTTTTACTATGAAAAGGTCAAAACACAGTTACATGGATATAAAGTGATATGTCTTTATACAAGTGAACATGATTGTTTTTCACAAATTTCAAATTAACATTTTTTATAAAAGTTATGTCCATAACTGACCAACCAATATTTTTAAATTTAAAGCAAAAATCTTAGTAAACATTAAAGAATTTGAGAAAATGGGATGGGATATCACGTATTTGCACAATACTTTTAGCAAGATAACCGAGCCAAGCCCCAATCTTTTAAATCTTGAGAATAGTCTCCCGAGCTAATATCGCAGTTCCATTCTCAAAGTATTATGGTTGAAAAGATAGAGTTGATTAATGTTTAAATACATGTCCAGATAAATTGTCCATCATTATCTTGATAATAATCAACTAATCAACATTATGTTTAAGAGTTCTGGCCCTATGTATGACACAATTATTCTCACTGACAATTTTTAGTTTAAGGCTATTTGTAATTCATAGATGATTTTAAAAACATCATGAAGATATCATGTGGATCATCACTAGCAGAGGCCAAGGTTAGTTCTGAATCCAAGAACACTGGTTAAATCAACTGACTGCCATTACATAACTGAAATACTGCAGAAGAAAAACAATTGTAAAGCCAAACAAAACTTGTGTAGACCAACTCTTAATGAAAAACAAGTTACCTCCAATCAAATTTGTATCAGTTTATTCTATTTCTATTCTATTCATAAATTCCTTTCCTTTGATAAGCATTTTAGTCGATACTAGAAACAAATGAGAGACCAAAAGAATTCATAATCAAGGAATAAGAACACACATTTGCAGATCTGAACAATCTCATAACAAACAGAACCTTTTTGCACTTACAACATCAGTTTTAAACCTGTCATCAACTGACACAAATCTCCTTTTCTTAAAAGAAAGTTTCTTTACAAAGAATAACAGACTTTACCTTGGGAAATGCTTCTGATAAGTCTAGAATGAGTATATCTAATTAGACTTTATGTACACAGTTCTTTTACTTCAACAGACAATCCATGGCACACTTTTATCAATCTGAAATGGTAAAGATGTAATAATTTTTATTATTATGTACAACATCATGAAACATTAAAACAAGATTAAGATTTCATTGAGTGAATAAGGTAATGCAATGATAAAATATATCGTTTTTGTCATAACAGAAATATGGATATTACAATGTACTCCTACAAAAGAAATGACTAGTCCAGTATGAAGCTGAATGAAGTAGCCAAACTGAAATTTAGTGACCTGATTATTTCCGACACATCTATATCAGGGTGATCCATGTTTGATGAGTTTATTCACAAAATATTTTAACAAAGTCCACAAGTTTTAGACAAAAAAAGAGCAAATTGCATGTCAAATGTGAGAAATACTCTTAATGCTTGTAAATTCAGAAAACATTAAATATCATGCATCTCATATCCTCATTGACACTGAACCTGTTCAATTTGACAGTTGTTGATGATATTGGAGATATGTATTGTATCTTCACATGATCATTTCCAACACACCAACCATCATATTACTTTATAAATTGCATTTATGGCAAATATTTGCGTGATAATTAAATACAGTAATCTTCATTAAATCCAATGAAAATACATGGATCAAAACATTAATAGATGATATTTTTGTTTAACGAGCAAATAAATTGCAATGAAAAACTGTTCACAAGAACAAACACCAATCCACAAAACTATGCACATTCAAAGATACAGTATCATGAAATGATTCACAGACACATAGCTTACATAATTATGTTTTAGAACCTTAGATTAATACATACACATCACCTGTAACATAGACATCTTAATTTAGATACAAAATTCTATTTTAAAACTCCACAGTCAGTTGATGCAAAATGAAGACATAGTACGGAATTAATCATTGTCGAAGAATTGCACTTCAGTCACTCATAATGCTATCAGTAACTGCTGCACGTATTTTATTACTCCAGAACTAATGTGATGAAATGTTTTCTTCATTTATCTGCTTATACCAGACTAACAATTGGAACTTGCCTTTAATGCATCAGAGTCATTTCAACATCATTAATGTACTTATTTCAATCAGTTTAAACTCAGCTGCACTGTAGAACATGTTACACTAAAGAACATATGGCATAATTATATATTATTCAATAACAGATACATTCATCTAATTTATAACACATCAACAATTGTACTCTATAATACACTTGCAAATACTTTAGTACAAGGTTTCTCGGCCAAGGTTATAAAACTTGATAACAGTGATCTGCAAGCTCAAATCCTAATTTCGTTCACAAAGTTGAAAATATATTACAGTGATACAACTAATACATATTCAGATTGATTATAATGATGGCATGATTAATCATCATCATCCCTGTTTATCATAATTAACTAAGAAATATCCAAACACAAAACTAGGGATTTCGGCATGGGGACATATCTAAAATTGGATCCTGGTAATGTAGGGCTGTGCCCATATACTAATTATTCACAAACTGTTGCGCCAATATCATCACGTACACCATTATTACAAGAACAGTTGCTCTAGTTTTACTGAAAAGTCATTACTCCAAATTTTATGTTTACAAATCAATCCTAAAAAGAAACAGTTTGAACTATATCACCAATTTTTTTTGCAAACTGTTACATATATTTTATTCATGAACAGTTGCATATGTCATACTGCATCTGTTAACTTTCATATGCTATGTACACATCAACAATTTAATTTATACAACAAATGTATACATTAACAGTTTCATCTGCATGTATAATTAATGTATACATCAACAGTTTCACCAACACATATAATGTACACATCAACAGTTTCACCTACACATACAATGTATAACCTACACATACAAAGTATACATCAACAGTTTCACCTACACATACAATGTATACATCAACAGTTCCACCTACACATACAATGTATACATCAACACTTTCACCTACACATACAATGTATACATCAACAGTTTCACCTACACATATAATGTATACATCAACAGTTTCTCCTACACATATAATGTATACATCAACAGTTTCACCTACACATATAATGTATACATGTACATCAACAGTTTCACCAACACATATAATGTATACATCAACAGTTTCACCTACACATATAATGTATACATCAACAGTTTCACCTACACATATAATGTACACATCAATAGTTTCACCTAGACATATAATGTGTATACATCAACAAGTTCACCAACACATATAATGTATACATTAACAGTTGTATATACATCAACAGTTTCACCTATAAAATTTATGTACAGTATTTATCAACAGAAAATACTGGTATACCACAACAGCCCTACATTCATCAACAGTTTCACCTACATGATATGCACTGACATCTACAATAATGAGTATTGCTTTAGATTACAACCCAATCATTTATTACAATTTACAAATCACACATTTGCATGAATTTTACACAATAACAGAAGTACCAATTATTTTTCACATGGGTTTCAAAATCACATGAACTGGCAAGGTCATTTAGAGGCATTTCCAGATTTCCAACTTGCTACATAGGATCGAAATCATAGACAAACACATGGAAAGGATACCTTCAATCTTCCTTCAGCTAGCTAGATAACTACCTCACATGTTCAGACCCTGGGGTTAGATTCAAACTTACAGTGGTGAGGGGCTAGTGAATACTTAAGTCAGAGACCATATGACCACGAAGGTCCAAACAATTTTAACTCAGTTCTTGCTAAGTTACAATTTTTTTGCAACCGCATTGACCATGAAATCATAAAGCTTTGACAATAAAATAAAATCGCACATTACCATTGAATTTGAACAACTTGAGAACATTTGTGAGCAATGCACTTATTCAAAAATGCTCATAACACTATCAAACATGTTTCTTGAAGCAATGGCAACAGCTGTAAATGTCTGTTTTATAGTCATACCTCTTTTGCACTCATCATAAATGCAAACCATAAGCTCTATTCCTCTGGCTTCTTGTTAATCTATACTCACTGTAATACTATGGAGATCATACATGACTTATTCATTTTCTTCAGGTCATACTAGATTTACAGTGTAAACCTGTGTTAGCTGTCACCTACAAATATAGGCTACCCTGTGAATAAAGGTCATTCTTTGAAACACAGTCAAGAAAATGAACTTCAAATAAAGGCCACCTGCCCACAAAGGCTAGCCTTTGTTTACAGGTTTGACTGTATTTGATTCTCTATATATTGGACTGGTATCTTGTCTTTAAAGAAATAAGTTTCTATGATCAAGATTGTAAATTTGCTTTATTATTAAAATATCAAACAAGAGAGACATATAGAACAATGCCAACACTCGTCTGTCACCGCCACAGTAAGATCTATCCACCTATGAATTTTCATATAGCTACCTCTTATAGTTTCTGAGTTATGAGCTACATAAAAGTTATTGCATGATGACGAAGATGCCGCAGTGATCAGACAAGCTAAAAATTGACTTTATCACTGAAATTGTTGCCAAAAAAATGCATATGACAAAAATTCTAAGCACTTTCAAAAATAAAATGCTGGCATAAGCAAACCGAGAGGGCCATATGATGGCCCTATATCACTCACATGACAATCATTGTTTACTCGTTAAAACATTGTTTTGAACCTGTGACCTAGTTTTTTACCCCCAGATGACACACATTAGAACTTGTCCTACATAAATAAGACAAACATTCTGACATGGTTTGGTAAAGATCCAATCAAAATTATGACAACTACAGCAAAGAAAAGGTTTTGACCTCATGACCTAGTTTTTGACCCCAGATGACCCATGTTCAAAGTAGTGTTACATAGCATTAAGACAAACATTCTGACAAGGTTTGGTGAAGACCAAATCAAAATTTTACATCTACAGTGTTAATAAGGTTTGCCTAAGATTTGACCTGGTGACCTAGTTTTTGACCCCAGCTGACCCATGTTCGACCTTGAACCACATATCATTGAGGCAAACATTCTGACAAGGTGTGGTGTAGATCCAATCAAACATCTACAATGTTAACAAACTTTTCCTAAGATTTGACCTATTGAAATAGTTATTGACCCCAGATGACCCATATTTGTACTAGACCGTTATATCATTAAAACATACAATTTGACAAAGTTTGGTAAAGATCAAATTACAACTGTGAAATCTACAATGTTAACATTGTTTTTCATAAGATTAAACCTAGTGACCTAGTTTTTTTACCCCAGACGACCCATCTTCGAACTTTTCCAATTATTCAGACAAACATTCTGACAAGATTCTTGCAAACTGTACATTATGATTTTGGACTTGATTTTTATCAAAGTCAAGTCCTTTGCAATCGGTGAGCAAACTTTTGTCGCTGGACTCCATAACAGCTTGGTTAAAAGAATGCCGCATAAAGGAAATAGAATGCAACTAGATGGTGTAATTAAGTATCTGGAATCTTTCCCCAATTAAGTGTGTTGGATCTAAATATATTTCAAATCTTTTTATTGTAACTACGAGGAAAGAGTCATGTATCTACATAAGTGCTTGTCAGTAGATACATGAAATATTCAAATGCGTAGAATTAAACCGCGTATCCACTGGCCAATAAAATATCTTGCCGTAAAAGTAGTTCTACTTTCGGTTTTCATTCGATAGTTCAAAAACATCTCTACGGAAGTACTCATGCATTTGCAACAATCTTCCATCGATGTATGTGTTTTGTGCCTTTTTAACATTTCTTTACATTACTGGGCGAATTCTCATCTAATCGTATTTCCGTGATATTCACACCAACTAGTGTTAGTTTGATGACACAATCGCTATTTATAGACTCACTCCCCGCAACGGTTACTTCCCTTGATAAGTACAAAAATTACAGTAGTAAAGCATAACCGGTGTGAGGAGTTTGATTTATAGAATATGTTCATGTCAGGTAAACTTCGGAGGTTGAATGTTTAAACTGCGGCTTATGAACAATAATTCGAGTTGCTAAATATGAACGTAAATTACTGCATGGATATGTGCTTTTAAAAATTACAGTTTAAGAGTTCCTTTAACGCAAGATTATTTAGAATTACATGATCACGTCTGAATTTTATGCAACATCGGGTTAACTATAGGTCATATAGGTCTTACTCTACTGTGTCAGGGCCTTTTTAATTTGAGTGACCCTGACTGTGTTCAATGTGACGATGTTCTGTTGTGTTAAAACCAGAAGAATCGATGTTGGTATTTACTGTTACTGATGTGTTGGTCACTAGTTTGTGCACAATAAAGAGTTTTTAATGCAATTAAATTGTCTTCAATTAATGTGCTAAACATTAATATTTCCAATATCTTTCTTGATTTTAAAATTTTAGCAAAGGGACTAGTAAAGCACTAGTGTATGTCATTTACCTACATGCATATGACCTGCATTACAATATGAATGAAAAATCGGTCCATAAGTGTAAATGTTTGTATGGGCATGAACGATGTGGGAACACATTTCTCTTTTTGCATTGTATGGTAAAAATCAAGTCCCACAGTAATTTCAGTACTTTGATTTTTACATGTCAGATGTGACTGACCATTGATTGGTACTCAAAGTGAAGTAAATAAGTTCCAAATAATTAACAGAGTGTATTTACATTCAAATATACCACATTAAAATACCTAACACTTAATTTATAGAACACAATTATTCTATACACAGTTAATGCATGAATACGATTTGATAGATGAAATGATAAATGGTCATTTTGAAACTTGATAAATAAACATCAATATTTCAAACAACTCTGCAAGAATTCCAATTAAAATAAATTTGATATTTATTTTTACACAAGATCGAGAAATCAATAAAATAAGAAAATATTAATTTATGATGGAAAATTATTTTTGCCATGTTAAGAGCATGATTTATCACCATTACTATATAAATTACAAGTCAGAATCAATCAAATAAAATCTTGACCTTGACCTTAAAGAGCCACACCCAACATTGCTCACTTGTACTGTCTTATCATGCTTATAACATCTGTTTTAATCTACTTTAAATCCTATTTTGAAAATTCTTAAGTAATGGCCAATACATTACATGCAAAGATACACACAATAAACAGCAACATTCAGTGACCTTGACCTGTCCATACAGACAAAAATGTGACGATCAACAGCTGTTCTTAAAACTGTGAAAATGTACTAGTTTTTAGACCAACTGACACAGGTGGAAAACTGAACGCCTGAAAAAAGAGCTGGTAGGAGGCCCAGGGGAAAACAGCTCCTGAAAACTAGCATTTTTAAAGACCACGATAGCACTTTTTTGAAACTAAAAGGCAGAATACGACCCCTGGGAACTTCGAAAAACAGGAAATCCAGTATAAAGCTAGCACCCTCACAACTATCAGCCAGGATTAAAAGAATCCCCAACAGAAAATAAAATAAATATTGACAAGTGCATAATAATTTTAACTTTAATTTGCAGTGTAAAGTAAAATGTTGATAAAAATCTTAAAGCAGATTTCTAGACCATATTTTCAATCGACTGGACAAAAGAAAATGAGCACCCAAGATGTAATCAACTATTTGCGAACTATAAAACTGATATAAACTGCATGCAAGTAAAATAAGACAGACAAAATTCCCACCTGTTTGTGTTGCATCTTTTAATCATTCCAACAAACCAAAATCCTCCAGACTAAATAATCATGTGTGTTAATGTAAAACCTGTCCAAAATCAGGTTTCTTCTTCGTAACACAGAAATTGATTAATAAACATCGAAGTATGTCTCATAAAATTATCTCACGACTTATCTAAACAAGGAAAATTTATTTCATATGTTTAAGCAAAATACATTTCGATAAAATTTTAATCATCCTCAATTAATTAATGAAAAAAAGTATGAAGACTTGAAAAGCATTTACATTCTTAACCCAAAGAGCGCCATTATCCCCCAAGTCCTTTTAATCACAAACTGTGACATTTTAGACACTGAAGTGGAGTATCCGATAGATAAAACAATATAAAACAGACAGAGCAGCCCAAAAATGAAGAGAAGCCTAGAGAAGAAAGCCCAGCAGGAATGTAACAGTAACATAGTGGCCTAGATTCTCCAAGATTATAACACCTGGATATCTGCCTAGGAAATACCTGAGCTCAATGTAATGGGATGCTTAGATACACATACCATCAACACACAGCTCTTGTACATTATTGTCTGTAGAACAAGAATGGAATGGGGGGGGTGATAAAATATTCCGCAGTATAGCTACACTATTAAATTAAACATTTAACGAATATCATTGTTCGAGCTGAACACGATATAAAATTTTAATGATATCTTTGTGGTACAGAATGGTATATGGTAATTAACAGTGCAGCTTGGAACAATTGTTCTGTTCTGTGTGAGTTCACTTTGGTTGTTATAACAATCAGACAATAAATAGAAGTACTTAAGTTTCAAGACTTGGAAATGGAAAATAGAAGGTTTGATGCAGAGATATAAAGTTTAGGACAATAGACGGCTGAGAGCGAAATAGAATGTGGATAATTGAAAATTCTAAAATACGAATAAAACCAGAATAATTGTTATGGGAAACAGCTAGGTCAGACAAAGAATAATATAAATTATGATATGGAAAAACAAGGTATGAGGTAGAAACAGAAGGTTGGATTTGGAAATAGAAGATATAATATGGAAATAGAAGGTTGAACATGGAAATAGAAGATTCAATATGGAAATAGAAGACTGAACACGGAAAAGAAATATTGAATATGGAAATAGAAGATTTAATATGAAATAAGAATATTATTGAATATGGAAAAAAGGAAATTGTAAATGGAAAACAGTTTTGAAATGGAAATAGAATGTAGAAAAAGGAAACAGAAGTAAGGATATAGATACAGGTCGTTGGATATGAAAATGGATCATCAGATGTGGAAAAATTAAAGTTGTTTTCTCAGGAAACGTCAAGTTGGATATGGAAGAAACATTGGATTAGAGAAAAAAGTTTGGCGAAAGGAAGAGAAGATATGGTACTGAAAGTAAAAGCACAAACTTGACAAAGAACCGATATACAATGGGTACAGAAGGTGTTGTGGACAAGCAAGCAAGTTAGATATGGAACAGGAAAGTTGATAAGGAGAATGAAGATTGATGTAAAGAAATAAGTGAAGATAATACAGGATGACAGAAGGAGGGAGAGGTGGAATTATATACCAGCTTATCTTATAGTTCTACTGGAGTATGATATATGAGGCAAACAACAGATTGAACATTTTTAAATAAGCCCTTCACATCAATCAAATTTGTTGAATTTAGTAATGGAAGATGATACACATCAATAATAAAAAGAACTCCTTTAAAGTATTCCAAATGTTCAGAGCAAGAAGAACATTGTAAACACTATTCCCAAATGCTCCTAGACATTTTCAATTAAGATTTTTACAATTCAGCTAATATGTTTTATTTGTTTGTACGAGTTCTGCGCCCTTTCCAACAGTCGGAGTCATATGAGTTCAAATGTCCATTATGCATAAATAAAGAAAACAAATTCTATGTTATCCTGCTTTTAACAGTATTCTGGTTATATACCAAAGAAAGGTAAACTACCCATTTCCTGGATTCTAGCTGTGCCTGTACATGAAGTAACCATATCCTACACAAGTGACTGCCTGATACTCCACATAATTATTACATTCATTACAGAGAACAACTATCGTACATAATGTTTGAACTCACGAATGAAAGGTCCCGCTAGACCAAATACCTAACATATTGAGCAAAATTGAGGACCACAAGGGAAAACACATATTGCAATTGATCAAATAAAGGCAGCAACTTACAGTGAACCTTGTATTAGATCAAACCTCAGGATATGTTAAGTTCAAACTGTTTATTATCTACTGTATAAAATTAAGTACACCTCGACACACACATAAATAATTTATTAACATATCAAAGGTATATGAGAAATGATCAAACACTTTACACAAAGTTTGGCGACAAGTTGATGCATTTTTAAGCAATATCTAAGTAGTAATGTTGTCATTGCGTTTAATTTCTCATTGGTTCATCACCATAACAATTTATGTTACTTGTATAATAATGCACATATACAATCAGACTACACTATTCAACTATATACAGAAAAAAATTAATCAAAATTATTTTTTATTTAGCTTATTGATTTGTGCAAGTTACATACTTTTTGAAGAATATGAAAAATATGGGGGGGGGATTTTCTTAAATCATTTGAGTCCCCGACGTCTTGCTGATGTCTTTGTAATTCTTAAAAGTACATGAAATGTCTGTAATGTAAGTTTTTCCCAATGTCTGAGACATAATTATACTGGTATAAACATTGTCATGTCAAGTGCAAAGTTGTCATTTTTCACATGAAATGGAAGTTAAATAAGAGAAGTTTACAATTTTTGACAAACCACTTACAAAAGCTTAAGGGCTGAACCTAGAATAAAATACTGAGAAAGAACAAGGTAACATCATAGAAACAACAACAACATAACTGGTTATAAACAACAAGGTAAGATATATGGTGTTACAGTCCACGTTGTTGAAGAATTTCATAGCACAAAGAGTATAATGCAGCAAGAAAATAATTTAAGTCAAATAACTGCATACAATAAAACATTCTAGAGAATTAAGTTATATACAAATACATATCGGAGAATTACATATTCTTATCAATTCACTGTATAAAATATTTTTTCAGTGCTAAGAACTTTCCTAGCAGTATTTGTAAGTTAAGTCTTGAATATTCATTTTCCTAAAAAAATGGCGATCTATAAAGGAATGTATTCAGTATATTAAGATGATACATTAAATGATAAATGAAAGGCTTATGGGATACGAGGGGTGATCCAGAAATAACCGGACTGAGTCTACAACTTATGAACGAAATGAGAAAAATTTACGAAAATCATGCATTATGATTTTCTATCTTTAATACATGATATCTGAAAATTTCAGAAATATTGATCGAGTGACATTTGCACACTATTATTTGACAGACACCATGGTATGGACTAGTGGGCAACGTCAACTTAACATGACGTCGATAGATGCTTGATGTGGCATTACGTTCGCAATCACTTTTCTGTTTGATCAACTTTTGCATGCAATAAAAATTATGCAATAAACCCAAAAATGTCTAGCATTGACTTTTCTCATGTATTACTGTTTTGTAATACATCGCTGAACAGTTCCATAAGTGTATTCTATTAAATGAAAGACACGGGCTGACGAGTCTGTCACTGTACAGACGACGTCTCAAACAGCGCTCACAAGCGTCATGTCCACGGAAGTTTTACGGCCCCACCTTCCGCATCTTCTAACAAAACTCTACAGTCTCGGAACCACTGATGCCACTAAAAAATCTGCATTAGTGACATTGTCTTTCCCGCTGATGTTTACTGATTCATGTCGTGCGTTTTAGTTAGTGAATGTCCATGCTGAGAGAAAAATTGTGTTATGACGCGTATTTCTTGTGACTCTGATGATGTCGTGCTCGATGACAGATAGTATCACATTAAATGTTGCTGTTTACTAACGGTAACAGTATACGTAATCACTTCAATATTTCATAATATGATGTCACACACGTGTTAGGCAGACTTATTAACGCCAATATTTCTCTTGTGGAAATAAAAATTATTTACGTCAACTTCACAAATATATCCTTGAAGTGACACCTGCCTCGCTAATACGCCACATAGGTTGCTATAGCGATTATTAAACATATAATTTCTCTTTCCAGAAATATTTCAGTTTCGTTCTGGGTTTGATTAGGATTGATGTGTATTTACACAAAATTTCATGGAAATAATATCACGTATAAAAAAATTACAGAGGTAGTCCGGTTATTTCTGGATCACCCCTCGTAGACAGCAATATGAAACTGTCCAAATCTATAAGCCTGTATTGTAATATTCTAAAACCGGACTCTTGAAAATATTTTTGGAAACTGAACGATTGTTCAGCTTACTTGCTTGATGTGCATGAATTTTGAGGTACTATGTTTTTCTACATCTGCCATGCGATTGTTAAACTGATTTCTGGAGTGCAAGTGTTTATTTAAGTTCAGTTTCCATGAGTACTTTCAGTACTTTGATTAGCTAAACACATCAGGATTCTGAAGGTCTCCCACACTAAATCCTTGATCAATCTCAACTTCCTGATTATCAATTAAATCTGAAAATTCACTCATTTCTTTCCAATGTGGAACTGACTGTTCCAATATCAAAATCAGTGCCCTGTCCAATAGTTATGCATAATTCAATGATTCATGAAATGTTCTTGAATAGTTCAAGAATAGTTCATGATTTCATGAATTTTTTTTTAAGGGGTAAGGATACAGATTGACAACCAATTGTTATAGCATTGATCCAGTCTTTGAATTAACTTTTTGTGACAGGTTGCCCGACTCTATACTTTATGAAGGAAACACTCTAAACTGAGGTTGTCCCCCAAAAGACTTAAAGAAGAAAAATCCTTTCAGGCAGGGGGCAACCCACTAATTCAAAGACTGTTAATCTCGACTTCTATGAGGTTTAATTGGACCACACAAAAATAAGTTTACAGCCTTAACAAGACATTTTCTTAAACGCAATTAAGAGCATTGGCATTATGGGGAAATATGTGTTCATACTGAGTATTACCACACTGTTTGGAATTTAGTTTTGACAGACGATATGTTCATATTTGACGTATTGATTAATGTGACAGACTATAGTCAGTAATAAACGATAACATGGCAATAACATAAAATCTATACTTGTAGTGGAATAAAACAATGGGATTGTAGACTAAATATCTCATGATATAAGCAGGCCACTATAAGGGGAAACTTCAGGACGAGGAATAAAATATCATATCACAAAAAGATCTTAGTCTTAAGATATAAAACTTTGAGATTTCTCTGAAAACTCAAATCTTGTCTTTGGTGTTTCTAGGTTCATTATGATAAAACCAGTAAATATCAAACATGTAACACCATTCTGTCAGCATTTATTGATCTAAACATGTATCTAAATGTTCAAAAGTGTTATCTTTTCAATCAGGATTCTTTGAGAATGAAATCGAGATTTAAGCTGCAAGTCTGCTCTCAAGTTTTATGCATGAGAGTCACAGTTAAGTTTGCATCTTCACTGGACACTTGAACATTTAGAAAAAGGGCTTGAAAAGCAACATTTTAATTCAAGACTTGCATATCGAGGGCTCAACGCAACAGTGCCGTAACTCATATTGAAATAAGAACAAGTTACGACAGTGTTGCGTTGATCCCTAGATATACTGATACCTCTTAAGATTAAGTTTGAAATCCTATAAGCTTTGCAATAAATGAAATCTGTGATATTTGTACCTTAGCCAATTAAATAATATTTGAGCAATGTCTTGGCATCCACTAAACTTTCTAATTCTACATTAGATGTAACATCTAGCTTAAGAGCCTTTATCAAAGTTATATAACAAAGATGTAAAATTTCCGCAGTGACCCAAAAATCTATATTTACATCCAGACAGTGACCTGAAAAGATAAATCTTATTGACACGAATTTATGTTTAGATTTATGAGAGACTTTTACATGGCAGAATTAAAACAACATTTAGTTACTTGATGTGGTGAAGACAAAAGACTCTGAATTTACATGTCGTTTACACAATTATTATAACACAGGATATGACAAAATGTGTTAAGGTAAAAATGACGAAAGTTTGGTGATACATTCTACAATGTTTAAACCAAAGGGGAGACAATTCAAGAAAGTTTGATATTAAAGAGTGGTGATACAGGCACATAACATTCACATCTTGCAGCTTTTTCACACATTTTATCTCAAGTATTTCAATAAGTTTGACAGTCAGATGACCAAGCTAGAAGTTACAACAAGAGGGCCAAGATGGCCCTATATCGCTCACATGACAATCACTGTTCACTCATTAAAACATTGTTTTGAACCGGTGACCTAGTTTTTGACCCCAGACGACCTATGTTCGAATTTGTCTTACATATCATTAAGACAAACAGTCTGACTAGGTTTGGTGAAGATACGATCAAAATTTGACATCTACAGTGTTAATAAGGTTTTCCTAAGATTTGACCTTGTGACCTGGTTTTTGACCCTAGGTGACCCATATTTGAACTTAATATCATTAAGACAAACAATCTGACAAGGTTTGGCCAAGATCCAATCAAAACTATGACATTTAGAGCTTTTACAAGATTTTTACCTAAGATTTGACCTTGTGACCCAGTTTTTGAACCCGGCTGACCCATGTTCATCCTTGACCCACATATTATTGAGGCAAACATTTTGACAAGGTTTGGTGAAGATCCAATTAAAACTGTGACATCTACAGAGTTAACAAAGTTTTCCTAAGATTTGACCTGGTGACCTAGTTATTGACCCCAGATGACCCATATTTATACTTGACTGTTATATCATTAAAACAAACGATTTGACAAAGTTTGGTGAAGATCCAATAATAACTGTGAAATCTACAGTGTTAACATGGTTTTTCATAAGATTTGACCTAGCGACCTAGTTTTTGACCCAAGATGACCCATGTTCGAACTCGTCCAAGATATTATGAAGACAAACATTCTGACAAGGTTTCATGATCATCCAATCAAAACAGTGACTTCTAGAGTGTTCACAAGGTTTTCCAGCAATTTGCCCTAGTGACCTAATTTTACTACAGAAATGACCCATTATCAAACTTGACCTACATATTATTAAAATAAACATTCTGACAAAGTTTCATGAAGATCCAGTCAAAACAGTGATTTCTAAAGTGTTCACAAGGTTTTCCCTTATTTGGCCCTGGTGACCTAGTTTTTGACCCCAAGTGGCCCAATATCGAACTCGTCCGAGATTTTGTTGATATTAACGTTCTGACCCAGTTTTGCTAAAATTGAGCTAAAAATGTGGCCCCTAGTGTGGTCAATACATAAAGTTTGACGACGCAAGACGCACACCGCACGACGCCGGACGGAGAGTGATCCTAATAGCTCACTTTGTCACTTTGTGACATGTGAGCTAAAAAGCAACAGACAATATAACTAGTGGGCCACATTGGCCCTTTATCGCTCACCTGAGAACAAAGGCCAATAATTAATGACCAGGTAATATAGTTTCCATCCCTTAAAACTCATTTTTATGTAGATTTTGAGATCAAAGCCAACAATGAAGGTATAATACTGTTAAACAAGCTAAAACGTAGCAAATTTTTAAATCCAAGGGCCCATAACTCTTGAAGTTGTGGTCAGATTCCACCCATAACTAAACTTGTCCAAATCCATAAGGTAATACGCATTCATCGTAAATATGATTAGGATCGGTGAATAAATGAAGGCGCTAGAGTATAAACAAGCTAAAATATAGCAAATTTTCTAAGTCAAGGGCCCATAACTCTTGAAGATGTGGTCTGATTCCACCCATAATCGGACTTGTCCAAGATCTTTTGGTTATACTCATTTACTGAAAATATTATTAGGATCGGTGAATAAATGAAGAGTGTAAACAAGCTAAATATAGCAAATTTTGTAATTCAAGGGCCCATACCTCTAGAAGTTATTCATAATCGAACTTAGCCGAGACATTGTGGCCATATACATTGTGAGCAAGTTTAATCAAGATTCGTTAAGAGCTGCGGTTGCTAGAGTGTAAATAAACTAATTGTGGCCGGACGCCGGACATTCAACGATCCTAAAAGCTCCACCTGATGAATCAGGTGAGCTAAAAATATAACAGTAGAATCAAATATACAAATTTTAGATGCAATTGGTTGAGATTTCTGTTCTAGTAATCTAGACTGGCACAGAATCTGATGATACTATATATGTAAAAGAAAACCAGATATAAAACTTGTCACTTTAGATGTTGTTTCTGTAGTCATTGCTGTTTGTGCTGCAATCATTATCATTTCTAAGTCAATGTTGTTGATGCGGTATTCTTTGTTGTTTTTGCTGTTGTCAATGTTATTGTTACTGTATTCAATGTTATTGTTCAGTCAATGTTATTGTTCTTGTATTCAATGTTCATGTTACTGTATTCAATGTTATTGTTACTGTATTCAATGTTATTGTTACTGTTGTCACTGTTGTTGTTACTGTTGTTGTTACTGGTGTCACTGTTGTTGTCACTGTTGGTGTCACTGTTGTTGTCACTGGTGTCACTGTTGTTGTCACTATTGGTGTCACTGTTGTTGTTACTGGTGTCACTGTTGTTGTTACTGTTGGTGTCACTGTTGTTGTTACTGGTGTCACTGTTGTTGTCACTGTTGTTGTTACTGGTGTCACTGTTGTTGTCACTGTTGTTGTTACTAGTGTCACTGTTGTTGTTACTGTTGTCACTGTTGTTGTTACTGTAGTCACTGTTGTTGTTACTGTTGTCACTGTTGTTGTCACTGTTGTTGTTACTGTTGTTGTTACTGTTGTCACTGTTGTTGTTACTAGTGTCACTGTTGTTGTTACTGTTGTCAGTGTTGTATTGTTATTGTAGTCACTGTTGTTGTTACTGTAGTCACTGTTGTTGTTACTGTAGTCACTGTTGTTGTTACTGTAGTCAGTGTTGTATTGTTATTGTAGTCACTGTTATAATTTATTACTGTAAGCAGTGTTATTGTTGCTGTAGATATCTTTGTGATGGTACATATATTTGGTCATTATCAATATCAAACGTGAATTAGTAAATTAGATTTTATCTTCAAATAAAATAAAATGAAATTATTTTCAGCAGGAAAAAAATAGAGAATTTTTTTTTCAAGGAAAAATGATGTTATAACCATACAAGTCTTATAGTAAAGAACAATTTTTTATAACCAGAAACTATTTGTAAACAAAACTTGCAGAATCTGCTGTAGAAATTAGGGTGGAAAACATTAACTAGCGGTCCCAAGAATGTTCATTTCCAAGAAAAAAATTAACAAGAGGAAGCATATGGTTTTCTGAGTCAAAGAGCAAATTCCAAGCATTAGCTCAAGCA
The DNA here is from genome assembly GCA_964023205.1 of Lutraria lutraria. Taxonomy (NCBI): domain Eukaryota; kingdom Metazoa; phylum Mollusca; class Bivalvia; order Venerida; family Mactridae; genus Lutraria; species Lutraria lutraria. Next base: position 35,914,684 of record OZ026836.1, read on the forward strand.
TGAAAAACTATGAATGAACAAGACGAAAATAGCTCTAAAACTGTAGATAATTTGTAGATAAGAATAAGGCATTTCCTTTCTTCTTCTACTCTCCCACAGTGAGATAAAGATACTGCAACATCTCCAAGTCCCTGTAATGTTTCAGTAATCAATGCCAACCGGAAATGTTGGGTGAACAGTATTTACAGAGACTATGTCAGAGGCTGTACAAAAATACACTCATTGCAATTGATTAAGGAGAAATGCTATCAACAAAATGTGAAAAAAGCTACAGGATTACAGACAAACATAAAGATTTCTGACTTTATTTATTTAAATTGTAAGGAAAGGAGATTCCTCGTAAATGAATCAGTAATGTAAGCTGTTAAGACACTAGGCTGTGAAGAGTAGCCATACTTAAAGGGAAACTAATGCCTCTAATAGGAATGCTATTGGATTTTGCCATGTTCATATTCGTGAAAACATACACTCTTCAAATATTACGCTAGTTAAATCAGCTAAGATCAATATTTTGATTTCATTATTTCACAATAATAATCTAGTTTATTTAAGATCGTATGTACAGTACAATTATTACATAATTATTACATCCATTTATTCAATTCTCATGTACCAAGCCATTTGAGTAAAGGGAGATAATTATTACAAGAACGAAATAAAGGGAGACCACTCTGTAAACAGTGTTTTCCATAAATGCCATAAACAGATGTAGTAAAATTCCCCCTGGTGGACATAACTTTACAACATCATCTTGGTAATGTATACAACCAATTTACAAAGCAATTCATCAAATATTGACAATGCTAGCACATACAAACTTCCAGTGATCAATAGTTGTATGAAATAAAATATTCACAAACTATGTAAAAAGGGGAGGTCAATTGAAAAAAAGCTTACATATTAGATGTTTAGAACAGCTTCATTTAAATTGGTACAAAATAAACAAGTAAACATATAAGTCTTAGTTACCTAGCTCATTCAGACGGATGGTCGAACAAGCCAGTCACTTTAATATTATGAAATCAAAACTAACTAGAGCTTTATCACAGAAGTGACGAATATCCCCGCCACTGCTTTGACACCAAGAATGCGATAGTACACTATACGGCTAAAAAAATGTGGAAGTAGTTTGCTCCACAAACTAAGACTGCCATTATACACTATATGGCTAAGTTCAAGAGCACATAACTCTGGAATGAGTGAATCGCCAGGAATGAAAATTGTGTCTGGCACATCTACATTTCATGGTGACATATTTCAAGTTTCATTGCAATTGCTTGAAGAACGTGGAAGTAGTTCGCTCCACAAACTTGTGATATTTTATGCTGACGGACCGACCAACCGACGGACCAACCAACGACCAACAGAGTGACTCCATTATACCCCCTCTCAAACTTCATTTGCGGGGTGTAATAAAAATTATCCTAAATTATCCACATTGTAGAAAATGTTCTGTCAAATGGTATTCTCAGCTTACAGTAAATAAAAACATTAATAGTTTTGCCTATCCTGAATGTATCACTTTGTGAACTATCAAACATAAGGCACCACAGAAAAGATAAACATTTTAATTACACATGCAGTTACACAAAGTAGTTTAAAAGATCTATGACACTTAAAAAAAGATTTTGATCTTGACATTATCCTTTCCAAAGAAAGATAAATCTTAGATACATGTATTTAAACACCCTCCAAAAAGACCAAGATCTGCACAGAAAATATAGGATGCCGGAATGAGGCAGAAGTAGAAAATGACATATCTCTACAGCTTACTAAGTAGACTCTACTAGTATAATGACCTTCAACAAGTGTAAGTATGAGTATTGGTTTTTCAGATTTTTAAAGCAAAATATTGATCAGAGAAAAATATGACCTGAAGTAATCATTGTAGCCAGAGGAAGGTAAGAAACTAGGACATAGACTTTAAACATCATTAATTATGTCAACCAGTTGTATTGGCAATAAAAGTACATCATATATAGAACAATCAGATGTTGGCAATAGACTCCCAGTGATAGACATACTGTGCTCCATAACAGATTTCTCAGACCATACTTCCATTGCAAAATAAATGAAAAAAAAATAGGATTACTGTTTCTAAATAAAACTGAAATACTCATCATAGATCTGGGATGTTTGCACAGATAATGAGATCATAAAAACATTGTTGGCCTTAAATCATAATCACATCTAGAAAACATGACAACACAAGTATTTTTTTCATAATATGTAACCATAGCAACAATAGCAACAAATGGACCAGATTTAACACTTATGATAGTATTCTCAATATTCTAATCACAATTTCATGAGATTTTTTACCATACTCAATCACAATTTTATGAAATTGTTCTCCATACTCAAATCACTATTTTATGAGATCGTTTACCATACTCAAATCACAATTTCATGAGATTGTTCTCTGTACTCATATCACTATTTTGTAAGACCATTCTCCATACTCTAATAAGAATTTAATGAGATTATTCTCTATAGTTTAATGGTTAAACCTAAGACATAGGTGACTAAATTCAATCAATCATGTAAAATACTACTTAATAAGCTTAAGTTGAGATTCAAGCTTGTTGAAGAGTAATCTCAAAATTAAGATACATAGAACAATAACAAGAGGGCCAAGATGGCCCTATATCGCTCACATGACAATCACTGTTCACTCATTAAAACATTGTTTTGAACTGGTGACCTAGGTTTTTGACCCCAGATGACCCATGTTAGAACTGGTCTTACATATAAATAAGACAAACATTCTGACAAAATTTGGTGAAGATCCAATCAAAACCATGAATACTACAGCATAGACAAGGTTTTCCTAAGATTTGACCTCGTGACCTAGTTTTTGACCCCAGACGACCTATGTTCGGATTTGTCTTAGATATCATTAAGACAAACATTCTGACTAGGTTTGGTGAAGATATGATCAAAATTTGACATCTACAGTGTTAATAAGTTTTTCCTAAGATTTGACCTCGTGACCTAGTTTTTGACCCCATACGACCTATGTTCGAATTTGCTTTAGATATCATTAAGACAAACAATCTGACAAGGTTTGGCCAAGATCTAATCAAAACCATGACATTTAGAGCTTTTACAAGACTTTTACCTAAGATTTGACCTGGTGACCCAGTGTTTGACCCCGGCTGACCCATGTTCAACCTTGACCCACATAATTGAGGCAAACATTCTGACAAGGTTTGGTGAAGATCCAATTAAAACTGTGACATCTACAGTGTTAACAAAGTTTTCCTAAGATTTGACCTGGTGACCTAGTTATTGACCCCAGATGACCCATATTTATACTTGACCGTTATATCATTAAAACAAACGATTTGACAAAGTTTGGGGAAGATCCAATAATAACTGTGAAATCTACAGTGTTAACATGGTTTTTCATAAGATTTGACCTAGCGACCTAGTTTTTTACCCAAGATGACCCATGTTCGAACTCGTCCAAGATATTATGAAGCCAAACATTCTGACAAGGTTTCATGATCCAATCAAAACAGTGACTTCTAGAGTGTTCACAAGGTTTTCCAGCAATTTGCCCTAGTGACCTAGTTTTTCACCAGAAATGATCCATTATCAAACTTGACCTACATATTATTAAAATAAACATTCTGACCAAGTTTCATGTAGATCCAGTCAAAACAGTGATTTCTAAAGTGTTCACAAGGTTTTCCCTTATTTGGCCCTGGTGACCTAGTTTTTTACCCAAAATGGCCCAATATCGAACTCGTCCAAGATTTTGTTGATATTAACATTCTGACCCAGTTTTGCTAAAATTGAGCTAAAACTGTGGCCCCTAGTGTGGTCACAACATAAAGTTTGATGACGCACGACGCCGGACGGAGAGTGATCCTAATAGCTCACTTTGTCACTTTGTGACATGTGAGCTAAAAAGCAGCAGTATTACTGCATTGTACTTAAGTTCAATAATAACAAAAAATATTATACAATAAAAGCTAACATTTCTCATTTCTTTATCATAAATATCATATACAATATTATTATGACCGTCTAAATAAAACATGATTAAATACTTCATATAAAACTGCAAGAGCTTACATAACAGTGTAAGCATAACTCAGTTGGATGGATTTACATGAGATCACAAAATAAGCTGAACCCTCAGGAGGCAGTGTGCCTACATTACAAGGTGAATGTCTGAGGAAAATGTGGAATTATCAACATCTGCCACCAACATGATAGAATTCTTTAGTTGAATGGTAATTCTAGTTCTTATCATGATATAGATTCATTAGACATTTTTTTTTAAGTTTTGCTTTTTTCACTTAGACATATTGCACTTACAGCCGTGATCTTTAGGCTACTTTTCCAACTTTTACATTAGAGAAGACACCAGGCGTACATACACCCGTGAAAAAACAAGCATAGCTGGGCAGCTTCCCGGTCATGTGAATAATTGGTTCCAAGATGGTCTTCAAACTCACAGCAGATAAGGGCTAATGGTTACCATAACTACTCACCAAGCATTATATACATATTTAGGACACTCATGTTATAGTAACAAGAACTAAAACTTAACAATGCCTGTACTTCTCCTTTCATATTGCATTTTCAAAATAACTAAATTAGTCATTAAGTACATTGCAGTATTTACAAATTAGTTCCTGCACTGAACATAATAGGGAACAAATCTCCTACCACAGCACTTGTACAATACATTCATAAAACATTAACAACGTTATGAGCGAAATCTTTCACAATCTCATGACAAATAAAAGGCCACTTAACTAACTTAATTACATTTTGTTTTTTATTATAACTAACTTAATTACAGTTTTTTTATATAATAATAAAGCACAAAAATTGGTTCAAAGAACGACAGTATAAGTCTGTGAACAGTAGGAAAATAATATGCAAGCGGGCAGACCAGAATCACATTTATATTTACTTAGTGCAAACTCATTTATCATGATGGAATTCAATGTGATTGTGAAATCATTCTTTGACGTGTCAACAGTAAATGCAAGCACTTGTACCAAGCTTAAACGAGAAATACATCAACAGTATAAAAAGTTCTGTCACTTGTCAAAAATAGGAAGGTGATTAATTTTCTGATATGATCAATACATTCATTCAGAACTTTTTCTAAAAAATACTATTTTTTCAATCCTACAGACCAACGATAACCTTAAAAGGTATCTTAATGTATAGTAAAATACTAAGTTTCCATCCTAATGTTAGCTGTTTTTAGGTAACATTCTATAAACTTAGTAAGTCTATGAACTTCCCCTTTTGCAAAACATCAATGTGACCTTGAACTTTGACCTACACACTACAGAGGAATATTGCCAACTGTTATAATCACTATTGTATCAAGCACCTGTCTCTCACCAATTATAATGAAGCCACAAACCAATTAATTGACTGACCATTCCAGACAAGAACCAAAGATTAACATCTAAATATCTTCAAGGGGAGGGTCCACATTATTGAAGTATACAGTCAAACATGTAAACAAAGGTCACCCTTTGGAAAGACCTAAAGTGACCTTTATTGACAGGTGACCTTTATTCAGATATCATTTTGTTCTTTAAAATCAGTGGCAGTTTTTCAAATGGCCTTTATTCAAAGGTGGTCGCTAACACAGGTCACAGGTGTGACTGTATAAGCAAAGGATGTAAAACACTATTTTCATCTTGGCCATAATCACTAGGCAGGAAATATGCAGCTGCGATGAATGTGATTCTCTTAACACTGATCAGCATGAGGTTTTTAATAAAATTGCAAAGATGAAAGGAAAAAAATGAGAATAATTACAACAATTCAGCTGCCATATCCCTCCTTATACTTAAATTTTGATGAAATGGAAATGAAAACATCCATTGTAACTTGCAGTGATAAACATAAAGGCCAAGAGTGAGCCATTATTCCCAGGAATGTTATGGTGCGTCTGGTTTTGTTAGAATCAAATTAGACGAAATTTAAACCAAAGAGACTGGTATGAAAAGTACACATGAAGCCACACCTTTTTCTTTAATGAACTTAAATAATATTTAATCAAAGTACTAAAAGTACTCATGGAAAGTGAATATAATATACTTTCACTGCAGCATGGAACAGGAACCAGCTAGGAGGATGTAGAAAAACGTAGTACTTTGGTCCGGATCAAAATTCAGGTCTGCCAAGTCTGAGTGACGCCTATGGAAAGCTAAACTACCTTTCACTTTCCAGAATTGAGTACAAGATATAATGAAGGACAATGCTAATTTAGGCAGAAGAAAAAAAATTTAATGGGGCACATAAAGCAACTAAAAGTGGGGTTCTGCTTATAACCCATTATGTATTCTAGGAAAAATCTTGTGCAAGAACACTAATGCTTACTAAACTCTTGCTTAAGGTACAAACATACCAGACATATTACACAGATGCAATGTAAGTATAAAGGACACCACATCTACATGAACATGTCACAGTGAAAAGGTTCTAGCAATCCTCTAAAACCAGCCCAAATCTGAAACTTTCTTCCTAAGCACAAATGCCCTCCAGATTCACTATTAGTTATATATCAGTCACTATAGAGTGCCAATCTTAAAAGGAGGCATAAACTTCCAGGAAGACATTTCACTATGCATGGTTCAATAATATTGCAGACGCAGAACCGGTTTTGGCAAAAATCATCTCGTATTGTCAAGGCAACATGAAATACAACATGAAAGCAGACAGTCATATACTATGACATGTGCCTCTAACATAATATATAATTGAGACAAGACAAGACCAGTATATGAAGAATAAAGAACAAGACCAACGCAGCAATCCATCTTCAAGCCATCAGTACATTTCATTTCAATGGAGTCAGAAATGTTCTAACGGGTTACATATTATGTTTATATCATAAAGAAAAGACAGCATTATTCTGTCCCATTCTCTTTCTTAAGGGCCATTAGACAGACAACTGGTCAATCTGATTGTCTGGCGGGTAACACTTTTTCTCAGAAAATCATGATTCAGTATCCCAACAACAACTACATAATTCTGCTAAGGCCGATCAATACAAATGTCTGGTATACACTGGACGGGCTATATGAGACAAATGACCTGTCCAGTGTGAGTTGCAGAAAATTGCTGGCAATCGAAGTCGGCAGATTGCCTGCTTTCATGAATTTACACAAACATTATTTCTGTCAGTTTAGGAAACTAAATGCTGCCATTTTGGATTAGTGTAATGGCCGAGATCACAATTTAGCTAAAAGGAGGAAATGTCATTTGTTTCATTAATGTCCCAAAGCAGACAATAACAATGCAAATATTAGAGCTGCTCAATCAAGCTTTTTTTTTTGGGGGGGGGGGGGGAGGGCTAAAAAGTGTAAAATCTAGAGAATGACAAAAACATAGGAAAAACCAAAGCAAAGAATTCATACTGAATTGTAAATGAATTCAGACTTGAACAAATTGACGGCATGGTGAAAGTACTCAGTAATAACAACTGACTGAAGACTTGATAAATTTGAGTGACAGACAAAATTGGATTTTTAGAATTTAAGGTTAAATGACTCAAATGTCTCTAAGAAAGGGATAGGTTGATTTACGGAATGATGTTTGTAACTATTAGTAACAAATAGCAGTATCCAAGGAAGTCATCCAACATTTTCACATTTAGTAACATTTCAGAAACTATAAGACTGATCAGTTAATCTTATCATTGAGTCCCTATTAATTAGTTCCCTTAAAGAGAGCAAGTTCTTCACGAACAGCAAAGGCTGTGGCAAACCCTATGACATTTTACTTCATGAGTCACTACAAACAGCACATTATAAAATCTGCATTAACAGTGACACACCATACCTTCCTTTTAATCAAATTTAATGATAATTTTATTCAATAAGTAAAATTTCTAAAAAAGATATAATCAACATCAAACTGAATGATAATTATGGCCATGAAATAACGAAATGGCAAATATGAACTATAATAAGACAGCTGACATTGAGGCCTAATGATATGGCAAATATGAACTTTTATTAAAGATAGCTGACATCAAAATTTAATGTCATGGTATGGCAAATATCAATTTTAATGAGATAGCAGACATCAAGTGTAATGGTATGGTAAATATGAAATAAAAATAGGATAGACAACATAAAGGTGAATGGTATGGCCAATATGAGTTCTTTGAATGAGCTCAAATAAACCATTATTTCACAGCGGTTTATAGACTTATTTCAGAGTGGAATTAAAGCTTAACAGCTACCTACCTAAAACTTGGTTACTTTCTTTTAAATAACATCACCAACAGAATCATCAACATCAAAGTCAATCAGAAAGGTATCAGCAACATGGGACTTAACTCATATTTTCCGTCCATATCTGCAAAATTAAAGCAAACAGTTGCATCAAATAGAGTTCCTGTGGACCGTTCTGAGACATGACATTAACTTTATCATAAAATCAGCATTTTTTAGAAAGCTTGTATTCAGTTCCAGCACATAATACACTTGAAATAATATCTAGTTTCATCCCCCTAATTACATTAAAAGCATGCTGTTTTTCCTCATGGACAGATGGTCATAAAGTGATAATGAATATTCATTCATTCATTCAATGGCTGTCCAGGGACAAGGATGAAAAGTTGTACAATACCAGGGTCAACAACGATATCCCTATATGTAGCCTGGTTTAACAGCTCAATGCATACAACATCTTTCCAAAGATCAATTTTCACAGCACAGGGGACCAAGCAGCATAACATGTTTTGTTCCAATAGAGGCATATCACATCAAGTTTAGCCACTTCCTCAGAAAGAAATTAAGTCATCAATAGTTTAGGAATATTTTAACTTAAGAGGATTATTTTAATTCACTGGAATGTTCTACAATATCAAAATTTGTAATAATCAAGTCAGGATAAAATTCTTATCAATAATTAAGAACAGAAACTTCTAAAAAACACAAAAATCCTATTAAAAACATATTAACTATAAAAGAAGTTTGGTTGAAATACAGTGCAGCCTCTCCAAAGTAGCACCCTTTGGGAGAAGCAAAATTGTATTAATGTTGAGAGGTTGTTGCTCTAGAGAGGTTAAATTAATAGTGCAAAAAGATCATGCTCAAGTTGAAGGGAGTTTGTTGCTCAAGAGTGGGCTGCTCTAGAGAGGTTGTACTGTACTATCAAAATTTCTAAGATGTCATATTGCTTTTTCAATGAAAATTAATCAGCAGTAAATAACCTAAAATCTCAACCAAAATAGCAATAAAATCATAAATCATGACTGGTAGTTGTTACCTTAGACTGAGTTCATACACAAGGTCAGGCCTTAAGGTACAGTCTCAGAGCTTAAATCTCAATCCCATTCAATTCTGGTTGAAACTGAATCACTGCTTTTATAATATATATTTAGATTGATTAAGCTGACAGAAAAATATATGATCGATATTATTATTTTACCATAGATGAGACTTAAGCTAGGAGACTGACCTAAAGTTTTATAACCCTCAGACCCAGGTACAACTACTCATGAATGTTCAACAGGTATATATCATCTACACTGGAAGTTTAACTTCATTAGCAAACACTTGTTGTGTACATACCAAACCAATTACAAATATAAAAAAAACTCTCAGATAATATATTAGCAAAATAAATTCAAGCAAGCAATTCTATCTATTAGTCACAAAAAACAAGGTAGTAACCAGCCATTTACAATGAACAGGTTATCAAAATTTAATCATCTACCAAGCCGGGAACCAGAGCCGGAGATTAGCATCAATTCCACACTACGCCCAGAATTTCTCAAACAACCTATTAGCTTACTAAAATAATCAGAACAAACACTTAGAAAAATCATTTCCTAATTTTATATTCCCAGGCAGGTATGATTAATACCATTATAAATAATAAACATTACACCTGACAACCCACAGAAAACTACCTGTTGCTGTACAAAAATAACCTGTTCTAGGTAAGTCTCCTGGTTATTCATTGGCTTTATGATATTTACCTAGCACTGATCTTTGATACGATATAAACAAAAACCCGGAATAGAATTGTATTTTCTTACAGAAAGATAAAAGTCTTAGACAATGAGTCAGACTAAAAAAAACACCTGTTTCAGTATAATAAATAACACTAAATAATTTCTAAACTGGCACAGACAAATCTCCAAAAACAGATTTCCTGTACATAAGCAGATTAACGTTGTAAGAATTGCACTCGTCAAATGAAGAATTTTTTATTGGGCATTGAATGTTTTTTTGTCATCAATCAATCAGCAAGCATGTCAGTGTATTACCAGCTGATTGATTCTATCAGTGAAGCCAGAAAATACAATCTATCGTATTATAAATTGCATTCAATGAAACATAATACAATACAGTAAATTCAAAACATATCATTTCAAAATCCAAAACAACCACTCTCATAACATATTCTAATTTGTCTACCATCACAGATATGTCAAAATGTCATCAATCTGTCACAATAACTATCCTCAATCTGTCACATAGTCATCCTCAATCTGTCACATCATCATCAATCTGTAACATCATCATCAATCTATTACTCTGTTATCATCAATCTGTCACATAGTCATCCTCAATCTGTCACATCATCATCAATCTGTAACATCATCATCAATCTATTACTCTGTTATCATCAATCTGTCACATGATCATCATCAATCTATAACTTGGTTATCATCAACCTGTCACATCATCATCAATATGTCACATTATCATCAATTATAACTTGGTTATCAACAATCTGTCACACCATCATCAATCTATTACTCTGTTATCCTCAATCTGTCACATGATCATCAATCTATTACTCTGTCACATGATCATCAATCTATTACTCTGTTATCATCAATCTGTGACATCATCATCAATCTATTACTCTGTTATCATCAATCTGTGACATCATCATCATCATCATCAAGCTATTACTCTGTTATCATTATCATCTTCATCAATCTGTGACATCATCATCAATCTATTACTCTGTTATCATTAATCTGTCACATCATCATCATCAAGCTATTACTCTGTTATCATTATCATTATCATCATCATCAATCTGTGACATCATCATCAATCTATTACTCTGTTATCATTAATCTGTCACATCATCATCATCATCAATCTGCCACATCATCATCATCATCATCAATCTATTACTCTGTTATCATCTATCTGGTCACATGGTCATCATCAATCTGTCACATGGTCATCATCAATCTATTACTCTGTTATCATCAACCTGTCACATCATTATCAACCTGTCACATCATCATCAATCTGTCACATGGTCATCATCAATCTGTTACTCTGTTATCATCAACCTGTCACATCATCATCAATCTGTCACAGTGTCCTGACAATTGCTGATCTGTCACATGATCATCATTGATTTTTCATCAAACTAACTCCAATCTGTCATTCTATTTACTGTCATCCACATATTTTAATCAGTAACATTACATGCTTAAATCAGTCACATAATATGCTGCAATGATTGTAATCATGTCAAAAATGTCTACGTTTAAAAGAAACATAGTTCTATTTTAACAAATGGGGAAAGCAGGTATGAGGGATCGAAAAGTGGAAATAAGATGCTTCGAAAAAAACATTCTGTCAAGTGGACTAACAAGTAATTACTCCTATCATTTATTATGTCTACACCACACTACCTATTTTTCAAAGAGGGTCATAATAGCCCTATATATTGCTCACCGAAATAACTTAACAATTCAACAAGGACAGGACCAAGTTCAAAATCAAAGTGGTAGCTGAAGTTACATAGACATGTTGCATAGTTTAACAAAATTACATTGTGCATGAATGTACTTAGTACTTTGGTCCGCATCAAAATTCATGAGCGCCAATCAAGTGACTATCATTCAGTTTCCATCCAGACCATAATTTGATCTTAGTAGAGAACCAACCGACAATGTTATGCACTAAATCTGCGTTTGTGGCCATGCATTTTGAAAATCATGGAAGCTAGATGACCATCCAAGGATCATTCCTATATAGTTTGATTAAAATTGCAGCTCAGTGGTTCCAGTGGTTTAACAAGAAATGTTTGTGAAACAGTCAGATGCCCCCTAAAGGTTGACTGGATAGTAAAAACAAACTTATAACTCATTGATAATGAAATTAAAGTCTGATTTAATCAAAATGTAAAATAATATCCAGAATGACTCAACTATATGGATAAATAGTAAACAATTTAAGACATATTCCACCTCAAACCCTCTTGAATCACCACCTATTGTCGTGAAGGGCAACAGGAAAACAGCAATACATGATTAATCAATTTTTTCCTATGCCTGAAATTGTGCACCTATTTTACATAGTATTGCATGCGTTTTCATTTGTCTTTACACCTGACAAAGCATTAATAGTACATGCTGACTGATAGTCTTCAAAGGTATCAACAGAGTCTTTTATCAGCCTGCATCCAGTGACTGATGCAACTTTATTGTATGATTGCTAAGATAATACTCCACAAAAGGTTCATCAATGCACATATCTGGCCTTTGATTATTTTATTCTGACATAAAACATACATGTTAAACACTTCTAAACAGTCATTTTAGCTGTTACAGTCTTTCATAAAAACAGTCTTATCGTAAGACCTGGCAGTTCCTACAGTGCTATGATTTATAGGTACATCTTTCAAATCGCAGGGAGGAAAATAAACACTAAGTGAGGTAACTTTTCATCTTTAATCCTCTGCACCTCAACACTGTATTCATCTGATGTAATAAGTTTTACTTGACATTCAAAATAGCATTTTTTCTAATCATAAATTTTATGGCAATTAACTGGAGCATACCAAAACAAGAGGGCCAAGTCACCTGAGAACAAAGGCACTATAATTAATGACCAGGTAATATAGTTTTCATCTCGTATAACCCATTTATATATACATAGATTTTGAGATCAAAACCAACAATGAAGGTATAATACTGTTAAACAAGCTAAAACATTTCTAATCCAAGGGCCGATAACTCTTGAAGTTGTGGTCCGATTCCACCCATAACTAAACTTATCCAAGGCAATAAGGTCATACACATTCATTGTAAACATGATTAGGATCGGTGAATAAATGAAGGCACTAGAGTGTAAACGAGCTAAAATATAGCAAGTTTTCTAAGTCAAGGGCCAATAACTCTTGAAGTTATTGTTCGATTTTGCCCATAATTGAACTTAGCCGAGACATTGTGACCATTGTGAGCTGTGGATGCTAGAGTGTAAACAAAGTAATTGTGGACGGACGACGGGTGCCGGACGCCGGATGCTGGACATTCATCTATCCTAAAAACTCATCTGATCCATCAGGTGAGCTAAAAATCTAATACCATAATTATAACATAAAGCTCATCAAATTGTGAAGTTTGGAATGAACGCCAAGTCATTTAAATATGTGCCTCAAAATAATTATGATAGTAAAATTTAACCAGTCAATGCTTGTACTTTCAATGAAGGTAAAACTTTAGTTTAATATTGTAATTAATCATCCATCAGTACTTTAGGATTTGACATAATTATTACTTCATGAATATATAATGTATATACATAAAGCTATCCAATTTAGTACTCAGGTAAATACATCAGATCTATATCCACAAATTATTGAAAATATTACAGTCAAGCATGTGTTAGCAGCCATTACCAAATAAATAAGGCCACCCTCTGAATAAAGGCCATTAAAAACAAACATTGATCATTTAGAACAAAATGGCCACAGAATAAAGGATATCTGTTAATAAAGGCCACACTTAGTCTTTCCAAAGGGTGCCCTTGTACACAGGTTTGACTGTACAAACATCATCAATCTAAATGAAATTCCCATCACATGACCTCTATCTATTACTTTTAACCTAAGATTCATCTCTGACTGCAGCTCATTCCAGCTTTTTGACAATCTAACGTTAAAACATGAACATAGAAAAAACAAAATAAAACCTTTTTTATATAGACCACCTTTGAGACAAAGTAGATTGAACTTAATAATAAGGCCTCATAATGAACTGATACAGACGAAGCTCTGGTCAAGTCATTTGTGCGCTGGACTCGTAACCTAGCCAATCTCGGTCGCAGCAAGTCATTATAAACTCTTCCATGAAAATTCAACAAATATGTAAATTTTCTCCATACTTGGAAAAGTTGCTGGCTTTTACTAAAATAACTTTTTTGTTGGAATGTTCAATTATACAGGTTCTACATGAAAAACACCATGATTGTTTAGAATGAAAATAAAATTTGAAAATACATGCAGTTAGAACAGAATTCAAGTCTTACACAAGGACAGTCATGATCAGAAATGTAACATCGCACCTAAAGCTTCCTTAGTCATGGACATCACAAGTTTCAGAACCATTCAACAAAAAGATTTTCCTTTATACAGCTATTTTAAAGTCTTTTTTACTACAAGATTAAAGCAATAACACTATTCAAATACAAAGACTATATGGTAAAATAACTATTCTGACACATGGATCATTAATTTGAATTCTCCAAACTGGATCTTATTCCGATTCCATAGCATGTAATAGAACAATAAAGAGATAATTAGCTGCTGATAACCATATTATGTTCTACAGCCATGTAATTTCATCTAAATTACAGGTAATACACCTTTACAGTATATCTGTAATATATGAATGTTTGTCGTGAGACAATTTACACAAAGTAAAGTGTTAGATGAAGTTAAAGTATTCTACAAGTGCATTTAGAACACATAAAACATCAAAGAACTCTTTTTATTGATCAGTACATATATAGCCCTGAACAGATTGAATAGTATGCTTCCAATAAAAATGTTACAACAAAAATCCTCAATAAAAACAATAAGTTACCATGGTGCTCTAAAAAATGCAAGCAATTAATTATCAAGAAATACAAAAAGAAATCATATTCAAAGCATACATTGAACTGTAAATAAGATATGATCCAAAACAGCTAAGAATATATTAATTTGAAATCCAATATCAAAGTGATATAGCTGAATAAGAAACAATAGGGCCAATTACTCTTGAAGTTGTGGTCCGATTCCACCCATAACTAAACTTGTCCAAGACCCTAAGGTCATACACATTCATTGTAAATATGATAAGGATCGGTGAATAAATGAAGGCACTAGAGTGTAAACAAGCTAAAATATAGCAAATATTCAAAGTCAAGGGCCCATAACTCTTGAAGGTCTGGTCCGATTCCGCCTATAATCTAACTTGTCTAAGATCTTACGGTTATACACATTTACTGAAAATATTATTAGGATTGGTGAATAAATGAAGGCGCTTAAGAGTGTAAACAAGCTAAATATAGCAAATTTTGTAATTCAGGGCCCATAACTCTCAGGGCGCTCCATGGACTTAAAAAGTCGGGGGTCAAAATGACTCTTAGCTGATAGAAATGTAAAGATTCAATATAATTCTGTACTAAAGTAATTGTAAATTTGACCCTTTGGTTCCAATTCTCAAGAGTCAAAAACCTTATTTTTCAAATTTCAAGAGTCAAAATGCCATTTCAAGAGTCAAAGGAGCCCTGACTCTTGAAGTTAATGTCCGATTTTGCCCATAATCGAACTTAGCCGGGACATTGTAGCCATATACATTGTGAGAGGTTTAATGACGATTCGTTAAGAGCTGCAGATGCTAGAGTGTAAACAAACTAATTGTGGCCGGACGCCGGACATTCAACGATCCTAAAAGCTCACCTGATGAATCAGGTGAGCTAAAAAATTAAACTAATGGATTATGCAATATAAAATTAAATCAGGAAGGGAATTATATATTCATGATATTCCTAAAAACTAGAGCTGTTACAGAGGTAACTAATACCACCACTGCAACTTTGACACTAATACTGCAATAATACACTATATGGCTAAGTTCAAGGGGACATAACTCTGCAATGAGTGAATCACTGGGCATGAAAATTGTGTCTTGCACATCTACACTTGATGGTGATAACAAATGATATTTCAATTTTCATTGAAATAGCTTAAAAAATGTGGAAGTAGTTCGTTCCACAAACTTTATGCAGACCGACCGACAAACGGGGGTCTAAAAATGCGGAAGAAGTTTGATCCACAAACTTTTATGCGGATGGACCGACCGACAGGGTGACTCCAATATACCCCCTCTCAAACTTCATTTGGGGGGTATAACTTTGTTCAATTTCAACATTCTGGGTCTTTCAAAAATACTAAATTTTCCAACAAATCTATCCCTTGCCCACACCAGAAGAATAATGTCCGAGGTAATAACCTTTGGTCAACAAATATGGCTGCTGCCAACTGTCACACAGCATCTATGTAGCAGCATGGTATATCAGTATTTGTATTCAAAAATTGCCTATTATTAAATCTGATTAGCTTAGTTGGTAGAGCATCTGACTTGTAAGCAGGATGTCATGGGTTTGAGACCCTCATCGGGTACATTATTTTGCTCCTCCAGTAACAACTAATTAAATCCATTTGTTTGACCATACATTGAAATTCACTGCAAGCATTGTTATTAAGTTGTTACAAAGACATGGTGTTGAAACAAGACAGACAAACTGATGGACAAAAAATAATTAAAAGACTCACTAACATGGAAAATATTCAAGAAAAGATTGTAAAAAATTTCAATGCTGTAAAATTCTGTAGTAATAATTAAGTGCATTTTTGTCATTTAAGATAACTTGTCCTAATAAAATACCTTAACAAGATGTAAAGCATTTGTTGGACTATAAAAACTTGCTGTATATGTAAATATTTGGAGTTATGTTGACATTAAGAATACATTTAAACAACATAGAATGTATAAATTATGTAACTATGTTAAATAGCCTGACATCACAGCTTTAACTTGTAACTGACTATTTTTGTCAACATATTAACACACCCACTTCCAAGTATTAACTGCTCATTTTTTTATCTTCCATGAACATTTCATAATAACAAGGACTTACCGTTTAATATACACACATGGATTCGCAACTGCTAAATATAGCTAAAACAATGACTATTTCTGACAGATGTAATCAGGTGTTTACGAACTTATAATTCAAGAAAACTGCGGCATATGGGCACTGGATAATGGTTGGGATGCAACAAGCTTAGTAAAGATACACTGAAAATACAATCCTGTGAGCATGATTTTAATATAAAAAAATACTTATGAAAAAAGGCATCAATCAAGCTTTTCAAACAAGAAAATTCGTCAAATAGAAATCCCCTGCCACATATTTTTGTCAGTACGTTAAAGCAGTTGTTTCATGCAGTTCCCTTTGGTAAGTAATTGTAAGTAACAGTATAAGTGTCAATTTTTCTAATTCAGAAAGGGGGATAATTCTATCATTGATTCACATGGCTTCCAAGGGTTTTGATTACTTCTAACTGTAAATACAGTGTGTGTAAAAGTGCTTGATAATGATTATGTTTAGGCTGCTACTTATAGGCTTCTATGTATGTCTAAGAACAAAATACAATAAGAATAATTGTAGTGACCCTGAACCTGATAATAGTGAGGATCGAATCAGACACAGTGAAAAAAACCTCCACACCTTTCCTTATCTGAATGTAAACATTAATGTGAAATATGGATATAATGAAGTAACTGTTGATGCCACCACCCTGGGAATTCAATATAGCCATGTTGTTCTGAAACTATATTTGTAACTTAAAACATTATCATTTATCTTAAATTGACTGGTTTCTTTTTAAACAAATTAACAGTTTACACAGAAAATAAAACTACTCGTCTTCAGAATAAGGTACCATCCCTGTTCAACCAACCTTGATTTGTAAAATTTCAAATTATGAATATATTTCAACAAGTTATTTTCTCATTAATAATGTATCACGTGAACAACATAAAACAAGCTGTTATAATTCGATCAAGGTGATTCCATCTCACATTACAGACATCACGTTTCAAGGTACAATTTCCAGTCAACAGTCAAAGGGCAGTAACTCATGACAAAGAGTTTTAAAAAAAATAATCAAAACCTACAGAAATGTTCCCAATACTACTGGACTTCATTATGGCCACTTACCTCATAGAATGTTTTTTTTTAAGTAGCTTAGCTATTCCAAATACAGGCCAAGACTGAGACCCCGTGTCAGTTAAAGAGAAGAAAAGCCATGTAGCAGTTCTTATAATAGAACAAGAGCGCTGCCAGCAGTGTCAATGCTCGTCTATCTACCTTCATGTTTCATGTTACTACCTCTTATAGTCAAGTTTTTGCACAGATGCAGACAACACAGTGATCACAAAGCTGGAATATTTCTTCGAAAACAGACGAGCTAAAAATGTGTCTAAAGAAAGTTACAAATTTAACTAGAGCTATCACAGAGGTGACTGATACCCACGCCGCCGCTTTGACACTAAGAATGTGATAGTACACTATACGGCTAAGTTCAGGGGGACATAACTCTGCAATGAGTGAATCGCTGGGCATGAAAATTTTGTCTTGCATATCTACACTTCATGGTGATAATATATTTCAAGCTTCATTGCAAAAGCTTAAACTCACCTGAGAACTAAGGCACTATAATTAATGACCAAGTAATATAGTTTCCATCTTGTAAAACCCATTTTTACGCAGATTTTTGAGATCAAAACCAACAATGAAGGTATAATACTGTTAAACAAGCTAAAACGTAGCAAATTTTCTAATCCAAGGGACCATAACTCTTGAAGTTGAGGTCCAATTCTACCCATAACTGAACTTGTCCAAAACCATAAGGTCATACACATTCATTGTAAATATGATTATAGGATCGGTGAATAAATGAAGGCGCTAGAGTGTAAACAAGCTAAAATATAGCAAATATGCTAAGTCAAGGGCCCATAACTCTTGAAGTTCTGGTCTGATTCCACCCATAATCAAACTTGTCCAAGATCTTTTGGTAATACACATTTACTGACAATATTATTATGATCGGTGAATTAATGAAGGCGCTAGAGTGTAAACAAGCTAAAATATAGCAAATTTTCTAAGTCAAGGGCCCATAACTCTTGAAGTTCTGGTCCGATTCTGCCCATAATCGATCTTGTCCAAGATCTTTTGGTTATACACATTTACTGAAAATATGATAAGGATTGGTGAATAAATGAGGGTGCTAGAGCGTAAACAAGCTAAATATAGCAATTTTTGTAATTCAAGGGCCCATAACTCTAGAAGTTAATGTCCGATTTTGCCCATAATCGAACTTAGCCGAGACATTGTGGCCATATGCATTGTAAGCAAGTTTATTCATGATTCGTCAAGAGCAGCAAATGCTAGAGTGTAAACAAACTAATTGTGGCCAGACGCCGGACATTCAACGATCCTAAAAGCTCACCTGTCCATCAAAACACAATAAAATAGTACAATCATAAAAGATGATTCTCATTTCTATTCTTCTACATTTTTTCTTCCAATTTCTTGCTGAAAAATGAACACTGTTTTTTTTTGCATTCCAGCCAATTTGATGTTATTTAGATTTATTGCTTTCAAATCACATTTGTTTCAAAATCCATTTTCCGAAAATACAATATTAAAGTTTCATAAGCTGTTCAAATTATCGAGCAGAATTTGAATATTCTTCACATTTCATGCGATAATCAAATAAAATTTGCACATATAATGGAAACCATGAAACAGATGATTCGCAAACTTAATGCTACAGACATTATAATGTGTATATAGACACATCATTGTTAACTTTAAAAGTGGAAATTCTTGTAAGCATGAAAATCTGTAAAAATTGGGGAGAATTTAGCATGCGTCCCTCAAGAGGTACAGTCAATAAAAGAGAAATAAAAACACTTGGAATAAGAGCCAAATATTCGGAAAAATAATAAAAACTGGTCATATTACAAACTTCAAGTCACAATGATCAGATAAAACACATTAATTGGTTTTACAAAATTGACATAAGCAGTTCAAAGCAGAAAGTGGACTTGAGAGGCTTTACTTAACAATTATGCTAAAATTTGTGAATTTCTTGCTCTAAAGAAATGACGAGTCAATTTGCGAAATGACCAAAGACAAAGAATTGAGCATATTCCTAAAGTACTGAAATGTTACATCTCTGGAGAAAGACAAAAATAAAACTTGAAATCCCAGCTGACTAAAAATGATTAAAAATACATTAAGTGATCCAATGATCTCACTTAACACACTACAAGTTCATTTCATTATAGAAATGTATCTTTGAATTCGAAGATAGTTAAAATAACCGTTTTCAAGTTGTCACTATCTGATTGGTTAATCTAATATCAGATGGATACTAACCAAACCAATCAGTTTGATGATCGTTCAAAACTACTGAGTCATTCAAATGCACTGTAACCAAACAACAGTTTCTGTGTTCCAATGGGTTTAACAACATGTTTCAATGATATTCAGTTATTAACAGATGTCCATTCACCTCACAAGTTTTCCTGAACCATATTCTAACCAGTACTAACTAAATATCTTCTAAACGAAGCTGGCAACTTCTCCAAATATGGTGGAAAATCCGACATTCTTGTAAAATTTTCACAGAAGGGTATCGTCTTCGACCTGCTGAGACCGTGGTTCGGACCTCCAAACAACAGAAATAGTAATTTTTCTAACATTAAATTTGCAGTTTAGCAATTCTAACATGGCACTGACCCGGTTATTCATGCATAATAGTTAAAACAGTCACCAGAAATATGATATAAAATGCTAAGCTGAGGAATTCCCTCCAAAAAAATGGTGAATGGAATTAAAATAGAGAAAAAAAATAACAGTCAGTTTAAAATTGTGACTTGTTATGCTGTGCTTTATATGCATAATATATTACTTGGTTTATTACTATAACTCAGAATGCAGCCTCATAATCATACAAGAACTCAACTTTAAACAAGAGCCAGTAACAGCAGATATAGACTCACATAAAAACTGAATCACGATCAACAAAAATGATAAGACTTTTATGTGGTTAAATGACAATTCTTTCAGTAGAAGTAATAAATTTCCCTTGGTATTTGTTGAATGTATAATTAATGACGGTAAGATTGGAAAATGATACCTTTAATGTTCCAGTCACACAAAATCATCACAGTCTTAGCTCATGGGCATAATCTTAGAACAGCATCTACAAAGAAGAAAAACACCGATATCATAAAATCTGTCTTTATACAGTAAGGTACAGATTTACTATCAAACAAAACTGATCACTGACTTGGATTTAATCTTTTTTGTCTATATTGAGTTTTACGCCCCTTTTCAACAGTCATGTGAGACGGACAGTTCACCTAAGCATTGTTCCTGGGAAGAACCAGTACTAGACTCCCATCCTCCATAAGCAACAGTCTACTTTCTCATAAAGAGACATGGTTGGTAGTGGGGTTCGACCCTCAATCAGTGAGAGGTTACATTGATTTGAAGTCAGCGACCTTAACCACTCGACCACTGATTTAAGGCTACAAAAACTTCAGTACATAGCCCCAAATCTACCAATGGCAAGGCTTGATTCTAAGACTGCATGTTTTCCAAACCCAGTGAAACAAGGAATAAGCTGAAACATTTCTAGTTGATGAATTATATATACAGAAGCAAGAATTCAAATTTGTTCACAAGATTCACTTTAAGAGCAACTGGCATAGAATACATCAGTACAGAATGAAGGTTTGAGACAGGCCTTAATTCATGTTAACCATTTATGCAGTCGATCACAGATGCAGATTAGACTTCAGAATGCCTCATCAGGATAGAGTCATATCTTTACTAAATAATGAATTATATGTAACACACCATTTATATTCAATTACAAACAAAATTCAACAAAATCCTTGTCATCCAATCAGCAGGGACCAACAATCACACAATTAATTTCTAATTATAGACACTATAAATCATTAAATAACAATCCTAAGAATTGTTGGAAATTCTTAAGCTACTCTGACACTCGGAGTAACTGCAATTTTTGTCACACAAATATTAAACTGACAAGACTGATAATGAAGAATTTTAGAATAATTGCTGTCTGAACTAAATACCACATACTTCAAATTCTTGTGTCAAATTTCGCATGCGTAGATGATAAATAATTAAATGAACATTTTCAGCCTCATTTACAGAAGAGTACTGATACGAATAATTACTTAATTAAGCAAAAGTATGTCCATGAAACATAGGAAATGTAATCAGAATGACCTCAGGCCGACTTTCCCATCCTAGGACAGACTTACCATACATTATAATCACCAACCAATCCATAAAATCAGTCTCCAATACTGTCTATAACATCTGAACACCAGTCTCCCAACACGCATATGTATGCAAACTATTTCATGCATACTGAGATACAATCCAGTCTGAAAATACAATGAAATCTGGTACAGTGTAAAATGTTTATGTTAGCTTAAACACTCCAAAACAGTAGAAAAAATAGATCCAAACAACCATGCTAACTAGATGACTCTTTTTCTGCATCATCGATACGATTCCTGGATTTCCATCGGCTCCACCCATTTGGAGTAATTTCCTTAGTTATCGTACACTATTGATTTTCACCAACACGTGTCTAGTATTGGCAGTATTCTCTTCATGGTTTTGTAGCTCATTCAGAATCGTCATGAAAACCCACCCACACAATTGTCGCATAATCGCAAGAAGTAATTTAAGCAATTGGAATAAAAACAACTGTGGTTTATAAATATATATATAAATAATAATAGTCTATAGATTGCACAGGCGTTATTAGATTTTTGTAATTCATCAGACAAGGATTGGTTGCTTCAATAAGGTGTGGGTTATTTAAGTTTATTTTTCATTTATAGAAGACACAAGTGACCATCTGGCATATAAGCTGAATATGTCTTGATTGATTAATTAACTACTGCTCAGTATATTATAATCATGCAGTTGCTCAGGTACAGTAGCACTAAGCGTTATAATAATGGTCTCTCAAACATCCAATCCTTTCCCACAGTGTACTTTATTTCATGATTGTGTCATTAAAAATGCACAAGATATTATAAAACCCACATGTGACACCAGATCATGATCATGTTATTAATAGCAATATGAGACAAGCGAAGGGAGACTACTCATTTTCTTTTCTCCATCACATGAATGGACATTTTTCTTTGATTTACCATTAAGTAAATTTGTTATTTTTTGTGACATTTAATTAACAATACATAATTCATAAGTTAATTTTATTTTCATTTTACAACCAACATCCAGGTATCTAAAGTCCAAGATATGTGGCATCATTATTATAACTTAATTCAATACATACTAATTAGGTTATTTCTTTACACAAGTCATCAGAGAAAACAGGTACTTTTCTACACTATGATGCAGGTACATATATAAATGTATAAATGTCAGAGAAGCAGCAGCGCTCTTTCAAATAGCCAAAAAAAGTGGTTGTTAAAGTCTCCATTCATCTATAAGTCGCCACGGGGCCTTTATACATCCCTGGCCTCTGTACAGACTTGGCCCGCCCACTGCAGCCTCCTTAATAAACCCCAGTCCCTCACCTAAGTGAATCCTCCATTTATTTACATTATGCCTTCCTAAATTGACCCTGAAATGTTCCTCAGAACAAAATGCAATCTTTCGATCATCACATCAATATAAAACAATCTCAGTCTCTGTATATGTAATAAATTATATAACCACGCAAGTTATATATGTTACAACTTACATGTTGCAAGGATGTTAATAATTGTAATAAACAATGAATGCATGTAACTTAAATTCTTTATGAATTATGTAAGTAAATTTCTGCTCTTTCTATGAATACTCTTAATTTCGGCATCTAAGTCTACAGTCTACTAGTACCAGGGCATGAAAAATATTTTGAGGGGCACTCGTCCTGTAGGACGAGCCACTCGTCCTGCCCTTGATGTCACTCGTCCTGCCACTACTTGCTAGATACACAGTAGAAACAGTAAATGTATATACATGTAGTAGTTATATACAAACACTTACTGAGCCTTTTTGATAATTTAAACAGCCAAATATACAACCTAATGTTCATTTCTGAAGCATTGGATGCCTTCCTGACATTACACCATTTTAAAACTCTTCAAGGTTGTCAATGAACAACTTTATTATTGACAGTAATAGTGCCATAGTAATGCATACTTAAAGCTTGTAAACTAAGCTGTCACAATAATTGTATCAGGTGAGAATGGAGTTCAAGACAGCTAAGTAACTGAATATGTAATTGAAACAGACGACAGCAAACCGAAAATGATAAACATCCTGAGAACAGTCTGGATAAATGCCAGACCGGGCCGTTTTACAGGTATTTTGACACGGCTTAAATCCGAGTATAAATATTAAGTAGTCCTCCATTCATTTCTCAAATGATAACTAGGTCCATTTCACATCTATTTTTCGTAAAATGTACGCTATAAGTACGAAGAGTAAAATTAATTAAGTACATGTCCATTTGATAGTAGTCGTTCGCCGCTCACGGAGCGAACCGGGCGATCGGCATAATACTCCAAACCAGTGTCAAGGCTATTTTTTCCATCTGTCAAACAAGAAATTATGAACAGACATTTCGTATCGTTATTCCGCTGCAAGAGATTATTTTTGATTGATTTTTGGACTTGATTTTTATCAAAATCAAGTCCTTTGTAATCGTCGACCAAAGTTTTGTCGCTGGACTCCATCACAGCTTGGTTAAAAGAATGCCGCATAAAGGAAATAGTACGCAACTAAATGGTGTGATTATATAGAAGTATCTGGAATCTTTCCCCAATTAAGTGTGTCAGATCTAAATATATATCAAATCATTTTATTGTAACTACATGGAAAGAGTCATGTATCTAAATAAGTGCTTGTCGGTAGATACATGAGACATTCAAATGCGTATAATTAAAACCGCGTATTCACTGACCAATAAAATATCTTGCCGTAAAAGTAGTTCTACTTTCGGTTTTCGTTCGATTTTTCAGAAACATCTCTACGGACGTATTCATGCATATGAAACAATCTACCATCGATGTATGTGTTTTGTGCCTTTCTAACATTTCTTAATATTACAAAGCGAATTCTCATCTAATCGTATTTCCATGATATTCACACCAACTTGTGTTAGTTTGATGACGGAATCGCTATTTATAGACTCACTCCCCGCAGTGGCTAGTAGCAAAGCGTAACCGGTGTGGGGAGTTTGATTTATTGAATGAGTTCATGTCAGGTAAACATCGAAGGTTGAATGTTTATACTGCGGCTTACGAATAATAATTCGAGTCGCTAAATATGAACGTAAATTACTGGATACGTGCTTTTAAAAATTACAGTTTAAGAGTTCCTTTTATGCCAGATTATTTAGAATTACATAATCACGTCTGAATTTCATGCAACATCGGGTTAACTATAGGTCATATAGGTCTTACTCTACAGTGTCAGGACCTTTTTGATTTGAGTGACCCTGAATGTGTTCAATGTGACGATGTTCTTTTGTGTTAAAACCAGAAGAATCAATGTTTGTATTTACTGTTACTGAAGTGTTGGTCACTAGTTTGTGTACAAAAAAGAGTTTTTGATGCAATTAAATTGTCTTCAATTAATGTGCTAATCATTAAACTTTCCAATATCAGGTTTTTTTCATTTTAAAATTTTAGCAAAGAGAATACAGTAAAGCCCTTAAGCGTATGTCATTTACCTAAATGCATATGACCTGCATTACAATATGAATGAAAAATCGGTCCGTAATTTTAAATGTTAAAAATATTTGTATGGGCTCGAACGATGTGGGTACACATTTCTCTCTTTTGCCTCGTATGGTAAAAATGAAGTCCGACAGTACTTTCAGTACTTTGATTTGTATTGGTTTTATAACGCAAAAGCAACTCTTCCCGTCGGACGACCGTAGCCGATTTTCTACTCGAGTGGATTTTTCGTGCCCTGACTACCATAAATACAGTTTACTATAATGAGATATTTGTCTAAGACTTTACAGACAAAATAATCCCTCACAATTAATGTAACCAGAAGGATATTATACTCATTATGGAATCCATAAATGAGACCATGTCATGAGGAGCTCCTGGATATATGAGATGGAGACAAAGTACATTGTGGAAAGTCAAGACATTAATATATTGGCAGGGGCTGATCCTGATTCTTAGATAACTGATAAGCAGTTTGAACTGGTTTTTTTTTCAAATTTGAGACATTAGCTAGGCTTAAATTAAAATTAAGTTTGTTTGCCCTTTACCGACCGACCCGAAAAAAAGATTTTATTGCAAAATCTGGGAGAACTTTATTTTTATACTTGGGAAAATAATGCATGAACTCAGTGCTTTCGGTAAACATTTTTAAGTAGGTATCATTTGAAGTAATGAAGGAAAACAATAATGTACATGTTTACAGTTAATTAAAGCACACAATAAATGGTTGTTTGCAAGCGGAATACATAAAATCAGGGATGCTATATTACAGGGATACGCAACGGACGGAAACTGGCTGAAAAACAGTGCCTAGGGATATTCACGCGAGTGCGCATGCGCATGCATTTACCGTTAATGTCGTTATCTAGCAGATAAAAGATGGGTCAAATATTCTCTTCAATCGGCTTAAATAAATGTTTTTGCATAGAGTTTTTTATATATTGATCTTAAGGTGTTAAATATTTTACAGATGTTGTAATTTTGTTTCCAAATATTAGTGGTTCTAAAGATTTCCAAGTTTTTGTGACCGTTCGAAAATCAAACTGGCGTGATAATTTGACCGAAATGGTCGCATAATAGAAAATGTCAGTTTTTTGCGACAGCTTTAGTACGTGAAGATATTCTTAATTTCACGATATTTTGTCGTGGTTGAAGTGTGACATACTTCTATATTGGCGGCATAACTATATTGTAATGTTTTATTTTGTTATAATACATAATTTCGCGATCGATTGGGACCCTGTTTTTACAATTTACAAAATGGAGGCCTGATCTGACGAGGAAAATATTGCACTTTTTGCGACATCATTTGAATGTGAAGATATACTCTATATCAAAATTTTCTTCCATAGTTTGACAATTATACACGTCGATATTGGCGGTATGATAATATTTTCATGCTTACTTTTGTAAAAGAACACAATTTCGCGATTGATCATGACCCCATTTTTACGATTCAATTCAATGACGACCTGATCTGACAAGGAAATTATTTCACTTTTTGCAACACCATTTGTATGTGAAGATATACTAAACATAAAAATTTTCTTCCATATTTTGAGACTGACGCACGTCGGTATTGACGGCATAACAATAATTTCAAGAATTATTTTGCTGTAGTACCTTATTTCGCTCTCGATAATGATCCATTTTTACCGGTGCATAGCAAAACGAAAAAGCATCATATAAGCACTAATCTACATAGATTCTAGCGCAAACCAGAAACAATGTAACCCGAATATATTATTTGGTATGCACATATTTTCACACCTATTATTCGAAATCGTCAATTCATAACAATGGCTGATTGAGAATCAACTGGCATGTGACAAACAATATGTACATCAATTCATACACGAAGCGTGTCAACAGTTTAATTTTTCAGATTGAGTAAAGTCAAACAGTTTATTCATGACTCGTACAACATTATATACATACATAATATGAAAACATTATAGAATACGTGTATACATGCCTTTCCATACAGAAATATAAGATACAGATCAATTCTTTAAATATCTACTACATTTACAATTGTCAAGTCAAGGTCTTGAAATAATGACTGTATAATATTACGTACATTATCATGCTAACAGAATTCCAGTTATTCTATATCTGTTTATAATGAAGAGAGCAATGAAGAAACATTACTTTAAAGTTGGTTGCTATTTATTTAAAGCTTTTGAAAGATGAACGTTAATGATAAATAACTTGCAAATATAATAATATGTGAAAATCTACTGTATTTCTCTTGTTTTAACTTTGTCCTCTATTTATACATTTATTATTTTTATGATTATTGTGATTTTATTGTGTACATTACCCGAATACTGTTTGTACAATGTATATAATTGTTTATATCAATGTGTCCTTGTTACACAAGATTTAATAACCGTATGTTCTGTTCTGTTTAATCTTATTCAATATTTATCTGGTAATGTACATCTTTAATGATGGGTTAGTTGTAAGGTCGACTAAATTATGGTTTTATGCTAATCGCCACGAATATTTCACTGTGATCTCAGGTACTTGACTTGTTTTTGTATTTGCTAAAATAATATCAGTTTTTCAACAATGATTAATTACTGTCATAATCAATACGATGTGAACATGTTGGTTTAAATTATGACATTAAATTTTATTGGTGGAACCCTGTTGTTTCCAATTAATGGTCACACACCGTGACCTAATGCATTCAAATGACTTGTGCAGCTGTGAAAACAATGTAGATTTATGAAACATAGACTACCCCATACTGTTTTCCATCCGGATGTATTGATTGTTTCCTTGTAATCAGTAAAGATCGTCACCGAGATTATGATTCTGACTATACGAGGGCATATCGTACGCCATTTTGGCGGAAGATTAAAAGTTACAGATTAAGTCTTTGGCTAATAAAATTGATACGCTATAATAGAGACATACATTATGAAAAACAAAGATCAATAACAAGATAAAGTTGTTCATTAATACAAATTTATACGAATCAAAATTACAAATAACAAACCTTTCACCATAAAATGTATAACATTTCTTTCGTACAAAAACATTCATGATATATAGAATTTATTTAAATAAAAGTTTAACTATGAAAATTTCTTCTTCAGCTGATAAATAGAAAAAAGTTCCACGATACAAAATTAAATTTGGTCTTGAGTTGATAAATCGAACAAAACTTTCATGATATAAATATTTGTTATACTAATTTAATTCAAATGTTTAGCATTCGATCGTACATTTTTTCATAATATAAAAGTTTCTTTCACGAATTTAAGTCAAATTTTAGCATTCTATCGTACATTTGTTGTCATGATATAACTTTTCTTTCACAAGTTCATTCCGTGAAAATTTCGCCTTCAGCTGATAATTCGAAAACAAGTTTCACGACATAAAATTTAATTGTACAAAACTTTCATAATGTAGTTATTAAATATACTACATGTATTTCAATGTTTCATACATATTTTCATGATATAAACGTTTCTTTTAAAAATTCAATTTAAAATATAAAAAAAATACAGTGAAAATTTCGTCTTGAGCCAGGTATAGCATCACTGCTTGAGCTCATAAATAAAACAAAACTTTCATAACGTAAACATTTCTTTCCTACAAAACTTACATAATATAAGCATTTCTTTCTCAAATTCAATTTAGAAAAAAATAAGTTGTTAAAATTAATAACAAACAAATAAAAACTACGAGGAACTTGAGTCGATCATGGACCACTAATGTTACTTTTTGTCAATTATCGATTCTTTGTGTTATTTTCATGGTAATTTCGGTAGTTTTGATACCTTTGCTTTCATTAACTAGCCTAGGCACTGATAATCGATAGTTGATCAGTGGATGATAAGCGGTTGCACATCCCTGTAATATAGCATCCCTGATAAAATGAATAGATAGAAGAGTAAAGGTCAAATTCAGAAATAAAATAAAATATTTTTCCTACCTACCGACCCTCTTCTAAAATTCAGGATCGGTAAAGGGCAAACAAACATATTTTTAATTTAGGCCTTATTTATTTAAGTTAGGGGGGTGGACAATTTGCAAGGCATGCTGTTTGATTCTTGAATGTGTGGTTAAATATTATGCTAACTTTGTGCTTCTATCTGGTTGATACAAACAAAATGCTTTTCAAATTTTACCGACACTGTAAAATTTAACAAGTCATACTAAATGATCATGCAATATTATGAAAATCCACCATCATGAGGAAAATTTACAAGGATCATGGAATATTTTTGACAAATCAGTGGTAACAAACAGTGATTTTCTCCAAGATTAAACAATGTAAAACAGGAAATAAACTTATTGTTTATTCATTATCAAGGGCAATAACTCTAATGCAAATTTAACTGTAGAGGTGTAAAGTAATCAAATAAAGATATTGTTTTCATTTTTGTTCAAACATAGAAAGAGTACTAATCAAATATAGCTCTAATGATTCAATTAGATGTATGGTTGTAAACTTTTACTGATATTCTGCCGATCTCTGTTATCTACGTCTCTGATATAATCGAACTTGGCTGCTATATATTCTACATTTTTGTGAACGACAACTAGACATGTCATCTTCGTCAATAAAGGCCAAATACTGGAAATTTTCAACAACGCTGAGATAATTGCAAGCCCTACACGAGCAGTCCCAGGGTTACCCGGTTAGCAGGATCATTCCAGTAGAATTAATTTGTAAGCAATTTAACTTTACTTAAGACGCACGCTTAGCAGTTACATTAGCAGATCTTCGTTAATTTATCGAAGAATTAAAATACAACAGTTAAGTAAAAATCTTAAAATAACGGAACCATTAAACAGTAAATACCTAAATGATGCTGGACGCGGTACCACGTGACAATTGTTGCCGCCAAACAGCCTCAGAACCACTTCCGGGTATGTAAAATATAGGCGTTGTTTTAATATATCGTTGTAGGCTTACAAAATTGACAGTAAACAGCGGAGGCGTCAAACGTATACTTATTTCTGCTACATAGTTGATACTGGCGATACAACAAGCGTTGTTTCAGTTTTAACAAACCTAAATTTTGATTCTGAATCACGCTTAATCAAGATTGATTAACTTGTTACTATAAGTACGTCAAAATTTACGATGATCATGAATTCTGGGACATGAAAGAAAAATCTATGAAACATATTTAATAGCATTATAAAATACATCGTCAACATAATCGAAGTAGTAATGATGATAAAAACTGTTTTTACCTTGAAAATATAGTTTATTTCCTATCTTTGTTGACCTACCAAATGTAAAATACGTCGAAACACAGTTTCTCATTGGATAAAACACTTAACGCTCGTACATGCTTCGCATACCGAAATAGAAATAAGACTATTAATTTTCCCATTTGTATAACCCTGTAAAGCTAATTTGAATAAATATGTATGTTACTAGGTCATCTTATACACACCAACTTCTGTTCAGCATGAAGTACATATATAATCTGTATGCGTCTTTAGAAGAAGTGCCTGTGAGGAGAATTACCGCAAGATACCATAAATACCTCTGTAATTAAAACCCAAAACGTTCTCAACACCCACAACTGATTCGAAATACGAACAGAAATACTCTTGAGGGAAAATCAATTTCTATCAGAAAAAAAAAACTTGTCCATCTCCATTGCAACGAACTTAAACGTGCGTAAGTATTTTATTTTAATAACCATTCACAAACCATAAATATTGAGAGAAGACTACGTGAATTTAATAGTATACAAAAACAGGACATAATAATATCATCCCTATTAGGTTCACGGTACGCTTTATGGAAGTGAATTGGATTTATCTAGAATTTGGGGCACTTTCAGTAAATGTAGATTGTGTATTTAAGTGCCAAAAACGAAAAATCTAACAAAAATCCAAATGTCATCCTTAAAATGGAACATACGAACCTTGTTATACAGTGTCACGTACAGAACGCATTTGTTGTTGTTGTTGTTGTTTACCATCAGTCAAAGGATTCAGCATAAATACAACTATAAAATACACTGCTCATAGTAAACACAAAAGTCAAGAATTGAATATATAAAAGAGTTCATTATGTATATACATGTAGCATGTATGTAAGCATGATCTGTGTATACACGTGTACAAACAACATGTTCAATAAATATAATCATTTATACTTACAAATATACATTTTGATATTTTCCACAAGTAAATGTAAATAAAAGTCAAAACTTATTAAATTATATTTCTTTTAAAATATTCGTAAACAATGCACACGTTTACCGGAAGCGAACGTTATTTTCAAAGCGTACAGCAACGATTTCGATGTTGTACGTTTTACGGACAAACTAATAAAAAGTGTTATAAGGTCAAATCTTCTACAATCATTGAATCATATTATCAAAACTATACTTTGTGATGATCTTCATAATAAGTTCGGTTTACTATTTCCCGCTTCCGGCTTAAAAAAGGTTTACACCCGTGCAAACTGATATCTAGCTGATAACTGAAGTGTTTGCGATTTCTTAATTTCCTTCTTCTTGTCTCTGATAAAGTTTTTTTTCTAAATATCACCCTAAAACAGTACTAGTAAGTTATTTGGATATTTATCATGAAATAAATTAAATTGGCGTATTCCGCATGGTGTATCAAACTACAGAAAATCACGACATGAAAAACATTATTTGAACAAAATTATACGGACATATCATACTGATGGTGTCATGCCTTAGCTAAAAAAAACTCTGAAATAATAAATTTACAGCCGGTAAAAAAATGTATTGTTGTTTAAATGAGGTCGATCTAAATAAATATATTAAAGTATATGCTGAGTTTTGTCTCTGGGGTTTAACATCTTTAAAGATGCAGGACAAGATCCAAGACTGTGTAATCACTTTAATTGGTAGATCCATCCGGTAACTTCCGTAAGCTGAGGGGACAGGGTGATCACTGAATGAGACTGGAATCAGACAAGAATGAATCTGTAATAATATCTGTGTGCAAAAAAAATAAACCAATGAATGAATACAAAATTCTAACTGCCCACAGTACTGCAAGTAAAAAATCTCCCTCACGGAAGATTCACACATCGTGTTAGTAAATGAGTGTTAAGCATTATATACCCGTGTATTTCCACATCATAGTACAAATGTATATGATAATAAATACTTGTAACACCATATAGATCAACTTAAATATAATCTAAAAAGAAAATATCGTCACAGAATAAGAATCCGGTCGTTCTCATTTCCCGTACTTTACTTTTCAACTGGAATATTTAAAGTCATTCTGATCGACGGGTCCTTTATTACTGGTTATGCGATAATCCACCAGCATAGGCTAAATAACAAATCAATATTCTACGTGTACAACTTGCAAAGTTTAATGTTTTGTAATATATTAAGATATTCAGGGTAACACCAACAGGATTGTCTTTTAGCAGGAACTGAAATACACCATGTTCAAACAACGTATTGTTTGGCTTATAATTATTTCGATCCGTGATCGACACGTGCATAGATTCAATTAGAAATATAATCACGTCATCACAGGATAATGATCGGTATTGTACAAAGAGATATTCAATTAAAATCATCTTAAAAACACTGTTATAAACAAATATATGTAGATGGTAGGCGTGATACAAAAACAACATAATCATTACGATTCTAATAAATATATTTAAGTAGAAGTTACATCCAATTAATAATGAAAGTATTGAGAGTATTGTCAGGAACGAAGTTTAAATGTGTTAGATAAAACCATCCTTTAAAAATTAAAGGTCTGTGTTATCATCATTATGATTTAGAATTTGAAGGTCAAGTATACATAGTCTTAACAGAATGTACACCATTAACCAATAAACCACAATTATCAAGGAAAAGCTACACGCCAAAAGTCATGACATACAGTGAGAAATTACTAGCTACTGCACATTTTGAAAACGTAAAACAAATTCAGTGCCTTCAGCGCTTTGATCTGTATATAGTATCTGTTGTACATTATACTGAACTTCTGACCATGTGCCATTATGTAATCTCTAAATACACTGAGAGACAATATAGTATTCCGGCACTACTTTTTTAATAAAACTATTTCCAGTATTTAGTAAATCTTGTTACATGGACAGATTATGAATGAAAATTGTGTACGGATGAATACTTAATCATTATATTTGTTAGGTTTACAGTTAAGCTGGCAAAATATTTCTCATGCTTAGAATCCTGCAATATATCTCCAACTTTTATCAAAACTGCAAAGTCTGCAATGTATACTGATACAACAAGTGGTACTATTTTTCAGTGCGGATGAAAGAGGTGTCAATGTTTTGTAAGTAGAAAAAGTGGAGTACAGTAATAGGAACTTCGTTCTATAATAACAGCTCAAATACAACCGCTGTACATAGTGTTTTGCTTTTTTTATAACATAGCATGCTTACCCCCCCCCCCCCAAACGTACGCATAGTTAACAATAAAATATACATGTAGTCGTCATGTTATTCTTATGATCACGTGCTCCATAATCTTATTTAAGGCACATTCTTGTCGTAGTGCACGTGGTCTATATGTTGCAAAAAAGGATGGTCCCTGACCTGGTGGATATCTGGTTCTGTTTTACAGAGCCAGGATTCAGTAAGTCATATTGCCATTATAAAGCATGGACATAATGCAGTAGGACAGAACAAATAGTCTTATTTAACGTCATTAGACCAAAGAAATTAGGGTAGATAGATCATAAAACCTTTCTTTCTTTCTTTTTCTAAACACCTTTTGTAAGAAAACGAGGTATACCATTTCATTCCCAAATAGTTTCGTATTTTTTACCAGTCACACTTATTTATGAAGAGTAACAAAAATGTTATCAGACTTTCATTCAGATTAATTAACAAGATATCACAGGTACATTGTTTCGAAATACGTCCCATAATGCAATATTTCTTTTCAAAACACAATACTGCAAAAATGACTATAAATTCCTCCTACATAAAGTTATTGTATTTCAACCACTGTGACACAGTTTGATTTATGTTCACGATATTTTAGCTACTCCTCTACTGCTAGTGGGAAATTAATTATATATATTAAAAGTAAAGGTACGTTCATGTAGTATTTAAAGTACAAACGAACCAATGTTGTATGTTATGAGACATTTAAGTGCTCAAGAAAAAAGGTAGCCACACAATCCTTTTTGTTGTTTAATACTGTTTCTAAAAAAATATATTCTGTTGCAACCCTCACTGACCTTGACCTTTCCTTCCTCCTGGGTAACCTATCCTAGCTGACCTTGACCTGCCTCTACTCTTGGGTAACCATACAACCCTCACTGACCTTGACCTGCCTCTCCTCGTGGGTCACCATGCAGCCCTCACTAAATATGACCTTCCTCCTCCTGGGCAAGCTAACCTCACTGACCTTGATCTGCCTGTCCCCTGGGTCACCCAGACTCGCTGATCTGCCCCCTCATTTCTTGAGTCTAGTTGGGAGACTATTCTACATATTATTGACTATAGAAATTTATGGTGTATTAATTTGATGCTGTACGTAGTCCCTTCATACAAATGGTAAAAACAATTATCGAAGCATCTAAAAGTACTGATGCAGTTATCAATTCTTATCCAACAGGGATTGCTCTGGTGTGAGACAGTATGCAGTAATTGTATTGTGTCAGTACTATAGTATACTAAGTATAGTGTGGTATAATTCTTGTTTAGTTAATATGATTGGTATGTTTGTAGGTGTACTGTACATCTACTGTTAGACTATTGTTTGTTTGTTCATTTTTTAAAAGTTTTATGTCCCTTTTAAACAGGCAGAGCCATATGAGGCAGACAGTTTACTAACCATCTTTCCTAGGAAGAAACAGAACTAGACTACCATCCTCTGTAAGCAACTGCCTACTTTCTCGCATAAAGAGACATGCTCAGTAGCTGGGCTCTAACCCATGACCCTCTATCAGTGAAGGGGTTACAGTGTTTTGAAATCAGCGACAGAGGTGGGACTACCGCTAGACTAATTTCGTTAGTTTGTCATCGTCAGCTTTTTGCATGTTTTTTTTTCAATTAAAAAAAAAAAAGATAGTGAAAATTAACTTTTAAGATGCTGGTTATGTTTCGGTTGTTAAAGTAAGTCTACATCTATACTCAACAACTACAGCACTGTCGAGTCTCGGTATTTTTGGACATTTATTCTTTTATATTACTATTTTACTTATAAGTCAGTATCTTTGTGTACATCCATGTATCAGATAACTTAAGTCAGCGACTGACTTTACTCAAATAATGTGCAATAAAGCCTGTGAAGAAAATCAACTGTAATTCATTCCAATGTTTACATGGTTATTTATTCCATCTATAATTGTAATATACAATAATTATAATCTCCATTTCAGTTCAACAGAATCATAATATATATACAAAACATAGTAGTAAAATAAAATATCAGAAAAAATCAAGAAATACCTCAATTAACAATAATTGCCTAAATTATAGCAGTATTCTGACCTACAATAGAGCTCCATTGTAGCAGTATCAGGAATCATATTACTGAATATTCATGATCAGTGTCTACTGCCTTGATTTACTAGTACTTTAAGCCTTGTGAATATCAATATATTAAAGCTCAACATAGATTTGTCAACATTTTTTAAAATGATATACAATAGGCTTAGCTACTCTCAACTGAATTTATTTTTGTTATGTTCTTAATTTTATACTTTCAAACCTGTGAACAAAGGCCAACCTTGGGAAAGACATAGGGGCCTTTATTGATAGATGGCTTTTACTTTAGAGGTTATTTAATTCTAAATATTCAATGACTGTTTTTCAATGGCTTGTATTTACAGGGTGGTCTTTATTCAGAGGTGGCGGCTAACACAGGTTTGACTGAATCAATAATTTTATTGTACTATAATCATATAGCATATCAAACTTGTCAATACTGAAAGGTAGTTAAGCCCAAAAATATTTTTGTATAAAATTTAACAATGTAATGTTAATTTTCATTTTGATTTGATATAGCACCAAGTATATCTTTTTATCAGCGCTCTGAGAAGGAGGCATTAAGGACTAGACTGTTCCAGCTGATTATGAGGACATAGGTTTGAATCCAGCTGATGGACAAATCACCCATTCTAGAGCAAACATTGCAAACTATCTATAACCTCGATTGTACCAGGTAAGACAACTTTGAAACTACTTGGAATTTCCTGTATATAAACTGACTAATGTGGTGGCCTCAATGAAATGTTTGTTTTTTCTTCATAATCTGCTGTTTGTAGAAGTACTTTATACCATACAAAGGTGAAGATTAACTGAATGAAGAACATTTTGTAATGATAACACTATATAGTCATTGAAGATACAATTTTAAGAACTTAGTTGTTCCGCAGTAACATTTCCTTAGCACCTAAATAGGAACGAAATTCGCTGTGTTTGGAATGAAGATTCCACAAACTCTATATACCGGTAATCACAGATCAGGACAGAATAACAAGAGGTATAAACAGACATCTGTCAAAGACAGTAATTTTTTTAAATCTTGTGATGACTTGAAGTGTAGATTAACACAGTAACCAAATATAGCAAAATATTAATGAACTTTCCATTCATAGAAACTTATCAACATTAATTGGACTAAGATGATGATCGTTAACTCATCAATTTCTTGGCGTTCATAAAATGTACATTATAGTCTTGTAGTATTCTTATGAGACTTTAACATTGAATGATAGACAACCTAGGGATATAAATGCAATATACCTAAGTAATGATATTGATGAGGTTTTTTTTCTGAAATGCGATACAGTTTGTAATCATTAAGGCATTGCATGAGATAAGTAATAAAACTGAAGAGCTAGACTTTATACAGTATCTGTTGTTATACATAACATGATTCATAATATTATTTATGATAAATGTGCAAAATAAGTTGATATCAGATATTAATAGCACTGATATGACTCTCCTATTACATTTTGTAGATTCTATATATCTTATCTAAAGCAAATTCTCGAATTTCAGTTTTATTTTTCCTTATATTATTAATGCTTAAGTTAAGAAAGTATTTCCGTGACAATTAATTTGAACAAGCAACTAACCAATCACTGAGATGAATGTTAATGTGTTAAAACAAAAATAAAAAGGTTACTTAAAATCCAAATACATTAATTAAGTCCTATAAAAATATAATCTTTTCTGACTACAATGTGACACAAATGTAATTAAACTAGACACTAGCAGTAGGTGTTTACAAATAAGAATATGTGTTTATCATATTGATCAATTTCAAACTACCACAAGATAGTCGATAAACATTACATTATGCCAATCTATCATTCTAACTGTTGTAAAATAAGTGAAAGACTGTTGGTATATAATAGCCATTAACAACATACCAACACACAGACAAAATAATGTACATCTTCAAAAAACATTCATAAAATTTACCTTAAACAAAAATAGTGACATGAATAAAGTAAATGCATTGTAAAATTGTATGTATACAAAAACATGACTAACAAATTGTATTTACATGAATTAACAGTTTTATGACACATAAGACTTTGATTGATTAACAAACTAGTGCAATAAATACAAGGGCATTCCTGGGGTCAAATTAAGTGTACCCACATCTAATGCCCAAGATGTTCTAGAGTATGCACATATGTCTCAATGTTTCACCCCAACCCCCTTGCTTTTCAATTTTTAAACCATTTTGGTCATAAATATTTTTTTCAGGCCCCTGCATGTTACTGTGAGTCACAAAGAAGTTTCATGAAATAATGCAGATGAACCAAAGAAGAATGCCATCTAGAAATCTCCTGTCAGAAAGTGCAAAACTTGATGTAAAAACATCAGAATTTGTCCCAAAAAAAATTCCACATGAATATCTAAACATTAGTTTTACAACAAAAACAAAAATCTTTTCAATGTTTGTTAACTCATTAAAATACATAAACAAAGTTTGAAGCATTGAGTAAATGGTTCAAGCAATAACAAAATATTTTTTCGCTATTAGTAGATTTTAAGTACTTTTATAGTCAGAACCATTAACACAAATATTCAAACCAAATCTTTCAAAGCACTAACCCAAACTATAAGTGGATTATTCAAAACAAACAATAACCACAAGCCCCATACAAAATATTGAGAATGTTCACTATCAACCCAAACAGACATTTACTAGCCCCTAATTTTGTGCTAGGGGGCTAGCATGAAGACAATTATATATTTACTTCTAGAAAGATTCACTATTTAAAAAAAGCCTTGCCAACAGGAATGGAAAATAAGACAAAGAGATGAAAATACCAAATTTTCAATATGAGATCAAAGTCCATAGCCAACACCAGTGAAAATAAAATAATAAATGATGTCAGTACACAAATTTCATATTCTGCCATCAAAAAGATATCTATTCCCTTCACCTAAAAAACATTTAGAAACATTAGAATGTCAACAGTTGTCACTGGCTGGAAATTCAACCATGCTGGCAAAGTGTATTCTGAGTTTACGATCACAGACTGCTAATGGCACGGGCTTGTCACAGGAATGTCACAGTTTCCCTGGAGACTTTAACCACAATATCAGCTGCCTGAAATGGAAATCCATAAATAAGGTGAAAAAGCTAGCAGCGATAAAATAAAAATAACCATTACACAATCATATCATGACTGGAAGACAGAACTACTTTAATTCTTGTATAACCTAGCCCCTAAAGTGATCATGGCCATTTAAAATAAATGATCCTAATATTCTTTTTAATGAAAGGTGTGGGTTTCAGAGAGATAAATAGACAATACAAGCATATATATGATTACCAATCACACTGGCTTCAATCAATCATTCATTTTTTTATCAGATTTCATGCTCTTGACTGAAAAATCAAACATACATTTAATACAACTGATGATGCCAATAAAATTATACATAAAGCAGTCATTTCAAATGGTGTATAGTTTTTTTCATACAAGTCATTGTCCTCTTCATCCACTTCAGCACCTTACACACTTTGCTTCATATAATATACATTAATTGTTAAGCAGACTTTGTTAGTGCCATTCTAGTGGTCACAGCTTACTGGACATGGTAGTTGACAACCTTAGGTTTTCCCTTATTTGGCACTAGTGACCGAGCTTTTGACCCCAAATGGCCCAATATCGAACTTGTCACAGATTTTGTTGATATTAATGTACTGACCCTGTTTTGCTAAAATTGAGCTAAAAAATTTGGCCCTTAGTGTGTTCACAAGGTAAAAGTTTGACAACGCATGACGCCGGACGAAGACTGATCACAAAAGCTTGCCATGAGCACAAGACTTATTGGTTTGTTTATGGCCACAATAAAGCTACCATCACTATTTCAAAATAAGTAAATCTTTTTATTATGAGCACCCAATTTTTCTCTTTAAGTTAATAAAGTCACATCAATTTTTGTTCTTAGTTGTGCATATTTTTCCACGTTCATCATGGCCATCATTACTTGGTATCTCAAGCACAAATTACCTTAATAATCTCAAGGAGTGTCATGTTGTATCATGTCCGCACCTAATACAATGACATTTAAGCCTTAAGTGCATAATATCACAATGAATAAACAGAATTCTAATCAAGTACTTTTCTTGTCACACATCATGAAAAATAATTTAATTACAAGAAATAGAACCAGAAGCATTATGTTAATGAAGTTGATACATTGTTAATTAATTTCATGTGCATCTGTAAACCTTCTGAGATGATTGTCTTTTGTAAATGCAAAGTATGTGTGCCAAGAGTTTCTCACAGACATGTATAATCTTCTCTGACTTAATACAGCACATTTTGTACAAGTAATAGTATATATACACACTCGTTAAGGCACACAACAAAAGATGTTTTTAACCAACAAACAAATACCTCATTATCATGAGCACATGGATTATCTCAAGCGTTTAGTCTGTGTCAATGATTCCTCGAGATAACCAGGTTATACTGTAAGCTCTTGCTTGGTAAATTTGAAGTATGGATTTTTTTTTCAATTATTTCCAATGACAATTTACTGCCAATTATAAAAATAACACAAACATCACTAAGATGAAGAAGTCTAGAACAAAAAGCAAACAAGACGGTATTCCTATGATTGAACTTTTTTCAATTTAGTATGAAAAATTACCTCAGACTGTCATAAAACTGTGATATTTAAACTAAGTTAAAACTCAACAATAGGATCAATCATTTAACAGTACATACTGCCCTAGTCTGGAGACACATTTCTGTCTCATTTCTTTTTTACCTTCACCCAAAGTAATATGATAAAACTGCAACATACAGACTAAAGAACTGCACTTATCAAGAAGAAAAAAGACATTGTCACAGATTTATGAAATATTATACTATATCAAAATGGTTGTTTACGAGACTAGATGTACATTGATTTGATTGGTTGCTTTCCTGTTTATGTGTTTGTTAACTTGCTTTTTGAAGACATCCTTCCCGATTTAATAACACCAATGTTATAGACACACACAAACATCCTGACTAGTAAAAAATTTTTTTATCAACTATTTTGAATCATACCAATAAAATAATGCCCTTAGAGCATTTATTGGGGACTATTTTATAACAGAGTCTGTGTGACAGTAAGTGCTTTAACACTATTTCTCATCCAAGGTCACAAGTCTCCATTTCGTAACCATATCTATTAAAGCTAAGATGGCACTTTTTAAACTTGAAAATCTTGGCAATGGTAGACATATTAAACACTTGGCTTTAACAGTCAGTAGACCATAGATCTCACAAACATTCAATAGGATAAAACATTCTTAAGAGTAGCAAGATTTTTAAGTTCAATAAAGTCTGCTATCCCAGCAAAGATGTGTCTTTAAGAATGGCATTGAGCTCCTGATGTTTACTACATACAACAGCATTATCAGCTGCCTCAGAGGAACCCCTAGTCAAGGAATGTAGGATTTTGACAACATTTACAGTATGTACATACATTACTTTTATTAAATGGTGCTCAAACATTTTCCAATTAAAGCAATCAGTTAATACTAATTAGCAATAATGAATTTGAAACTGAGGCCTTCCATAAAATAGTTGGTGTACAGTTATGCAGCTGTCTCATTTAAACCCAAATAATGTTTAGACCATAAAAATATTGTTCTATATTCCTCATTTCCAGATTTAGAACAATAAAAATCTACCTTCTTACAGTTAAAAGTTCACATTACAGCAAAATAACATTTTTTAAGGATGGCGTGACATATATATTTTATGGCAAGACTTCCAACAAATCCATGGACTAAAAACAACAATCTTGTTAAAATGACTAAATTTACATTTTAAAATTGTCTGAAAAAAGGCATCAATTTAGTTTGAAACTATGAAGTAAAATCAGATTCCACATAAAAGTCCAATACTTAACAAAAACAACAATTTGTAAAAGATTAATACAGTATATTATAAGACATTGAAAACTAGTGTTTACTGATCATCTGCTTGTATTTGTATAAGTATGAAACATCACTTTGCAAGAATTGCAAATTTAGTGAAGAATTGCAGGAAAAAATTCATTTGGCTAGTCTTCAATTAAAGTAGTTTATTACCATATGTGTAGAACATTGAGCCTATGTCTATTTACCCAACCCACTCTGGGGATCAATAAACATGATAAGGCCCAGACAAATTAACAGAACAACTTTCCCCGTCTTGTGATTTTTAAAAGAAAGTATCAATTAATGAATAAGTCGGAGCCAAAATAATAGCAATTAATATGCCTATTGCAAATGTCAAACCCCACATGATTGTCTATACAACGGGTTATGTTGTATCTAACCGTCTGCGGTCATCATTTCTCACAATCTTGTAGGCATAAACAACCAATCTTATATTACAGATAAAGAGTAGGTAACATGAAGATTGATAGGAAAATGTTAAGATATTGAAAACACATAAATTGTTAAAGATATCTATTGTATTACACACAAAAGCAATTATAGTTAATGCCGACATTATCCTGATCTTATAATAGGCCTCACTGGAGAACTGAAACAATATTATCAAAAATAATAGTCATAATTAATTGAGTCTATGCATCTAGTCTTGCTTTATATTCCATGTCAATTAGATATAGCACTAGCTGGTTCATGGGTACTCATGCACTTTGATACTTTGGTCAGAAGCCTGATTCTGCTTATATTTGTTATGGAATAGTAGTAAGTGTATAGGTGATTATAAAGTCTCTTGGTTTCAATGAAGTCATATCAAAGCCATATATTCTATGGATGCATTAAGACTGACCTGTAGGAAAATACCTGGATATTCTTTTAATTAGCCAACTGTTAGTCAGGCAATATTCAATTTTATATCATCTTGTATTACAATACAGGTTTAGAACATTTAACAACCTAAATGTATGGGCCTCAGAATTATTACTAAAAAATGGAAGTTCATAATAAAAAAGTTGGGACAGACAGCTGGACAGACAGACTTCAGAGACAGACAAACAGACCCACTTAATACAATAATGACCACATTTTTTCTCTCATGCAACTAATTACATTCAAAACTTCATAATAATGGTTAAAAAAAAAAGAAAATCAGTAATAACATGAAAAAAATGTTCAATAGAATTCAGTCTCACACCTGAATTAATCATCAACAACAACCTCAGCATAAATTCTGCATTGTCATCATTATATGATATCAGATCAATACAAAAAATGAAAATTAGCAACTACATGTAATTAGGAACGCATATAAATGTAAAATTTTATCATAGACACGCATCACATAGACAAAGGTGCAGAGCCAAAAGGCTCTTACCAACTGTCCAGAAAAATACTTAGCCATGTAATATCATA
This sequence comes from Lutraria lutraria, assembly GCA_964023205.1. Lineage (NCBI taxonomy): Eukaryota > Metazoa > Mollusca > Bivalvia > Venerida > Mactridae > Lutraria > Lutraria lutraria. The sequence goes on from OZ026836.1 coordinate 35,958,118, forward strand.
ACAACAGTTAGCATGACCATAACAGATCATTGTTGCAATATTAGAACTATATCAATGAAAACATACCGTGTATACTGCCATTTTGGACTTATTACATTTTATTTTTTATGTGACATCAACAGTCAGCAACTGTTCCATGGCGTCGGAAGACCCAAGACATACACCTGGGTAGAACAAGTGACCTTTTACAAGCAAGCTGGACAGCTTCCTCACATGGGAAATTTGTCTGCTTTGTGTGGGTTTCAAATTCAATCTTTAAAGACTATACAAGTCAGAGACCAATTAACCAAATGACCATGGAGACCCCTCGATTTACTGTAATTGTACAATTAGATTTTTCCCAAAATTATCATAAATATTTGACTAATGACATCAAAATCAAAGTATAGTGCAATCCAACAATATTGTCATTCCTTTAGTTGTCAATTAGTACTTTTTTCTTTCTTTATTCTTTACATGCTTGTGGTTTGTTCATCTATTCGTTCATTTACATAAAGGGAGATCTTTGGTCAAGAGGTAATTAAAACGTGCTTGACTACTCAACGAAATGTTGAGGGTTCGATTTTCGGCCCCAACTTTCAAATTTCAAAGGGAAGCTTTTTCAGTGTCCCCATCTCAGCTGCTGAGCCAAGTGTATAGAGAATCATAGGAATAGGGGCAAGTCATGTATCAGAGCTTTACACTGGGCACAATAAAGAACCTGGAAAAAAACTATTAAAAAACAGTTCTCCTGTATCTTATCTCCCCTCTCTCTGAGGCAGAACTAAATACTAAATTGTTCAGGCCTAAATTAAAAATATATTTGTTTGCCCTTTACCGACCCTGAATTTTAAAAGAGGGTCGGTAGGTAGGTGAAATATTTTATTTTATTTCTACATTTGACCTTTACCTAGCATGAAATTAATACTTCTATATCTAGATGCATTCTATATTAATTTAATGTATTCTGCTACCATTATACAACCATTCATTGTGTGCTTTAATCAACCATAAACATGTAATCAGTGCCTTAACACACATTATTGTTTTCCTTCATTTCTTCAAATGATACCTACTTTAAATGTTTATCGAAAGCACTGAGTGTATACATGTATATTTTTCCAAGTATAAAAATAAAGTTCTCCGAGATAATGTTATAAAAATATTTGAGTCGGCATGATTTTTTCGGGTCGGTCAGTAAAGGGCAAACAAACTTAATTTTAATTTAAGCCTCATTTACAACTTCTAATTTTTCATACACAGGTAATCCAGCAGCATCTCTAGCCAGAACTAACTCAAGGACAGGAAGCCTTATCTAACAATTTTTGTCTTTAAATATTGTAGTGTTCAAGGACCTAGGTAGCAATCTTTCTACAGCATTTAACTCCAGATACCACAAGTACATACAGCAATTATATGCAAATTGGGAAAAATATCAAGTTTTATTCATTGTACAAGGAAATACCATCACTTGTACAATCTATAAAAGATTTAGGTCAATAGGTTATTGGTCACTACACGTGACTGTAAGTACATGTAAGTGAACAATCAGCTGATTAAATGTAAGGATTATATCAGCCAGCTACATAAATATTAAAACCGTTTAACAACAGTTGATAAAATCAAACAGAAAGACGGATGCCATATATTTAGTAAGGTTATATATTTTTAATGTTTAAATCAGCTAAAGCAAGGATAATAATGGCCCCAAAAATTTGCTTGAAATGATGACCCTTTGATCACTCACCACAGAGTCACATAACGGGTCAGACAATCAACGTCATAGGTCAGACAATAAAAAATAATTCTGTAAAAGAATTACAATAGCAGTAACAGACAAAAAGAATTTCAAAAAACCATCTTCAATTCACTCAAATCAGTTGTTAGTGATATGTAAAATGACATCTGTAACATTTAAACGGTGAAAGTGAATAAAGCTTCTCTCAATAATTGCATATTAATTAACCAAGAAATAATAATGAGCTTAAGTATTCAGTAAGTTCATCTGTACTTGACAAAGTAGCAAAAATATCAGGACAATATTGTATGAAACAAATAAAAAACTCTAATCTTAAAGCTCTTTATTTTACCATCATTAGAACCAAAATTAGTGGCTGATATTAGCCAATCAAATCACAGCAATTAGCCAAATTATCCAATCAAACTCTACAATTAAGAAACAACGTCATAATGACAATTAGTTTTTGGAAAACCCATTATAATCTCTTATGGTTATTGACAGATAAGACTTTAACAACAGTAATCTTTAATAGAATCAACTCAATTTAATAGAGTATAACTATTTCCTTTCCGAGAGTCTATTTCCTGTATCTGAAGTGGTGTTACTACACACTGACAATAAATAAAACAAGGGATCAAAAGTGAAAACATACTGCGTATATGTTAATCTATCAAGGGCATCATGGGATATAAGCACTACTGACATACTTTCCCTGGCCGACCGAACAGTTAGGACATAATTGGATCATTCATACATGAACTTATTTGCACTGAGAATGATCTCACAAATTCAGCATCAGTATGTTCTCTTTGTTTTAGTTTGTTTTATCCAGTTAGCTAATGGAAGGTCGATAGTTCAAGGTACACCTGGGGTTGGCCTCCACCATTAAAGCTGGTAACGTCACCAAATGACCTTGACTGTAGGAGTGACATTAAACCCAACAAGAGTGCCAGGTCACAAAATATGCCTGTCGAGGGGCATGACTCAGAAGTGCCTGTTATCGAACTTGACTGAGGTCTCATGGCCATAAACATTTCTTTCAAGTTTGGTGAGGATCCGAATAAAACTGTTTGAATAAGAGAGCGGTCCACCGACCCACCCGCCTAGGGTGTTCCCATAATATGACCCGTTTTTCAAATGGGCGTACAAAAAATGAATAATTGATTTTCCAATCACTTAGCTAATCATGTGTGTACATTAAATGAATTACTAGCAACAGTCCTTTCAAAGTTTGCTTGCAAGAAAAGTTATCAAGGTTCACATTGTCTGATTTGTCAATCAAATTTTATATGATTTCACTAACCATCTTATCTAATAACATGCTATCCAATGTACTCAAACCGAACAAATACTTATGTACAAATATATATAATATTAAGTACAAAATCCTGATCTTTTTTTTGTACAGCACAATGATTGCAGGGAACTTTGAAACAATTAATTGTACAATCATTGATTTGTCTATTTACATGTACAGTGGTTGTTATCAGGAACACTATACTATATATGTAATATTGTGTCCCAGTCGTTATTTACAATTTTTAGACGAGTGATTATTTTATAGCACTTTTTAAAGCATGCTTATCTATACCAAACCACAAGACTAAACAGCAAACTCATTACAATAATATGGAGTCCTTCAATTTACAACATGGGTGAAACAGATTCCTTCAATTTTAGGAATAAACAACTATGGATGATTTATAATTGTACCCCATATGTAAGACTAAATTGCTCATGGCAAGTGCATGCCTGGTCAATTTAGCAGTTAATGAATAGTATACTAGTGTGAAAAGACAAGACAATAATAGTGATATCAAACTGATAGCAAAATTTAAATATATGAACAATACTGAGCTATGACTGCATGCAAATACATAGAATTGAATTCTTTCAGTTTTAAAAAAGGGGGTTATTCATATAAAATCCAATCAATTTTAACAATAAAGCATAAGAAAGAATTCCATCATAGATAATCTGATTTTTGTAAATTAACACAGCAAACAAGAGCGCCGTTAGCGATGCCAAAGCTCGTTTTTTACTCCGCCTCAGAGAAATCAATCCACCTGTGAAGTTTCATGTTGCTACCTCTTATAATTTCTGAATTATGAGCTACATTAAAGTCTTTGCATGAAACAGACACAGTGATCACAATGTCTCAACTTTTTCTTTGAATACAGACAAGCTAAAAATGTGATAATAACAACCGGTACTAACACCTGACTAAACACCATACCAAGCTCTATTTCCTATCCAACCAGTTACATCCCTTGTATCAGAAGTAAATGAAGAAGGAAAGGGAAGAACAAGGAGAATTATTCAACAGAATGATATGGTTAAGGAGAGAATCTTATAAAAAATAGGTGAGAGAGGATGTAGATGTATATATGGTGCCTAATGGAACAATACTGAATGTATGATACATAACTGAGTTATGGTGGATTTACAGTGTCTAAAAGGATCATTATGGATAGACCCTAGCTACCTTACTGAGTCATAGGCAATGCTAAAAACCTAAGTTATGGTGAATGTAGAATGCCTGAGTTATGATAATTGTACACTGCCTAATTAAGTTATGGTGAAAGCAAAATGCCCAACTGAGTTATGGTGAACGCAAAATGCCCAACCGAGTTATGGTGAACGCAAAATGCCCAACTGAGTTATGGTGAACGCAAAATGCCCAACTGAGTTATAGTGAACGTAAAATGCCCAACTGAGTTATGGTGAACGTAAAATGCCCAACTGAGTTATGGTGAACGCAAAATGCCCAACTGAGTTATGGTGAACGCAAAATGCCCAACTGAGTTATGGTGAAAGCAAAATGCCCAACTGAGTTATGGTGAATGCAAAATGCTCAACTAAGTTATGGTGAAAGCAAAATGACTGACTGAGTTATGGTGAATGTAAAATGACTTACTGAGTTATGGTGAATGTAAAATGACTGACTGAGTTATGGTGAATGTACAATACTGAGTTATAGTGAATGTATGACCATGAAGAAGTTTTTATAAAATATAAACAGAAGGAGGCAAACATAAGTATTGTAAGAGATCACATGACAAGAGGAAAGTTTGAATCACCTAATCATGAATATATGATGAACACATAATATTACCTAAACATGATTATCCTAGACCTACATCAAGGGTCATCATTACAACAAATCCAACTATGGCTCCCCAGGAAGCTATCTTTCCATTCCCACTGAAAATATATAAAACAAACATAAAATTGTCAGAAATTACAAGACATCTCAAATGTAAAAACAGCTTAAAACTGACTATTAATTAAAACAAGAAGTGTTTGTGAAACACGGATGCCCCCTAAAGGTCAACTGGATAGAAAGACCTTGACATACTTTGGTAAAGATTCATGTGAGGAATATTCCAGTAAAGTTTTATTGAAATTGGGCGACTGCTTAAGAAGGAGATGTTGATTAAAGAAATTGTTGACGCATGGACAGACACACGGACGGATGGATATCAGACATCACGCAATCACTCTGGTGAGCTAAAAAGCAAATGCACTTAAAAATAGCAGGCTGAAAACTGAGACAAGTACATGATACATATTAACAGAACAAATAAAGTATATTTGTAATTACAATACCATGGTATCTTTCAACTTACTTCCTCGTTCCTGAATGAAAGGTTAGATATTGAATAAAAATGTTTATCAATAAAGACTCCTATTTCAGCCACTCATGACAGATATTTGTAGCTTCCTGATTAATCTTACCTAAATAATTATAGTGCATCAAATGATACATTAGGGTCAGAAATCTATTTCAGAAAATCTTCATATTACAGTATGACATTTACTGACATTTGTAGGCCACTAACACATTAACAAGAGGGCCACATTGGCCCTTTATCGCTCACCTGAGAACCAAGGCCAATAATCAATGACCAGGTTATATAGTTTCCATCTCGTAAAACTCATTTTTACGTAGATTTTGAGATCAAAACCAACAATGAAGGTATAATACTGTTAAACAAGCTAAAACGTAGCAAATTTTCTAATCCAAGGGTCCATAACTCTTGAAGTTGTGGTCTGATTCCACCCATAACTTAACATGTCCAAAACCATAAGGTCATACACATTCATTGTAAATATGATTAGGATCGGTGAATAAATGAAGGTGCTAGAGTGTAAACAAGCTAAAATATAGCAAATATGCTAAGTCAAGGGCCCATAACTCTTGAAGATGTGGTCCGATTCCGCCCATAATCGAACTTGTTTGAGATCTTTTGGTTATACTCATTTACTGGAAATATTATTAGGATCGGTGTATAAATGAAGGCGCTAGTGTGTAAACAAGCTAAAATATAGCAAATTTTCAAAATCAAGGGCCCATAACTCTTGAAGTTTGGGTCCGATTCCATCCATAATCGAACTTGTCCAAAATCTTTTGGTTATACACATTTACTGAAAATATTATTAGGATCGGTGAATAAATGTAGATGCTAGAGTGTAAACAAGCTAAAATATAGCAAATTTTCAAAGTCAAGGGCCCATAACTCTTGAAGTTCTGGTCCGATATTGCCCATAATCGAACTTGTCCAAGATCTTTTGGTTATACACATTTACTGAAAATATGATAAGGATTGGTGAATAAATGAAGGCGCTAGAGTGTAAACAAGCTAAATATAGCAAATTTTGTAATTCAAGGGCCCATAACTCTAGAAGTTATAATCAGATTTTGCCCATAATCAAACTTAGCCGAGACATTGTGGCCATATACATTGTGAGCAAGTTTAATCAAGATTCGTAAAGAGTTGCGGTTGCTAGAGTGTAAACAAACTAATTGTGGACGGACGACGGACATTCACCGATCCTAAAAGCTCACCTGATGAATCAGGTGAGCTAAAAATAAATCATAAGAATCAATTCAAAAAAAAAAATGTCAGAATCATATCTATTTCTAGACAGTATCAAATAAAGTAAAATATTAAACATACAATAACCATGTGTGCTGATTGTTAAAAACGTTTCCAATTAAGACAGTGACTGTGTAAATTTTTATTTAGGATAATTTCTATTTAACTGGTTCATGTAAATCATGTAAATATATATTCATCAGTACATCATGGAACATTTATAGAGAGTTATATCACCGGGATCTGCATCAGCATACAGCTAAATAGTCAAACATCTTAAAATTTGTTTCATGTCAAAATAAAGATTAAAGCGATTAAACACTTATCCATACTTATCTAGCCACTGCTTGAATAATTATGCTCCCAAAATATTACTAAACCAGGTTGCATCTATTAAAATTCTTTAAGTTCAAAAATACATTCGTTAGTGGTTACTAAACATTAATTTTATTGGAATACACAATCACAGTACATATTTGAATCAGTAAAGTCATACTGCAATATATATCATATCAAAATTGCCTAATCATTTGACTTGTAAAATATCACCACAAGGCACTTATTCATGAAGGTAAAAGATACAAACAATGTATGTTAAATTATGCTTTCAATTAACATCATAATAATTTAATCAACTTAACATAATAATTATATTCATGTTACCACAGTTACTAAAAAATAATGGAATGACATATTCATTGGCTGAAACTGTTCAAAGAGTTTGAATAGAATTCTAGTAATTGCTCAATATCTTATATCTTACATAATATAAACTATTTGGTAATGGTAGAGATAGATCTAACATCATGAATGGCACTCTGACTACTGAAATAACACATGATTACAGTAAATAATCATTGTACTTTACTGAACAATTCTACATAAGGAGTGGTATTCATATTGTCTTGTAAACGGTATCTCTAAAAGAGGACAAATTAAACACAGAAACATTGAACAACAATAATTGACACAAGATTACTTTGTTAATGACTTTGTTTTAAACATCTGACAATTCTCATTATAAATTAAACAGAACAAAATGAGAATGAGTGAGCAGTGATTTTTTTCAAAAATTTCTCACTACCCATGCCCATCAAAAGGGGAAATTTAGCGCAACAAATTTCAAAATAGGAAATACATTAATATTCATTTTCTATGGAATATGTGATTAATTACTTCACTGTAATTAGTGAAAATGGTGCTGTTATGTATTTCTTCTTTTTACATGATCATTTCTGAAAGAACATTTGTCAAGGGAAAATTCTGGCTATTTTAAGGGAAAATGAAGGAAATTTTGCTAAGGAAACTGTCCATATAAGGCAGTAAATATGGTAAAAGGATCACTGATGAGAATAGCTTTAAATCAACTGTTAACAGTGCAAAATAGTAACATCACACATTTAATAGCAAACATTTTTCAATATATGATCCTGACATTGGGAGTCACAACAAAACAGTACTAAGCTAAGAACCTGGCGAGACCTTAAATTTAACATGTCATGTTAACAAGAATCATTTTAAGAATTTAACAGTCATGTCAAACAAGCATCACTTTAAAAATTTAACTTTAAGAATTTAATGTATCAAGTTATACAAGCATTTAACATGTCATGTTATAAAAGCATCACTTTAAGAATTTAACAAGGGAGATAACGTTTAAATGATTTAAGTAAACAAAATTAGCAGTTCTTTCCCTTTGTGTGTTTAGTCTTGGGGGGAAAAAACACTAAAATATTTAAGCTATAGTCGATTTAAAGTTGCATGCTAATGAGGGATTAGTCTCATTTCGATATTTAGGTGTAACAGGTAAGCCCGGTAACTGTTATAGATAAGATAGAGAAAACATAATTATGATTGCCTCAATAGCGTAAAGATTAGTGCTGATGAGATATACATCACTTTAACCATTGGTTCGAACATAGTTAATGTCATTTTATAACTATATTTTGTATGTTTGTTTTTCTTTTGTTTATTTTAATTCTTTTATTTTGTATTGTTTATTTTTTTTCATTATTTTTCATTATTTTATTATATCATTTCAAAACAATGCGAACATGTAAATTCAACACACATCATCGCATTCACTAACCGTGTCAGTCTCCTCGTCGCAAGAAGTGATTAATATCAGGAAACAGCCCATCTCCTTCTCTACTGCATACTGTATGTATATGTTATAGTACACATAATTGTGTACATACATGTATAATTATGAAACAAGATATTAATTTTGATTTTCACAATTTGAAGGGTAATTCTTGAAAGTCGGAAAGAAATTGCAAAATCAAAAAAAAAAAAGAAGCATTTTTGCAGTTTTGAACTTGTGGCCGCTACGAATAAAAAAATCATAGTCCTTACCTCTGAGCCACGGCGCGTTACGATAGTGTTCTGTTTATGTATTACAATATAAAGTCATTTCAACCGGTAAATAACCTGATCTACCTCGTAAAAATATAAATGTTTACAACGGTTCTCATTTAACTTTAAATCGACTGTAAGACAGCATTTTTTATACCAAACAATAACATCTTCTCATTCCGTGTAAGTAAATAAAAGCGCTATATTATATCCATTGTTTTAAAGAGTTATATTCAGCTGTTGCAGTTAAATACCTGAAATGTAGACCATTAGTAGTAAGTTTATTTTTTTCTGACTTATGTTAAACTTGCATTTAAACTGTAATTCTTATCTTAGATGTTGAGTTTAGGATAAAGGTTTACCCTACAAGTTGGAATAAAGAAAATCAATCAAATAACTGCGACGAGTACGAACCTTATGATATGTTGACAACTCGTTCGTCCATTTTTCGTCGGGCAGATCGACGAATTAAACGTAGGAGACATCATTTATGAATAAGATATCTGACTAATCTACATCTGACTTTTTATTACTGGGGTTAAACCCCGAAAATAGCATTTGCAGTCGGACATAATCGTTCAATGTAGTTCAGAAGAAAATCGGAAATGACCCGTGAGTTTACGCACGTACGCAAACGCGGTGACCTATGACCTTCAACCTGGCGGGTTTAAATTATTCAATTTGATCGTTGATTGGTTATCTAGTATATCATATTTGCATATTTCTAGTTCCCAGTCCGGAATAATTCTGTTTTAATATCAACTTTCGATTTCATAACATAATTGTCATGTTTGTCACGCGTGATCAGTTGTGTATATTAATCAGCGATTTATGCATAAACTTGAGAAGACATCCTGCTATTTTATGACACATTATTGTTAATTAAGGTTAGATTATAACAATTAAGTGACTTTTATCTTGATTTTAGTTCATAAGGATCAAATAAATGATCAATATATCCCGAAGTGTCCGGATACGTCTACAGGGGGCCAGCCGAAAAGGCGTCGAATAGCGCTTATAGGGGGCACGCCGAAAACGCGTCAAAAGGCGCTTATAAGTGGGAAAGGGTTAAAATGGGTAAAACGTACCATGTTTGAGCTTCAGGTATAATATCATCAACAACAACATATATCATAGCACCAGCAGCAAAAGCTAATGCATATGGCAGGATTGGTTCAGCTATCACAACAGCTAATGCTCCAAATATCCCAGCTATAGGTTCAACTATACCACTCAGCTGACCATACCTGTTTAATTATAAATCAATTGTATAAATTATCTGATCATATCTGTTTGATTACAAAGTCAATTATAATAAAATTACTTAGCGCCAAGTTAAAATTTCTGAATTATTTTTTTTCATTCCTTGTGTAATGAAAAACACATAATGGAGATGTAAGATCAACAGTACCTTATTCATATAAAATATCACTACTTAATGATCCTCTACAGCTATTTCAAAATCTATCATAAAAAAATATCTGCAATAAAATTCTGGAGAAATATAAAAATTAACAAAGCTTGATACAGTCTGACCATGCAATTAACAACAAGCATACAAAGAGATCACAGAGACAGTATTTATCTATATATATGTTGTTTTACAGGCAATTTTACAGCTAAAGTCATTTCAGAGTCACCCCAGAGAGTGGAGAGAAGGTACAAGGGAATCAAGCATGTGTATTACTATTCTTATCACAAACAATTCCCTGCTTCTTTATTGTGCCTGTGGTAAATCACTGATACATGGCTCACACTGTTCCTGTGATTTTCCAAATGTAGTACTTGGCACAGTAGTGGGTATAGAAATACTTAAATGAGTCCCTGAAATATCTGAAGTCTGAGCTAAGATTGGAACCCACAGCAAGAGAATGAATAAAAAGAACAAGAAACGTCTACTTACCAAAAACATTTAAATGTCGACATGCCTGATCCTTTTAAAGGTAAACTGACAGCAAGACCTTCAGGGAAATTCTGTATACCAATACCAATGGCTAAATTTCTGTAGTTAAACAATAACCATTATACAATGATGATTAAACAGGAATTATTTACCAATTACTAAATTTCAACAATGAAACAATCATTATAAAATGATTATCAACTAGTGATCATTTACCAATGGCTAACCTATCTGCAGTGAAACTATAATCATTATACAATCATATTTACCAGGGATTAAGATCAAATATCTTTCAACATTCTTAAATCACTCAGTTAGTCCTCTTTAACAATTAATCTGGAGTACCGAATTTTGAGACTGCAATTTCAGTGCTTGTGCAATCATTTACAACCCCCAGTCCAGCTTTTTCCCAAACTTGGTAACTTTATCAGTGATTTTTTTCCCTTCTTTAGATGGGTCCAGTAAACAGACCCCTTCCCAATAGTATTTAGGATTCAATTTTCCAAAATCTAAATGGAAAAGTTCCCAATGAACATTTAAAAGAATTTTGAAAACGGACAAAAAATATTATGACCACTTTTTGACAAGAAGTATAGTACACTAGCGCAAAGATCCCAGAGAACTCAATTTATTTGCATTGTCTACTGATAAAATTCACCAATAACCTAGTTGTTGCAACTCTAAATTCATAACCTGACCGGACCCAGACCCATTCCAAAAGAGAGGAAAAAAATCACTGTTTATAAGTCCCATATTCAAAATTTTAGATGAATAATGAACAAATACGCCATCACTAAGACTCTACAAAACAATGGATTTTTAAGAAAACCTAATATTCATGAAGGATATAATTTTCCCACACACTGAACAAACAATTCTCAATAACTCAAACCTACCTAGCATTCTCAAATGTTGCAGCTTGTGTTTTTCCTATAGCTCCAAATCCGACCCCTACAGCTAAACCCTCTAAAATTGAAGATAAAAACATGTACATAACTCAGATGCAGATATAGTAGTTCATGGTGTAAATCCAGATTTCCGACATTATAACAATGATTGAGGAAGTTAACCAGCATTCTTCAAAGTTTACATCCATTCAAGAACCAGTATATACAATGTTAGTCCCAAAATTCAACGTAACAAGGATTGACTGATAAACATGGTAACTGTTAGTGTATTCCATTCTGTTTTAAAATGCCATCATCTACCACCAACCCTAAAGATAACTTATCATATAGAGATTACTGGTATACTCGTGCTGCAATATGCTTTCTACAATAATATAGGAGCGTTCTCATTCATGAATGATTTCAACACCAACAGCAATATCTACCTCAGATTCATTTAGTCATGTACAATTACAGTTGACATGGAATTGATAAATAAGTATTTGACAAATGATTTAGTCAACAGATAACACTTCATGGAGTCCTGATCAGAAAGAACTGTATACAACCAATGTAAATTAAGTTACATTTTGACATGATGACACAAATGAGTTTTTGATCATGTATTTTATAAACCTACCTGGTATATTGTGTATGGTGATAGCAATGATAAGTAACAATATTCTCTTCCAGCTAACAGATGTTTTATAACTGTCCTCACTATAGGCATCATTTTGTGTGCTTGAAATATTCTGTTCTGAACCCCCTTTCCTTCTCAGTACTCCAGAAGACATCTTCGCTCCTATATAAACAATAATTAGGTCAAAACTAAATAATGCTTTTTTGTTGGTTCCTACCCAGCTAATATGAGGGAAGGAATTTTTTTTTTTTTTTTTTTCAATTACCAAAAACGGGAAGGAATTTAGATAGGTAGAATATTTTTACAGAAGCAAGTGCAATTCAATTTTTTAAAACAATGTAATGATAATAAAAATATTATGTAAATCACACAATTACATCAGCAAACACATAATTTTTTACCTGGTGTGAGATCGCACATAAATAAATGGGATTTTACAAAAATCCATCAGCAATAAACGTGGGAAAGGAAAAGTAAACACTGTGAGATTGGAACATCTTTGTGACATATACCACTAGGCTAGACAGATAGTGTTTAGAGCAGGCATTGATAAACCATTCTGTGCATGGTAAGAAGAACGCATGTTTAATTTTCTGGACTGTGTTTGGCAATTTGTCCAAAATAAGCCATAACCATTCTGTCATTTTGACCTTTGTTTATCCTTTTCTGTACCCGTTTTATACATTGTCTGAAATTATTTCTACTTCAAACGAGGCCTCAAGCAGCTAGGATGTGTTGTGTGATATACAACCCTCGACTCCTAATACTGTCAAATTGTCCACTGACACTGAGAAATCGGACAAAACAAATTACATGTAATTGGTACTTTCTTCTTTCATTGATGTTCATATCCCCAAAACATTTTTCTTACCCCCAGATTTTAAACCCTAGGGTAATTTTACCCCAAATTTAGAAGTAAGTGGGAACACCGTACAAAAAATATTCAATGTGCACAAAATACAAAACCTTTTGAGGGTACAATAATTCAGCACAAGTCAAATGCTGTCATTTCTTGGAGGGAAAAAAATAGCATCGCGGGTGGAATGAAATGCTGTTTCAGAGAGGGAACTATTCTCAAGAGGTGACATTTTAGGGACAGTACATTGTACAATAACTTGATAAGTACATAAAAAACTACCATCGTCGAATGATGAGACTGGTATATGAACACTAAGGTCATACATGTTGCCATCTTTCTCCATTTTCTGATTTGTATCTAAGGATAACGCTAGACTTGTTGTGCTGTCAGCTCCCTAAATGAATGAAAAACAACAAAAAAGTAGTTATCTTTGGTGACAGTAAATTCAATGGGTCATTAAGTTAGTAACACAGAGACGCCAGAAAAATACAGCAGATGTTGATATCATCAAGTATTTAGTAAAAAATATAATAAATACCTGGCTTCATCTAACATCCCCCAAAATAGAGGGCTTTGGGTCAGCAGAATGTTTGTTACTTCAGAGATATAGTTCATGCACAAAATATCAGCAAGATAAAAATTGATGTAAATAAAAGAAGAGTATTTTAAAAAAAATAGGATGAATTGGGTTAACAAAAACCAAGAACTTTTTGTTCTTAATTTGTATGGAGTAGTCTATTTTCTATTTTTACCAGACATGTAATATGGTCAAGTACTTCAAAGTTATCATTGGAAAGTTGTGCAGTGTGTTAATATTCATAACTAATCTCTGACAGAAAAAAGTTTCATAGAACTCAACAGGTACATAAGTTATTGAAAAGGGAATCTCATACCAAATATGGCATGAACACATCAGCTCCATACACAAACACAGCCCCAAGAGTAAATCCAATTGCAACTGGAATAAATGACCATTGTCCATTAGATCCATAATAACCTGACTGTTCAGCCAATTCAATTGCAGGAGCAAGCAGTGACCAGTATGAAGCTGCTGTCATAACCTGTATGTATAAAGATATAAAAAAGTCAATATAAGATTGGTTATATAGCCTAATTATCATGATTCAAAATTTCACAGATCAAGATAGTGTTTAACTAAAATGAGCAAGTGACAGCTATTGAAAGCCAAACTATTGTTCAGTTTCCAAAAACTCATTTTTGCTTTTAACATTCTTAGATCTTAATAACATCATAATAATAAAAGTGGTATGAATATCAAGACTATAATATCAAGAATTTACAAAAAAACATACCCCTGCGGCAAATCCTAGGCTACCATCAAGAATTCTTCGCTGAAATTATAATAACATAATTTGAAGTTGTTTTTAACGAGTTATGGACATCTGACACCAAGTAATGTTATGCTTTACTTCAGCCTTACTTATTTAGGTTTTGGTTGGCCGATTTCATAAACAAATTTGGAAGGGCCATCCTCAGTCGTACATAGAACTGCATTTATGTGTGGAAATGCAAAGTTAAATCAATAGAAATAACAATAATCTGTGTGAATGTTACTTAAAATTTTGCATTAAATGTCAAATTTTAAATATTAAAACTTAAAATTTTATGTTGTGAATAGATTACTAAAAGATTTACCAACCAATTCATTTTGGGCACAGATATTGTAATTATCATACCCAGTGGGGCTTATTGGGGAATTATTTACTTCACACAAATATGCAATTCTATGTTGGACTGTGTCGCACAGGTCAAATCGATAAAAGTATCTTGCCGTCAGTAGTTTAACGTTTGACAGAGACATTTGGGACTCCAACAAAATAAAACTAAATCTGCCTAAAGACAGCATATGTCATAGGTAACAACATACACACTCACAAATACATGTATTCCTTGTATACTTCTAAACGCAATATACACATGACCGCAAATGCCCGTATAATAACAATTTCTGACAAATGCACATCGCCTCCACTTTCGTTTCCACCACGCGTTTGTTGGCAGGGAACCAGACTATTGTTTACAATACATGTCGCGACTTCAAAACATTTTCATTGATGATAATTTTATGTCATTTCTACAGTCAAGTCAATTTATTGTACATACAATCATTTGAATTCAATTCAAATTAATACTGCTATATAATTGTATCGCATTTTAATGCATTTTTTCTCTTGAAAACAGTATACCGCCGTCTACCTGTTCTGATTTTTCTGAAAATGATAGATGCCGTGGTCTGCACATCGGTTCAAGTTTAGTTCTGTTGCAGGAAATTCCCGCACGATTTCGTTTCTCAGATTTGATTGGCCGATTCTTGGTCATTTGTATACTAGGTAAAAATCAATATGGCTGTCAGTAGGGCTGAGTATCGACAAAAATTATTGATACGATATTGGTATCGATACAGAATGATCGATATCCGATATATCATTTGATGTTCTACATTGAAATAAAATCAGAAATACTGAAAAACATTGACTGTGCTGTCACAGGTACTTGACACAAACTCAAATTTTGGCTGCATAGGCTACCTATATACTTAATAATAATTCAGCAGCATGCCAAACACTCATGCTGAACTGCAATAAAAACTATTTTCTTCTTGTGGTTGACAGCAGGTAGGTTTTATATATGTGTCACAACTTTTTATTTGAAGAAAATTCACATAACACTGTCCAAAACATGTTTTTAAAATTATTTTTTGTTTTGATCGATATTTGTTCGATACATTAACGTTCGATACGATATATCAACCGAACCCTATATACCGGTATTCGATATGATATGTGAACCAGTACTCAGCCCTAGCTTTCAGTGTGTCAAAGAATGCAAGCAGATTCTTGACGATGAATGTTTTTGTTTTGTTTTTAGTATTTTTATGTTTCTTGACTCAAAGAAGAATTGCTTATGTGATTTAAATGGTTTTATGATTACATATTGGAACTGTCATGAATTTTAAGCTAAGTAAAGAGTTAGACTCGCGGTCATTCGTAAGACCTCACCTGTTTACAAATTGTAACCACGGTAAATCTAGATGTAAGTAAACACTCAGTTCTAATCAAGTCAGAGAAAGTTATTTGGCTGTTAAACAAAAGTGACATCTATGACAAATGCGAAATCATTTATATAACCAACAAAAACGATAAGGATTTAGTTCGAAATCAGTAGTTCAATCATAGACTTGATGGATCTGTTCATGAAACCCTCATCCCTACTGAGTCTCCCTACTGTTGACTCTTCAAAGACAATTCATAATGTATACAACGAATCTTGCTTAGCAACCATTTACCTGACCACTGTCGAACACAAACACAAGTGCAGAACCCAATGCTGTCAGGCCCCATGTAAATAATGTTCCTAAAATTGTTTGGAAAATAGGATTAGTGTCTGCTATCATCGTGATGTGTTATCTCTAATTTGAAGAGTATCACGGACTAGAATAAAGTTCATTTCCAAACCGGACTCCCGTTAAACCGGTCTTGTCAATCGTACTGAAAACAAGAAAAAACTCAAATTTTATTCATCATTCGATTTTTACCAATCAAAATGTAAATATCAGCATTCTGTATACGTAAAAATTGGTGTATATGTTCCTAATCTGCTCTCTTCACTTAGGCATGGAGTTCAAGAGTTACCGTATAATCATTTTAAGTAGTTGGCCCACTTTTCCAAGAGGACTTCACTCTGTCACAATTTGGTGAGAGTTGCAAGGCGAGGGGCTGGCGTTGTCGAACCTGTCTATATATCCACTTGGATAGGGGAAAGGCCAGAGCTGTATGATGGCCAGTCCATTGGATAGACGATGTTACAAACGAGACAGTAGCGACAGATCATTGGTACATATAAGACCGTTAAGTATCCTGATGAAATACAAGTTGTTTGTTGCAATAAGGGGACACTGACACGGGATCAGAGGATTTCATTCACAAACCAAGTTAATATAAATGCTACCAAAATAAGTGGTGATTTAGCCCCGTATGAGAGTCTCCCTCACAGCATAACCGATTCACCCCTAAAATCCAGTATGCCTTTCTCAAACGCAATGTTCAGTCAGCAAAACGTTCTCCACCACATTGGTGTTCACTACGTTGGTATGCAAAGACATCAAACATTCTGCTTGAAACAGAGAGAACCAGCATCAAGGGCATCTGGTGTCATCCGAGCGATACGGAGCCAGCTACGCACCGTGTCATTTTGATACTATAGAATCTAGAAATGCGTCCATAGTACACGGATGACCCTACTCTAATATTTTCATATATCTAATTCTAGGTACTAGTAGCGGTTCCAGTCAGCTACCTACCAACGCCCTCAATCAGACACCAGATGGATGACGCAGTATACGGTTGCTCAAAAAACTCTTCTGCTCGGAACAACATGAAATTCTTGACCTATCACTGCAAAATCAATCTCTACCAACATTCCTTCTTTCCCCGTGTAGTCATTCCTTGGAATAAACTCCCAGAGGCAACCCTGCGACAGGACAACCTTGATGGCTTCAAGGCAGTGGTCCAGCCAATAGTAAGGATGTAAACATGAAGACAGCTGTGTACAGTGTATATATATGTTGGAACTTATAAATAATTTTAATGAGCACATTGTTTTGGTTGTCTGGTCATATGCGAACCAAAGTGTACAGTCACACGCACCCCTGCACCTTCACGTGATGTCTAAAATAGATTTTGTGAAGAACTATCATTGAAGTTGAAGTAGGGCAGATAACTCCCGACTAAATGAAAAAATAATAAGTACAGATAAATAGTTATAATACTAGATAATCAACATTTATCAGGGGCACCGGAAGCAATTTGACATTGGGGTGGCGGAGGGGGGTTCCCCCCTGTCTCAAATGGGTGCTTTTGCAGGAATTTCTTTTTCCCCGAAATACAATGTATTAATTTGTGCATCAATTTGTGCCACCACAGCTCTGGTGCCTTTGTTTATACAGGTTCATTATAGAAAACCTTGATTTGGATTTGTGTTAAAAAATATTCAGTTAAACTAAGTACTATACACTAACACAGATTTGAAATAAAACATTTACGTTGTTAATAAAATTTAAATGCACTAGGTGGAGGCGGATCCAGAATTTCAGGCTAGCGGGGCGGAGTTATATGCTAGGAAAGTAGGCCATGCATGGGGAATGCGGGGGACCTCCTCTGCAAAAAGAAACTGAGAAGTGAAATGGTGCATTCTGGTGATTTTGAGTCCGATTTCTACCTCATATGATTGGAGAACTTCAAATTTGAATGGCTGAATGCTATTTCACTGAATTATATTTCATTTCAATCTATGGTCGGGGACTTTAAGGGAGAGTGCGCCGAGTGATCTCCCCTTGAACCTTCTAGTGCTAGGTCATAACATATTCTGATAGCAGACGTACATAAATGCACACTTAATAGTTACATGCAAACTTTTACATAGATTGAGGACGTACACAGAATTGTTACAGTATTAACATAATATAACATTTGTCAAAATAAAAATGTGCTATTGCAGTGCAGCGAAGGCTGTATAATATTCCTTTAATATCAAAATGATGCTTACAAAATATAAATAATAAGTGATAAAGGCAGATAAAATGTCATATTTAAATAATTAAATAAATCCAATATTACCTACATTGCCACTGAAACTCTTCATCACGATTATAATATTATATTGTGTAAGTTTTCAGTTTCTAACTTTTATATGCATTTTATAAATATAGTTACATCAACCACGATAAAAAAACACCCACTCACATTGGCTGTTCATACTTAAATTTCTTAATTCAAAAGATTTAATTTCTAAATGTTTAAGACTGAATAAGTATGTTATACATAGTTCCCACATCTACAATATTTACCTCCCTTGGCGGCCATCTTAGTTGGCAAAATCACAAGCATTGATAGAAGATATTTACAATTTTGTTTTGATAATTTTAAATATAGGATATCCATAAGTGACAACTACATTTTCTTTAACCTGATGTGTTTATGGCCCTAACAACTTCGTGATTAAGTTATCTTTTATAAACAGACATGTTTAATAACAAATTTTCAGATTGTTTCCATTAAGCGCATAAGAAATTTGCCAACTAAGATGGCCGCCAAGGGAGGTAAATATTGTAGATGTGGGAGGAACTATGTATATCTAGAAAAGACACATTAGTGATACTAAGTAAATACACATAAACTATAATACAAACAATATTTACAGACTTTTTTTCTTTAGTACTGAAAGTTTTTATTGCAAGTATAAGTCAATTTCACCGATAACATCTTTAATTCCTACTTTAATTTTAACAGCCAAAAAGCTAATGGTGCTTTTATGGTCACTCGATGTATTCGTATTTAATAACCATTCACCTTTACATCCCAGTGAAATTGTTAATGTTGATGTACAGTCTGATAAAAGTGTTTTATTTGAATTGTTTTTTTTTTCTTTTACGAATATACTGTTGTAGATGTGAACTATTAATGAACGTACAGTCAATAAATAGATGATGAGATAACTTTCAGTATTAAGTACAATTATTTGTAAATTAAAACTTTCTAAGCGTATATTTTACGTATACTACAACAGGATCAGCTATACAATAGCTTGATGGTTTGGTGTAATGTTGTGTCATTTTTAATATTCAAACGTCACTGAAGTTTAATCAAACATAGCACTTGCATAACGGACTAACTAACATAGTTAAAGTAAATTGAATTAAATCGCTCAATTTTTTTATAACTGAACAATGGAATTAGAAAGTTTAAAGACCGACAAGGATTTGTTTGATGAGAAATTTGAATTGGAAGTCGCATGCAGTAATGAAAATGTGACAGAAAAAAAACATTGGGGCAATAGAGTTCAGTTTTTACTTGCCATTATAGGATATACTGTCGGGATTGGAAATATTTGGCGATTTCCTGTATTATGCGCAAGAAATGGCGGCGGTGCTTTCCTTATTCCATTTGTATTTTTCCTGATCACATGCGGTGCTCCATTGTATTATATTGAAGTTTGTTTAGGACAATTTAGTGGACGGAGTGCAGCAACGGTGTTTGACTTCTGTCCGTTATTTAAAGGTATGTATAGTCACATTTATAATATTACATAGATAGTACAGTTTACAAGTATGTTTCCACTGTCTTACAGCAGTAATTGTTGAATTCAGTGGGAGATTGTGCTTGTCATTATAGCGTACACTGTCGGATTTGAAGTATTCTACAATTTCCAATATTATGTGCAAGAGTTGGCGACGAGGCTTTCCTTCTACCGAATCCATTGTATTATAAAGACGTTTGTATATGGCAATTTAGTGGACGATGCGCAGAAACACCGTTTTTGTGATGTTCGTTATTTTAAGATACATGCATAAGCAAACAAGACTAATTTTGATGCAAAGCATCAAAGACGGCGCACATGTTGTTTCAAGTACAAGGTATTTTACGTAAGAATAAATAATAAATTTTGAGAATGTGGATGTCTAGTGTGAACAAGCTTTTACTTTGATTTGGCCTTCTAGCCTTATCTGACCCATTATAAAATCTGACCTAGATTTTATTGATGAGCATCATGACAAATTTTCAACAAAATTTTGTCATATTTGTAACTAGATTACCCAAGTATGACGAAAGTTGTTTCAAACATGCATCATGTTACTATGTGACAAATGAGCAAAAACAAATTAACAATTAAAACAAAACATTATTATGAAGTATGTGTAATGAAAATATAGTGTTTTTAATAATAATAATAATGTTCTTAGATTGGTTATCACAAAGTACATAGCAAGCTAAAATGGAGGATTTAAGATGGTCCTATATCACTGTCATGAGTATTTACTCTAACAATCCAAATGGAAAAATCTCAATTGCCTATACAAAGTTTCTATGTTTTATCAGGTGACCAAATTAAATACTGACCTAATTCAGCCACTAATATCTGGTGAAGATTGCAAGCTCTACTTGTGAAAATAATCAATGGTCAATGGTTTAATAAAAATTAAGTTTTTACAGTTTAAATGGAAAAATGCAATAGGAAAGATTGAATTGCTTATGATATTATAAGTTACAAAAAATAAATTAGCAACATTTATACCAAGACAGTACACACAAAAAAATATACATATTTACAAAGAAATGTAAAGATAACAATAGTGACAGGAGAACTAAAATATAAGAGAACTTTTTTACACTTTCCTTGATATTCATTTGAGGAAATAATCAATGGCACATGGATTATTAAAAATGATTTTTATGAGTTTAAATGGGAATAAAAAGAAACATGTCAAAGTTGAAAAAATGATTTTTTATGAGATCATACAAGTCGTAATGCAAATATGATTAACAACATCTCTACCAAGAAAGTCCTGTAGCCTGGTCTACACAAAACACAAGCAATATATATATGCATAGACATATTTACTAAGATATGTAAACAACAACAATGGACAAGATAAAGCTCAAAGTCTGATAGCTTCTCCCAAATCGATTACGCAACACCAGTGCGATTTTTTAACAGTATTCAATACTGACGGCGCCGTGATCGGCGCCGTCAATAATGTGCATATTTTTCGGGAGAAAATGACATGAAGTCATGTATTCACGTAACAAAAAAGATTTTTTTATTAATAACTTTCCAAACTAATATGAAGCATAAGTGAATGAATTAAAAACTAACAAAATATCTATTTTTGACTTGAATAAACAAAGCGTTGTGGTGCATGATGCTGGGACAAATCCGACAATTTCCATTAAACCATGCTGTAATAAAAGAAATGAACAATTCGTAAAATACACGAACATTGTAATATGAACAATCTCTAAACAGAGTTGTTGTTCGTTACCCCTCACGTCTCGGTCAACGTCTAAATAATAGTATCGAGACTCTTTTATTTTCCATCTAGTGCACAAAACAGCTTTTGTTTTTCTCTAAATGTACATTTTTCAAAAGAACTAATAGAATATCTTTTGAATATATATACTGAACTTATTACTGCATAATTATTTTTTCAGGTGTTGGAATGTTGATGGTTTTCATATCATTTTTGGTAATGTGGTATTACATCAATATTATGGGATGGGTTCAATATTACCTAGTGAACAGTTTCGCTGCACAATTACCATGGTCAACATGTGATAATTGGTGGAATACAGACACTTGTAGAGGTAATATCAGAATATGACAGAAGCGAATCTATCCACGATAAATGATTTATATTGACTCATTGACATTAGCTGTAGAATGTATTGACACATATGATCTGTTGTTCTACTCTACCAGCCCAAGCATATCGTGCACAGCCGACTTTACATTATTCCATTAATATAAACGCATTTTTTAAAATCTGAAAGTATCACTTGACTGTATATCTTACACATTCTTAAGCTGAAGTAAGTGATTGAAACATGACCCTGTGAATTAAGTGATACATGTACATTCTTATTTAACTGATGAGTTTTGTGTCAAATTTGTTTCTCCTTCATAAACATCAAGACATAATTTCAATCATCTATCAGATCTATTAAGATGAATACTACGTGTATTGTCAGGTGTATCCAATGAGAATAAGCTTTTCATTACATTGAAACTTAATGTACCGGATCTGTGAATTGGCAAGATCATTTCTCGAACTTATCAATTTTATATAAATGCAATATATCATGCTTTAAAGTGTCCAATTAAATCTCGTTCAAAGGCACTTGGTTACCTTGAATGCTACATAAACAAGAAGTGTTTGTGAAACACGGATGTCCCCTAAAGGCCAACAGGATAGTGAGATATTGACCTCTGACCCATTGAACTTAAATCAACATCCAAACCAAATCTGAGGGCATAAGGCCGTATCGTTCTCTTGTTATTGGTCGAACAAATTCGAAATGGGCCATTTACATGTGATAACCATCCTCCAAACCAAATCTGAGGAGCTCAGGCCAAATCGTTCTCTAATCATTAATCGGATGATGTTTGGTTATGCACGGACGGACATTGCAGAGCAATAAACCCTTTTTCGTCGAAAGGGGGTAAATATATAAAAGCAACCCATGAATGAATTTCAAAATAGTACAATTCAGAATGACTATTTCTTGTAAGTTGAAACTAAACGTGTTATTACCATAATAGACGAACTGAATAGTAAATAACCTAGACTTAATTTGTTATTATCGTCCAATAAACTTAGTTTTGAATTAGGATTATATAGTCACGACTTAAGTCCAAGTAACGACCTATGATAGAAGATTTTTCTTTCTACAAATTTGCGTTGTTTGATGGGTGAAATTGAATCACGTAATCACAGAATCAAGTGCCTATGATGATAACTAGACACAAGCTTTACATTTGTTGTATATAACTCCATAATGTATGCATGCGACCTTGACCCCGAGAGAGCCCTATATATTAACGGAAGAAGAACACTGCACTTGTACAAAACAATTATAATTATACAAGAGTTAATTTATGCTGTTTTTTCCAGAAGGCCCATATATCACTAGCGTTACAAACATGAATGATACGACAGTGGTTATTGATAACTTTTCTGTCTCCTATGATGTGAACACCAGTTCTGAAGAATCTATCCGATTCACATCCGCTGCCAACGAGTTCTGGATGTAAGTTTGGGCATTTTCAATGTGTGGCTTTATCAAAACCATAACTTATAATGCAATGTAATAATTACAATCAAGAAATGAGTTACATATATGTAATACAGTAAAACTTCTGATTACCAGACATATCACTCCATACAAACTGGAAACTTACGAAAATCGAACAAATGTCTCGCTACTGATTTTTACTTTTAAGAGGTTTTTAAACCAATCCCAATAGGGTTACCAAGAAAACTGAACAAAATGCAATAGTTTTCTTATAGGCATTTGATAGTTATCTATGTGCATATTGTAGCTATCGCATGACCACATAACAGCTATTGCGTGACCATGTGATAAATATCACATGCCTACGTAATTGCTATCACGTGAGTACGTAATAATTATCACGTGCGCATGTAATAGATCACGTGGCCACGTATTAGTTATCGCGTGGCCACGAAGTAGGTATAACTGAAATAATTCCTATGTCCCTTTATGTCACCGTAGAAATCTCATAGTTTAACCATCTATCTGTATTTATACATTTAAAAGGGCCGTAGGAACTGGGGGATAAAGAATTGTATAAGGGGTAATAACTGATTCCACTCCCTAAAATTAGACCCAATCCTCAAATTGTTGGCTCTAAAAATATCCCCCATCCGTTTGCACCGTTCATTATTCTGATTATCATTTTCAAAAAGCGTTAGTTTGGATTCATCTTCAGTAAGTAAAAAAGATCGTCTGTTACAGTGGTCTTACAATTTTATAAAACATATCATGACTTCAAAGTCTGAAGCAAGAATGACACAATTTAGAGACCAAATACCTTTAAAATAATGGCAATGTGTGGAATTATCCAAGTCTTATTTTGATGTCTAATTAATAACCTCTGTTTTCGTAATATTTTGCAAACCCAATGTAACGGTATGGGCGAGTCTTGATATATAAAGAAATATCGCTATTCTTTTACTTTTTTTAAATATTCATTTGCATTAAAAGTATAAATCGACAAAATTGCTGAACTATGGTCACTTCAACAGGCACAATGTACTCAGGAAATCATCCGGGATAGAGGAAATGGGATCAATACAATGGCATCTTGTCTTGAGTAATTTCATTGGTTGGCTTTTAGTGTCGGCGTGTTTAATCAAAGGAGTTCAATCATTGGGAAAGGTAAGGAGTTCATTGATTTATGTTTAACCTGTATCGTCAGGGACCCTTTATTTTGTTGATAGTTTTTTATTGCAATTAACGTTACTAAAGAAACATATTTTGAGCTGTATTGGGTGTCTAAATGTATCGACAATTACTTTAATACATTTGAAGCCTTAACAAGTAATGTCTTTGTACCTCGGTTTTCACAGACAAACAAAATTGTTTTGTTCCGAATATGAGATGCGCTGCTCAGTCTTTAAGTCATAAACAATTAGATCCTTCAGAACTTTGATCTTGACAATTTCTTTTAAAGTATACGGGATGAAGTATCCGCTCAGTGCTAATCAAAAATGATAACATTACAAAAATAACCCAGTTATCATTATATCTTTGATAATTACTATAGATTCTTCTTTTACGGTACTTTTTTAATGTAAGAATAGCTGTTCTTGTTTAAAGGTAGAATAATCTTTGGATATTGCATGGTGACCTATGTTCTTTATCAAATAAGACTGACATTGTCTAAATGTAACTTTTTACCATGTGTTTTCATTGAAATGTGTGTTCTTTTCAATCTTTGAAAAATTGTAAATCCCGTTAGACTTCAATGTAAATTTAAGGAAAATAACTCGGAATGTCTTTTTGTTTGAAAATCTCCTTTTCTACTGCGGAAACTTACAAGAAGTATGAACATTTCCAAACTCTTTCCGCCTTATTTTGAGATAATAATTAAGGGAGTTGGGATCCTAACACACGAAGAAAGTACACGTGACATCTTTTGAGCAGCATTTCATATAATCGTCTAATATATTATTGCAGGTAGTTTACGTGACAGCTACAGCACCATATGTTTTACTGACGATTTTGTTAATACGCGGACTGACTTTAGAGGGATCGGTGGATGGTGTAGTGTGGTATGTGTCCCCAACATTTGAGAAACTGGCTTCTCCGCAGGTACAACATAACTTGATGTTTTATTTTATAGAAAGTGTGTACACATGTATTAATTTAAAACTACATTTATAATTAGGCGTTTGTTGCTCAGACAGAACACATATACTAACACACGTGTAACCGCAAAATATAGCGATAATATTTCATAAAATCAAAAACTGAAACCTTGCATTAAAATACGAATTAAACACTTTGCCATCGTTCAATTGAATTGACCGTTTTATCAAACTGCATTTCAAAAATCAAAACCAAAGCGGCAAGTAATTTGACTTAACTGTTTTAAAAGGTATGGCTCGAGGCTGCGGTACAGGTGTTTTATTCCCTGGGACCTGCGTATGGAGGTATTATAACAATGTCAAGTCATAACAGATTTCATCAGAAATCTTCTCTGTGAGTACAATACTACTTTCCAATCACAATGATACACATTTATGTTGTCCAACTTTATTGTTTAGTACGGCACATGTTAGAGAATGGTCCATCCGAGCAGAGAAGAAACCATCTGAAGGGCCCAGTATTTGAGATAACATTTAAGAACAAAATCACATTTCAAAGATTATGTGAAACCACACTAGGATATTAACAAGCACTATGTACTGAATATTTCGTAGATGTCTGACTTATATACAAATATTTCCCTAACAGGGAGACAATGATATGTGTGATTTCTGACGGATTCACGGCATTTTACGCTGGACTAGTTGTGTTTGCATGCATAGGATTTATGGCTAAAGAATCTGGTGTGTCCGTGGCAGAACTTGCTAAGACTTCAGGTAATATAACCGATGACATGAGACGTATAATACATGCATCTTCAATCATTTTGTTCTATACTTCTATACAGAATATGCTTGCTAATTCATTTTCTTCACTATCGAGTATTGTGTTGTATTTCAAACAATATTATTCAACGTAATTATTTAATAACTTAATGAGTTTCTCTACAACTGAGCGTCTTTTCTGCACGTACAAAAGTTTGATGGTATGTGTAGCAACGTTAAATGTCGCATTTGACGTTATATGTCGCAAGGCTGACGCTGAATGTCGCGACCAATGCTAAATGTCGTAAAACCTCCTGACGCTATTTGTCGCATCTATATAACGCCAAAAGTCGCAACAAATAGTACTGACGCTATATATTTGTCGCAACATCAACGCTAAATGTCGCACTCCTTTATCAATCTCTATAATGCAGAGTTATCGTTCCCGCTACGCTCCCAAATGACTGTTTACGCGTTCAAGAACTAAAAAAACTTTAGGTGCAATGCTTAGAAGATATTGCAATTGACGTACGTCTAAGTATACTCGTAATCATGCCATCTTTTTTAACATCGCAACTTAAACATTTTGCAAAGAAAGAAGCACAATTCGCATTTCGTATACTTTATGACGACTTGTCAGTTTGTAAGTGACATCTCGAAATGATGAATGCCCGAAACTGTAACATACACACGACAGTCACTGTCAAAAACATTTTATTTGGTGAACAGTGTAACAGATTTTCAAGAACTCGAACCTTGATCCTCGGAATACCATTTCGCAGTTCTACCGACTGGTCTCATAGCATACACTTCTTCTAACCTATTTTTGGTTATGATTTTCCCTTAGATATGAGGACATTTCTTAGATTCTATTCTTGAATCTCGTCAACTTAAATGTTCCCTTATGTAGGTCGATTTTCTCCTTAAACATAACGTACCTCTGAAGGTATACATTAACTTTAAGGAAAAAGTTAGGGAAAAAATAAAGTGGCCGAATGCTTAGACGCAATTCTCCGTTATTTTACAAGTTTTTAAGAAAAAGAATTCTCTCAAGCTTAGTTAGTATTAATTTATTTCATGTATATTTGATATTGTAAATAATAATATTATATTAATCATATTCATTTGCACATACATTTTCAGTTTGGGTTCTGAGTTGATAAAGTCAATGATGTTTGTTCGTAATTGTCGAATGGTATTATGGTATCATGAGCGAATGTGACATCATTATACGTTCTATGAATCCTTTTCTTGTCTATATTCAGAATTAAGACCGTAGTTTCTGTCCCTATAGTGTTCTTAACATCAAAGTTCTTCTGTATATACGAAATATATACCGTAATATTATTACATTAAAGTACAATAAGTCGTAGGTTACGTCATTTCACAGTCGATTATCGGTATATTCTATAGCAAATGGCATGAAATAGGTTTGAATTTAGTCAATGTAATTGAGTTTGGAACATACAATGACGTTTGATGAACACTATTTGTCGCCTTACACTGACACACACTTTTCACATGTCGAAGGTGTCAATTAATAATAATAGTGAAAATAAATGGCAATATCGGTTGTCATAAACAAACAACAAATAGCATTTCTAAAATGGGCGATTATCAGCTACTAGAACGCTTTAATTTGCAAGTCAGTTGAAATAAACACTATATTGACAAATACATAAAAATACTGCATGGTGGAAACTAATACACTTGCTAAGAGATAATACAGTTTGTCCTAATTTCTTGCCCAATGAAATGTCCGCATTTCATTTGAAATTTGAAAAACATATTGCATAAAATGTCCCGAGAACCTGATATGGAGAATATAGGTCACGTAGTTTTCTGTATGTACAGAAATTCACGTCGCTTGTGATATATCGCATAAATTCAAAATATGAACGAAAACTAATACTTATTGGAATGTCTAAACCCAAGTTCCAATTACAGACACACGACATGCAATCCTAGATATCGCGTGATAAAGCTTTTTTTTCGTTTACTGTCAGTTTTTGCGTGTAATTTGAGACTTCACAAAATGAATATGATGTTTATCAAAGTGTACCTAAACTGGCCATACAAGGACAATAGATATTCAAATCTGGATGAGAAAGCAGTTTTTTTTCTTAATTTGTGCAACCACATTCATGAAATAGCAAGAAAAAACTAACTGAAATAATTTAAGTTTATTATTACAAGGTTTGAAAAGTTATATAGTAAAAAAATGTTCATATGTTCAACAGATATAAATTGGATATACCTTGCATATTCCATGGATATCATTACTTCTAGGCTTGACTAACAACAATATTTATGGTATAAGGATCCCAACACTGTACTTTACTGACATAGCCGCTCAATGCTGCACAAAATGTTAATATTACAAAAACTGAATCATTATTTCTTTGGTAGTTATATCGGATACTTCAATCCATTTTACGACACATTTTTAATCTTTTGTAAGAGTTGTTGCATGCACTTCTTGAAAAACATTAATTTCTTTTTATATTGCATGGTCACCTATATTTTTTTATCAAACTATATTGATACTGTGTTACTTTATACAACTTAAAGAAATTCCTTAAAGTTGAATTAAAGGAGCTTTATTAATACATGCCAAGTTTTACGCCGCGACAGACATCATAGAACGCAGAACGCTGGTTTTAAATTGTTTTCTTGAAATACATTTATTTAAATTGATAACACAGAGTTATTGTACTCATCTCCTTTAAGATACAAATGCTGCGTGATCATTTCCTCCTTTGTTGATGGTTGTTAAGACCGCAAATGCATTACCAAACACCCAGACAACAAATAAATAATAAAAGAATAACGTATATTAGTATCATAAACCGAAAAAGAAGTTTATTGACCATTGTATGCATGCAATGTTATATGCGAGAATTTTGAAAATACTTCGGCCTGGCAATCGCATTTAAAAGTAAAAATTGTAATTTACTTATACAGTACAGCCTCTCCAGAGCAGCCCACTAATAAGCAACATTCTCCTTCAACAACAGCGTGATTTTTTCCCACTGTATTTAATACATTGATGTTTTGGTACAAATATATCATGCATATTAAACTTATATACTGCTAAATCGGTTTCGTGCATTGATGACACGGTTTCATACACAGTGCAAAGTGATTATTTGCTTCTATGTTAGAACTCGTTCCATACATTGGATACTTTGGTACTTTGATTACATAGTTAGTATCCTATAATGTCAAAACATCGACTTGGTTATTGCCACTTTGGTTCCAAAGTATTGTGTACCAAAAGCTTCGACATATCATTAGGTTCTAGACAAACTGCAAACAACATTAATTCTAAAAAAATCACTCAATTGAAACAACATTTTACCAACGAGCATCTAAACATTTGGTATAATTGACACGAATTATGAATGACTGGTGTGATTTATTCTTGGCTATTGCTAAACTGAAACTGACTATAGTACATGAAAATTTGATGCATTAATATTTAGGACAAAGAGTTCTGGTTCATACCTGACCGTAATAGCAATAAAATATTTATAATGTTTTGTCTACCAAAACAAATGATTAAGGGGGTTTTCTCCAATCTAAATATGGGGGTTGAGACCGTTTGGCCATACAATAAAAAAGTGAAGGGCTTTTTGTCCTAAGTTCATTCATTTTCTATGTAATTATAAGATGCTTACACGAGTAATTAGCGGCACATTTTAACACACACAGTATAACACATAACACATGAAAAAATGAACAGAAACAATAGATGTAGAATCTTAATTTAAGAAAGACGTAAATCAATGAGAACACTATAAGAATATTCAATGTGGCAATTCTTCAAACTGAGTGAAAAGTAGGTCGATGTATTAGTATGAGTTGGACGTAAGTCCTTTAAGCTTAGAATAAGAATAAGAGTATACATAAAAGCTAAGCCAAATTGTTTTACGAGTTCCAACAATAGGTATGACCTTTTGTATATAGATATATCGGCGTTTCTTTAAACATTGATAAAAGATATCCATCAAAAAACTGGTAGGATTCGAACCTTATACATTCCTTTCTAAAGCTGAATAGTCTACCACCGGGCTATCACTCCTCGTTACTCTACCTCTTAGCCATCACACCCCGTTCTGTCAACACCGTGACACACGCACACACCGGCAACGGCGATATATAATAAATACCAAGATAAAAAATAAAATCCCCACTCCAGACGAGCAATTGTGATTAACTTGGGGGATAAACTACACATTAACATTAACTCAACATTATAGATATTGATAAAGGAGTGCGACATTTAGCGTTGATGTTGCGACAAATAGCGTCAGTACTATTTGTAGCGACATTTGGCGTTACAGATGCGACATATAGCATCAAGAGGTTTTGCGACATTTAGCGTTGATTGCGACATATTACGTCAAATGCGACATTTAGCGTCGATACAACATTTAACGTTGCTACAGTATGTTTTGTAATTTTACGAAATGTTTTAGACAGTCGAATAATTTGGATAATAGTCATTGAATAGAAACTGTTGTTTCTTGAATTATTTCCATTCTACAGGTCCTGGATTAGCTTTTGTCGCCTACCCCGAAGCAATCAGTAGGATGCCTCTACCTCAGTTATGGGCAGTCTTATTTTTCTTGATGCTTTTAACAACAGCTCTCGACAGCGCAGTGAGTTAATAACATTAAGATACTTCAAATGAATTATGTTTAAACTGAACATTAAACATTAAAGATGTGTTCACTCGTCTAAGACAGTAACGTAATGCTTGTTAAGTAACACCGTGCCATCGTACAGATACATCAGATGTTACTATTTTTGTACCTAATCAATAACATTTACCAATTGTACTAAAATAATCTGAATGCTAGTAATGGATTACAGAAACCGTAGGATATAAACGTTAGATAATAAGGATAGATATGGAGGAATGTGTACGAGCGCTGTAGCATCGTATATAACTTACAGCTTAGATGTAAGATCTATACGTTGACGATGACGCCGCACAGAATTTACCGTAAATTCTTTACGTCAATATGTACTATTTTGACACATAGTGCTCATTTGTTGAAAAATGTTAAATGAACATTAATGACTTAGGGTAGATATGTAATTTTTAGGTTTCGCAAAATGTTTGTAAATGTTTTGTGACAGGAGCATGTCGTTTCATATTGTTATCACGAACAAAAACAAAATGACGATATTTGCATTATATTGTGAATCATTCTGTGAAGGTCCCTTGATAATTGTGTAAGATTTCGTATTTTTACATTTTTAGTGATAATAAGATTAAAGAAGTATTAAAAATAAATTAGATACCGGCCTTTAATGTTGATCATTCGGCATGTAAGCTTTATATGTCAGCCATGTTATTTAAAAAATAGTAGATGTATATGCTTGACGTATAGAGCTTACGTAAGCTCTATACGTCACTTGACAACGCAAAGAGCTTAAGCTCTATACGGGGTAACAGAGCGCTATCCTACTAAATAGAAGACTCAATTCATTTCTTCAAAAATGATTGACAAACACGTATTTTGCATGTTTACATTTAACATATTTTTCTATTTCAGTTTGGGATGGTGGAGACCGTTACACATGCGATAACAGACACGTTTCCAAGGCAACTTTTAAATCATCAGATATTGGTTCTTCTTGGCACATCATTGACCTTATTCTTGCTGAGTTTGCCGTTTGCGATGCAAGTAAGTTTCAGAAAATGTGCTGCTGCGTAAACACCATCTATAAGACAAATTCAATTCATACAATGAACTAAGAGCATTTGCTTACAGGGATTTTATGTCATTGTCTGAGTGTTTCAGAACTGACTGTGAAC
The DNA here is from genome assembly GCA_964023205.1 of Lutraria lutraria. Classification (NCBI taxonomy): domain Eukaryota; kingdom Metazoa; phylum Mollusca; class Bivalvia; order Venerida; family Mactridae; genus Lutraria; species Lutraria lutraria. The sequence continues at coordinate 35,990,645 of OZ026836.1, forward strand.
AGCTTTCGGAAGGCCATTGGTTCTACCCAGGAGTACGTCTGGGGTCTTTCGTCGTTAAAGCCGGAAAGGTCACCCGTGGAATGACACTGGTTGTTGATGCCACGTTATACAACAGTTAGAAAAGACAAGTCGATGAACAGCATTATACAGCTGATTAAAACAATCAAATTGCCTTTAATAATGCGATATTATTGTCATACAACTATACTCTAGTGTAATAATATGTTTGTTATTACCAGAGACATTCATTTGATGAACTAACTCTGTCTTAGTTAATCTCAATAAGAGCGGTATAATATAAATAACATTTTAATAATTATGTTACTAGTATCACTTTGTCCATTTTTTGTGGGAACTGAACAATAGCTTGAGGCTTTTCATAGCCGTCTCTCGCTCGTCACCCGGACCCGAGAACTACTAACTAGTACGTTTTTTCTACATCCGCCTTAAACTAGTACCCGTGCATATCCATGTTAATTCAGTTTCCATGAGTACAATCAGTACTTCGGTTTAACTTTGTTATCATATATCTATGGTGGCTGATTTATGCCATGTCGTATTTTCGCTTTTTCGCCACGACAATGCGAAAATGCAACAATGCAAAGATACGACAAAGTTGACTTTGTCGTATTTTCGCTTTTTCGCATTTTCGCTTTGTTGTGGCGAAAAAGCGAAAATACGACATGGCATAAATCAGCCACCATATATATCGAGTCCCCACTGTCAGCAAAAACCGGACTTGTATTTTAAAGAAAATTATTGTTTTGGTGGACATGGGTTCGGCAGTACCTTTTGTAGTTTGCTTTGACAAATTGTCTTAACATTGAAATGGTCTCACTATCATGGAACATATTGAAAGCTAGTCAGAAAATATGCGGTCGTTGTAATGTGGTAGTCGTTGATGTGAACCATAGGTTTTTGTGTTATTTATTTCAGGGTGGAATTTATCTATTTCAACTTGTAGATTGGTATGTTTGTGCATTTGCTCTACTGGCTTGTGCCATCTTAGAATGTGTCATGGTTTGTTGGATTTATGGTAATTATCTTCTTCTATTTCTAAAGATTGTGTAACTTCTTAAAACACATTAATATGCTGTAGATTTTATATTTGTTTCACTCTTATATTTCTGATTATTGTAATTGAATGAATCCATGCACTTGTCGTAGACACTACTTTACGAGTACTGACTTTTTTCAGGGTGCTTTTTCATTAAACCTTGTAAAACATTTTAAAACTGGCAAAACTCGACAAGTGAAACTGTCACAGTCATATCTACATAATATATGAACTTCTGTACTTTTCTAAAAACAAACTCAAACAGTATGATTATATTGATGTAGGGGCTGACAGATTTTCATCCAATATTGAAATGATGACAGGCCGTCCTGTTGGCAAACTACTCCGAATAGCCTGGTGTTTGGTGGTACCTGTATTCCTGTTGGTAAGTTGAAGTTATAATGAAATAAAAAGGTGCAAACATTAACTGTTCCCAAATGAACGTTCAATAATGAAACTATAACCATGGAATTATCCATTTGGTTAGGGATAAACTCATCTCATGTACATTGTATATTAGAATAATATCCGAAATCAACCAATGGAATAACTCATAATAAATGAAACTACGCGCATCACAAGTGAACTATGCTCAATATGGAATGACACGTCAGTTAAACGGCAGCAACATAGAGATACTTTTTTGAGAATTTGAATTGCTGTATTTTCCATTGCATACATTTAAAGCGGCAAATAACACTATACGTTTTCTAAATTGAATTTTGCTTCCATGATATACGTTTGATTTCTGTACCATAGGTTTTAGATTACAGTATACCTTGTACATGTACTATATAACGTATGTTTCAGAGTGCATTTTTTGTGACAATCAGCATGTACCAAAGTCCAGATTATGGAGACGGTTACGTATATCCACCATATGCTATAGGAATTGGTTTTGTTTTCTCCATATTACCTTTCGTACCAATGGTCCTGATTATGTTCTATGAGATCTACAAAGCTAAAGGATCTTTAAAACAGGTACGGTATAAAATGTATTACTTTATAAGATTGAATGATATACACTAACTAACAGAACAATAGAAAACCAACTCAAGGATACAATCTACTGCGAAATATCAAACTTCATAATCCATTATGTACTTATTTATACCGTAAACTAATTTATGTTATACATGTATTTTATTTCAGAGGATTGAGCACTTATTGAATCCACGATCAAACTGGCAACCAGCTGATCCTGAAGCCCAAGAAATATATCATTTAAAGCCATACGTGTATAAAGACAGTCTAAAGAAACGGATTTACACCAACATACTGGGAAACACTAACACATCGTGGTTTTAGGATATTTTATCTTATACATTTTGTATTTTTCATATTTTTTTTCATTCTTTTTGTTTCGGGGAAGGAACCTTAGTCCTTGATATGGGGATAAAAAGCGGAATGAACCTCTTTTTGGTAAAAGAATCACATCACTTTTGGGGAATGAAATTTCAAGGAGTAAATTGGATTTGCATGATTTCAAAGAAATTTTCAGATGGAAAGGCACCCTTTACAGGCAACAACTACATAGTAAAGAATGCCCCTGGTAGTAAATGAACAATAAATATATGAGAGAAACACATATACAAATGTATTTCATATTTACTATGTATACAGTGTATATATTAAAACTAATAAAACATCTACATATGTATTTATATGATGTATGCAAATATTAGCATGTTAGTATATTGAGCCAATTCTATTACATGTACCAGTATGTCAATTGTGATATTTCTTGCTTGAGGTAAATAAATGTGGAAACTGTATCAAGTTGAAATGCATTTGGGTATCAATCTCGTTCATCGGTCTATCCATGTAGAAAGATTCACAAACCAACTAAGATGAAAAATTATCTAAGAATCACGAAATTATCTTAGTTTTCACCAAGTTTTGCTAACTTAGTAAGATTTTTCTTAACTTTCGTCTTAGACTGAAAAAAATCTTAGATCGTCGATTTTTATCTTAAAAGTTTGGTCAAGGTGCCAGGTGTCTTAACCTTAAGAACTTTTCTTAGATAAAAAAACAAAACGAAAATGGATGCTACGTCGAACTCATTATTTGTCCATATCTATGAAGAATACGGCTAATTTCTTGGATTATGAACTTTTGAACACTTTTCTGTCGTTAGACTTGATCTTGGGCGGAGCAGTTGTCAAAATAACGTGTCAATTTCACTTATAAATATTGTGAAAAAATACATTTGCCATCACAAGAGGAGCAAAGATCCAGCAGAATGTAAACTTTTGGTGCTTAACTTGAAATTCATTACCAGTGATCCAAGATGCTTTTCGCTGGATTTTATGACAGAACAATCAACAAGTATGTGTTATTTGACTATTTGCGCATATGCGGGATTTTGTACGATTTTCGGATAGAAATTGGTTTAAGTTAATTGTCATACAAGGACAGTGCGATGTTAACTAAAATACCCTTAAACAATACACCATTTAATATATTTCGTTATTCATGTCGTTTTTTCATAAATAATTCTGCATCAGTTTCTGAGTTTATCAACTATGAAGACTTGCTATGAATTGAAATGATGTACTTTGTATTCACAGATTATTCATGATGACATTAGTAAAGACAGATACCAGTGCCTATATACTGTGATTTTGATAGATAAACATTGCTTTGCATGAACACTTTTGGGTGCAAATATATTCAGCCACTGTTTTGCTATATTAATGTTTGATATGAAATTCAAGGACAACTGTATAATCTTAAATCTTTATTACCTTGTTTACATCTTGTTGTTAATGCACATATTGTGATAAAGTGTGTTTCAGCTGAAAGCACATGCACTCAAGCACTCCATTGTGACTAGTATATATCATCAATCATAATGTATTTATTATTTTGTGCAGTTTGTTGAATAGAGGTATAATGCAGGTATAAGCTAATTTGAAACTACCAGTAACATGCAATTGTATCCTTGACAATATGAATTCAGTTAAGCAAATGATATCAGTGTACTTTATAAAATGCATTGGTATGAATATGAAATAAATGATGCACAACTGAAAGATGTTTTTGTTAGCATCCATTAATGTTCAGTTATGGATGAAATATTCTACAGCTGTACTGAGCCTCTGTTGTTATAAAATCTCCCAACTGTGAGTAATGATATGACAAGCAGAAATATATCAGGCAGTAAACAAAATACATACATGTATACATATTTCATAGTAAGAATCAATCAAAAACATGAGTGATTAATGATACTTGAGTTCTGACGCCCTAATGTTACGTATTCTTATTTTTGATACTCCTGTTGCTGGAACTTTACCGAATTACTGCATACTTCATAAAATTACATACTATCCTAATTTGAATTGATATATCAGTGACACTGTTTGTAAGGAGCTTGTTTGTATTCTGCAAACATGACAAACAATTATATTTGTGTCATTTGTTACTGAATAAATACCAAACGTATCTGTAAAATTGAGAAAGTGTATATAACAGGTTAAACGTAAGTTATGACGTGTGGGGATTCAGCAGAAACCCCACTGACAACGGTAAATTTTAAAACTAAGATTTCTTTTCAAACTAAGAATAATTCCGTCTTAGTTTACGCTTAGAATAAATCTAAGATGAAGACTAAGAAATTTCTCATGTCTTAGTCAAAATTCAAGATAAAGAAAATTCTCAACTAGGAAAACTAAGAACGTTTGTGAATACGATTTTGATAAGATTCTATCTTTGGCCATGTGACACCATATTTGATATTATTAAATAAATTTCTTTGTATGTTTGCGTGTCATCAACTTTTACACAGGATTGTATCGTAGATCATCTATATGCTTAACAAAATTACATGATAAGTAACCACTTATATTTTTTTCAGTATTAATACTTGTTATAAGCGCCTTTGTGATATTCATTGATATTAAACCAAAGACATAGGTAACGTTATAAATGTTTGTCGATACTTAAGTAAAATTCTGCTTTCTTTCAATCTCACGATTTCTTTCTATCTTTATTAGGATATCTGTGAAAGAAAGGAACTAAAATGAATCTCCCGGAGATAAGTAATAATACTGAAAATATTATAGGTGGTAAGTTATCAAATTTGTTAACTTTGGACATACACACAGTACATGCAAGTTATAAACCATGCATTACTCCAACACATGATATCACTTCACATGAACATCCTATTACTGTCAAGATAATACAAACAAAAACATAATTTACACTTGATAATATTTATTTATGATGATAAAAAACGTACTTTACATAATTATATTCAAAAACATAATCAACATTTACATAACATTGATTATTGTTTAAGCATTTAATCCTGTAGCCTGACAAAGGCAACGGTTAACATGAGATACATACATGTACAGATTCTTGAAATAAATAACCCTGCCACATCATTGAAAAAGTATAGTGTGCAAACTGAATGGCCCAGGAAAAACTAGAGATCAAAACCCTCAAGGAAAATACTCTGGGAACCAGTGTACCCATGTCAAGTTGCAGATTGCAGAGCATATGGGGCCACGCTAGCTCTTTACATATGTGAAATTAAGTTTGACAGTATAATGATTATACAAACATCTTCATAAAACAACCGATATTGTTTTATTTATCAACAGATTATATTCAAAACTTATATTTATTTTATCTTACTGGCTGCAAACAAATTCCATAACTTACTAGATGATCTACATACCTCAAATTTTAAACATTTCAGTGTTAGATAAATAATACAGAATATTTTAACAGCCACTGGTGAAAATCTGGCAGTTAGAAGATCAGACACATCACTAAGTTAAATACTCTGAGACTTCACATTACCATTGTATGCGTTTAAGATACACAAGTACTTATATGCCACAGTTTACTTAAAAATCTTCATGTAACAAGGACTGTCCTGGAATCTGCTTCCCGTCAAACTGTCCATACAACTAGATACTGATTAAAGACAAAAAAGTTAACAGGTTTCTCAGTGACAATCAGTTTCCCTGCTTCATCCGAACATATTCCAGTAAATCTTTGTGCTTCAGCTGTTACTCGCATTAGAAGTATCCAAATGTTTACCAGACTTGATCTCCACTGCTGTAAGCTGGATAATGTGGAGCATACCCGAACTACAAGCTGAAAAATATTGAAAATATAAGAGCATAATACTGCATATTCAAAGTGCAGAGAATATATCAGTTAAATCAGCTATATGCTTCTAAATGACAATTTCACAAAAACAAAAAATCAAACAAATTTTATTGTTGAAGAGATTAGAATAGGAAGAAAGATTGCAACAGTACTTCACAGTCATAATGAATAATAAATTTAATACTATGTTAAATGCAAAAACTCCTAACATTACAAGCATGATAAAACTATATCAAATTGTTACTTCTTACTACATGTACCGGGTCAGTGGTTTAAGATCAATAGTTAAGAAAGTTGGCTCTCCAATTTTAATATTGACAGGATTTAAATGTCCACGAGGGACTGTATTCATAGCTTTTCTTTGTCAATACTTTTGAAATGGTCAACTCCTGCAATGCAAACATTTTTTTAAAGAAACCTCTCTTTAAACAGTCTACTATAAATAACTGATGATCAACACAATAACTAGAACAAAGACAAAATATTATTACATCTTGATGTGCTTTGGAAGTCGATTTTTAGCTTAGATTTCTTTTTAATAAACCTTAAGTTCTAAGTCCACATGCTCTGAGCTTCCAAGCAGAATCAGCCAAACCAAAAACATGTTAGTGACATAAATCTAGTCAAACAAATAGTTCTCTCCCCAAAGCTTATCTTGCCATGACAAGGCAGTTTCTATCACACAGCACTCACTTGCGTTCCTACCAAAAAATGTCTTTTCTACCAGATTGAACTAAATCTGTTATCATTCGAAAAAACATCAAACTCTCATATATATAGAATAACATTTGAATAAAGACCAGGGGTAGCCCTGGTTCACAAGTTTTACCAAAACTACTTGCATGATGTTACAAGACTTCACAGACAACTGGTATCCATCCGAAGGTAGACCCGACGGGAATGACCGAGACGCATGACAGAGATGCGAAACGCGACATGAAAGACCGAGACTCGTCGGGAATGACGGAGACGCGAGACGAACGACCGAGACGCAAGACGAACGACCGAGACGGGTGACAAACGACCGAGACTCGACGGGAACGACCGAGACGGGAGACGAACGACCGAGACGCAAGACGAATGACCGAGACGGGTGATGAACGACCGAGACGCGAGACGAACGACCGAGTCTTTGTAAAGTTCATATTTCTGAGTCTATACTATAATGTTGACAATTTTAGTAATTAACTTTATAATATTTATCAGCAAGGCCAGTTTGGACTTGGCTTATTATTAACAAGTTACTGGTGTTGCTCGCTTGGCCTGCATGGTTGGAGAAATCCTAAAATTATTTGAAACTGTCCAGTCAAAGAATATCCAAGCTTAGGTACTAACATTAATTAACTATCTCAATATAGACATCTATTTATGTACTTATTTACATATCCTAATATAAAAAGTATATGGAAGTTATCACAGAATCAAAATGTCATGGCCATACCGTAATTTGACTACTTCAGTTACCATAGCAACCATAATGTTAACATGAGGGAAAACAAAGGATGATGATTTTGCTTAATGTATTGCATGCGATTTATAATATAAAATGTGTATATATTTCTTTTTGGTCCTGGTGGATGGAGCTCACCATGTAAGACTCTTCGAAATAGTAAAGTAATTCATTAATTAAGAGTAATTAATTACTTAGGTACGGGAGGAGTGTAACATAGTCGGCTTATATGTATAATTAATTATCTTAATTTAAGGAGTTGATTATGCAGAATGTAGGACAAAAGCTTCGACGGGGGAGCAAAAAAACGGGAGAGCAATTGTCCGGGTAGTAAAACAATGGGAGAGCTTTTGTCCCCCCTATCAAAATCAACAGGGGGAGCTTTTGTCCTGATACCGATTATGCATGTAGTAGGTAACAGCCTTTTAATCATACTCATGTATGTATCAACATAGTTAACAGACGAGATTAATAGTGAGTATTGGTCATACATGAAGTATACATGCATTTGTAGAATTGGAACTCATTTAAGTACAAATTGACATTTAAACAATCTCCATATTTGGCAGTACTTGATGAGAAGATAAAAGACATTCCTAGAACATTTTATGTTTAATGTTAATGTATGAAATATTATTGATTGATTTGATAGTTAGTTTGTAGAAATATATAAACTGTACCAGATTAACCATAACTTGATATTTTAAAAAGTAAACTATTGACTAAAATTAGTATCATGATAGACATTTGGTCAAAACAACCAACATCTGCGTGAGGGGGCTGGAAACTGTGACGCAGTTGGGTTCTTGTATATAATTATGGAGATACATCCACCCGGGTAGTTAGAGGAGAATAAGATTAAGATGAGTTAAAGATTTCTTTTAGACCAGTAGTGGTCAGGGTTGACTAGTAGAAGCTTTTAAACGATTACACCATTTTTGGAACTTGGGTTGATGATAATAAAATTGTAACAATGTAAACAGTGTGCCGTCTTTGTTATACTGTTAACTATTACATCAACTCTGATAGTTCTGTGTTGTAAAAAAGTTCCTGAAAATTTGTTACAATACTTAGTTTCTGCAGGTCATCTATCTCTAGTGCGACCAGGGATTCAGTGGAGGAAGGTTAATAATGTTGTGTATGTGATTTAGACATTGCTACGATCTGTCGTTTCTCCAATGCAATGTGGCTTCCAAGCCGGGTAAACCAAAGGTTCTAATAATTTGACGACAGTTCAATAGGTAGAGTACTCTATGTTTGGGGTCGTTACAGGGTAGATTTTATTATTTCAACTTGTTAATTGGTATGTTTGTGCTTTACTGGCTTGTGCCATCTTAGAATGTGTCATGGTTTGATGGATCTATGGCAATTTGTGTCCTTTTCTTTAAAATATGTACAGTACAACCTCTCCAGAGCGGCCTTCTGTAGAGCAACAACCTCTCTATAACAACACCTTCAAAATTCCCTAAGCTGATATTCACTATATATTTAACCTCTGTAGAGCAACAACCTCTAAACAACAGCCAATATTTGCAGCTCCCACAGGGTGTTGCTCTACAGACGTACTGTACATGTTTATTTTATTGATATTAGCAATGATATGTATGTAACGTTCATTCCATCTAAGCTCAGATTTATTTATTATATATAAAGTACAGTCAAGCCCGTGTTAGTGGCCACCTCCGAAAAAGACCACCCTGTGAAGTCATTCTTCATAAAACTGTCAATGATTATTTAAAACCAAATGACCTCTGAGTAAAGGCCACCTGTCAATAAAGACCTTATTTTACCTTTCCTGTGGGTGGTTTTTGTTCACAGGTTTGAGTGTATGTTTACAAATGCATATCACTGTGAGGATAAGTAAATACTAATTGTGGAAGCTGACATGTAGGCCAAACCATTCTGATATCCTTATAGAACATCATAAACCTTTCACTTCAGTTCTGGTGAACTAAAATGTCTTTCTTGTCTGACAAGAGATCAATAAATACAAAGAAATATTACCATTTATCATTTTATTATAAAAACAATGGTTAAATTCCAAATTTAAGTTCATCATTAACAAAGAAAAAAATAACATAAACAACATTCAATATACATGTATCTGAGATAGCCGACTGTTTATTCAATAAATGGTTACCGTAACAATTCTGTACAGATTTACTATATCTGTGACTCAAGATTAAAATGAAATTCATGTTTCAAAGATTAATATAAGCACGTCCAATCAAAAAGCTAGTAAATTACTTGTGCAATAAATTTAAACATATAACAATATACTAGTTTTTAAACGGTAACAATTTAATCTATAAAAACTTAAACACAATGAAAATAAGTACTCATTTCTCATTATTTCCCAAATGTCAGAAACTGTAAATCAATCCTTTCACTGGTCAAAAAGAACAAAAATTTGATTTTCTCATCAGCTGCCATCAATTAAGGCATTCGTGATATCACTACAGTAACTTTGTAAGATGACAGTTGTGTATAATGTAAGTGTTATCACAAGGAAGTGGCATTATAAAATGTTAATAAGATCATTTTTTATAGAAATGCACGTCAAAATCAAGCACACATTTACAATATAATTAAAAGCCAATATGTATGAAACTTTATTAAAAGGGTTGTACTGAATACAGACATTATACAAAATAGTAGAGAAAAAAAACAATCCATTGTACTGGTATATCGCTGCAACAGTAAATAGGAGTTTAATTTGGTTTTATATCAGGAATGACATAAGTACGAAGGACGGCAAAAAATCATCAATGCACACATAATGAAAACATCGGTAAAATGCAATTCATTTAGAATTTTTGAATTCAGATCTCACTAGTTAAGATTACATAAGCAGGCATTTGATAAGCTAATTCAAAGGAAAAATTAGATGGACTATGTTTAAATGAGACTGCAATGAAACCATAACCACTGTAACAACAAGAGATACACAAACAAGTTCATAAAAAATATGAAAACATAAAATCTGTAAAATGTAAAAAGCAAAATACCTTCATTCAATTTCAAAATAGTTTTTGAAAATCAGCACAATAAAACAATATATTAAATGTATAACCATTTAATTTCTCTACTAGCAATCAAGCTAACAATCAGCTTACACAGTACAACACTTGAAAGCAGCTACATTGTTTTTCTCACACCAAATAATTGCATATCTTACTTTTGACATTGCCATTTTGAATATTGTTATACAGCTAGTCTACCCCCACTAATAACACCTTTTTTTCAGAGAATCACACATAGACTGATTTAACTGGCTTTTTTGGAGGGGGACAGACCAGTGCATTTTATTGCAGATTTGTCATATTTGTATGTATACAAATTAGTCTAAGGAAAATGGGTCATGTAAGTAATAAGTGGTTACCTCAATTTTGAGTAATGAGACCATTAAGCAAGGAAGTAAAATTCAATTCTTTTCACAAAACTGAAGTAGGTGGTCTAAATTTTAGGGTGGTAGCAAGGCTGTTTTTAGCTGTACATAGATCACAATAATAAGGTAATATATAATGCATGTTACATAAAAACAATGTTAAATGAAAATTGATAATTAGGCAATATTATGCCACTTGAAATCAGTTTCAGACCTACTTTGTCAGTTAAATGTACGGTATGTATTGTTAATAAAATCATATTACTGACAATATAAAGAGTAAAATAAAATGACACAAATAAAAAGATTCGTCCAATGAAAGCCCTTAGTCAGAATTCATCAATTATACACATGACTACGTATACATTCACAGAACAAAATTATGGTACCGGTAATGTAGTGATGAAGGTAGTGACAAGAAGAAGGACATTAAGAATTCCTCAAAAGTTGAATTTTTCCGTCTATTAAGACTACAGTATAGTTCTTGCCTAGACATTGGACTTGAGAAAGGTTCAAATAAGCTATGCTCTCATATCTATGAGACTTAAGTGACCTGATACACAGTGATGACTACAAAAACCATGATAAACCTATCCAACTAATTTAGACAAACATTGTAATGCTTTACTTTGAGCAAAATAGCTGGAATGGACTTATAATAAAAAATTAAACAGGATTGTAGCAACAGACAAAGCAAAACAAATATTTAAGTTGAATGATTCAATCTTATATAAATGTTATAATTATACACTGATAAAGGTTAATGACAGATAGACTTTTCTCAATGATACATTGTGATCCATGTATTAACATGTATTGTCAATATGGTTACTCTGATGATGTAACAATGTACATGGGGATATTGATACAACATAGAAAACAGCAATCAATCAATATATTAATGTTTTACACTTATCTAAATCAAAGTCATCAACATTGATAGATGAAACTCTTGAATGACCCAACTGGTTTGGGCAAACAGTAGAAAAATTTCACTGTTTTATTAGCATACTGTACTGAAGACAAAAAACCCATCATCCTGGAAAGGCCGTTCAGAAGAAGACAGCCTCTTATGACAGATGTTTGTAACATTAAATTACAAGGATTTATAATCATTCACATATCCATTGTAATACTAAAAGTCTTTAAAAACTTCAAAAATGGAGATGTGTTAATAGCAGATAGGGAAATGAGGCAAAACAGAATGGGGTATCATCTTAAAATAACACCCCAGACCAGGACATAATATTTTTACAATTACCCTTTTAATGCAAATGTAATACCAGTATTAACAGTATCCAAAACTTCGAATAGAAGTGTAAGTCTTCTTTGTAATTCTCAAGTCCATGTTTTAAAGCCTTTTTTCAGTTACCATGACAACAATACCACAATGATCCTTCAATCATCCATACCAATATATCTGAACAAATATGACATGGACTCATGATTGTGAATTCTTCTAATTGCCTCCACCAACATTCCACTGATATCAACTGTCTTTATCTTATGACACTGCATTTTCTGTATCTCATGAGGTACCGTGTTTGTTACCACTACCTGTAATTAACAAAGTCAGATGTGTTGTAATACAAATATTCATTAAGAACTTTATATGCAGAGACAAATATACAATTTATGTACAAACAATGTTCTTTCATTGTTATAACTATATTCTAAGTGTAAAACTGAAACATTTACATAAATCTGGCAATTTGCTAAATGCATATGGAAAACAAACAAAAAATGAACAATGAAAAAATAATCCGGCCTGGTTACTTCCAGTTTTATTTGGTGAACCCTAAGAACTTGAGACCATTTGATGTATATCAACTATTTGAATTACAAAACAATCTTACTTCATCAATACAGGAATCTTCAATCAGTCTTGGTGCATCTGAGGACAACAGTCCATGTGTGGCCATGGCATATATCTTATATGCACCGCGTTCCTTCAACACTTCAGCAATTTTAACAAACGACATCACATCATCAATCATATCATCCTGTAAGAAACAAATACTGACAGAATCTTGACCTAGCATAACTAGAGCTTTGTCACAGAAGTGACTACTACTCTGGCATTATTTTGACACTAAGAATGCCACTGTACACTATATGGCTAAGTTCAAGGGCACATAACTCTGGAATGTGTGGATATCTGGGCATGGAAACTGTGTATTGCACTTCTACACTTCATGGTGATGAGGTATTTCAAATTCCATTGCAATCGCATAAGGAACGTGGAAGTAGTTTGCTCTACAGACTTGAGAACTAGAATGCAGACAGACTGACCGACAGAGTGATTCCAATATTCCAATATACCCCCTCTCAAACATTGTTTGCGGAGGTTTAATGATAGAACTAACAACGCAATCACTATACGTCCCACATCATTTGACAAAATAATTATAGAAATAAAATGTCCCAGCAAAAAGATTTTAAGACAAGAGTTATTATAAAATATTCACAAGTTATGATTTATATCAGATAATATTCTGAGTACTTCATTTTCTAGATGTAAGCTTAGAGTGCTATAACTAAGAAGCTACACAATATAGAGAAGATACTAAGACATAGATGCATACATCTAATAATGGTTACCAACACTACCTTATGATGCTAAGCAAGGGAGGTAATTTATAAACAACTTTAGTTTACCAAAGTAGAAAGTTAAAATTGATGCTTACAACACAACATAAAAACACTCTGGTAGTGAACCATAAAGATACAGTGGTCTAATAACATAGTACTAAATGGGTTGAAATCTTTTTATTTCTCCACACATTCTAAATAACACAAGCAATCTGGTAATAACAATCATTAGAATAAGTCCACAATTACATAAACAAATCTTTGAAACAAATATATGCTTTAACATAATAATATTATACAATAAACAAAAAATATCTGTATACAAAAAAGCCTATACTAATACAATTCTTACCACTATTATTGCAATTCTTCCCCCAACATCACCAACAACATTCAATGGTGGCTTCTCTTTGGCATGCATGGCTGAAAATAGAAGACAAAAATAGTGTTAACAACAAACCTTGTATTATAAGTCATATGATATAACAGCAAGAACTTGTTTAAGTTTGCACTACAGAAAATAACAGTTTGTTGATGAAAACTTTAGGCTTTTATAAATGCAGGTAAGATATAAGCACTAAAAAAGTGAATCCTTTATCATGCAAAAATATTATTAAGCAATTTTAATTATTTTTTGCAAGAAGAAAGTTTTATACCGGTAAGTTAATCTTGTATGTAAGGATTTAGTAAAACATTGAAAAATGACTAATTTTAGTAAAAAGATCAAATCTAGAGAAAAAATTGAATTACGTTGATTCAAGATGTTAATGGAAGCTGTTTAAGATTTATGACTTAATCTTCACTCTCCCACACTAATTGATAAGTAATTGGACATTAATACATAGAAGAAATAATCTTATAGTGAAACACACTTATCCATATGACTGTTAGTATGGGAAGTATGATATAGTTACAGTATTATAATGGTCATAACATACAAGTTAGCATAACACTTACATCATTTGTATTTGAAAGAATGATTCCCAAAATTTAACTTAATGTCATTTATACATTTATGATTAACAAATTAATTTTGTATGTAAAAACAACATTATCTAACTGTAACTTATCAAGCCTTAACTAGAAAAACTTTCACATTTCAACCTTAATGTCAATGACTAATGTGAATATTTACGACACTATTGCACTGATCAAATTATGGGTTATGTTTTATTCTGGAATACAAGTTTATCAAGTAGGCAGAATATAGAAGGACCAAGCAACATTAACAATTTGTAATACACATATACATACATGTATATACAGGATAATAAAGGACTGAACTTTATTTTCTTAATTCAAACATCAACAATTTTTTTAATGTATGTATGAAAAAATTATTAACCTACAAGGCAATACTGCATTACAGGGATTAACATGTGAAACATTATACTAAATATTCATGAAGATAGCAGCTGCTAACTTTGATATGGGATTGTAATATACATGTACGAGTTTGTCACTTAACAACATTGCTATACGACCCTCAGTCACTTAACTGGGATATGAGACACTTTACCAGTAATATTAATCTACAATTTTATAAATAAATGTACAAGGAACCAAGGATTTGACATGGGAAAGTTCTTCTCTTTTACTTTGATTTTAGATGTAGATGCCTGTAAGAATCCTCACTTAGTCCAGGTTAATTGTTACTTGTACAGGTACATAATTGCATCAAGGTAAGACTTATAACAAATACAAACATGTGGTTTCTTTATCATATACAATTCAGACATTTTGAGATTGATGATGAAAATTGACCAGAATAATGTTAAACAGTAGATATTTGCAGGCGGAGACAAGAAAGTTTTCTATCAGTTCAATGTCAATCTAGGTCCAAGGTAATGATATCTAACATTTATCCCTACAATGGAAAATCTTTTTAGATTTCTTCTGTCTTTTTCATTTACATCACAAAAAAACCTAACTTCATCGTTTACTGAGCTATATTTGTCTACAGAGTCCAGAACCAAAGTTAGAAAATATGAATTCTGAAGATGTGACATGGAAGTTCAGATATAATTAGAATACAGCTCTCAAGTTTTGTCAACTCTGACCTAAGCATAGGTTAAAACACTAGTATTATCAACAGTTATTGGTATATAGGACATGCATGGTGTTCATGAAAACAAAATCAAGAATCATCACAGCACATAGTCAGTTATAATGATAAATTTTTAAAGGGCTTTAAGAAACAATGCTGACAAAAAAAGCATTCCACAGTACCAGTAAAAACAGGAAATTATTCTCAAGTTTAACAATTAATTCATCTGACAATTTTGTTAGTGTCACATTATCAAAACAATGAAAACATTATAATACTGAAGTACCTAGCATCAGGAACTTTTTTACATGTATATGGACTGAATCTAACTGTATTCTTTATTTTTATGTGCACGAACAATTTGGTAATGTGATTTGATAGAAAAACAATAAACATAACCATCCTAATATCTTTGTATGATGATTTATTTATTTATCATTTATTTCTTCAGATTTAACACCATTTTCCACATTATTTCAGACATATCGTGGTGTATAGATATCCTAACCAGCTTCCCTAGACCACATTTAGGCCTTAACTAGTACTAACCAAATCCTATCCAAGCTATCCCACATAATTCACAGGTGGAAACAATTTAACATAGGATATAATATCTTCAGACAAATTTGTCATGGACACAGAATGAGCCTCGTCCTGTGATCAAACTCACAACCTCTTGATCAGTAGACAGATGCTCTAACAACTGAGCTAACCAGGCAGGCTTGTATGATGATAAGGTACTATATTAATTGAATTAAAATATGACGTGGTCATGTTTGTTTGTAAATTACATCAAATTGTCAATTTCAGACAAAAAAATAATAACATTATCAAAAGACTTAAAAACAGGTGTTAATCAAGATTTCCAAATGACAATTATCAATTAGTGACTATATGTATTGCATGTAGATGGTACTAGTAATCAGAAATACACTAAGCGTTTATGTGTCAAACTACTATTTAGTTTTCCTTGATATATTTCTTCCAAAACTGAGCATCCATTTGTTGACTACCAGTAGTTCCTACAATCTCTTTAATACATATTGTTAAGTATGTCACATAAGTAAGAAATTGCTATCTAAACAAAGGACAGCAAAGCTTGTCTGGTTTCATGATAATCCAATGATAGAGCTAATACATAAATACATCAAATTGCACATTGCAGGAAGGAATCTGGAGTTTTAGTGAAAATTAATGTTACCTCGAGTTCGTTGTGACCTCCAGTCTGTGGAGATCAAAAAAGTCTACATCATCATATTGGCCAATATAAACTAGCAATAACAATAACCTGGCACACTAATTTACCAATACTGTAGGTATTAAAACAATGGAAATGGAAATCTTGAGAATATAACAAAAACTTATTATCTTTAAAGATATGTAACAATATACAGACATACATTTTGTAGATAACTGGACTTGAATGCTAAATTGGCCTAAAGTACTAAATAGATAAGTTCCACAATTCTTTAAGTAAATATTCAGGCAAATTTATTTCATTACAATACCCTGAGCACAGTTCATTAAGAGAAAATGTTATAGAAAGAAAGGGTGTGAAACACACACATACAAAATTACAAGTTTACTCTCATAAAATATTAATGCAGAGATAAAAAAAATATTAAGCACTTTTTTCTTTTGAAAATCTTTCCTCACACCATGTATTACTAGATATAAACCAACTGTACACCTCTGCTACCAATAATATGATCCAATAACTGATGGACTTAATAATGTAGCCATTAAATGCTAACATTTTACAGTAAACATCGCCACAAAAATCAAAAGGATATCCTTTTAATTAAACACACACACACACAAAAAAAATGAAAATACAGCTAAACAATTTAGCAAGTACAAGTTTATTTAACACTGAAATAGTAACAGTATTTCTCTACATTATATAATGAATGTGCTTTTAGCTTATGTAACAGCAATAACATCTACAAACTCCCAACTACCAAAAAAAAAAAAAAACAGTTAAGGAAACATTAAATAGTTTAGAGCAAACTTATTGCAATACACAAATATACAATCATATCGCATTAAAAAACCTCAATCAGCTAGTCAAGCATGCTATTACATAAACCACATCAAACTGGGAATTTACATGGCACGAAGATGTTGGCTGCAGTATAAGGGGTAAGCAACTGGGTGCTATTACCCTGACCTGCATCTGAAACAATATGTAGCATTTTAACATAAACATGCCGTGAAAAGATAATCAAAACATACATTGTATCTCTAGAACATAATCACTATGCACTGCCAGTCGTACCTTTGATACAAGACTACAGGCAAAGTATCACAATTAACACAATGCACCACAGGATTTGGTGACCAAGATCAGAGACAGACATACCCGTAATTGCAAATACATTGTATTTCCTGCCAAACCCTTTTATAATTGTGGTGTAAACATGAAAACTGTCATAAAAAAGGAAAAATACAAGCAATCCATCAATTACTACTTAAGTCAATGCCAGAAAATATGGCCTTTTTTTTACTCATGAAAAAATGGATTGAATTAAACAGGAAAGGGTTTTAATCAAAGCTGTGCGCAGTCAAAGCTGATCCATTATGCTAGATTGGGATAAGCGAATATGATGCGTATTTGAAGCATGTATAACAAACCACTTGTTATATCTTAATAATAATACAACTCAGTGCAGTATTGATAAGCAGATTAAAGTCACTATCAATAGAAATATTTAACAAGCACACAATATATGTATGTAACAATTTGATTAATCAACTAAGGAAAGAGGTCAACTTTAAGAAGGCAAAGCTCTGTGATCGTGTGCATCAACTTGTTATTTTCGAAGAATATTAAGACTACAGTGAGATGTAAGAATAACTATTAACAGACTATTTCATGGTTAAAGCAAATAGGTACAGTCTAGTGTATCTAATAAGCCATCAGAACTTGTCCTACTTGCCTGAGTTTAACTCATACACTTTCTTTAACACTACAATGCAATGTAACATCTTCTTGTTTTTGTAAGAAAAAAATGGCTATAAAATGATGGCTACAGATAGATGAAAACTTATCACCCATCATTTTCATTATTATACATTAGAGAGAATGAATACTTTGATAAAATTTTAGTGTACCAATAAATTTTTAAGTGAAAATATGACAACCACTACAGAAATCCTTATCTATGCCTACGTAAAGGTGTGTATGAAATGAACAATTAAACCTTGAAGGCTGAGTTCAAAAATTTACTGAATACTACAACCTTTTTTCTTCATACATGTACAATTATGACATACAAACAAAATCTTCAGCAAGTGATATTTTCTATATTTGTTTGGTTCTATGTAGTATTCAATGTTTCCTATTAGCTTAGATTTGACAGATCAATTAAAAAAACTATTGAAGATAGAGGAATTGATACAAAAAAATATATATATATAAATGGCAACATTTAAGAAAATATGAATATAACCATGTATAATATACAGTCAAAACTGCAGGAACTGTGTACAATAAATATGCATTATGTACAGAATGAACAGTATCTCCAAAAACACTTCTAATACATTATAGATGCTATCAGACTACCAAGTATTAAAAAAATGAACATGCCTAACAACCACAAAGATATACACATTTGTGATTCATGACACCAGCATGCACTATATCCCTAACTTGTAAGTCTATTCTATTATCACATTAATATATGAGTACAAGCATAAATTGATGTTGCATGTATACTCAGACAGTAATCAAATTATCAACCTCAATCATGGTGTCTGATATGTAGCAATACCAAATTTAAAAATCATTCCAACAGATTTAGGGCGAAATCAGGATTTTTAAACTTTTTTTGCAATGATTTATAATGAATCTGATTTGATTTGGATAATGTGTTATCTTCAATTGTGTTGTCACTTGAGTACCAATCCTACAACCTCTCAATCACCATTATTCCTTTTACTACTGAGCTAACAGATTGAGGTATTCCACTAATAGTATCCATTACTTTGAAACCCATAAAATTTAAATCTAAGTGTGACAATTTAATACCGGCAGTTCTGAACTGGAAGTAGGACTAAATGTACAACATTCAAAGCAATCTCACATACCATCAAAGCCACTATTCTACATTTGATGCTGAGATTATGCAAAAACCAACCCAAGAAAACTCATTTTAAATTGTAACTAAACAATAATACTACCATTGACTTAACTAATCATAATATTTGATCTCAGTGTAATGATTTATTCCCATTGAACAAAATATTGCAAATTCTCAAATGTTTAGGGACATAATTTTTGTACTTACATATTGTTCAATAATATTTTCGACAGTAAATAATACACAATTAAACTATATCAAAAAAGAAGTCAGTCCATAACACATGAGATCAAACTTAATAGATTAAAGACAATATAGACGAATAAACAGATGTCTTTACAAACTTATTGAGAACATAATTTCACATTAAAATTCTCATACCTGGGATTGGATTTATTCCAAAGTCAGCTTCTTGCATTAAGAGAGGTGGAGATGTACGGCCATCACATGGTTCATCCTCATCCTTTTCCTCTCCGTGTATCACAGCTATACTGAGTCTTAAACGTTCAGCAAATGAGGTAACACGTTTTACAGAGTTTGGATTTCTGGCCACTATAACAGCATTACGAAAATCTGGTATCTTGAATAGACAAAACATTATTCATCCAAATAAAATGAATGCATTCTGTGTTATTTACATACTTATCATATTTTCAATAACAGCATGGTATCAAAACAGTAAAATGTTACCATCAGTGTCTTTACTATTGAGTCGATAGTTCTTTTCAAGTCATATACAGTAAAACCTCGATTATTCGAATGTCATTGGGCCCTGAAAAATCATTCGGATAATCCATGGTTTCGAATAATCCATTTCAGTATGATGTACTGGTTGGAAACGATAAATTCCGTACTGTCCGTATTTTACAAGGGAGTTAAATCTCGTATGCAAACACGACGTTATAATAAGAATAAAATCAAATATATAACAAACACTAATTATTTATCTTTGTTTTATGAATGTATATGAGTTAACAAATGAAACAATTATTCTTGTTAAATGAATACCCGCGTATTTATGGATTATGCAGAACACAATCCGACCCAAAATTATGTCATTCACACGTTATTTACTAACGATCGACTAAGCGTCGCTATCGTCACATTTTAAAATCGAAGATGTAATGTTTTTCTGTTTGGAATTTTTTTTCACTAAATCATCATATTCTAGTTAGTTTTGTATTAATTGTGTTCGAATTAGTTTTTAAATTTTGAATGACGCTGGAATACAGATCACCAGGTACGTACGCGTATTAACTTATTATACCCGATATCATTGTGAAATATTCGTCGCGATTAGTATAAAATCGTAACAAACAATATGGTAAACTTAACGATAATTAAACTGTTGACACGCTTCATGTATGAATTGATGTTACACATTGTTTGTCACACGACATTTGATTCTCAATTGGCCATTGTTATCAATTGACGAATTCGAATAATAGGTGTGAAAATACGCGCATTCGTAACTTTAGGGACTAAATAATGTATTCGGATTACACCAGGTATTTGTAAAATCCGATTCGTATAACCGGGGTTTGTTGTAGTTGAAATATATAGCAACGTAATCGGGACCGTAGATTTTATTCGGATAATACCAGGTATTCGGATAATCGGTGTTCGGATAATCGAGGTTTTACTGTATATAATATTTATGAAAAAAAAACAGAAATGGTTCTGAGTACAAGTATCAAATATGTGTTAAATAACTAGGTAATTTAATCTGACCGTAAAAAAAAGGTTATAACTACACATTCTAATGAATAACTAGAAGCCCAAGGGCAACATGTCGAGCCCCTGTTTAGCCAGCTTGTGATCTTGACCTTTGAACTACAAGTATGGGTGATATTCATGACACATCATTTCATTGAAGTAAACTTTTATACCAATTTATTTAAAAATCCTTGAATGCAAACAGAAGTTACAGCCCAGACAAGGAAAATATATTTGACCGAATGTGTAATCTTGACCTTTGACCTATAAAAATCTGGGTGTTGCCCAAGACACATTGTATTATGGCAAGTCATTTTTAAATAATTCAATGCACAAGGGAGACACAGCCCTGACAAGGTGTATAATGCTCATTTTTGACGTTTGACCTCTAAGTGTGACCTTGACCTTTGAGCTAGAGACCTGGATCTTGCGCACTGCACACCGCCCCATAGTGTTTAACAATTATGCCAAGTTATCTTAAAAAGTTTCTATGCATAAGGGAGATACAGCCCGGACAAGGTCTATAATGCTCATTTTTGATGTTTGACCTCTAAGTGTGACCTTGACCTTTGAGCTAGAGATCTGGATTTTGCGCACTGCACACCGTCTCATGGTGTTTAACAATAATGCCAAGTTATCTTAAAAAGTTTCTATGAATAAGGGAGATACAGCCCGGACAAGGTCTATAATGCTCATTTTTGACGTTTGACCTCTATGTGTGACATTGACCTTTGAGCTAGAGACCTGGATTTTGCGCACTGCACACCGTCTCATGGTGTTTAACAATTATGCCAAGTTATTCTAAAAAGTGTCAATGCATAAGGGAGATACAGCCCGGACAAGGATCCGGACGGACACACTAACTAACTAACTAACTAACTAACTAACTAACTAACTCACTCACTCACTCACTCACTCACTCACTCACTCACTCACTCACTCACTCACTCACTCACTCACTCACTCACTCACTCACTCACTCACTCACTCACTCACTCACTCACTCACTCACTCACTCACTCACTCACTCACTCACTCACTCACTCACTCACTCACTCACTCACTCACTCACTCACTCACTCACTCACTACCTAACTAACTAACTAACTAACTAACTAACGTACAGACACGCAACCGCCATTGTGGCGACTAAGTCGAGCTCACCGCAGGCGGGCTCGACAACAAAAAACAGGTATTTATTTAATGTAAATCCATAATGGAATAACTAGTGTAAAACTATAATATTAAGAGATGATAATTTTTCAGAGGCAGTTTACACATTAACAACACTAGAATTGAATTACACATACAGTTCCCTGAATGTATTCAATAAGGAATGGAGAAGCTCTCAGATTATCGACCGGTATGTCAAAGAAACCTTGAATTTCCTTCTGATGGAGATCAACTGTGATTATGTGAGTAAGTCCTGAAATTAAACAGATTTCAACAGAATAAATAATAAATTTTCTTTACAGTCAGAGAGTGTATAATAGCAATACAAATAGATACATTTGTTGTTTTCATAAAAGCACCATGGAATATTATTATATGTTAATAAATCAGTGATTTGATATAGGCCCTGTTATTTGTCAGAGCTAGGGCAGTCATATTGGCCCAAGGCTGAAGGCAAAATACGACTGACCCGAGGACAAATAACAGGGCCTATATCAAATCACTTATTTATTTACAAATTTATTAAATAACTTTGTTATCTGAATCAGTTTTAAATGTTTTGAAACCACATGAATAGCAAATTACTTATACAAGATGGCCGCCATTTCAGCTAAAATCTATAATATCACTTTCTGGCCCTGCTCTAGCAGCCAATCAAATTGCTTAAAATGCGGGCCAATATCTATATCACTTTTCGGCCCCGGGTCGGAAAGTGATATAGATATTGGCCCGCTTATTGAAAATGCCACTGCCAGGCAGTAAACAAGTTACAAGGTTGATAATAAATAGTTACTTAATAAAGAGATTTGTTATTTAAATACCAGAATTGCTAAGCATCTTTGCAAGAAGTTTACACACAATAGATCCTCTTTTTCTCATTTTACTTTGTTTAGAATATGGTATGTATGGTACAACTCCAACAATATTACGTGCTGAGCTTGTCTTGCATGCATAAGCAATGATCTGTAACTCCATCATGTCATTATTCACATCCCTGAAAAACATTTACATGTACATGAATATGTAAATGAGGGCTATAAATTAAAACTTTCTATGTTTGTCCAAATGCTACCCAATTTGATTATTTTTGAAAGGTTAGTTTGGATTTTTTAAAAATAGTTTATTTTTTCATTTCGACCAAGACAGAGTCGACAAACATACACTTGAAAACAGATTTTTCATTCAGTGCAATGTTATAGGCACTAGTCAGACACATAAAGCATATTAATTGCAATGTGCTTACAGAAAAAATATGTGGATTGAAAATCTGCTGTCCTCGTACTAAATATAAACTTGCATATACATGTAAATATAATCTTCATAATTAAGAGAAATAGCAAAACATGAAGCCAGTACATGAATATGTAATAAAAATGAAGTAACATAATGCAATTTACTAAGATGATGCTAAAAGTCTGAATCTGAAACTTTTCCAATCAGGATTATGAATACAGTTTACATCAAATTTCTAGAGCAATAAAGCATTTCTGGTTTCAAAAAGACCTGTAACTCAGTAAGAAGTAAAACAGAAATAATAAAGATTAAATACAAAACATCCACCAAAACAAATTAAATTTAATGGTCAGCATAGTTGTAATATAATATTTATATAAAGCAGTGTACACTGGAAATAAAAAAGGCAGATAACAAGTGAAAATGATTTACTTTGTGCCAGTTTGAATGATGTATATGTCCTTTCCTCTGATTGATTCTTTTATTTCTACCACAGTCTCTGGAGAAAAAAACAGTAAATTTTGAGGTTAAAGGAAGAGAAATTCAATAAGGAACGTTTTGAAGAAATACTTGGGCTTTTCACATTCTTGATATATATTAAACATCACAGACCTATTACAGAGAAAGTTCTAATATATGAATTGAAATGATGACAGAAATGCAAGTTTCCATATGATCTTTGACATCTCATAATTAATTTTCTATCACAAACTTTTGCAAAAAAAAAGAACTTACCCCTGTTGGCTTTGTGGTAACAGCAACAATCACATAAATGTGTTGACAGTTTACTGAAATAAATAAACAAAAATTCCTTGCCTATGTATTATATGCATTATAACATCATATGCCCAGTAGTTAATGTGGTTAATTCTGATTAACATATAAGGTGGGGGGCCTTCACATGTAAATTACAAATCAAGTATGAAATAATTTGGTTGTTACGGGAAAAATATTTATCATAAGTGCATTATATACTGGTCATCCATATTACCGCTAGTCTAACTCTTTAACTGTCTTAAAATGCATGACAGAACAAATAGTCTGGTTCCCTGCCAACAAATGCCACACGGAAACGGAAGTGGAGGCGACACGCATGCTCAAGTATTGTTATTATCCGGGCATCGGCGGTAACAGCATCACCGCGGTAATAGGCGTACAAGCTGATTATGCCTGATGTCTCTTGGGTCTTAGTTCATTTTTACTTTTATGTGAAAAAAATATAACATGTTAGTTCTCATATATCAACATACTTCATAATATAATGTAATTCAGTGAAAATAGGACACTTGTAATGTATTATAAAAAAATTAAGGGATCCGATCTAGTTTATTATTTTGACTACTTATTTCCAAGTCTCCAACTGTTATTATTTCTTGTATCCCCTGTATGCTTATTACATCATGTCTTGCATTTGATCCGTCCATTAGGGATATTAAGGTCACCAAGCAAAAATCAATATCTTGAATATGGCCGTCAATGTGTCAAGAAATGCGATCAGTTGATGTATTATTTTATTGTTATTGAGAGTATTTTTATGTTTTTCGACAAGAAGAAAAATTGCTTATGATGATTAAATGGTTGTATGATTGCAGACTTGTACTGTCGTGCATTTTAACACTGGTAAAGCGTTAAGTAGGCAGTAATAGGGACGGCCTGTATACCCTACACTACAGACCTGTGAGAAATGTCATCATGCAAGATAGTTCTGGTCTCATTTAACTAAGTATATCCATCAATATTCAATTGTTGGGACACTTTACAATGAATCTGAACATCTGACTAACAAATCTCTAGGTTACTAAAAATAAAGGATTGAAAGGCCTGGAGACATGTCATGCTTGTGTGAAATCTAAGCCTAAGGGAGACAATCAGAACAAACATGCTTTAACTTGGTTGCTAACATCGCAATGACAGAGGTAAATGCAAACAATAATAATCACTCTGCAATCATCTGTGCTAATTCAGGGTGTGAATTCCCCGAAACAACCACCATTGGGCATTTCTGTCCCTTCAACGACATAATTGTTTTCTGTTTTGATTTCTGCACGTCCTTGACTTTACCGCTTATATCATTGAAAAAACAGTTCTATTGAAACTGGACTAAAGTAAGATGTCGGTGAATTATTAATATTTATAATGCTATCAATATACAGACGGATACAACATATCATTAACTAAAATATCTAAGAAAACGATGAAAATATGTTTTTACTTATATTTTTTCAACGTTTTAAGCAAATTTTTGGATCGGGTCTAAAACAATCCTTACCTCACTTTAAAATCCAGCCAGTTCAACGTCTGTGTGATGATAATAAACATGAGTGAACCAATCCTTTCGAAAAAACGCATCGTGCCAACTGTCATTATTTTATGATTTTTAACTTAATCAAGAAAGATATCGTGACCCGAATGATAATTCTAATAATAATGATATTGTTAATGGTATAAGGTCAGAAATAAGTCTTCCAAATGTAAATTGCATTAATGATTTTAATCTTAAAACTTTTCATCTTTTAAGTATGTAGACTCAGAGAGGTATCTCTAAAAATAGCCTAAGAGGCACATGTGAACTTAATCTTTATGTGATGATCAGTGTCTAAAACCAACTTAATGTTTGCCCTATTTTCCCCCATCATACTCATAATATAAGTAGGTCAGACTCTATCTGCTGAAGAGCCCAGACAATCGTCTTCATGAAATTAATTGGTACAAAATTCAAATAATCTCTGCAGCTGAATGGCTAGAAAAATAGGGCAAACAATAATGTCTGTAGTATATTATGTTGATGTAGCTTCAAATTCACCCATGGTTGTGCATGTATGTTTATTTCACCTTTCAGAATGTCTGTATAACTTCATCGCCATTCTATAACTAACTGGCGATAGATTTTGGAAAAAGTCATAGCTATAGTTTATCCATGAATCCCTTGATAAGTTTATCCATGTGCTCAGTACTTTTCATTACCCAAAGAACGAAAACTGCAAAATAGTCAAACCATAGTAGTCGAAAAATGAGGACAACAAAATTAGAGTTTCTGAATCTTTATTCTAATTCATTTTCACAAATAAGAAACATTGACTAATTACAGACAAAAATACAAGCATGATTCACATTTACCATCAACGCTTTATTCAATAACTAAACAAATGATAAAAATAATGTTACAGTCTCAAAGAACACAGACCGCAATGGATCATATACTAGTACACTAGATTTCATTCTTCCAACCAGGTCACTTTGGCCTACACTTCTATTCAATCAATGTGTGACAACATAGTTTAAACATTCAATGACAATATAAATACAATGGAATTAAATAAACTATTGGCCAATCACCACCTCTGATCCCTATTACCTCTGCCCTTTGAAATCCTACCCCTACCCCCACCACTGTTTGAGTACTGAACAATTCCTCTTGATGTATAATTTCCTCCTGAATAATCCAGACAATAATTATCAGACTGACTGTTATTTCCAGAACTAAACTGTCCAGAATTATCTGACCGACTCTGTCCATAGCCACCAGAATTATGTCCATATTCTCCTGAAGAAGAATAATCTAAACTTTGAGATGGTCTATCAAAATGTTGTTTTCTGTCCCTGTTTCCAGAATTACTATGTTTATAGTCCTGGTTCCCATAGCTACGACCTTGCTGATAACTATCTCCCCCGCTCGCCATACCAAATGATTCTCTACGATTACTAGAACCTGAAAAATAGTAAAATGATAAAAGCTCAGTACAGATCGTTAAAACACAGTGAGTACAATAATAATGAAGTGTTAGTAGAATAATGTTCAAACAACATATCCGAAAAGGAATATATTCTATTAATTTTATCAACAAAATACACCTTGCATGCAATATCTGATAGGCAAACCCTTGATAAATGTTGGTGAACACCATATCAATATACAACAATTTATTTAAGGAAAAACTCATAAATGTTCAAATGCACTGCGAATATTACTGTAATATGCCTTTTTACAATGTCAGAAATTAAATGGTATAAGTAAAGTAGTAGGAGTAAAAAATAGAATTGCTAATAAAAAGAGTAGGTTTTACAAAATAGCATACATGTACTTACCAGAGGAATAATCCGGTGAATTACTGTAACTGTAAGTTTCTCTATTACCACGATCTATAAATACAGCAATAAACATTTTAAGTATTGTACAGTCACTTATCTTAAGCTTATACATGTACAATTAAAATAATTAATAAGAACAATAAATTCATAGTATCATTTCACTTACACAGAAACTTGAACCTTGGCTCATATATTAATGCCGAGACTTTAATCTGAATGTGTGGTATTTCAAAATCTAATTTTCTAATAAAACAAAGGATGGGGAATAATTGTTACATTAACACAGAACAATGCAAAAAGTAAACTTATACAATTAGTACCAATAAGTATAAACTAAAATAAAATATCAACACTATCTAAATTATACTGATCAATGAAAACCTTTCTAAATAAATTTAAAATACTGCTATAATATAAATTTGAAACCAGACAAACTTCAATGTAACCATTTAAGTTCAGTATGGATCTTTAACCAGATAGACAAACTTTAAACTACCGTCAATCAAATATGGTCTTTTTGCTTCATGACTGAACTCTCTGTCTCCTGCTGATCTTTTTCTAGATTCATTGTGTCCACCTCCTCCACGACCTCTCCCTTGAGGTGATGTACCTCGACCACGCCCTCTACCTCTAGGGCTGTATTGGCTCCTTTTAGGGGATTTATCTTCATATCTTTCATGGCCCCTATCACTGGAACCAGACCTGAAACACAATCATTATTACTTCTTCAAATAAAGGCAGACACAAAAGACAATCTATCATTTTATCGACAATGTTAAGTGTATTAATTCATGTCAAATAACATACACATGTACACATTTTAATGTAACTTTAATTCAATATCACTACACAGCGCCATGAATTATAAAACAAAAGTTTATCCATCACACCAATGGATATATGAAGAAAAGTTTTATCAATAATAACAGTATATTACTAATACCGCATCATACAAATGTAAGGTTGTATCAGTCCATGATCTATTATCATGGCAATGCTCACTGTGAGAATTTCTCCTCCATACGTTCCAATGTGGATTTCAAATAAGCCATCATGGCCATTGGATCTTCCTCCTTCCTAAAAAAGACAATCATTAATTCATGAATATTTAATCAATGCCAGATGTAAGAGATGTACATAAATTAAACTTGGAAACAAATTAAAAACAAGAATTAATCATTTTTCAAAAAAACGTTACATGAACTTTTTATTTAATGACATTTTTTCTACAAATTTAAAGCAATCTTTGACAAATGAAGAGTATTTTGAATTCATTTAAATTAAAGACCAAACATAGTCAATTTTAAAGAAAATCTCCAGTCTGACATCCGGCTAAACAAGGATATAGCAATAAAGAAACAGTGTATGCTAGCTAGCGAGTACTTCTTTGGACCTGATAAATTTAGTCTGAGTAATTGATTCTCAGTTTAAGAAGGTCACCAACAGGTGAGCTAAGTAAAGCATTTTGTACTCGCAGAACTGGACCATTGGTTTGAGAGTTCAAAGCTAAATATCGATACACCAAGAAGCAATGCAATTCAGAACGTACAGTCAATACTAATTTTAACTAAAAAATCTTAGTTCTAACTTCAGTCAATGAGACAACAATGTTCATCATTTTTAAATAAATCACTTACATGCTAGATGACTGATGACTTCTCCCAGGTGAAAACCTCTTTTCATCTTTTAGTGAACTTGTTCGGAAATTAGCAGCAGGACTTCTAGACTGCCTATTGTCTCTATATGACGACTGTCTAGGGGATGGATCTCGAAACAGTGGACTTTTACGAGATTCCTGTTTACCTGGCATTGCTCTGTAAGGGGAAATGCGGGGAGTCTCATTTTTGTAGGATTTTCCTTCTCTATAAGATACACCAGAGACTGGCTGTCTAAATGGTGATGTACTTGAAGCTGTACTTCTAATAGAGGAACCTTCATTTCTAAAACCAGAACTCCCTCTTCCTCTAGCAGAATGAATTCTGTCTTTACGTGGCTAAAGAATAAATTACATCACTTAAACCATGCATGTATAATATTATCAAGAAACCAAAGCAAAAACTAGATCATTAATCATGTTGGAGTATTGTGAATTATTTCATAGACAAAATAAGGTCATTAAAAGGAGTGCCAGCAAAATTCAGTCCCTGAAATTCATGATTTTCATGCCCCCGTCATTCTAAATGGCAAAAGGGCATAAACCGTTACACCTGTTTGTCCTACCGTTTGTTCATTCAAATTTTGGTGTCCGTCCATTCAAATTTTGGTAATTTTCAAATATTTCATGAATAATTTCATATTTAACATGGAGGTGAATTTTTTATTCACCTTCATGTAAAATATGAAATTATTTGATATTTTCAAATACAGGTCAAGTTTGATTTCCGTTAAATCCAAACATTTTCACAGGAGTTATGGCTCTTTTTGACTTATCTCTCAGCTGGGGCATTCCAGTAATTTATGATACTACAAAAACACTTACATTTCTTCCTGCAGCTGCAAATTGTCCTCGGCTAAATGAGTTACCAGCACCTCGACTTCCTGATAAGTATAAAGTGTTTGATCATAATTATAATCTTCACTGAACATATCATTTATAGATGATGATTAAGTAGCCTAACTGTATGCAAGATTACAATTTTGTTACAAATTCTACTCGGGAATCACCAAAGTTAAGAAAACAATGACAGGATTTGATGCATTTTCAAACTGACATAAAGTGATTCAATGATTTTATGATTCTTTTTTCTTTCACAGGGGTTTAACATCAACCAACAGGAAGGGTCATTTTGGCAACTGCTTTAATGGACGGTAGAGAAGAGTGGGTATTATGACCAACCATTCAAGCTAGGTCGACAGCTTCCTCATATGTGATGTTAGACTGGTGCAGGGCGCTATGTGCACTCACAGCAGTTAGGGTCTTAAAAGATTCAGTTTGGTTTAATTAGATTACATCTTAACCACATTAAACATTAATTGTACAAAATATTATTTCTTGTTCAGCAGCACTAATGAAGTAAAAAAAACACTTAAATTTGAAAATTATTTCAAAGGTTCACTTAGGCACAAATTTGTTTCATGAGTTTGAACTTGAAGAAAAAATCCATAGGAAGTTTAAACCCGAGCTGAGAGAATGCTTGGAATTTTTATGCATTCTGTGTCATGCAAGAGGTGATCCAGAAGATCCACAAGAATTTACCTATGAATACAATTTGCAATTTAGTCAAAACTTTGCATGACTGGTGATCTATAAATATGTACCATGTACAAACATTCTTATCAGATAATAAAAGTAACATAACAAACCACTTAATGACGGTTTATGTAAACCCATTCCTCTAGATGCTTGACCTGAAGACTGAAAAGTACCAGGTGCTGTGTTCCTTGTATCTAGTGCTCTTTTTGCAAAGTTGATATTTCCTCTTCCACGAGTTACAGACATTGAACCTCGACCACGAAGGGAGCCTCGGAACTGACCACGGAATGAACCAATACCGGCTCTAGCCTTGATTTTCATTGCATGATGTACACCCCTACTGACTCTGCTGAAGGAACCTCTACCTCGCACAAATCCTCTATTAATGTTCTGCTTTGGACCTGTAAAATGGCATAGAGGATTTATTATGAATTTAAATAAGTTACTGTATTCGTCAATTGTTACTGGCCCATTTGACAGCTATGGTAATTTTAGAGCCTCCCCAGGTGAATGAGAAATAAGATACAGAAGAACCAGGCATTTAAGTAGCTTTTCCTGCATCTTTATCATATTAAGCACCTATAATCACCTCATTCATTTCCTGTGATTTTTTTAACACAGTACTTTGGTTGGTGGCATGAATGGGGACATTAAAAGTGCCCCTCAAATGTTGGAATGGTAGAGTCAAGATTCGAAGCTACAACCTTTCGTTTAATAGTCTAGCGAGTTACTACTAGGCCACCGATCACCCCTAAATAAGTTAAACATGTACATTTGTACTAGTTTTAAGAACAATTAATTACTAATTTGCACAAGATTTTCGCAACACATAGTAGTTTCAAGAACACACACACTGTCCAAGTAATACACTTGAATATTAAAAGTATAATTCATTAACATCCAATTTAAGAAATAATCTAACATTAAATTGTCCAGATGAACATACCAGATGATGATGGAAACTAATAAAGAACAACATAGACATACTGTCATGACCTACCAGACACTAAACGGTAAATCTTCAATTGACAATCTTCAATGAAGACATCTTTGTTTGTTTCCAAACATTTGACACAAGCTGCTTCTGTTTTGTATTCTAGCAAAACACCCCTGTAAACATAGTATAGTTATTTAATGGTAGCTCAATATGAAAAACTATTCTCAAAAACTAGTATTTTGCTTTATGCAAGAAATTCAAAGTAGTGCCAAAGCTAATTGTTACATCGTGATAGAACAAAAAGTCAGGTTTAATTTCAACCACAGTAAATTGTAATGGTACCGGTATGTATTATAATGTTTTAGAAACCACTCAAATCATAAATGTTCATAAGAATGATCTTAATATACAAGAACCAACAAACTTTCAGCACCTTCAATTCATTTTAAGTGCTGAAATTATGTATTAAGTCTTTCTGAATTGGTAAGTGAACATAATCAAGAAACAAGAGTACCACAGAGCGGTGCCAATGCTCTTCTGTTGTTTTTTTAATAGGATAAAGAATAAATTAGCTTTTGCCCAGAAGAAAAACATAAATATAGGTTAAATATTGAAAACTTAACTACTGAAGAATACATGTAGTTCAGGAAAAAAAATAGAAAAATATTACATGAGGTAAATAAAAATGACTCAATAGACATAATTCATGGTTAAACATTTCAAATGTCTCTCACAAATGAAGAAAAAAAACTTATGTACAATAGATGTGAGATCCATGAAGTGAAATTAGAAATGAAGTATTAAAACTGAAGCATGAACATTAAACAAGGGCATTAACTAAAGAACTTCAAGAGGTCTGGCTTGCACACTGCAGTTTTTCGCAGTTCTTCTGTTGAGTATTATGGCACCTGTGCCAAGAATTAGTTGAATGTCTACAATAGTTTTCAAACTACTTAATGACCAATTTCAACAAAAAATCTCAGTTAAAAGGGGCATACTTTAAAAAAATTACATTCAGAGTAATACCTGCATCTTGCTGTAATAAGCAAAGTCCACAAGTTTCATGTTAATATACTTTTTGAGTGATAACCTACATTTAAGTTTTTGCACAGACGCAGAAAATACAAAATTACAATAGCTCGACTTTTTCTTTGAAAAAAGTTGAGCTAAAAATATGTAAATGATACAAAATAGATATAAAACAAGAGCGTTGCAAACAGTGCCAATGCTCGTCTGTTCACCACCTCGGTGAGATCTATCCACCAATGAAGTTTCATGTTGCTACCTCCTATAGTTTTTTAGTTATGAACGGCAGACAAGGCAGTGATCACAATAGCTCAACTTTTTCTTCCATAACAGCTGTCAGAGCTAACATACATTGAAATACTGCTATTTACTAGTTATTCTATTTTAAGAATACAATTATTCAATTAATAGGCTTCGATAAAAATAAACCATCAGAATAACTCCATCTAGATTAATGATAAATCTTACACACTTGTAAGCATGGAATGTAACAAAGAATTGTAATAAAATGCTAAACTATGACAAAGTATGTCAAAAGATTTCCTTTAGTACTTCCACTTATTATGTAACACCAAGTGTATTTACTCCAACAGCACTTTGAAATATTATCAATATTCCAAATTCTTCAAAATGGTGCATTTGAAGAGAAAACAATTGTTCATATTTTGAAGACTTAGGAAAAAAGGGCTGCCATGCTAAAATGCAAGATTATATTGACAGTACATGTATATATGAAGTTATGCCAGCTTAATTTGCTTTCACAAAACCCACAAGTATGAGTACAGTATGTTTATATACAATGTACTTTAATAGGATTTGTTTCCTGGAATATATGAAAACATGTTCATTCTTTTGCAACACATTTGTGCAAGAGAATCATGCTAAGTAATGATGAAGTGTCAAATTTAGGGAGTTCATGATTGACAACCCTTTTTGTAATGCAAGATCACTTCCTGTGTGCATCCGTGTCTCAAAATCTGACACAACACCAAGATATCATTTTTTATCAAGTTACCGCTAGTACTGAATTTTTACTCAATCAATAAACACAGGAAGTGGACACTTACCCAACTTTTTTCTCTCCTTCTGTTGACTCTTCAACACTCAATGTGACTTTTGTTGCCTCCGGGAATAAAGATCTAATGGTTTCTTCTGTGACATTTGGTGGGACATTTTTTACAACAATCTGTCGTTTCTTCAATTCAGCTGTAAGTTTTATAATCATATATACTGCCAACTGATCCAAGGATCACCAAACTGACTGCTAAATCTTGTTCCAATAATGCAATCAAGTTTTATGGCAGATGGGATTTTTAGAGGTTTCCTAGCCTAACAGTGAAGTTGGCATATTTTTATCATAAAACACTTCACAATATTTGAAATAAAAATATGTTAATTTTCATCATTGATGATGACATATTTTGATGATAAATATAAACTTACACAGGTGGTAAAATATCTATGAGGATGCTTGCTTTACTCAATGTAATAACTCATATATGAGTAGCATCTGAACAGATCAACATGGACCAATCAAGGTCAATGCTAGTGTGGTCGTCCACTGTATCGATTCTTCTGTAACATCAATACCACACTAAATGAATGCTTGTTACAGATTTGTGTATAATTCAGCCATTTACAGTAATAGTAAAATTGTAAAATAGAACTGCATTCTGTACAAACATTTATTACAGCTGATGGAACTAACTAAAGTTCTGAAGACAACCCAGTTGTAGCTAAAGCAGTTGTTTTAATCGCTTCTGTGATGCACTG
Organism: Lutraria lutraria; assembly: GCA_964023205.1. Lineage (NCBI taxonomy): Eukaryota > Metazoa > Mollusca > Bivalvia > Venerida > Mactridae > Lutraria > Lutraria lutraria. Next base: position 36,025,534 of record OZ026836.1, read on the forward strand.
TCACAAGGCCATTTCCATTTATAATAAAATCATCTGCAAGAATTGATAGTACAATCAGGTCCACCCTAGCTGAGAATGCACCCCAGTCTTTTTTCTCACTCACAAAATTAGGGAGGATTAACTACAACTAGGAATCACATGTATATCCTATACGTATTGGCCCATTATCCAGTTCAGGTAAGGTCGACTTAATGTAATAGCACAATACTGCCAGTAGTACCTTTGACATGATTTCAATAGCAATGACTTATGAAGCGCCTGTACACATAAATTGTTTTATTATGTCTATGTTTTCCTCTAAATAGATTTTTGTTAGTCAGCGCTAAAATATATCTTTAATACATAGACTGGTACTTGAGCTTTCAATACAGAGAATGGTACTAGAGCTTACAATACAGAGACTAGTACTAAAGCTTTAAAACGTAGACTGGTACTTAAGTTTTAATACATACAAATGTAGACTGGTACTTGAGCTTTAATATATAGACTGGTACTTGTGCTTAAATACATATACTAATACTTGCATTTTAATAAAGAGACTTGTATTGGAGCTTTAATACAATATTCCAGAAAAGCTAGTATTTCACTTCACAAATTTACACTTGCTGAAGACATCTCTCAACTCAGCAGTTAAGCAACTGGAATCAATGTGTCAAATTTCATTTCAAATGATAATTCCCATATATGAATCTCAGTACAATAAGGTCAGGAATTAGAGATCGCTATGTTTTATTGTACAAGATACACAAAGTAAACTTGTTAAGTAGGGTCCATGTTTGCACGAGTACTGCACATTTCTCAGGGTGAGTTAAAAGTAGATAATGTGGCAGCACATATATTCTGAATTTCTTAATGGAAAAGCATCTAATTGTCGACATTGATCACAATCAAAGTATTCTATAACATCTCAAATTGTTAGCTTTTTTCTTTCAATAGGCCATTTGCCTTCCATATCCTTATGGTGATGATTGGAATGACATCACCCATTTGTCAGTGCTTGTACATTATGTCACATTTTAATCAATCTGCTGAATGGCAAAATCCAGTTGCATGTTCATCCAAGATGAGTCTTTTTTCACACACATAAAATATGTTTCATACTATTCTCAACATGTCCTTGCATTTAATCAATTAATTGTCTTGACCATCAATTTCTAGTTAAGTCATTTAGTTCATTCCTGTTTAGTCTGGGATCATTTCCTACTTCCTCAGAGATCATTTCCAATTTAGTCTGAGATCATAACCAATTTAGTTTAAGATCATTTTCAATTCAGTCTCAGATCATTTACTGTTAAGTCTGAGATCATTTCCTGTTAAGACTGAGATCATTTCCAATTTAGTCTGAGATCATTTCCTGTTTAGTCTGAGATCATTTCCAATTCAGTCTGAGATCATTTCCAATTTAGTCTGAGATCATTTCCAGCTGAATCTGATATCACTTTCCAATAGGTTTGCGATCATTTCCTTTTTAGTCCAAGATCTCTTCCTGTTTAGCCTGAAATTATTTCCTTTTGCATTTGAGATCTCTTCTCGCTAAGTCTGAGATCTTTTTGCTGAGTTCTTCATTTCCAGTTGCTTTCCATCCGAAAGAAATTCCATACCCCATATATAATGGAAAATAACAGATATAACTTGAGTAAATATTTATACCTACCTTCATCTACTTCTAAGACCAAATATATACTTACTCATTTCTGCTCGAATTTTCTTGGTAGTTGCCATGTATTCTTTACATTCTTCAATGGAAAGAACCAAATACACACAATCAAACATTTTTGTAATGAAATCAAAATAATCCGAACAGATATTGATATCAAGTTTTACAAAAATATCTTCAACCAATTAAAAGAGTACACAAGGTCAATCTTGTGATAGACAAAAGATAAAATATTGTTCTGAATTGCATTTCTACCATAGAACCTTATAGCCCACTCGTAAATTTTACAAAAGAGAGCTTAATTCAGACACATATTTTTTATACTGAATGTACTTTAGTTTATAAAATTATTATTTAACAATTATTGGCCAATATAACATAGATTAAAAAGTCATAATTTATTTACCATCCAGTGCCTTGTTGAAGGCATCTGGGAAAGTCACTGACATATTCTTGCCATCGATGTGTAGATTTCCAAGTATGTCTGCTACTCTTATTAAGAAATTTGGTGTTCTTATCTCAAATGGTACACGAACAAACCTTAAAAAGTATAACATTGAAACACAATTAGCATTGACAGAAAACACATTTTCATTGTAGGACAAAATAACAATTCAAACAATTACATATGATATGAGGCCATTAAAACCTGGATCCAGTCTGAAACATTGTCTATAATATTTGTATAACTAGTGATATTTATTCCTTCTAAAAAGTCAATGATTTTAATCTTTTGTTAGAACATGTTTAAAGTCAACAACAGTAGAATAACTCATATAATTTTTTTGTTAAGGCTATCCTTAACAATATCTTGGTTTTCTGTAAGAATGGGAGGACTTGCATTTAATATATGCTTGTAATGAAATGGAAAAACTGGAATGAAGAACGAGAACAATTTAAGGGTTCAAGGGATTTTCTGATGAATCTGTTGAGTATCTGTAAACCAACAATTTTTCAAGGTTGACTGAATGTAAAAAATATACAACATGTTAACAAATAAAAGCTTACAAGTATAAAATGATATTTACCCAGTTTTCTGTGGAATAACACTTCCATCACTACACTTTTTGTCTCTTAGCTCAAACTTTATCTCAAATGTGTCACTAAGTCGTAGCACTTCATGAAGTTTCTCCGACTTGAGATCACACTGTTTTATTGGTCCAATGTTAACTTTCAGCTGTCGCACTAAGAGATTACAATTACATATAGTCAATTAATCATACATATATCAGGGAAAAGGGAGAAAACATTTTTATAAATTTATAAAGTTAAACAGATCTGCATGGACCATCTTGCAGGAAGGCAAAACCAACGATCTCTGTTTACAGTTGGTCACTGAAACTCAACTGTAAAAAAAAACATTTACACAAAACTGTTATTAGTTCTTATAATTTTTTCATTAATTTCACTAAAGCACACTATTGCATCTTTAATAATTCATTTTCTGTAATAAAAACAAAAGATTCATACTTCTAGCCAGAGATGCAGGAAATGGCCTTTCATCTTGTTCAGTTGCCTTTGAAACAATCGCTGACAAGATGACATTGGCACCTTTCTTTGTTGTTTGATCTTCCAACTCCTTATCTACAATTTATATGAATGAAACAAGCTTTACATCTTAATATTCTTGTCAATCTAAATAGAGAATTTAAACATGCTACCAACTCGTTAAAAATCCCTTAAAACTGTTAAGTGATTTTGATGACATTTTTTTGGTTGTTCTTTATTCCAGCTATATGTTTCTACCTATACACTCTTGAAAGATTTGGGCAGGTAACTGAAGACCAACCATTTATTTCATAAATTGGAAGAATTTTATCATATTTAAAATCATGATGACATAAATATTAAATGAAATTGTCTAAACAGGTTGATTATTAATTATTTCTTTAGTATCAGATAATCTGATATGAATGTCAATGAAAATACTTTTTGCTTTCCTAAATTCCCTCTGTCTGTTTCCTGAATTCACTCAGAGATACTGTTAATGCTGTTTAGATGAACACAACAAAAATTCTTAAAAATCAACTTAATTACTGGTAAATAAATGTGCATCGATTTTCACTTTATTGAATGTTTCAATGTACATTAATGATTATCAAATCAATAAAATGTACTCGTGTCTCAAAAAGGGATAATCAAATCATGTTGTGTTATGTGGTACAATGGTACACCAGGCAGTCATTAAACCCTTTAAATTAAATGTGGTAACAAACATTTATCAAACAGATCATTATTAACATGCAATCAGTACAAAAGTACATTGATTGGAATAAATAGTACCTGTACTTGTAACTTGTTTATTTAATAGTAAATAGTAAAATCACCTTGTTCAGTTTCATCTATTTTCACATCAGTATTTGTAGATGAATCTTCTTCTGAGTTTGATTTCTCAGCTTTGGTAGGTTCTTCATCACCAGCAATAAGTTTTTCTTCCTTTGAATTTGATTTTATTAGCAAGTCTTCTTTAGAAATGGACTGATTCGTTTCTGACTTTTGATCATCTCCAATCAGATTAGTTTCGTCCAATGTTGGGGTAACAGCTTGTACTGGTGATGACTGACTTTCCATAGCTGGTTCCAGGTCCTGCATATCTGATATTTTGTCAGACATTGTTTCTTTCACATTGATTGTTGGTGTTTCGGGCAATTCTGATAACATACCAAAACAGCATTTGAGGACAGAGTATTAGTGAAGTCAAACACATTACTTCATAAATAGTACCATGAAAACACAGTTTATCATAAATGCAAAATCTGTCCAACTTCTGCTTGACTTTTTATTCTTTTGCAGTATAAGCAAAGAAATTATTTGTTCAAATTAATAACTATGATGTAGTTTTATTTATAATTATCCTAAAATTATTAAGATCGCTGTGCCTTTTCATTCAAAAGTGGTGACAGCTTGTTAAACATCAAATGAATTTCTAATACAATGCAATACAGTTCCTTTATTTCATTTAATAAATTAAAGAATTATGGTGCAGACAAAAATAATCTGGAGAGACATGTGTACACAAGTACTTCAATCTTCCACTGAAGCAGCTATGTAAAGCTCACCATGGAAGAAAATTTTAACAACAATAGTACCTAGCTTATCTGATTCTGGTGCAATACCAGGCTCTTGTGTATCAATCTTAACTTCAATCATGTCCTCTTCAGCTGATTCTTGTTTCATTTCTGTAAAGTCACAATCCAATTAAAACAATCTCAACAACTTTTTAATTCAAACATGGATTTTTTACCAACAGGATTTATTTTCTGAAAGGATGAAATGGTTTAAAAAAGCGGGCCATGATGGCCCTATATCGCTCACAAGAAAAAAAGACAAAGAGCAAAATTTTGACCCGGGCCAGGATTTGAAAAAATTTGGTAGAAGTCTACCAGACAATGCTTCACACCAAATATTATAGCTCAAGGACGAATGGTTTCCGACAAGAAAATTTTTAAAATTTAGATTCCAGGGTCATAATTGGAACAAACTTGGTAAAAGTCCACTAGACAATGCTACACACCAAATATCTAAGGTATAGACATAGTAGTTTCTGACAAGAGATTTTTTAAAATTTTCCTATTGGTAGCCATGGCAATGAAATTTAATTTTTAACAACTTAAGTAGAGGTTCATGCAAGGAACATCCCTGTAAAGTTTCGTTGAAATTGGCTTAATACTTAGAAGGTGATTGTTTAAAGCAATTATTGACGGACAGACACACGGACGTCTGTGTGTACGGACGAAGTATGACAGACACCACGCGATCACAATAGTTCACCTTAAGGACTTAGTGCTCTGGTGAGCTAAGAATGAATGCTTTAACAATGGATATTTTTTCTAAATGAAAGAACAACTACAAGTATTTACCACAGACACACGGCTGTCATACTGATACATATATAGGAAATTGGCAGTCTGAAAAAGAAATCTGCATCATTTGGCAACATTATTTCCAGAATATGAAACTACATGTAATCAAACTAATTCAAAAATCATGATGTTTCAAACTCACCATCAGTTATTTTGCTGTCATCATCTGTGGGGTCAACATCAAGAGTAACAGCTAAATCATCTGCTGGTTCAGTAGCCTTAACATCAGCAGTTTCAGTCTCCATCTCTTTAGCAACATCTTTCTCATCTAGCTCTTTGCTAGCATCATCAGTCATTGGTTTATCACCATCTTCAGGCTTCTCATCATTCCCTGAACCTTCGGAGGCATCTTCAGTTACTTCAGTCTCATCAACATTTACAGACTCATCAATTTCTAAAATAATTTTTTTTGTTTCAACACAGGGTAAATTAAGGAGTACAATGATATAACTTTGAAAACTCAATTTTACTTCACACAGATTTCCCTATACAAATTATTGACTGAAGTAGATTACATTGATTCATCCCCACAAAAAATAATGACAAAGATTGGTGAGTAAGATACATCAGCCTGAATTCACATAAAACAGCACTGAGACAATATTTTAATCTGTTAAAGGATAGTTAGAAACTGCTTATTTGGTTATTTACCAGTATTTGCTTTGTCATCAATTGAAGTTTCCTTTGTGATGTCAGTCTCTGATGAAGAGGCTGCAGCTGCAGCCCTTCTTCTTGCTGCTGCACCTCTTCCTCTACCACGCTTAGCTGTACCAGGCATTTCTCACACAGAAATTAATCTAAGAAGTACAGCCTAAAATACAAATTATTGGTTTTTGCCTACATGCTCATTAACAATAGGGTAGGTAGGTGACCGTAAATCAGGCCTGTTTTGGCTCTTGAAAGCTTGTGTAGAGGTAATAAGTGAAAATGTGATGTACCGTTCCACTGGTCCCCCGTCATGGGGGAAATTAGGACAGGTTGGGTAACAAGAAACTATCCTTTTTTTACCCCTCATTGCTTCAATTTTGATAAATCAAGGTAATTTGACCACTATAAAAATGGCGGCCATAAAAAACTGGTTGTCAATGTTTGACTAGTTATTTACATTCAGCTCAAGATTCAGCAAAAGATATAAATTAGATATTTGTCAATATAAACAGATTTTTGTGCAAATATCCCTCAAATTTTATGTCACAAAAATACAAAAACAATGATTCAATCACTTATTTAAAGTGTCCTCTAGATTTTTGTATGTTTGTTTCATCGGGTCTAAAGCCATTTTCAACATTATTTCATATTGTGGCGGTCAGTTATCCTAACCAGCTTTCCTGGACTTCATTTAGGCCTTAACCAGTACTAACCACATTCTATCCGTAACCTTCTGCCAAGCTACCCAACATAATTCAGAGGTGGAGGACAATTTAACATCTAGGGTGTAATATCTTCAGTCAAATTTGTTACGGACAGTGTGAGCCTTGTCAGGGGTTTGAACTCACAACCTCCCGATCAGTAGACAAACGCTCTAACCACTGAGCTAGCCTCCTCTAGATGTTGACTAAAGATAAATCTCACAAGTATTGTCCAAGATCCACAATTACTAATAGAATTACACAATATCTAACTTCCTATATTTACAAACACTATAGTTGCTAGTCAGGTATTACAGTTAAATTTCCAATTTTCGTTTAACTCACTGACTAAACTACTTTTTAACCATCCTGTACCTCTATTTATATCAACCTATGAAAACTGTCGAAAACATGTAACGTCATTGAATGTGTAAACAAAAATGGCTGTCTGCATTAAACAACTCTAAAATGGTTAATACTCCATTGTTTTACTTAGAAATCTGTATTTTATGTAGAAATCTAAATGACAGTTATTACTTCCAAAGCAAATTTTGCATGCAATAAGTGTCCGCTTATTTACCGGGCAAAATATGCTTGCACTGTCGAAAAAACATAAAAAGCCAGGATAATGTTTTATAGAAATGGAAAAAAAGAAATAGTATTTAAGATGCTATTTTGTATCATCTATGTCTCACAAATATATGCAATGTTAATTCACAATATAAAGAAAAAATGATAAATCATCTGACAATGAAGTATATGCCTCTTTAAATATTGTTACGTACTAATTCATTGATAATCGATTTAAAAAGTGTAAAAACGTAAATGAATTGAAAGTAACTGCTTTCATGTTGTTTATTTACAAATTAATTTCACGACCTGGGACACACTGACATGTGCAGAGCGATGAATTATAACACAACAATATTCAAACAGTATAATTTCTCAATATTTAAAATCATTTTTAGAGGAAACACTTGCATATTTTTACAGTAGCCCTACTAATTTGGCTTTCCAGTTGTCCGATTTTCGTGAAAGAATTCAGAAGGGCCATCCTCTCAGACTTACAAAGATCTTGATATTTATGTGCAGAAATTCAAATTACATCGAAATTCTTCAATAACAGGTAAAACTTACTTAAGTCTACAGAAATTACAATCATCTGCGTGAATGTGCTTTAAAAAGCCTGTGATAAATGTCAAAATATAAATACAACTTAAAAATTTTTACGTTGCATGAAAAAAACTCCACTCCATTTAGAACAACCGTCAGACAGTTCAATTCTAAATCGATCTTTATAATGCATACCTAGAGTTGATTTAAGTTTAACTTGCAAACGTTTCGTTGACATGCCAGCTTATTTAAACTTGTACTTACATTATTTGCAATGCAAATTTTGTGAGAATAGGCGATGTTTACTATGACACCGGCATTTAACAGCCATAACACCAGTTTCGTTTTCAGTTGGGAAATAGTGGGGAGAAACAAAACATTAAATGCGTCTTTCAGAAAAGGTATGTTGGAATAATTTATACTCATATGAGTATAGAAACTTGTTTTCTACCAAACGAACGGTTCATTTTGGTCACAGATATTGTAGTTATCATCCCCAACAAGTTTTAATTGGGTATTTTCCGCACACAAATATGCAGATCTTTATTACACTGTGCGGGATGGGGCCAAGTCGAAAAAGTATCTCGTCATCACAAACAGTCTAAATTTAATTAGTTGGACTAGTTTTTAAGTGATCATGAACCTAGCTAGTAATGCTCCTTGTAAGTTTATGTATATACTAATAGTCTATACAAGGTTTTGACTATAGTTATGGGTCCCATAACTAATTTTTACTAAATTGGTCTTTTTTATTTCGTCTTGTTGACCATTTTAGTTATGAATTTCTCCTCTTTCAAAGTCAACAGCTTAAGACGCTTGTTCAGGGGTCTATTGAATCAGATCATTATACATGCTTTCCGGAACGCTACAGAATCCAAATCATTAACAAGGAAAAATTTGAAATAAAGGGTAGTATGAAACATCAGCAAAATATTCAATACCTTTGTCTGTCGAAGGTATATATTTTAGGTCATATTGATAGATTATGCTATAATTCATCGAATTGTACACAACTTTTATGGAAATTAGGAAAAACAACATGACTAAGATTGAGACATGTACTCGTTTACCTGTGAAGAACAAGTGGCTTTGACGATGAACTGCATTAGTGAGGTACAGGTTTAACCGATATCCAATATCCCCTTCTGACATAATGTAAATAATTACTTTTTTAAATTCGTTGATTTAGCAGCAAAAGTTTATCAATTTCTAAACTGAATGCATTTTGATGAGTTTAATATCGATAAAATACCTTTAATTGGGTAAATTAGACGTTAATATAAATCAATATTTTAATTGTTTTTGTTTTTCAACATCTCAGTTGTCTTATAGACGCTGTCTACGGTCCTTAGAAAAACGGCTTTTGATTGGCCAATATCTATCGGATTCCGAAGGTCCTCGTACAAGATTCTAGAAAAACTTCCAAAAATCAACCATTGATTTTGAACATTGAAAGATAGGTATGATAAAGTTGTTAGAAATATAGTTAAAACACAGATATGAAAATAAAAGAAAGCTGTCATTGTATACTTGAATGGTTTTCTTGCCTAATTATTGCATTTTGATTGAACTGTGTTGTTGCACAATTTTCCGCCATTGGTTTGAATAACCCTGTCCATGGTCCGCTATAGTTTTGTCATATATTTTCGCGATGTAAACAAACATTGCTCAATCAACGATCACTCGGTATTTTGCTTATATAGGCTTCCAGATCATCAAATTGAAAGTATTTTTAATAGTAGAAGGCTTTATTTAGCATATTAGGAATATAATTCACATTCTGGTTTCCTCATTTTAATTATTAGCAATAAATGAAAGTCTGAATAATTAAACAAATTACTTTAGATATTTTTTTCTGAAATTTAAAAAGAAATTAGAATCAGGATTCAGGCTATTGACAGTTTGCATTCAGACTATCTTACCATGACATATTTAAAAAAAACAGCAATATTCCTTACATTTATTTTGCTTTTAAGTGTACATTGGAGTCAATGGCAGGCCATTTTTCACAGATTAAAGAAAAAAATGTCCATCTCACTGAAAACACATGTTAAAAAGATGCAATAACACATTATCAATCTAATTTGATAACGAGAAATATACTGTATGTCACCATACATATTTTCAACAAGGGCAACAACTCTTGCATTGTTTAAAAAATGTTAAGTAGAGTTAATTGAAGTACCTAAGGTAGCTAATCTATCAAAGAAATAATGACAATTGGGCTATACAATTTTTGTAATATTAACAGTTTGGGCAGGTATGTCAGACAAGTACAGTATCAGGCATGAGATAGGTTAAATGGTTATCGTTAATGTGTCATTTGAAGGACACAATCAATGATTAAATACCATCTAAACACTGTGGTTTAAATATATCGATCACTGTGAAGTGCTCCGACTCCGAGGATATCAGCTCCGAGTGCTTTGATTATTATTTATCAGTTTATAATGGAGAATTGAAATGCGTGGTACCGTCTGCCAGCATGTTTAAAGGCTTGTTTTAGCAAGTAGTTCACCAGCGTTTAACTAATATAATGCTGTGAAAGTGGTCGTACCTTGGTAAACAAAAGAATACAATGCTATCCTCGATGCTGAGCGCAACGCTTACTTCCACTTTCGGCCTTGACCTTCAATCAGTATCGTAATATTCGCATGCGATTATTTTGAGATTTTTATATTTGTAACTATTCATTAATATCTTTACAATTTATTGTATGCTGTATTTTGTAAATTTGCTATAAATAAACTTACATGTGAAATTCGTAACTAACAATCTGAATATCGCTATTTTAATCATCGGAAAGAAGCACAATTACACGCAAAGAGACGAAATTGTTCGCTCTTCACAACTCGGTTGATTTCGGTTCCTAAATTCCAATTATTTCCTTTAAAAATCATCATAAAAATAAATTAATGAAAAAAATCCAGACTATTTCTAGTATAATATTGAGTCTCTGAAGTAAATCTTCAAGTTCTCTACTACATGTATATTCCTCTCTGGGCCCGAAATGATCTACATGATCGGATGATCTACATACAACTACAATGTGCAAGACAAAATGATAAAAGTAAAAGACTGGCAATAATGTCCCTATGACCAGTCCTCTGAAGACCTCAAGGCTGATTGTTGTCACCTGGTGCTGGGGTAGTTGGTGCCATAGTCGAATCGCCGAGCAAATAAAGAATTTCAGTGTCAGTGCAGCAGAATGGTACGAGAAATATATTTCCATAGCCATATTGACAGTATCTGATTCTGTAGTATATTCGTTTTTTTTAACTATTTCTCATCTATGCCACAGCTAAGTAGTTTTGTTTGTAAAACAAATGAAGTAAAAAATTAATATTGTATTGTGTTGTCAATACTGATGTCCACAGTGCATTCACCATCTAGATAAGCAGTTTTCAACTTAACAAATTTATGCATAAATTAAATCATAAAATGTATTGACTGTATTTTTAAGATATCCACAATAATGCAGGTTTCTTATCATTTTGCGCAGTACAAACATGATTGGATAATAATTCCTTTGTTCAACACTATCTTGAAATTCAGGAGCAGCTGCAAGTCAATGTATTGTAAATCAAGTTCACTAGATGTATGCAAGTCATCATAGCCTTCAGATATATTTAGCATAGTTTTCCAACAATATTTAAATTTAAATACAGCAACTGGTTCATCTAACTAGTTTTTTTGAACCTTGTATTAAGCAGTACTAAGTTAACCTTCCACAAGGAGCAGACATTTCATCATTCTGTTATCAGACTTCGAGAAATTTCCAAAGAAAGGTATGACCTGACATGCCCAGGATTCAAATCATAAACAATGGGTTAAAAAGTTCAGCTTACTAATCACTGGACCACAGCTGTAGATATACTGTAAGTCTGCATGCATTGATGTACACAAAGTAAGTAAAAAGAATAAGATAAATAGGAATACATCATTCTCTTTATTCAATCAAAAGACAAGAAGTATACTACAAAATTGTCAGTGAAATATGGTGTAGTTGTTTAACCCTCAGAAATTAACATAAAATTGAAGTGACATAAAAGCTTAACTGTGCAAAACATTGTATATTTATTTCAATTATGCACTAGTTATCTATAACTCAAATTTTCAAAGTACTTTTATTTTTGGGTCTTTCAGAAGCAGTTTCCGAAGCCAGAAATATATAATGCTCTCAAAGAAACGTAATAGGTCCAAAGAATGATACATCAAACAAAAAATAAATGTTATTAAATCACATCGCACATCTTTATCGTCTGTTCCAATATCCCCCACCACGCCCATAACCTCCTGAAACAAAGAAAAGAAATTAGAACATGTTGTGGTATATATGAAAAAGAAACCCTGACATTTTGCTGCACCAGGCATAATGAATATTCAAATTATAAGTATAAATTGAGAAAGTAATTAATTTTTTCAATAATACATAATCTACATAAGACCATGTGTATATTGACTTGAGCTTGAACTTTAAATCACATTTATCTAAAACTAAGCATCGTCACAAACCAAAGCCTTTCCTTTAAAAATAATTGATCAACTACTAATATTACAATTCAGATGAATAACTTAAGTAACTGTACGCATATATTTCAAAACAACTTTTAGCATATTATCAATACCACAAAAACAATCTAACAAGGTTTATTAAATTTCCCTGACTTTATTTAAATGCTTTGCATTAATTGAGAATGTATTCAAGAAGCTAGTCACTATGTCAAGTACTATTAAATACATAATAAATTAAGATAAATGACATCCCAAAAGATAATTTTAAGTACATTCACATCTTTGAATGATAGATAAATAGCCATGTAAAGTTAGTCCACATTAAGAGCAAGTAAATATAATAAATTAATTAAATTGATTCTTTTTACAAGATTACTTTTCTCCCCAGTTAAGTTAGCATCAGTGAACAATATACTTTCATAAATTGTAAGTAGTGTTTTTTAGTGTTCATGAAAAAAAGGTGGTCACTTCCAACAATTTGACCAGGAGACATAAAGAAGGAGAGTGAAAACAGGAACATTATTCCACACAGCAAACTACCAAGCATATTAAGAGGGGAACAGTCAAATCAATCATTCATTTATTTTCATAAAATTACTTATTTACATTTAATGAAATAATAAATTTTCCCATACTTAAAAGATAGAAAACCTATTATCACCATCTTGCTTGATGACATTATTACCATCAAACAAATTCGCTACAACATAATCATGCATTAATTGAATAGGACATTATATATAATTCATCTTAACATACTTAGTAATACAAATGCCTGTGCATCTAAGCAGATCAAGCATTGAAAACTGCAGGATAACGTGTGAAATAACTTCCAAAAACACAGTAGTTGGTTAAAAGAGAGTAAGGTTATAGAAATCAAGTGAAAAACCAGATTCTTGATTAGACAGAAATTTCTACACACTAATGGGATTGACACAATGTCGTATTGTGGCATTACCTCGCATACCATAAGGTTTTTTGGGAGACCCCCCAAAATCTCCTAAATCGGATTTTCGCTTCGCACCTAGTTGAAAGTTACCAGAGTATCCTTGGTTACCATAACCTCCTGCATATCCACTATTATAATCTCTGTATCTATGGCAAAATAGAAAAAGAAAACATAACTATGTCACCACAACATCTTCACAAGTCAAAATCAGTACACAATTTCACAACTTTGGCAGCATCAAATGTTATTACATACTAGTGAAAGAGAGGTATAAATCAAAACCTATCTTTTTAATTTCAACAACAAGTTTACAATACATCGTATGGTGCTTGAATCTTAATATTTCAAGACAAATGATTGTAATAAAAAATACCATATAAACAGTAACTGTCAATAGAGGTTATATAAAGCCTAAAGACCCTTTAGTACATGTGATAAAAAGCTGTGCATATGTAGTTTAAATGAAGATTCAGAATAATGATGTATATGTAGTATATGGGACACTAAACTTAGCATTGTTGAATAATATTAGGGCTCTGTCAAAGACTTATCAAATTGAAGCAATGTTTTGCTTATTGTAGGGTTTTTATTATTATGTCAGGCATAATAAAATGCTTTGGATTTGCAACTTTGCAAACAAGTAATGAGTCACATTATATTTTTAATATTTAAGTAGTAATCACCATAACACTTACCCACTATTAAAGCCTGATCCACGATTCACACCAGCTGCAAATAGAATCATAGATGCCACTAATAAGTTTTTTAACAATTTCTCAATAATTTCTATTAAGTTTTAAAAATATTTACTAACAATAGTCACCAAACAAGTATGTTAACAGAATTTTCCTTGTATATTTAAGTCATGCCTTAGGTTCACACTTTCTCAAATAATGATTTATCTCTCAACTGTTCCTGTTTCTATACAATTATCATAAAACAATTGAATAACTTACAGTCAGCCTCCCTACATCCGAAATGAGATACACTCAATCATGAATGTAATTTCTTTAGTCAAACCTTTTTTTAGGAAATAAGCTTCACTTAAGCAACCACTAAATCAACAGCTATGTGAACTTCTGACAGGACAAACAAGATCATTACATAAAATGCTTGAATATAAACAAAAAATCAACAATTCTCTCTTACATCTTCCTAAAGGACTGGATAACAAAGGTTTTGGCATTTGATTAGCTCCACCACGATAACCTCCTCCACCACCAGGTCCTGAACTTGGTCGTTTACGATTCTGTTGTACCGGTTTCCTTTCTTCAACTAAACAAACAAATTAAATTTATAACGTAAATTATGCTTCAATATTCACTATACAGCTTCTCCAGATAATTTGATACAATCAGCAACTAAGGAACATAACAATGAATGACTCAATGGGCATAAGTCTAAATTTTTCAGCTTCCAGTACAGACTACAACCACACATCTAGATGTGTGCATCTACTTGACTTGTGAAGGTTTCTTCTCCACTCCATTCAACCAACAAATCTAAAGCAGTGAAGAACAAGTTGGGAGACACCCAAGAAATTATTCTGAAGCATCAGATTTTTTTCACGACAACTTACTTTGATCTGGGGCTGTTCTGACTAATTTGACTTTTTGTCCTTCAATCTCAATAACATTTGCTTTCTTCATAACTTCCAGAGCTTTGTCTATAGATTCAAACTCCATACAACCAAACCTGTATACATTGAAATCAAATCTTATCAGATTGTATAAATAGCATGCTCATAAAAAGCTACAAAATAAAGCAGCAAATACGAGGGTCATCCGTAAAGTTCGTGGACAACCTAACATTTTTGGGTTATAATGCTGCGATGGTTTTAAAAATTTGTCATGACTAGAAT
Organism: Lutraria lutraria; assembly: GCA_964023205.1. Lineage (NCBI taxonomy): Eukaryota > Metazoa > Mollusca > Bivalvia > Venerida > Mactridae > Lutraria > Lutraria lutraria. The sequence goes on from OZ026836.1 coordinate 36,040,841, forward strand.
TGACATCTATTGTCTCAATTTCTTTTTCTAAATTGTTACTTTTTCACGTAGTCACTGGTTACGAGTTACCAAGGCGACCCTAGTCAGCGCCTACGGAGCACTTTGAATTTCTGGAATTAAACGGATCCATTTTGTTGCCATCTGTGTGCTGTATTTTGTATAAAAATGAACGGAATTGTACAGAATGACATTGGATGCCGCAGCAAATATTTGTGATATTTGCCGCCAAATTTTGACGTCATTGATAGCGTAATTACAAAGTTATCGAGTATGGAAGAACTGTGCTTATTAGAATTCATTACAGAAACCTAAGTCGACGTCAGAGCGTACGGAGCAGCGCGCTGCTACCAAGTACTGCGTAAGGCTGGGTACACCCATGCAGATATTAAAGTTCATTTCAAGTGCTGAGAATTCCAAAAAAAGTATCAAGATCTTTGATATCTAAGTATATTTGATATTGGCTTTGAGAAATTAGCATGCAGTCCATATAGTCCAGATTTAGCAGCGATGGATTTAGTGGTCTTCCTAAATTTGAAAAGAGAACGATTTAATTTAATTGAGAAAATTAGAATGACGGTGCGCAGTTTTGCTAGAACATCTGACGGTAGCTGGAATAACGATACATTTTCTAAATGAGCGGAAAGACACATAAAATGCATAACGTTTATGGGGGAGTAATTCGAGAAAATGTGATTTTTTGTGAGTATAACGTCATGACGTCGATGTGAAGTATGTTAAAGTGCTCCGTAGATCTATATGTGTGTTTGATCTGTATAGCGTATATTTTTTTATCAATCAGTATTTCGCTCTGATATTTGGCATGTATTTTGTTAGTTTGTTACCTAACATGTACACAAAATTTTGGCATAAAACAGGCATGATTAGTCTCATTAATAACACTGTCCACAAACTTTACGGATGACCCTCGTATGATTTTTTAAAGTTTAAATTCAATAAATTAATAATTTGAGCAGTATGGTGTATAGTATTTGTATTCATGAAATGGCCGTCATAATAACAACCTGATTAGCTCAGCATCAGTTACAGCATCTGACTTGCAAGCAGGAGTTCCTCCTCCTATTACACAATCATAAAATATTGGATGATTGGATGCAATGTCAGCAGGTAGTATTTTTGTGATTCAAATAGGCACAAATAATTTTCAGCAGATATGAACCTAAAGTTTGATTTGCTTAGATAAGTATCTCTCTTGAGAAAACAAACACTCAAGTTAAATACGAACCACTGAAAGTTATGCTGTCTCAAATTTATCTCTTTAGCTTCAGGATACAATTCTTCCAGACTGGCTTTTCCAGTGTCCTTATCCACATATGTTGCAAACAGAGACCTCTTAATTTTCTCCGCTGATAAAAGAAAAGACAAAATATCAAAACACAGCATGTCAAAGCATGAATAATTTGTTTTCAAATTTTATCTATCTCACAAAATGCAAAAGCTCTTCCACTACAGTGAACAATATATCAAGTACATAAAACTCACAAAATGTTGTTGCATCAATGCAAAAATTATATGTCACAAGTATGAGCATCTATTGACTACTGTCAAAATATGACATTTGTCTGATTAAAAGAAGAAAGCTAATTAGACAACATTAATTAACAAGTGTTTCAAACAAAAGCCAAACTGAGAGAAAAAACAAGTGAAAAGTATCAAAACATACCTTTTTGTTTTTCTTCCTCAATTTTTAGTTTCTTTGCCTCATGGATTTTTGTTCTCACCTCTAGAAATAAAGAACAAGACATCATCAAGATTTACCTTTGTAAGCTGTTAGGTGATTATTATTATTAAGCACATTCTCACCAACTAAAGTTACATCATTTTCAATGTTGATTTTGTACTTACAACATGTCCATATAGATATTAGCATCTATGCTATGTATTTGTATATATTTGACTATGCACATGTCTAAAACAAAGTTCACTATCCATAAGTGTTTATAAATGCTATTTTTCAGTTTATAAAATCTTCTCTGCACAGATTAACACTTAATTTCCTTCTCAGTCGTAATACAGCATGGCATAGTTATTCAGCCAGCACACTAATATCACACAGTTTGATTAAAAAGATAAACTGGATTTCACATACTTTCAAACAAAAGCAAAAGAAAAATACTACCATGGAACAATTTCAAACAATGCAAATAAAACTGTAATACTCATAATACATGAAGTTGTTGACAAAATGCTAAACATGTGCTTTTATAACTAAATACCACTGTTGGTTGTTTTAAGTTACTACAGCAGCAAACTAACAGACATAAAAATGCTCATGAATATGCTCACCTTCAACATGTTTCTTCAGCTCCTCAGGAAATTTAACAGACACATCTCTACTGCCAGGACTCAGCTTTAAATTGGTGAGTCTATCATACAATACCAGAAGATATTCCTGAGTACGGATCTCAAATGGAAGGGTTATATATCTGTATTTGGAAATAAATGAATAAGTTATCATACTTTGATCAGAATGTTTGAATTATAAAGCTTTATGAGACACAAATGGGACAGTAAATGTGATACATGCAGAGTAAAATTACATGCCAACAAACTTCTGAATACATTTCCCAATCACTACAGTAGTAAAGTTACGTATGTTCATTTACAACAGCTCTTGGTGTCACGTTAAACCCAAGAGAAAAAACAACAGGAATAATCTCTGCCAAACACAAGTACTTACCCTAGTTTATCTGTCTGATCAGAATCCAATATGGGAACAGTATCAAATGAAACATCAAATCTCTGGGCCATGGCCATAAGCTTATTCATAGCTGGAGTAGACAAATCCTCTTGACGGATTGGTCCAATGGTGAAAGTAATCTTAGCAACTGAAAAATGATGATACATGTACTTCATCACATAAGAGTGAAAACAAAAATGTTTTAAAGCCTATGACTTAAGAATGCATGAATAAAAAGGTTTTGCACTAAGTAACAAAACTAACCTATTTTACCTTTAGATCAAGAATAATCATAAGTTAACCAAGAACATTTTCATTTTGCGTTTACATTATTTGTGTATAATACTAAATAATCACTTTATGCCAGTATTACACAGAAAGAGGATGTGATATCACTAAGTTTGCACAAAGTTGTAGGGACAATAATATTTTCATTTTTATTTGAAGTTCAAATAATCATACTTTTCCTGACAATGCCAGGCTTCTTTTCCTCTTCTTTTTCCATTGTGCCGTTTGATGATGTCATGTTCAAATCCTGTTAAAACAGTCTGAAAAGAAAAGTAAGACAATTTAAATTTTCTATTGATAAAAACAGATTGTAAAAAAATATATCTATGCCTATATATAAAATTTAGCCAATAGGCCATTATAAATTAATTGCTTGATTATCATCCCCGCCCGCCTCCTATTTTTAGTGCCGCCCCAACAAATTTTATTTTGAAAAAAAAATCGAAAAAAATCGCGAGGAAAACCTATCCGTCAATGGGTGCCGCATATTAGTAAAATGTGCCGTATAAGTGTATGCTATATTGTCGCATAGTAAACTTGTTGTGTTTTCCACGTTGAAGAGTATATCAGTCAAACAGCTGATTTTTGTGCAGCCGAAATCTTGAAAATAAAAGCATGTTTTTCTGATTGTTGCCGTTTATGACGGCCTATTAAAGGTGAAAAAAGACTGTTTCGCGTGTAATTATAGCGACGTATCGTCATTGTTTTACTTGTATTACGATTTTGTGACAACCAAACTCGACTCCGAGCTAAAAATCCCATTTATCCCATTTGTGATATGTGTCTAATTGAGAAGAAGCATCTGGTTCCAAAAAGGGGAAGGTTTTCAAAGACGTAGACATGTTTGTGGTTGTTAGGATTTACCCTGGGTACAGATAGAAAAATCAACAGAATGCATAATACTTCTATTTATCATGTCAGAAATGCTGAATCACTTAAGTAAACGGAAGGACAGTTATCAGTATTTTGTTTTGTATTTCCCATATATACTCTGGTCTCAATAAGGTTTTTGAAAAAATAAAATTCTACCCCCCGCCCCCGTTTTGAGAAAAATTTGGATGATAATCAAGCAATTAATTTATAATGGCCATAATGAATTTCAACGGAAATGATGCTCGAAATTAATTCTTGCATATTGTCGCTCATATCAAACATTACCCATAAGTAAAAAGCTACATTTTTAAGAACTTTTAAATGCTTCAGAACCGCCGTTCACATTCACAAGTGGGACTAACACTTCCCAGCTTTCTCCTGTTGCGTCTGGTGCTACAATATAGCCCTGCAACATACTCATCTAGGTCCAGAATCACTTTGGTCACAGATGTTGCAGTAATTATGCCCAACAGATTTCAATTGGGGATTTTTTAGACTGCGCAGGGCGGAGCCAAGTAAAAAAATGTCTTGTCGTCACAATCTAAAAATTCAGACAAGCTTTTAATGAACAAGTGATTTCGACGATGAACAACAATGTAATGCATTCATCATCGTCAATCGTCTTATTTTTCTTTGTTAAATTTAGGTACACCGGTATCAGGGCCCCAGTACAATACAAAATGAAACTATGCATAAACGATGATTCAAAGTTAAACGAACGTTTATCAGACAAGCGAGTATCGATTGTCACTGTGAACACAGTTAAAATTACACTACGGTCAGAATGGTGTCTTCAGCGTGGTCATGGGCGGAAGAAAAACAGACACATATAGCACTTGAAGAGCATCCCACCAAGGTATCGGCAATGAGCAATGCGTATACCTTATGAATATGTTGAATAGAAGGATGTAGTATACCCACTTTCATCAAAATTACCTTCGTAAAACAGAATATAGCCTTTACGATAATTACCAAAAGATTCTCGTGAATTCTCGCGACAAGTGCGCTATGAATTTAAGACACGAAAATGACTTGAAACGGAACGGAAGTTCTACAGCGAAATGACCGAAAGGGATATTTTCTTGATAACATGAATTCTCACGCATTGAAGTAGGCTCACGCATCTACCTTCGAAAACAATGTCACGCATCTAAGTTTCACTTATTGAATGAAGGAAAATGGCGGACAATATGGATATTCATTACTTGTGATTGTGTGATGACTAATACCCCTGGTGAATGTGTGGGAATACATTTTGATATTATTATGTTGTGGCTCGTCTGTGAGGCTATTAAAGAAAAGAGAATTGACATTTATAACGAATCTAATAGCATTATAAAACAGTGAATTGAATCTTATTGTGAAGTTTTCGCATTTGTTATTATTACGACATTTTTGCAGTGTGTTTTGAAGTCAGAATACAGAATACAAAAATTATTATGTACTAGTGCTGCCATTTAACGTTTTTAATATCACCAATACATCATGGATATATATTATGTTAGATTAATATGGTAAAAATACAAATATACATGGATATAAAACATGGTAACAAACACATGAAATAAGTTCCATGGCATGTACATCCAAACTGAGGATGACACAAGTTCATTGGACATGATATAGAGGATCTTGAATGAGTGCTCCTTACCATTTTTATTAAAAGAGTTGACTAAACAATATGAAACGAGGCTCTGCCAAATATGTTTCAATAAACATACGCAGGCAAGACATCGTTAGGTCTGCAGTGAGTATATAGCGTTTGATGTTTCAGTATAAACTCGCATTATATGTACGTGTTCCACTTTCCATAAAAGAATTGAATCAATATCTTCATAAGTTAGTTATTTTTCTTACGTTAGATTTTACCGAATTTCAGAATCTATGTGAAAATAACTAATGAAAAATATAAACAGTATTCAGCGGAAAATTTATGCTTATATCTTGTCTTTGCTCCGTATATCTTTAAAATATCATTTTAATTTAGAAAAATACACGCAACACCTGACATTCGAACCTACCTGTCGCCATCCGACATCCGTTTAAAGTCATTGCTAGTAAAACAAATGATCCCAACATTAAAGAAATGTACGTACATTTGTATACACAATGTATATATTATATACATGTATGAGTGTGTTAGCGACCACCTCCGAATAAAGACCACCCTGTTGTACAAATTTAGCCCACTACTTTTAAAAACCTTAAAACCCCGAATGAACGTCACTTCGTTGTCTGTAAAGGCCACATTTTGGCTTTCCCAATAGTTGCCTTTGTTACAGGTTTGACTGTATTGAACAAGTACTTTACCAGCCTATTTTGTTAATGCATATATTCAATCAAGCATTTTCAGCCAAACTTTGTGGTCATGCTGTTGTCTGGAGAATGAGTGAATTTTGCGAGGGATACAGACGTGCTTGTGTTGACATTGTTTTATCATTAATTAACAGTATCATAGAGAAGGGCTCACCTCCGTGTTGAGTGCTTAAGGTGACTGATTGAGTGTTGCTGGTTCAAGCCTTGCTACCTATCATGTCTCTTTATGTGAGAAAGTAGGCAGTTGCATACGGAAAATGGGAGTCTAGTACTGGTTCTTCCCAGGAACAATGATTAGGTGAACTATTTGCATCTTATGACTGACTGTTGGAAAGGGGCATAAAACTCAAACAAACAAACTTCACAGGGAAGATGATTAACATAGTAGGGATAGCATTATACATTAGACAAACAATATATTTCCGTATTTTATATGTTTATTACAAAACTTATCATGACCTGTAAACAAGTGCATGAAATAACAAAATGTAACTGTTTAAAAATAATATTGCACATAGTTGATCCCTCACTGGAGAAGCATAACATATACATGTCACTAACATCATAGCAATACATCACTACTATACAAATTGTTTCCTAGGAAAAAATTGTCTAAGAGTAATAGAAAATAAACTAAAATACATTAAAACATTACCTCAATATTAAGACAATCTCTTTATTTGGGGGGGGGGGGGGGGGGGGGATTAACACTGTTTTTCAACAATTTTTCAGGTACAAATTTTAATGGAAAGGTATAACCTGCTGCGACAGGGATTGCTGGTTTACAAATCCAGCGCATTAACCACTGGACCATGGTGATCAAGAAACACTGTCGCAAAAAAATTTATAGAATAAGTAAAAGGTGCAAGGCTTGAAATTCAAGTTTTCTTAAATTACACACATGAGAAAGGTCACACAAAGGTTACAAGGAGGTCATACAGTTGGACAGGAATGTAATACTGTAGAACGCTTTAATTTCGCAAGGTCAAAATTTCGCGTTTTTAGTTAAAAATCAGCTGTTTTCTTTATTCGCGTATTTATGAATTCGCGCCATCGTCAGGCAGTATTAAAGTGTGATCAAGTGTCGTTGCTTTGATATTTGTGTGTCACACCTAATATGTTGGACATTTAAGTTGTGATTCAGTGTTTTATATCTAATAAAGTATAATAACAATAGATTGATAATAGTTTGGGATTGTTGTGGATGTTATGTTTTACAAACAGTAGGGAAGTGTGAAAAACTGTTACCAGTATGTTAAAACGATGTTCAAAATTGTTCAACAAACGATAGTTTAGTAAAAGCAATATTATAAAAAAAATTAGATTGCAAACATTAAAGGTACAAGTTTATTGTTAATATATTGCTTTCAACAGATTAACTAAACAGATTATTCTACGATAAAATACTATTACCGACTTGTGTATTTTCGGACATACTCATTTTCGAGTATATAAAACTCAGCATTTATTCGCGACATTTATAAATTCGCGAGGTATTCGATTTGCGAATATTAGCGAAAATAAAACTAACGCGAATAAAACCAGTTCTACAGTAACTCATTAGCATGCTTGTGTCTCCTTATAACACTAAAAAAATACCTTCTCACAGGTGGACAAGACAGGTTATAGTAGAAAAACCAGTTTTTACTTTACTTAAAAAAACAAACAACATTAACATAATCAATAAAGAGACGATGTAACATTAATCAATGTCGTCTTTTTTCATCCTGAGATTCTTTGTTAAAAAATGCAATTAATCTAAAAATAAAGAAACGGAATACAGTAAAAATCTAGTTTTAAATTTCTCCTATCTTCCTTGATTAAGTTACTTACAAGGGGAATTAACTTCAAAAGAAATGCTTATAAAACATAGTGATTTGTCTTTTCTTCAATACATATAATATGTAAGCAAAATCAACTCAAATGAAGTGCTGTGCTAAGCCCCTGTATGTAGTTTTTTTCAACAATACAAAACACATTCTTTACTTAAGTAAATAAACTGAGTAATCAGACTGATTTATTAACAACCAGTTTGCCCCACTTCAGGAAGATTTAATATTATTTCACTTGAAAAGAATCATTTTAAATCATTTACACAATAATAATCACTGGCTATAGGTTTTAAATGATCAAAGATGATAGTATAAAGTATAAATACTTGTAAATGCATTGAAATAATTTAATAAATTAAATGACTACTAGCAAGCTGCCTAATTAAGCAACAGGTGAAATAAAAATGAAATAAACATTCATAATGTACCCAGAGTCTTACTCTGGGTTTACACAATTGACTAATTGATTTAAATAAATAAATATAAGGAAAAGCAGAGTAAGGTGTAACAAGTGTGTGTGTTCATGACTTCTATCTTATCAGACAGTGTGCAACTCAAATATTAATATAATGCATTAAACGAGTAGGTAAATACACAAGTAATTGCTCTCTACAAGGCATTCCAGAACAACAGATGATATTGTAGATTAATTAAGAAGACAATAAATTTCAAGCCTCAATCAAAGCAAGTACATGGACACTTCAGAAACAAGTGATGAATTCAATTTATTACATTGAACTGATTGTCAGTTAAGTTATGATAAGTGTTTCATGCTGAAAATCTTTAAGCCATACAAATATAAAAAACATTATTTGATTTTTTAATTGAACAGCAACAATATATTCTGAAAACAGTTCAAAAGTTGTACAAATCATCCTAGATCATTAATTGAATGAATCAATAAAATCAGGTGATTGAAAGTTAATCCACACTTCTCACTCAACATTTCTTAAAGTTCTGCTCTGTGGTTGAAAAAAATACTTTTAGAAAAGATAATAAGATGCACTGGTGTATGTATAAATGTTAATACACTGTACAGTGACCTTGAATATACACAATAGTTGAAATGTATTAAAAATAGCATGGAATGCATAATGAAATCTTATGACTGCAGACAAGAAACGTCTAAAGACATTGTATATAATATGGAATAATAAAACATTGTACAATGCAGTGCACTTAAACACTTATCCATCGCAAACTTACTTCACATGAGTAAAAGCATCCCCTAAGAAGAGTAAATACTGGCAGCTTGAAATTTACTTAGATGTCATTTTTCATTAATCACTAAAAAGCAAAACCACACAACAAATTGTTCAAAACAAGCTCACACTTAACTGAAATCTACTCAACAGTAAATTACATGCACACTGCATTAAACAGGAGCCACTGTTTTAGAATAATTTTATGTTGTAAAGCAATATTTGAATAAAATATTCTAAACTTCACTAAATCTAGTACAAAGCAATAATTTGCACAATAAGTTAATTTATCACCATATATAGAACAATAATGACTACATGTAATATTAATAGTAAGGATACATGATCATTACAATTAATCAAAACACATTCTAAAATAATTGCTACACTTTATAGTATACATGGTTTATATAGCTTCATAATTTGATAACTTTATTAACTTAAACAGCAACTTAATTAATCAGAAATTTCATCAAGCTAATTTTTATGGTGACAGCTAGTGCCAAATCATGCTTATTGATGATGGTGGAATTTTAGAAAATCTGAAAAAATGTACAGATTATTCAAACACCACTAACACCAGATAGTATGATTATTAGTAATAGCAACAGGGTGATATGGGCTTAAACACATACACATTTAGGAAATCTCATAAAACATTAAAACAGGATCAAAACCAGTCTAGGCATCCAACATTTTCACTGGTCAATATTTAAGGAAAATTTATTACCACAGACCAACATGTTAGATTTCACAATTGAGTTATAAACCCGAAGAGTGAAATCATGACCCAATAAACAACTAGTTATATACAAACCATAAACACATTTGTGAGTTCACAACCCGACAAACCTGTTTACCATGTATACATACAGAAAAACGTTCACAAAATTATACAAGAAACCGGTATCAACTATGTTAATATGCAACTAAGTATGAACGAGTCATATTGAGATTCAAAAGTAAAAATTCAAAAGAAAAAGTGATGCATACGTACAAAATAAAAGCAAAACATAGCATTATTTACACATACAAGACAATCATGCTCAAAGCATTCCTTAAAAATCCCCAATGATGCGTTTTTTGTCACTAAGAGATACTCAATTTCAACAAAAACTAATAAAAGTTGGCAAGTTAGTACAATCAAATGTACACAAATGAGCATATAACAAAATCATGTCCAATATTTTAAATAAGTACTGAAACTTCTTTTTTTATTTTTTTTCAACAATAGTATACATAAAATATTAACATACAAATGAGTGACTGTGAGTTCTCTTACCATAAGTATTAAGCAATTGTTACCACCAAAACTACAATTCTACAAAGTGATATCTGAATATATGATCTGATAATACGCAAACTAAAGGTGGTAAGATCGAAGTATGGCAGTAAAAATACACCATAACAATAATTTAATCTATCTCATGTAAGTGTATAACTAATTCATTTAATAAATAAAGTAATTTAGCTCATACAGTGCTAATTGATCATAAGCTGAAATAATTAAAAAAATAACAAATGCAATGAAAACAAGGATTGCAATTGATATAAAAAAAGACACAGAAAATAAAAAAATGCATGAAAATAAAACACAACAGGGCAAAATAAACTGCAAAGAAAAACACACAAAAAACTAGAAATTAGAAACAATCAGACTAAAACTAGGTATCAATAGGTAAGTTGTATGTCACATAGTATGAGACATTAATTCAGATCAACATGTGAGATAAATAGAACACTAATCATCATAGCTTCAACAATGATATTACAACACTAGAGAACTAAATCTTGACAACTATTTAAATAATATCACAGTCATTCTAAACCTTCATGGCATGAACAATGATCAGTGACCACATATTGAACACAATAAACAACAACTAGAACTGTCACAGAGGTGACTAATACCCCCGCCTCCGCTTTGACACCGATACTGCAATAGTACACTATACGGCTAAGTTCAAGGGAACATAACTATGCAATGAGAAAATCGCTGGGCAAGAAATTGTGTCTAGTGTCATAGACTATGAATATACAATGCCTTTGATTCTCTTAATATATACATACTATGCTTTAAAATACCAATTCAGCATAAGATAAACTAGATATATACTATTACAACCACCTTATAAATTATTTCGCATACTATATAACCCCATATTTTCCCCATATGCCCACCATATCCAGTCCTATATAGAGTGTTTGACCATATAAACTTTTATACATCTCTAACCTATAAACCGATGTGGCTACCTATGTTGTATGCTTCGGGGCATTCTAGATTTGACCATCATATATAATAAAATAATTAATGTCTTTGACATTGTTGTTTCAGATTAGTTTTGTATTTTAGTTACATTTATTGTCCTAAAAGCATTATTGTGTTTCATATCTATTTCATTTGTTAATTCGACTTTATATATTTTGTGTAAGCCACGTGTTTCACTGGCCTTTGTGTTCAATACTGACGAAGTGTATACATGTACGTAAATTTATGTTATTGAATGCTTTTGTCATAGACTATAAATATACAATGCCTTTGATTGTCCTATTCATTGCAGTTTCATCCCCAAGCCAAAACTTCCATCTTTTGATGGAAGTCAGTTTGAGGAAGGGAAGCTAGAGATAAGCAGTATTCTTGAAACTGGGATGTACAGTCACCAGCAGTTTACACAAGTGGTCAGGAACTCCATTTCCGGAAAGGCCAGATCAGTCCTTTTGACACTTAAGCCTTGGTCGTCAACTATGCAGATAGTAGACAAAATGGAGGATATATACGGGAATGTGAGGAGTGGAGACAACATTGTTTATGAATTTTACTCGGCACAGCAGGGAAGTCAGGAAAGTTGTGCCGAGTGGGGTATCAGGATTGAGATGTTGTTTCAGAAAGCTGCAGAAAGAGGAGAAAAGGATGAAACCAGGAAAGATAGTAAGTTGAAAGAAAGGTTTTGGAGAGGGATTTACAATGATAAGATCAAGGAAGCAACAAGAATATTCTACGCCTCAGATGTCCCGTTCCAGGTATTAAGGAAGGAGGCTAGGATAGAAGAAATGGACATGTCCAAGCACTCAAGGAAGACAGACCAGAAGCAAACCTGCCAGCCAGTTGTGCAGGCTCATTTTACATCCAAGCTGGACGAGGTGTTGGATAGGCTTGTCAAGCTTGAGACACAGATGCAAGATATCAAAGAGACACGGACTGGTGGTAAAAAGAGTAATAACAAACCTTCAAACTAGAGGAAGTCATGGTTGGAGGGCAGGACCAAGACTTACGAAGAAGCCCTGAAAATGACCTTAAGGACAAACTACTAGGATGTAGAAATGAGTCGACGATAGTTTTTCAAGGAAGACAGACCAGAGGTCTCATAGACACTGGGTCCATGGTCAATACTACTAGTGAGACATTTGTCAATACCATTGGCTTTATGTACAAGCCATTGGAAGATTTTGACCTTGACATCACTGGAGTAGGTGGAGAAAGTCTTCCTTATTTGGGGTACGTAGAGCTGGAAATTACTGCCAAGTGTATTGGCATTAGTTCGTTAGTGGTAGCTCTTGTTGTGAAAGACACCGACTACCATGCATCTGTTCCAGTTCTACTTGGTACCAACTTCATAAGAGAAGTGAAACATAGTTGTTCTTGTCAGGATGTTCCAGGTGCTTGGTCCATGGCATTTAATGCATTATGCAACCAAAGTGCTGGTATTGTGAGGTCCACTAAACCAATAACTTTACGACCCATGGAGTCCTCTACTGTTATTGGTTTACTCAGGAAAACCCACAAAGTATCTTCCGCTGTTACAGAACAGTTTGAAGATAACAGGAGGAACAAGGTTACTATTTGTCCTAGGGTTGTTACCCTAGACAAACCTGGTAAGACTGCAAGGATTCCTGTTAAACTCTATATAGAGTGTTTGACCATATAAACTTTTATACATCTCTAACCTATAAACCGATGTGGCTACCTATGTTGTATGCTTCGGGGCATTCTAGATTTGACCATCATATATAATAAAATAATTAATGTCTTTGACATTGTTGTTTCAGGTTAGTTATGTATTTTAGTTACATTTATTGTCCTAAAAGCATTATTGTGTTTCATATCTATTTCATTTGTTAATTCGACTTTATATATTTTGTGTAAGCCACGTGTTTCACTGGCCTTCATGTTCAATACTGACAAAGTGTATACATGTACGTAAATTTATGTTATTGAATGCTTTGGCATTCTAGATATAGTATCACGCCCTACGGACGTATACTTTGTATAATAGCCGTATTGGTTTATTTGACCATCATATATAATAAAATAATTAATGTCTTTGACATTGTTGTTTCAGTCATTTATATATCAACAACCATCCAGTAGACAGAACCCACTATCATACTAATCATTGTACACAACAGTACACGGTGGTACAAACCCACGCTACCGCTGAGTCGACCCGTGACACTAGCACATCTAAACTTGATGGTGATAACATATTTCAAGTTTCATTGCAATAGCTTAAAAATGTGGAAGTAATTTGCTCCACAAACTTTATGCCGACCGACCGACCGACCGACCAACAACCGACTGACAGACAGAGTGACTCCAATATACCCCCTCTCAGACTTCGTTTGCAGGGGTATAACAACAGTATGTAAACATGTAAATATCAGTATGCACCATAGTGAACAAACTTCTAACAAATTGCATGGTGCAAGTTAGACAACTCATAATATATTCAAGCATGCAATAATGCCTATAATGAGTTACCGGTATCTTTATCAGTACACACCAAACTTCCAGGTGCAGATTTTGCTATATATATATACATGAAGCTCTCGAGATCAGATAAAAATTTCTTTTTGCAATTGATGATGATGATATAAAGCAGAATACTAGCATGATAAAATGCCCTCAATATTGATTGATAAACGTAACGACAATGGTACTGTAGAACGCTTTAATTTCGCGAGGTCAAAATTTCACGTTTTTTTGTTAAAAATCAGCTGTTTTCTTTATTCGTGTATTTATGAATTCGCGACGTCGTCAGACAGGATTAAAGTGCGATCAAAGACACGCTGTCGTTGCTTTGATATGTGTGTGTCACACCTGATCTGTTAGACATTTAAGTTGTGTTTAAGTGTTTTATATCTAATAAAGTATAATAACAATAGATTGATAATGGTTTGGGATTGTTGTAGAAGTTATGTTTTACAAACAGCAGGTAATTAAGTGTGAAAAACTGTTACTGGTATGTTCAAACGATGTCCAAAATTATTCAACAAACCACAGTTTAGTAAAGGCAATATTATAAAAAAATTAGATTGTGAACATTAAAGGTACATGTTTATTGTTAATACTCGTATCTTGCTTTCAACAGATTAACTAAACTGATTATTTTTACGATAAAATACTATAACAGAATTAAGTTGCGTATTTTCGGACATACTCATTTTCGAATATATACAAAACTCAGCATTAATTCGCGACATTTATGAATTTGTGAGGTATTCGATTCGCGAATATTAGCAAAAATAAAACTAACGCGAAAAAAAACAGTTCTACAGTAATTTCCATGACAAACTGTTTTGTCATACTTGATAAAGTGATAAGTTAATATCCTAAAAAGTAAATATAGAAGTTTGAGCTGCTTCATCAAGAGTTATTTTGATTATCTAATAAATAAATAAGAAATAAATAATAATAAAAATAAACCAGGTTGAAATTTCAATCATAAATCATCCTTGCAAAAAGTGTAAGTGGAGATAACACTAAGTGCACCCGTCTTTCTATGCCTAAGAAAATCGGCAATAAACCTTTTTTAAAGACTCATTATCAATCCTGACTGCTTTCAATTCACATCTGATCACAACTCATCAGTAATTGTATCTTAAGACTGCTATAAGATCAAGACTTATTATAAATCAGAACTAATTACAACTTATGACCACAATCCATTGACCACTAATTACTAATCATGACAGACAATGTAAAGAGAATCTATCAGGGTAACACCAAGAAACACATTACAATGACTGATTGAACACTGAGTCAGAATAATGCTACCACATGTGGGCATAGTTTGAATATTTAACCTTTCTTCACACATGTTGACATAGATACATCCATAAACAATTGGAAATAGTTATGACATATTGTGAGTAACATATACAGTAAAACCTCGATTATCCGAACACCGATTATCCGAATACCCGGTATTATCCGAATAAAATCTACGGTCCCGATTACGTCTCTATATATTTCAACTACAACGAACCCAGGTTATACGAAACGAATTTTACGAACAAGAATTATTGTTTCATTTGTTAACTCATATACATTCATAAAACGAGGATAAACCAATAATAAGTGTTTGTTATACATTTTTATTTTATTCTTATTATCACTCAAGTAACGTCATGTTTGCACACGAGAGTTAACTCCCTTGTAATATACGGACAGTACGGAATTTATCGTTTCCAACCGGTACATCAGACTGAAATGAATTTCTCGAAACCATGGATTATCCGAATGGTTTTTCAGGGCCCAACGACATTCGAATAATCGGGGTTTTACTGTTATCAAAACAATCCACAAACAATACAAAAATAGGGCTCTCAAGCACCAGAGCACACAATTTATGACATATTAATTAAAAAATTGTTTGAATACATAACTGACTATCTTTAAATACTAAACAGAAAAATTAGACAAATTAAAAAAATCAAAATGATGCAGAAGTTTTAATTTCTTTATCTGTACAAGTTTTAATATACTTATCTATCTACATTAATAAAAAATAATCCTCAAACAATTGAACTCAAACAAATCAAATACCAGCATTGACAGGAATAATGCAAATACAATAGATTTAGAAGTGAGAAATTAGTGCATACTGATATGTTAGCAACATTTCCCTCAGTACATTGTCTCAAAGATCATTGGTAACTAACTTTATATTATCAGATACTGAATTATAAAATGTGCACAAAAAACTCAGACATTCAAATTAATTCAATTAACTATGAAATCCATTGTTAAGTACAAATAAAATTTACCTGAAGGAATACTGTAAAACTATTGGATTTTTGAAAGACTTTAAAACAACTCACAAATCATGTCACAAGTACAATAATTAAGGCATAAACCTTCATCTATATGTACTGATGTAAACCTACTTACAGTCAATGGACCATGCTCATATAATGCTACAAATATTAACAAATCACTTGATCATAGCTAGCTAGAGTGTAGAACATTTCTCTGTGTACTGTTTTCTCAAAGCAGTCACTAGAAATTCAAACCTGTCCAGTTTGCACAGACCATTCTCCATACTGCGAGAACAAACATTAACTTTCTGGGTAACATCTTCACCATTATATAACACACATATATAAAGATCACCAGCATTTAACTGTCCACCATTCTTTTTAAACAATTCGAATATCAGTCTGAAATGAGAATTAAGCTTAATCATCAAATATTTGTAAACATACACAATTTCAACACGGAAGAGAGACCATATGAATATTTAAACCAATACACCTGACCAAAAGGTGGCCTTTTAATTAAGGTTTAACATTAAATTTATTTAGACTTTAGTATTATTTACAATTGCTTACAGGATTGATCAATGTCATGTCCATATTCTGTTGGACAACTGATGTTTTACAGTCATAGGTCCAAGAATGAGTACAAATGCTATAATATGTATAACAATTAAACCACAAATATTGCTTCAGTTTAAATTTCATAAAAAAATCTTACCTGGAAGCCATGGGCGTTACTTGCTGTTTGAAGACATCAAGAGTTGACAAAAGGTATCGCAAGAAGTCCTTGTCCCCATATATATATTGACTGTATGTTTAGGGTTTGATTTTTCCTAATTTTAACATTAATTGCTCCAGGAATGGATAAACTCTTAGTTCAGAATGTTTGCGGAAATTAACGTCAGTATACAATAAAAGACGTGATTTTGCTAATATCTCATGTAATGCCATAACTAGCCCGTAAGATTATGATCATTCATCAAATGACATAGTCCATAAAAGTGGCACGCTAACTTTGCACTTCCATCACACTTGTACTGCATCAATAATTGGAATATTTCCAAGGCTGATGTTTCATTCATTTTACCAATCTGCATGAATTTAGCTAATTTGTCTTGATAAGGAAAACTATCTTTAAATAAAAAGGATCCCTTTGATACAGACTTGATGCAAAGGGAGAAATCTCTCTAATTTGTGCACAATTACAAGTTGTTAAATTCAATTAATTGAACTCACAAAAATCCCCTCGACTTTCATGAACTTTTGTTTTATACAGTTGTTTTTCACTTAGAAATCCATACAGAAATGCTAATAAGCTATGATACAAAGTTTGACTTGGTATCGAGCTTACATGCATAGAAGAGTACACACCAACCAGCTTTTTATGTGTTTGGTGACTGAGGTAAGACTTATCCAAATGCCTTCCAATGGACATCATTTGCTGGAAGCCTTGAGAAGTGAGATGATTTTGAGTACAATAATCAGGGAATGTAGGATGGAATTGACTAAAATGCCTATTGTGATTTACACGTTTATATACATCTGTTCCCGTCCGAAATGTGTGCAATGAATTCTTGACTTTGTCCTGACTGGAGATATCACATGACATTGGAGGGAAGGCATGACCTTGAACTTTCACTTTTGAAGAAATATCTGTAAACCCTGGTGTGAGTATGACATGAACCTGCTGTAGAGAGTACCACTGTGAAACCAATCCTGCATTAAGAATGATTTTACAAAAATTGATCATAGACATACACATAGAAATAGATCAAGAAAATATTATCAATAATTTTCCAGTAGACAAGCCATCAAATAGATAAAATATGGTCTTTATTTACAATTGGTGATTATTCAGAAGTTCATCAGCTCTTTATATTAATAATATTGAGTAAGATTACATTCATTTACATCATTCTTTTTCAGCTAAATCTGGTTTGATCATCAGTTTCATTGTACAACCAAAGAACAAATGAATTGATAGAACAGTTTGCTGTCTTTACTCACAGTTTAACACCAATTTATACAAACTAGAACCAGGTTAATATATTGTCAGTCCATATTAATGATAATATCATAATTTACCTTCACTACCAGTAACAGCATTCGGTTTGGTGCAGTAATTATAAAGTTGATTGAGGTCAGATCAAAGAGAATTGTCAGTTTGTACATTGAATCTGTCATCTATATGGGACATACCAACAAAGCTACAGCTGCACATCATCAATAGTACTGCTAAAATGTCAAAAGAAAAATAATTCAATAATTTACAGTGATACTTGCATAGCAATAAAAAATAAAACGATCATAAATAAGACATAAGTTCATTTCATGTTTGTTAAGTCACCACCACCTATATACAGTCTAGTGTAAATAGAGTTTACAGGTAACATTTCTCATATCAGAAATGTGGAGAAATGCTTCAAGGTCATTCATGATCAACCTACAAAATGTCAGCATAGCCGTATCTTAAAGCAGTTCACTTTCATCAAAATACAAATTGAACAGCCTGTGACTTAAGTCACTTGCCTGACATCATAGTACCAGTAAATAAAATGACTCAAAAAGTAAAGAAAAGTCATTTTTCATTATTGGACTTGATTTTTATCAAAATCAAGTCCTTTGGGATCATGGACTAATATTTTGTCGCTGGACTCCATAACAGCTTGGTTAAAAGAATGCCGCGTAAAGGAAATAGTACGCAACTAAATGGTGTGTTTATATAGAAGTATCTGGAATCTTTCCCCAATTAAGTGTGTCAGATATAATATATTTCAAATCATTTTATTGTAACTACATGGAAAGAGTCATGTATCTAAATAAGTGCCTGTCGGTAGATACATGAGATATTCAAATGCGTAGAATTAAAACCGCGTATTCACTGTCCAATAAAATATCTTGCCGTAAGAGTAGTTCTACTTTCGGTTTTCGTTCGATAGTTCAGAAACATCTCTACGGATGAATTCATGCATTTGCAACAATCTACCATCTATGTATGTGTTTTGTGCCTTTCTAACATTTCTTAATATTACAAAGCGAATTCTCATCTAATCGTATTTCCGTGATATTCACACCAACTAGTGTTAGTTTGATGACGGAATCGCTATTTATAGACTCACTCCCCACAGTGGCTAGTAGCAAAGCATAACCAGTGTGGGGAGTTCAATTTATTGAATGAGTTCATGTCAGGTAAACATCGGAGGTTGAGTGTTTAAACTGCGGCTTACGAATAATAATTCGAGTCGCTAAATACGAACGTAAATTACTGGATACGAGC
Organism: Lutraria lutraria; assembly: GCA_964023205.1. Classification (NCBI taxonomy): domain Eukaryota; kingdom Metazoa; phylum Mollusca; class Bivalvia; order Venerida; family Mactridae; genus Lutraria; species Lutraria lutraria. Next base: position 36,060,368 of record OZ026836.1, read on the forward strand.
TTTTAAAAATTACTGTTTAAGAGTTCCTTTTACGCCAGATTAATTAGAATTACATAATCACGTCTGAATTTCATGCAACATCGGGTTAACTATAGGTCAAAAAGGTCTTACTCTACTGTGTCAGGACCTTTTTGATTCGAGTGACCCTGAATGTGTCGATGTTCTGTTGTGTTAAAACCAGAAGAATCAATGTTTGTATTTACTGTTACTGAAGTGTTGGTCACTAGTTTGTGTACAATAAAGAGTTTTTAATGCAATTAAATTGTCTTCAATCAATGTGCTAATCATTAAACTTTCCAATATCAGGCTTTTTTCATTTTAAGATTTTAGCAAAGGGACTTTAGTAAAGCCCTAGCGTATGTCATTTACCTACATGCAAATGGCCTGCATTACAATATAAATGAAAAATCAGTCCGTAATTTTAAACGTTAAAATATTTGTATGGGCTCGAACGATGTGGGTACACATTTCTCTCTTCTGCCTCGTATGGTAAAAATCAAGTCCGACAGTACTTTCAGTACTTTGATTATTTTTTAAGTTATAGTCTTAAAAGTTTATAGTGCACACTTACTAAGGTAACTTTTGACTAAAGAATGAATATATAGGGTCTTTTCTCACATAAATGACTTAATAGAATAGAATATGACCTAACATGAATAACTTGAATCTCTAAGATCAATTTATATTAGAAACAAATGTCATTTTACATGATATTTTATGTCATCTTTACTTCAAAATATCAATAAGGACATAAGTTCTTATTTCAATCATAATTAAAGAATATAACTGAGAAATATAAATGCTTGATATGAAGTTCACCCATCCATGATGCCAAGTAAGTAGATAATCAAACAGATAGGTATGTCTGTGTTTATATGTTACCTATTATAAATTAATCTAAAACTTCTGTTAACTTTGAATTAAAGGGGGTCAGTTGCTTTCCTTTCTCAAATTATGTATGTGAAGAAAAGAACTGACGGAAAAGTTGATTTGGACAATATCTAGCACATGCTGAAGTATTTCGGCAAAGATTGCTATTAATCATGGAAGGTAACCTTTATTACTCGTTGTTGTATTGAAACCGAAAGGGTATCCTCGGTCTCTTTTTAGAAATGTGTACTTCCTATTTTGACTTGTATTTCTAATTAGGTAAACAACGAAACATGTCAGACAGGCCGTGCACAGTAAAAATAACGTGTTTTAATTAATCTTCTTTATCAATACGAGGTTTTAGTTAAGGTGGGTCACAGGTTTCCTCCCGAAAAATTGCCACCACTACAGAGTTCGATCAAAACCTTTTAAGAATTAATGACGGCAAAATGAAGCTATATTAACTTTTTCGGATTTGTAAATGATTCAGCATTGTGCACAGTAAATTTCATAGCTTAATATACAAAATTATCGGAGCAGTACAAGAAATAACGCGAAAATAAAAACAAAACATATACAACATATCGCTCCACTAGCCGTTTTTTTAGCGGTTTCAATGGAAATATCATTTGAATACATCATTTTTGCTTTAGCCAATACTTTGAAGGGTGTTCCTGCAAAAAGATTTTCTAGGAACTGAACACTTTTCGGAAGGAAACCCGCAACCCACCTTAAGTATTAAAATATATTTGCCTTATTGATGTTTATTCAACACCACCATAACATGTAGTTTTCGTGCATTTACCTAGTTTTGAAAGCGAGGTTTAATTTTTGGCAGGGGTCTTAAAATAGTTCTATCTAGGGTGCGCACCCTAGTTAGGAAATACCTATTCAATAATGAAAAAGTGTTTTAAAATGGGTATTTTTTGGTTCTCCAAGTGAAATCCATATACTTCAAATTCAAAATAACGTATACAATCACTTTTTTAAAAGTTCTTTCTACTCAAATATTCCAACTTAAAACTTTTAAGGGTGATATACTGGTAGATAATACATTCATGCTCAAAAGTAATAAGAAAGTCAATAAATAAGTACATGCATTACATATGGCACTTCTACACAATGACATAATGATTTCCTAATATTAATTAAGAATTTCATGAATTTCAAATATATATGTACATGTACTTGATTTCTGATAAGAATCTACTTGATTCAAAACAAGATACATAAACTCATATTTACATATTGAATAGAGTGATGTAAATACTAAAAAGTCATCACAAAATAGACACTTAATCAGTACTCAGTAGTGTGTAGTATCTACTCAAAGTTCAATTTTTGTGTTATTTTAAACTTTCTGCAATTCTTATTATAATACTAAGATCATTAAATTAAATCTCATATAAAACAATCAGTTAAAAAGATTAAATGCATCCAGGACTAAATACATCAAAGAGAAAAACTCTGTAAATAAATAATTAAGAGAAAAACTTACCAAATAATGACAGGGGGAGTAATGAAGCCATTTCTATATGTTCTTCTGTTTTTAACACGAGATAGCATGGTGTTGATATACATCATAACAGTCATATCTATTCATCATAACTCCGCCTCCTTTACAAACAAAAATGTACAAGCATAATAGACATGAGAAAAATTAAACTGTCCAGCTAGTTCATCATCATGGAAGGTCAGTGGGCCATTTCTCCATCATAAAAAACATCTTATTACTAAGACTATTTCCTTTGTTCCAAAAGGTGAATCCAACAATGAGTTTCATTAAGTATTTGTACACATATATTACATAGTTTACAAGCACGTATATACCAAATTACCAATGATTCAGAAAGACATTTTAGGCTGAAATTGACCCTAAATCTCTTTTCAAGTATGTATTTTTTGTTTCATTACATGTGTAATGAATACTTATTAACTTAAATGATTCCATACTCCATAGGACTTTGGTTCGAAAAAAAACAAAGCAGAAATAAGATAAATGATTAAGAGAGGGTATAAAACATAAACACACAAAGCAGACAATAAAGAAAGACATACCATAATACAGAATTATTGGTATGAACAAGAAATTTTAAAAAATGAATATAATTAATTAATTTGTAAATTTCAACAAAAAAGTAGACATATTAATCACGAGTACCTATTTTTTGGGGAAAAAAGGGAATTGTTTATTTGTTAAAGAAAAAAAGGTGATAGATAATTAAATTACAAGATTTCGAAAAAAGTTAATGAACATAAAAGTCATGTTTTGAATTTGATTTTTGTTTTCATTTTTAACATTTCGTTTTCATTAAGAAAAAATTCACACTCCATTTTTATGATAAGAATACATACCTACATGTACTTTCATAATCAACAATAATATTCTGTATTAACTGGCATCCAACAAATGCCTATCGTTTGCAATTGTCGAAGGCAATTCCATTAGCAAACTTGTAGAACTTGCGGTTCAACAATAACAGACATAATATATATAGGTAACATCACTTAATCAGGAACGATATCTTACTTAAAATTCAAAGAATTCTTACTTCAGGCGTGGCTTATCATTTCTGTACTGAATATTCATAAGATGTGCAGAGTTATAGTACCAACTGGTTCCATGTCTATGGGACTTTTTCACACATACCAAGATAAGCATGTGACAAAATAATAAATTCTTCAAGTGATGGCCTGGTCTTGAATTTGAATTAATTTTAGATGGCCCATAAAACACCAACTAGTCTAAACTTTTTACGTCAACATACCCTGTTTACCTTGTTAACTTAAACGCTAAAATGGATGCATTGGAGAGAATTTTGTTTTAAAAATCTGATAAATTTTCATTATAATGAATTGTCAGATCACTTGCAAAAATATCCTGGAAAAATGAAAACTTAGAGTAAAATTTAAACACAACAATCCTTCGTTAATAACTTAATACCACACAAACTGGTTAAAAATGCCATCCTATGAGATATATTAGAAGGAAAATAATGTACCCGATGTGGGGCTCAAACCCGCGACCTCTAGCCTTACTTATTCAGCTTTTCAGTTGGTCGATTTCATGAACCAAGGACTTATATACAAGTCCTTGCATGAACGAAACAAACAGTCTAATTAGTTGGAATACCATGAATACCCTGCATTAATGTTCCATAAAATGTCATGACTACGTGATAACACACACGAATGTTGGATGCCCTTTAATTCAAACGTTAATTTAAGTGACAGTTAAACTTAAACATGACCATGACATTAAACAACTAGATTTTCTATTTATATACAGTATGGTAAGAAAATAACAAAAGCTGACGAGTAAACAACTTCGGGCAGAACAGAATTGTTGAAATGTAATATTCAACTTACCAATATATGAACTGTCTCACAAATATACCATCGCTGTCCCCCACACGTGCTTTTCTGTTTACCTTTTCCCTACCGGTGTCACGTCAGGTCATTAAACTGGTTCCCGTTCCATGATGCAGTGCACCAATGTCAACAGGAACCAGTTTAGTCAGGTCATAAGATACACTAAAACCCGTTCTTCCAGACTAACCGGATTCAGGAAAAAAACGAAAAAATCTGATTGTTCACACATAATATTGTACCACTGCACCATAATAATAATGCTGTGTTCAAATAATTTCTGTAGAATATTTCTGCCAAGTATTTTTATATCTAACCAGAGACGTATTATACGTCTCTGATCTAACAAGAGTGTCGCAAATGGTGCCAAAACTAGTCTGTTCACCACCTCAGTGAGATATATCCACTAATGAAGTTTCATTCATGTTGCTATCTCTTACAGTTTCTGAGTTAATTATATACTATGCAGTGATCACAAGTGCTCGACTTTTTCCTTGAAAACAGCCGAGCTAAAAACTAGCTCAAGCTGAGTATTTCTATATCTAAAAACTACCTAAAAGAAAAGTTCACTAATACCAAGGATGCTATCGCTGCTAATCCAGATGCATATCAATTTAAGGCAATGTATCAAGTTGTAAATACACTTCGCCCGATGGTATTTTATGTGTTATAATTGGTTTGATAACATTACTGTTTTTGCCATGTGACATCTGAATTTTAAATATGTAACTGAACTGTATTTGGAATTATTGAATAAATTCCTTTGTTTGTATGTATGCTTGTTAATTGTCAATGTGTTCACAGGATTGTATAGTATCTAGATAATATATACTTAACAAAATAAAGTTGCCACCTATATTTTTTCAGTATTATTACTTGTCCTAAGTACCTTTGTGACATTCATTGATATTAAATTAAATATGTGTTGACATTTACTTAAAATTCTGCTTTCTTTCAAACTAACAACTAGTTTCAATCTTTATCTGATTATCTGAGAAAGAAAGAGGTAAGTAATAATACTGATGAAAAAATATAGGTGGTAACTTAACTTTGTTAAGTTTGGACATATACGTAGCATATGTATGCAAGTTCTAAACAAATCATTACTCCAACGCATGATAACACTTCAAATGAACATTCCATTACTGTCAAGAAAATACAAACAAAAAAAACATAATTTACATTTATTTATAACAAAAACATGATTTACATAATATTCGTAATGACAAAAACATACATTTATTCTTTCTTAAAGATCTTCAAGTAAAGCATTTAATCATGTAACATGACAAAGGCAATGGTTAACATGAGATACATACATACTATAGATTCATGATATAACCTGCCAAATCATTGAAAAACTGTGCGCAAACTGAATGGCCCAGGAAAAACCAGAGATCAAAACCCTGTGGGGAAAAAATATCTGGAAACCTGTACCCCATGTCAAGTTTCAGATTGCAGAGTATATGGGGCCACACTCTTTCTAAATGCGAAATTTAAGTTTGACAGTATATTATACAAAAACCTACAACTGAATTGTTTTATATATTAACAGAATCTGATGGAGTACTTTATGAAAATTGTCTCAAAAAGCATGTGCATGTAAAAAGTTTAAATAACTGCAAATGAACAGTGATTACAATTAATACAATGTACCACACAGACAAGACCTTTACACAAAAATAAAAAACAAGCATATAGCATTTAGTAAGTCCGGCAACAAATATTCAGAAAATTCTGAATTTACAACTACAAAAATAAAGCTATAAGAAGAAAAAAAACTTTCAAAGCTTTTAAAGTTAATCAATATTATGTTAAGTTTAAATAAGTGTACTTCAATAATGTTCAAACAATAAATTACATTCCCATACAATAGATAGCAGTTTGTTTTTTTAACTTGATAAATAATACAATTATGTTTAGTTTAAAAAAGTGTATTATAACAATCTTAAGACAGTAAGCTTCATACTCATTCAATAGACAACAAAAAGTGTTTTTTTAAACAAACTTAATAGTAAGCATAAAGCAATAAAGTAATCCGAAAGCAAAAATTCAGAAAAATCCAAATTTACATCTTAAAAATACATTTATTTAAGAATTATCATTTAAATAACAGTCAAACCTGTGAACGAAGATCATCACTGGTAAAGTCATAATGAGGCATTTATTGACAGATGGCCATTATTCACAAGTCATCATATTCTTTATAATCAAAGGTAGTTCTGAAAGAATTGCCTTTATTCACATGATGGCCTTTATTCAGAGGTGATTGCTAACAAAGGTTTGACTGTATTGACTATGTTATGAGACACAAAGACTTATTTCCCTTATATAAATCACTCAATTTAAGACATGTTACCCATAAATTACAACAAGTATAAAATCACAGTGTTTTCATACCCTTATAGTGTTCCTCAAAAGAGATCTAACAAAAACCATCTGTGTAATTTAACATAAGGTGATCATTACAAGTTATCATAATAAAGTAAGTTATTGGAATAACGATCCCCGACATTTTAATCTGATTCAAGCAGCGTTTGCCGAGTTCAAACATGCCCAGCTTGCTTTCACAAAAATATACATAATGTATTTTACCTTGCAAAAATGAACATTGTCAAAGTATGTCAAATGAAAAGCTAACTATTCCACATTTTGGCCACTATAACACAGCTAACAATCTGTGCAAATCAATGCAATAAAGCAATTCTATAAATTAACAGCCATTCTGCCATCCAGGTTTTCTTCAACTGGAATATCTCAATTAGTTTTGTTTTTCTCCTTAAAATGTGTGCTTGTAAGCCAAACACCAACTTTCTCTGAATTAAATGGAACTGATTGTAGCCAGTGCATAATAACATTTTTTTGTTCAGTCTTATGTAATATTAACCCCATAAAATCACTACGTCACAGTTCTGTTTCCAACAACTCTAGAAGATTCTTTTAGGATAAGTTGTCTGCTGAACTGTTATCTGTAATAGATAAAACAAATTAAATAACATGAATTTGTGGTACGGTAGTATTTAATCTTTTGGACTAACAACATATAAAAAGAATTTAAGAACATAAGTTAATGCTACGATCACAAGTCAACATCAAAAACAAATATTAAAACGCAAATTATAACTAGTCATTTAGATACAACCTTTAAAACTGACTGAATAAAATAAGCGAACCCCTAGAAAACAACACCCACTGAACTGCAGATGTCCCGAATCAAGCAAGAACACTTACGTTGAGACGCTAGGCACTTTGCTTCACCCTGACCTTGGCACCCATTGAGACTAAGGCAATCCTGTCTATCAAGAGTGGGGAGCTTCGATCTTAAGTTGGTATCCCTCAATTAATGAGGGCCTCATTCCAGGAGTCAACACATCCGACTGCTAAAATAAAGAAAATACTCATAAAAACAGAGCTAGTAGAATCAGTTGGCATCGTGTATATCTTACACCTTAAAGATGAAAATCATGACATCTTAGAAAACTTGAACACAACAATTTTTATTATACAAATTACGCAAACATAATGATTGACTAAAGAAACAAGCAGATGACAGACCAGTTCAACAGTTCCAACTGAAGGATAAGTGTAGAGCAGCAAAATCACTTACGTTTTGGTGCTGTGCTTCATCCCCTAGTCCTAATCTTCCCAACCATTGAGAACAAGAGCTTGCCATCAACCTGTGTGCTGAGCTTCCTTCTACTGTTGGGTTCCCTCGATGAGGGTCTCCATCCAAGAGAGAACATATCCCACTGCTGAAATGAAGGAATCACATTCATCTGTACAGAGCTGGAGGATTCATTTTGTACATATAGCTTACACACGGTTGAAAACTACTTAGAATGCTCCTAATCTACAATGCTAAACAGATCACATAGACCAATGATTGACAAAAAGTGGCAGACAACTAGTTCATTCAACAGCACCAATAAAAGTACAGATGTCAAGAAGCAAAAGTATTTACCTCAGGAAGGTGCGCAGCAAACGTTGACCCCGACCGTGGCCACCATTGAGACAAAGACCTTGCCGTCAATCTGTGCGCTGATCATCCTCCTCATGGTGCTGTTTTCCCTTGAAGGTGTCCATGAACGTATCTGGACATCCTCTCAAAAAGCAACCAGCTCACATTGCATACATGATGAAAAACACACATCACCGGAAAATGCAGGAAGAGTTAAACATAGAGCATCACATACAAGGCCAAATATATGTTAAGGAAATGTTAATTATAGGGAGGGCATCACATATATACGCAAAAACAAGGGTTGACTAAAGTTAGTACAGAAAGAGAATCACATACAAGGCCAAATATATGTTAAGCAAATGTTAATTATGGGGAGGGCATCACATATATATGCAAAATCAAGGTCGACTAAAGTTAGTAAGCAAAGAGAATCACATACAAGGCCAAATATATGTTAAGGAAATGTTAATTATTGGGAGGGCATCACATATATACGCAAAAACAAGGGTTGACTAAAGTTAGTAAGCAAAGAGAATCACATACAAGGCCAAATATATGTTAAGCAAATGTTAATTATTGGGAGGGCATCACATATATACGCAAAAAAAAAGGTCGACTAAAGTTAGTAAGCAAAGAGAATCACATACAAGGCCAAATATATGTTAAGCAAATGTTAATTATGGGGAGGGGATCACATATATACGCAAAAACCAGGTCGACTAAAGTTAGTAAGCAAAGAGAATCACATACAAGGCCAAATATATGTTAAGGAAATGTTAATTATATGGAGGGCATCAAATATATACGCAAAAACAAGGGTCGACTAAAGTTAGTAAGCAAAGAGAATCACATACAAGGCCAAATATATGTTAAGGAAATGTTAATTATAAGGAGGGCATCACATATACACACAAAAACAAGGGTCGACTAAAGTTAGTAAGCAAAGAGAATCACATACAAGGTCAAATATACGTTAAGCAAATGTTAATTATGGGGAAGGGATCACATATATACGCAAAAACCAGGTCGACTAAAGTTAGTAAGCAAAGAGAATCACATACAAGGCCAAATATATGTTAAGCAAATGTTAATTATAGGGACAGCATCACACATATACGCAAAAACAAGGGTCGACTAAAGTTAGTAAGCAAAGAGAATCACATACAAGTTCAAATATATGTTAAGCAAATGTTAATTATGGGGAGGGCATCACATATATACGCAAAAACAAGGTCGACTAAAGTTAGTAAGCAAAGAGAATCACATACAAGGCCAAATATATGTTAAGGAAATGTTAATTATAGGGAGGGCATCACATACATACACAAAAACAAGGTCGACTAAAGTTAGTAAGCAAAGAGAATCACATACAAGGCCAAATACATGTTAAGCAAATGTTAATTATGGGGAGCGCATCACATATATACACAAAAACAAGGTCGACTACAATTAGTAAGCAAAGAGAATCACATACAAGGCCAAATATATGTTAAGCAAATGTTAATTATGGGGAGGGCATCACATATATACGCAAAAACAAGGGTCGACTAAAGTTAGTAAGCAAAGAGAATCACATACAAGGTCAAATATATGTTAAGCAAATGTTAATTATGGGGAGGGCATCACATATATACGCAAAAACAAGGTTGACTAAAGTTAGTAAGCAAAGAGAATCACATACAAGGCCAAATACATGTTAAGCAAATGTTAATTATAGGGAGGGCATCACATATATACGCAAAAACAAGGGTCGACTAAAGTTAGTAAGCAAAGAGAATCACATACAAGGCCAAATACATGTTAAGCAAATGTTAATTATGGGGAGGGCATCATAAATACATACAGAAAGAAGGTCGACCACAGAATAAGGGGCACATGAAGAGTTAGTGTGACAGAAAGTTTGGCTCGGTGTAAGAAGGGCAGGGACGCCACACCCTGTAGTGTCACGAATAACACCCACCTACCCAATTAAACATTAGTAAATACACTTAGAAAAGTTTTGTTCACTCACCTAAGCAAACCCCCTGAAGTGACAAGAAAGGGAAACAGATTCCTTCACAAACCATTCTTGTTTCCTACCAGAAGTCGCGACTTTCTTACCAGAATCAATCGAATCTTCACTTCCTCTCAAAAGCAACCAGCTCACATTGCATACATGATGAAAAACACACATCACCGGAAAATGCAGGAAGAGTTAAACATAGAGCATCACATACAAGGCCAAATATATGTTAAGGAAATGTTAATTATAGGGAGGGCATCACATATATACGCAAAAACAAGGGTTGACTAAAGTTAGTACAGAAAGAGAATCACATACAAGGCCAAATATATGTTAAGCAAATGTTAATTATGGGGAGGGCATCACATATATATGCAAAATCAAGGTCGACTAAAGTTAGTAAGCAAAGAGAATCACATACAAGGCCAAATATATGTTAAGGAAATGTTAATTATTGGGAGGGCATCACATATATACGCAAAAACAAGGGTTGACTAAAGTTAGTAAGCAAAGAGAATCACATACAAGGCCAAATATATGTTAAGCAAATGTTAATTATTGGGAGGGCATCACATATATACGCAAAAAACAAGGTCGACTAAAGTTATTTAGCAAAGAGAATCACATACAAGGCCAAATATATGTTAAGCAAATGTTAATTATGGGGAGGGGATCACATATATACGCAAAAACCAGGTCGACTAAAGTTAGTAAGCAAAGAGAATCACATACAAGGCCAAATATATGTTAAGGAAATGTTAATTATATGGAGGGCATCAAATATATACGCAAAAACAAGGGTCGACTAAAGTTAGTAAGCAAAGGGAATCAGATACAAGGCCAAATATATGTTAAGGAAATGTTAATTATAAGGAGGGCATCACATATATACGCAAAAACAAGGGTCGACTAAAGTTAGTAAGCAAAGAGAATCACATACAAGGTCAAATATATGTTAAGCAAATGTTAATTATGGGGAGGGCATCACATATATACGCAAAAACAAGGTCGACTAAAGTTAGTAAGCAAAGAGAATCACATACAAGGCCAAATATATGTTAAGGAAATGTTAATTATAGGGAGGGCATCACATACATGCACAAAAACAAGGTCGACTAAAGTTAGTAAGCAAAGAGAATCACATACAAGGCCAAATATATGTTAAGGAAATGTTAATTATAGGGAGGGCATCACATATATACGCAAAAACAAGGGTTGACTAAAGTTAGTAAGCAAAGAGAATCACATACAAGGCCAAATACATGTTAAGCAAATGTTAATTATGGGGAGGGCATCATAAATACATACAGAAAGAAGGTCGACCACAGAATATGGGGCACATGAAGAGTTAGTGTGACAGAAAGTTTGGCTCGGTGTAAGAAGGGCAGGGACGCCACACCCTGTAGTGTCACGAATAACACCCACCTACCCAATTAAACATTAGTAAATACACTTAGAAAAGTTTTGTTCACTCACCTAAGCAAACCCCCTGAAGTGACAAGAAAGGGAAACAGATTCCTTCACAAACCATTCTTGTTTCCTACCAGAAGTCGCGACTTTCTTACCAGAATCAATCGAATCTTCACTTCCTCTCAAAAGCAACCAGCTCACATTGCATACATGATGAAAAACACACATCACCGGAAAATGCAGGAAGAGTTAAACATAGAGCATCACATACAAGGCCAAATATATGTTAAGCAAATGTTAATTATAGGGACAGCATCACACATATACGCAAAAACAAGGGTCGACTAAAGTTAGTAAGCAAAGAGAATCACATACAAGGTCAAATATATGTTAAGCAAATGTTAATTATGGGGAGGGCATCACATATATACGCAAAAACAAGGTCGACTAAAGTTAGTAAGCAAAGAGAATCACATACAAGGCCAAATATATGTTAAGGAAATGTTAATTATGGGGAGGGCATCACATACATGCACAAAAACAAGGTCGACTAAAGTTAGTAAGCAAAGAGAATCACATACAAGGCCAAATACATGTTAAGCAAATGTTAATTATGGGGAGGGCATCACATATATACACAAAAACAAGGTCGACTACAATTAGTAAGCAAAGAGAATCACATACAAGGCCAAATATATGTTAAGCAAATGTTAATTATGGGGAGGGCATCACATATATACGCAAAAACAAGGGTCGACTAAAGTTAGTAAGCAAAGAGAATCACATACAAGGTCAAATATATGTTAAGCAAATGTTAATTATGGGGAGGGCATCACATATATACGCAAAAACAAGGTCGACTAAAGTTAGTAAGCAAAGAGAATCACATACAAGGCCAAATACATGTTAAGCAAATGTTAATTATAGGGAGGGCATCACATATATACGCAAAAACAAGGGTTGACTAAAGTTAGTAAGCAAAGAGAATCACATACAAGGCCAAATACATGTTAAGCAAATGTTAATTATGGGGAGGGCATCATAAATACATACAGAAAGAAGGTCGACCACAGAATAAGGGGCACATGAAGAGTTAGTGTGACAGAAAGTTTGGCTCGGTGTAAGAAGGGCAGGGACGCCACACCCTGTAGTGTCACGAATAACACCCACCTACCCAATTAAACATTAGTAAATACACTTAGAAAAGTTTTGTTCACTCACCTAAGCAAACCCCCTGAAGTGACAAGAAAGGGAAACAGATTCCTTCACAAACCATTCTTGTTTCCTACCAGAAGTCGCGACTTTCTTACCAGAATCAATCGAATCTTCACTTCCTCTCAAAAACAACCAGCTCTCATTCCATACATGATGCAAACACACACGTCACCATAAACTGCAAAAAGTACTGGGTTAAACAAAGGACGTCACAAAAACGTTCAAATATAGATGTTAAATGTAGTTGAAAACATAAAGAATATTACATTCAAAAGACAAGGCCTACCACAGTTCATGAACAAAGACCATAACATACAAGGCCAAATATATATTAAGCAAATGTTAATTATAGGAAGGGCATCACATACATACACAAAAACAAGGTCGACTAGTAAGTAAGCAAAGAGAATCACATACAAGGCCAAATATACGTTAAGCAAATGTTAATTATGGGGAGGGCATCACACATATACGCAAAAACAAGGGTCGACTAAAGTTAGTAAGCAAAGAGAATCACATACAAGGTCAAATATATGTTAAGATAATGTTAATTATGGGGAGGGCATCACATATATACACAAAAACAAGGTCGACTAAAGTGAGTAAGCAAAGAGAATCAAATACAAGGTCAAATATATGTTAAGCAAATGTTAATTATGGGGAGGGCATCACATATATACACAAAAACAAGGTCGACTACAGTTAGTAAGCAAAGAGAATCACATACAAGGTCAAATATATGTTAAGCAAATGTTAATTATAAGGAGGGCATCACATATACACGCAAAAACAAGGGTCGACTAACGTTAGTAAGCAAAGAGAATCACATACAAGGTCAAATATACGTTAAGCAAATATTAATTATGGGGAGGGCATCACATATATACGCAAAAACCAGGTCGACTAAAGTTAGTAAGCAAAGAGAATCACATACAAGGCCAAATATATGTTAAGCAAATGTTAATTATAGGGAGGGCATCACACATATACGCAAAAACAAGGGTCGACTAAAGTTAGTAAGCAAAGAGAATCACATACAAGGTCAAATATATGTTAAGCAAATGTTAATTATAGGGACGGCATCACACATATACGCAAAAACAAGGGTCGACTAAAGTTAGTAAGCAAAGAAAATCACATACAAGGTCAAATATATGTTAAGCAAATGTTAATTATGGGGAGGGCATCACATATATACGCAAAAACAAGGTCGACTAAAGTTAGTAAGCAAAGAGAATCACATACAAGGCCAAATACATGTTAAGCAAATGTTAATTATGGGGAGGGCATCATAAATACATACAGAAAGAAGGTCGACCACAGAATAAGGGGCACATGAAGAGTTAGTGTGACAGAAAGTTTGGCTCGGTGTAAGAAGGGCAGGGACGCCACACCCTGTAGTGTCACGAATAACACCCACCTACCCAATTATACATTAGTAAATACACTTAGAAAAGTTTTGTTCACTCACCTAAGCAAACCCACTGAAGTGACAAGAATGGGAAACAGATTCCTTCACACGCCATTCTTGTTTCCTACCAGAAGTCGCGACTTTCTTACCAGAATCAATCGAATCTTCACTTCCTCTCAAAAACAACCAGCTCTCATTCCATACATGATGCAAACACACACGTCACCATAAACTGCAAAAAGTACTGGGTTAAACAAAGGACGTCACAAAAACGTTCAAATATAGATATGTTAAATGTAGTTGAAAACATAAAGAATATCACATTCAAAAGACAAGGCCTACCACAGTTCATGAACAAAGACCATAATATACAAGGCCAAATATATATTAAGCAAATGTTAATTATAGGGAGGGCATCATATACATACACAAAAACAAGGTCGACTAGTAAGTAAGCAAAGAGAATCACATACAAGGCCAAATATACGTTAAGCCAATGTTAATTATGGGGAGGGAATCACATATATACGCAAAAACAAGGGTCGACTAAAGTTAGTAAGCAAAGAGAATCACATACAAGGTCAAATATACGTTAAGCAAATGTTAGTTATTGGGAGGGCATCACATATATACCCAAAAACAAGGGTCGACTAAAGTTAGTAAGCAAAGAGAATCACATACAAGGTCAAATATATGTTAAGCAAATGTTAATTATGGGGAGGGGATCACATATATACGCAAAAACCAGGTCGACTAAAGTTAGTAAGCAAAGAGAATCACATACAAGGCCAAATATATGTTAAGGAAATGTTAATTATAAGGAGGGCATCGCATATACACGCAAAAATAAGGGTCAACTAAAGTTAGTAAGCAAAGAGAATCACATACAAGGTCAAATATACGTTAAGCAAATGTTAATTATGGGGAGGGCATCACATATATACGCAAAAACCAGGTCGACTAAAGTTAGTAAGCAAAGAGAATCACATACAAGGCCAAATATATGTTAAGCAAATGTTAATTATAGGGACGGCATCACACATATACGCAAAAACAAGGGTCGACTAAAGTTAGTAAGCAAAGAGAATCACATACAAGGTCAAATATATGTTAAGCAAATGTTAATTATGGGGAGGGCATCACATATATACGCAAAAACAAGGTCGACTAAAGTTAGTAAGCAAAGAGAATCACATACAAGGCCAAATACATGTTAAGCAAATGTTAATTATAGGGAGGGCATCACATATATACGCAAAAATAAGGGTCGGCTAAAGTTAGTAAGCAAAGAGAATCACATACAAGGCCAAATACATGTTAAGCAAATGTTAATTATGGGGAGGGCATCATAAATACATACAGAAAGAAGGTCGACCACAGAATAAGGGGCACATGAAGAGTTAGTGTGACAGAAAGTTTGGCTCGGTGTAAGAAGGGCAGGGACGCCACACCCTGTAGTGTCACGAATAACACCCACCTACCCAATTATACATTAGTAAATACACTTAGAAAAGTTTTGTTCACTCACCTAAGCAAACCCACTGAAGTGACAAGAATGGGAAACAGATTCCTTCACACGCCATTCTTGTTTCCTACCAGAAGTCGCGACTTTCTTACCAGAATCAATCGAATCTTCACTTCCTCTCAAAAACAACCAGCTCTCATTCCATACATGATGCAAACACACACGTCACCATAAACTGCAAAAAGTACTGGGTTAAACAAAGGACGTAACAAAAACGTTCAAATATAGATATGTTAAATGTAGTTGAAAACATAAAGAATATCACATTCAAAAGACAAGGCCTACCACAGTTCATGAACAAAGACCATAATATACAAGGCCAAATATATATTAAGCAAATGTTAATTATAGGGAGGGCATCATATACATACACAAAAACAAGGTCGACTAGTAAGTAAGCAAAGAGAATCACATACAAGGCCAAATATACGTTAAGCCAATGTTAATTATGGGGAGGGAATCACATATATACGCAAAAACAAGGGTCGACTAAAGTTAGTAAGCAAAGAGAATCACATACAAGGTCAAATATACGTTAAGCAAATGTTAGTTATTGGGAGGGCATCACATATATACCCAAAAACAAGGGTCGACTAAAGTTAGTAAGCAAAGAGAATCACATACAAGGTCAAATATATGTTAAGCAAATGTTAATTATGGGGAGGGGATCACATATATACGCAAAAACCAGGTCGACTAAAGTTAGTAAGCAAAGAGAATCACATACAAGGCCAAATATATGTTAAGGAAATGTTAATTATAAGGAGGGCATCGCATATACACGCAAAAATAAGGGTCAACTAAAGTTAGTAAGCAAAGAGAATCACATACAAGGTCAAATATACGTTAAGCAAATGTTAATTATGGGGAGGGCATCACATATATACGCAAAAACCAGGTCGACTAAAGTTAGTAAGCAAAGAGAATCACATACAAGGCCAAATATATGTTAAGCAAATGTTAATTATAGGGACGGCATCACACATATACGCAAAAACAAGGGTCGACTAAAGTTAGTAAGCAAAGAGAATCACATACAAGGTCAAATATATGTTAAGCAAATGTTAATTATGGGGAGGGCATCACATATATACGCAAAAACAAGGTCGACTAAAGTTAGTAAGCAAAGAGAATCACATACAAGGCCAAATACATGTTAAGCAAATGTTAATTATAGGGAGGGCATCACATATATACGCAAAAATAAGGGTCGGCTAAAGTTAGTAAGCAAAGAGAATCACATACAAGGCCAAATACATGTTAAGCAAATGTTAATTATGGGGAGGGCATCATAAATACATACAGAAAGAAGGTCGACCACAGAATAAGGGGCACATGAAGAGTTAGTGTGACAGAAAGTTTGGCTCGGTGTAAGAAGGGCAGGGACGCCACACCCTGTAGTGTCACGAATAACACCCACCTACCCAATTATACATTAGTAAATACACTTAGAAAAGTTTTGTTCACTCACCTAAGCAAACCCACTGAAGTGACAAGAATGGGAAACAGATTCCTTCACACGCCATTCTTGTTTCCTACCAGAAGTCGCGACTTTCTTACCAGAATCAATCGAATCTTCACTTCCTCTCAAAAACAACCAGCTCTCATTCCATACATGATGCAAACACACACGTCACCATAAACTGCAAAAAGTACTGGGTTAAACAAAGGACGTCACAAAAACGTTCAAATATAGATATGTTAAATGTAGTTGAAAACATAAAGAATATCACATTCAAAAGACAAGGCCTACCACAGTTCATGAACAAAGACCATAATATACAAGGCCAAATATATATTAAGCAAATGTTAATTATAGGGAGGGCATCATATACATACACAAAAACAAGGTCGACTAAGAAGTAAGCAAAGAGAATCACATACAAGGCCAAATATACGTTAAGCAAATGTTAATTATGGGGAGGGCATCACATATATACGCAAAAACAAGGGTCGACTTAAGTTAGTAATCAAAGAAAATCACATACAAGGCCAAATATATGTTAA
This sequence comes from Lutraria lutraria, assembly GCA_964023205.1. Classification (NCBI taxonomy): domain Eukaryota; kingdom Metazoa; phylum Mollusca; class Bivalvia; order Venerida; family Mactridae; genus Lutraria; species Lutraria lutraria. The sequence continues at coordinate 36,078,138 of OZ026836.1, forward strand.
GCAAATGTTAATTATATAAAGGGAATCACATATATACGCAAAAACAAGGGTCGACTAAAGTTAGTAAGCAAAGAGAATCACATACAAGGCCAAATATATGTTAAGCAAATGTTAATTATAAGGAGGGCATCACATATACACGCAAAAACAAGGGTCGACTAAAGTTAGTAAGCAAAGAGAATCACATACAAGGTCAAATATACGTTAAGCAAATGTTAGTTATTGGGAGGGCATCACATATATACGCAAAAACAAGGGTCGACTTAAGTTAGTAATCAAAGAAAATCACATACAAGGCCAAATATATGTTAAGCAAATGTTAATTATATGGAGAGCATCACATATATACGCAAAAACAAGGGTCGACTAAAGTTAGTAAGCAAAGAGAATCACATACAAGGCCAAATATATGTTAAGGAAATGTTAATTATAAGGAGGGCATCACATATACACGCAAAAACAAGGGTCGACTAAAGTTAGTAAGCAAAGAGAATCACATACAAGGTCAAATATATGTTAAGCAAGTGTTAATTATGGGGAGGGCATCACATATATACGCAAAAACCAGGTCGACTAAAGTTAGTAAGCAAAGAGAATCACATACAAGGCCAAATATATGTTAAGCAAATGTTAATTATAGGGACGGCATCACACATATACGCAAAAACAAGGGTCGACTAAAGTTAGTAAGCAAAGAGATTCACATACAAGGCCAAATATATGTTAAGCAAATGTTAAGTATAGGGAGGGCATCACATATACATACATACAAAATCAAAGTCGACTATAGTGAGTAAACAAACAGCAACACATACAAGTCCAAAAAGGATATTAGTTATAGGGAGGGCATCATAAATACATACAGGAAGAAGGTCGACCACAGAATAAGGGGCACATGAAGAGTTAGTGTAACAGAAAGTTTGGCTCGGTGTAAGAAGGGCAGGGACGCCATACCCTGTAGTGTCACAAATAACACCCACCTACCCAATTATACATACTAAAGGTCCCCTGAATTAAGGAAATTTAAATGTCAGCATCACATATATACACAAAAAAAAACAAGGTTGACTAGAGTTAGTAATCATAGTACATTACATATAAGTCCAAAAACAAATTCAGCCAATGTTAGTTATAGGGAGGGCATCACATATATATACACAAAAAAACATGACTGGCTTGAGTTAGTGAACATAGTACATCACATACAAGTCCAAATTGCAATTGATAGTTATTGGAAGGGAATCACATACATATACAAAAATAAAGTACACTATGGTTAGTAAACAAAGAGCAACACATACAAGTCCAAAACTAAGTTCAGAAAATGTTAGAAATACAGAGAAATTGAGAGAATGCATGTATACATACAAAAAGAAGGTCAACCAGAGTTAGTAAACAAACTGAGGCGCATAAAAGTCCAAAAATAAGATCATCAAATAGTAATTATAGAGAGAGCATCATATACATACATAAACAAGGTACATGAGCTGCATAGTGATACACATACAAAAAATTGTTAACCAAAGTACTAGTGATGCAAAACACATGTCCAAAATTAAGATCAGCTAAAATGAGTGAAGTTTAAAAGTGTAAAGATAGGAATAAACTTCAACAGGAATTAATCAGATTAAGTGCATCATTTATACATACAATACCAAAGATCCCCTGAAACAAGGAGAAACAAATACAAGTTACATAAATATTGTTAGAAAAGTACAGTTCTCTCTCCAAAAAGCATGAATCCCTCTATCAGAAAAAGGTAAAATGTACCATTATGGGTGCATTTATTAGGGAAGATTTGGTAAGTACCAAAGAAAGCAATTTACTGCATAATTATCATTAAATAGAGTGTAAAACTATCAAGCAACTCACCATTTCTGTCATCTATCTCTTCCACAGCTGGAAATATTTCAGCCATCTGTTTGTCTATTTTTGCTTGAACTATTTCTGTCAACAGTTTCTTCAATGGATGGAATTATTTCTGTTACTGCTTCTACATCAGGTGGAATAAGTGAGGTCTTGAACCATAAAAATCTGCAAGTGAAAGATTACAGGGCATGAATAAATTAAAAAATATACATAGTAACATTATACAACAATACAAGGGGACATTAGTGACATCTTTAAATTTTTCTATTAAATAGCCTAACATAGAATTAATAAAAGCAAGCACATGTACCATTTATTAACAAATATGACAATACTTGGTAACAATGACTTTACGCAATTGAGCAAGAAGAAAAATTAACTGTTCAAAATGAAAGATTCCTCACATTGAATATCAATTTAAGCATTATCAGATAACTGCAAAATTCTCAAGTCAAAAATTAACATCCGGCATGTACAAAAAGCTCAATTAAAAAAAGGATATCCTCAGAGAATGACAAAAACTAATACTTACAGCATCATTGGGTAAAATCTATTCTTCATCATACTACTTTTATCACTACAGTAAAACTGACAAATGTGTATCCATCAGATGTCAAGGTGTATGTGTCAATCAACTGAAAAAATGAACAGAATTTCAGTATAAATTGGTAGTATATTACATGTCCTGATCTAATATCAGTCAACAATCAAGAGTAAAAGCTCCAAGTACACACAACAACAACTCGCATTAGATGTATCTGCCTGCATGAGTTCCCCACCCACAAACAAATAAATGTACATGTATCTTATTTTAAACAACTGCTATCTTCTTCTTAAAAATATATTGACAATTACCACAATTATTGTCAGAAAACACAAAAACATGGTTTCTAATCATTTAAATTGATGAATAAATAATGTCTGGAAGTTTTAAATAACAAAGATATTGCTCTGAAATGAATCAGTCTCTGAAATTCTTTATCCCGTAGAGGTACAAATTATTTAGTGTGCTAAGATACATCAACAAATATACCATAAACAACACACACATTTACTTTAATTAAACATTCAAATCAGAAAATAAACGAAATAATTATAATCTTACCTGAGATAAATTGACTTCTGTCCTTCTAGAATACCAACAACTTTGTGCGGTCTTTTGCGCGCGATGTCACGGGTCAAGTAGGGTGAACTCGCTGGCACTCTTCCCTACATAATACATTCAAGACAGTAAGCGGGAACCAAAAAAAAATCACTCTATAAAATTCGTGCACCACCTGAATTCAATGTGCCTGCAGGCGATAATCTTTGTTGTTCTTTTTCACAATAGATTTTAGGCTGTCAAAAGCTTAAATAATACAGCAGTGAACTGAAAATGATTAAGAACAAAATACCTTTGTGGCAGAATTTACTTATTCAGTCAATCCTGTGCTAAGCAGCCAGTCATGTGAAATTACCAATTTGACCGCTAAAGACAGGTGCATGACCACGTAACATAGATAGTGGTCCCGTAACATTTTTGCATCTGTGTTAAAAAGGGCAGAAACATCTAAGAACCATCTGCAATACATTACTTTCTCGTAAATACTGTAGTAGCGATATACTCACTTCACATTTTTGGGGTTAAATTTCCATTTGATTCATATTCATCCAAGTTTCTAAAGAGTCAAAGAAGAATCTTTGATATGTAATTTGGTATGTAACGAACACAATAACACATGTGCATGCAAGTCTTCCCTATAATTGCTAGTCAAATGTACATCGGTTGCCTAGATACGTTGATACATTCCTAATTCAGATGTGACGTATAATCAGCGCGTGCCACTCAACAGTTACTGTGTGTATACACAGGATGCAAGAAACATTTTAAGAATTGAAATTAATCGCTGATGGCATGCTACATAATTATATAGATCTAGTTGATGACGCGTTTTTTTCTTGGACCAATGACTATTTTACTGTATTGCACTTTTCAACATCTAGGCTATGATGAATTGTTATTAGGCCTACAGCATGTCTGTTTTTTATTCTACACAATTAGATTCAAATTAAGGGTAATTTCACTTTACACAGTATGCAAACAATCATTCAATAATACTGTTAACATTATCTATAGTCATCGGAGTGTCCATGGTGTTTAATTGAATTATAATATACTCACTTGGTAAAATCATATAGTGTTCATAATCATCGATCAGTTTTACGTGTTTAATTATTCTTAAGTACTTTCCCTCATTGTACCATTAGATATGTTAATCTATTGTCTATAATATTGTTATTAACTACAATGATCGCTTAATTGTTGATATCAGAGACGTACGTATTGTATTATACGTCTCTGTTGATATTGACCATGGGTCTATTGTAAATGTATGTCAATATATATGTTAAATTTGTACATATGTTCACATAGGCCTCCGGCCTAATGAATTAAAGTAAATATCTATCTATGTACGTTTTATCATACCCCTGTCGTCATTCAAAAACAGTGTATCATGGAATTTGATGATTTCTCTCCCAAAAAGAATATAAGGAGACAGCATTGGTCATTTCGATGTTGGCTCACCGATATTCACAAGACATGTTTTGTCTCTTGTTCGTCCTAAACCACTTCCAGTTAAACCATAATAATGTATAATAAAGAGGCCTGTTGGTCCACAGCCGGCATTGCCCAAATATGGTAATATTTTACGGAAGGATACGGAAAGATCCGGACATGTTTAATGTTTATATTTTCTTTGTGATCAACACTTAAAAAAGACTACCAGTTGCAGCCGTGGTTCAGTGATTAGGTCATGTCGCCCAGATGACCTCCATGGTTGGATCCAGGTGGTGACTGACAGGTCATGTTTGTATACTGTTCATACTGTTCACAAGGCCACATGGATAAATCTGTTCATGACATTTTCATTAACTTTTTGATCCTCATAATGAGGAGAATTGTCAATTGAGCTTTGAAGCAGGCCGGGCCAGTGCTTATTAGTTGTTAAATCCAGGAAAACTGTTACGTTGAACTGAAAGCTGTATGTAACTGAAAAAATGTTGAAAAAGTTCATAAAACCCAAATAGATTTGAACACTAAGAAGACAGACACATCAATGTTACACTTTGACATAGTGCACATAATGAGTTGAATGAAAAATTTCGTGGTACAATTTTGTACACAGTGGAATAATGTTCAAGTTACAAGATCATGCTTTGTGATTGCTCAGTATTTTGATATTATAACATTCTTTTTCCAACATAATCATGGACAATTATGCAATGAAAACATCAGTGGTTCGTCCGTGATGGTAATTGTACTACCCAGGAATAGAATATTGCAGAATGATTATGCATACATGTAGAAACCTTAGCACAGGCCTCAAATTTAACTTTTTTTGACCACTTGCAACTTTTAGCAAGTGAACTTACTTGCAAATGTAGACAATGAATTTAAAATGTTAATATATTCTTAAAAACTGTGCTAGAACATTTACCCTTGAAGTGTATACATAACAATATCATCAGGGATGTGAAAATATCATATTTTTCTACTTGTCACCAGACAAGTAGTTTGGAAAATCTAGGTTGTCTGGAACAAAAATCAACTTGTCCAAATCTTAACTATCAAATTAATAGCTGTACTATGTAATGTTATACAGCTAGTCTATATTGGCTTGTGTTTTGATCACATTTGTTAGTTTAGATTTTCGTCTTGAAACAAATCTATACAACCTAAGACATATCAATATGAGTTGTGCTGTTTGGTATACAAACAAAATTTACAGATAGACTTTCATCGCATAGTTACCTCCCTTACCGAACAGATTGGTCAACTTACATTGTTATTTTGTACTTGCAAAAAAATATTCTTGTGGTGCTTAAATCTACTTGCAGTCTGTGAAATCAACTTGCATTTAGCAAGTAAATGAGTGCTAAATTTGAGCCCTGTAGCGGATTGAGATAAAATTGTTTGTGTTTACTGGCATTGAAGTAACTGATCCTACAATAGTCAATGAATTTCATCCGTCATTGTAACCCCAATTTTGTAACTGCAACCCACAGAATAAAAGCATATGGCGGCTTGTTCAGAAGGGTGATGGTGTCAGATATAGAACTCTTGATTGAAAAATGATTTAAGGTTGTCTACTGAAATTTCTAGCCTATGGCCAACTGTATTTGCTCTTGAGTGAACCCTTTTTGACCATATTTTTGTTTAGAAAGGGCATAGATTTACTCAGGCTTTTATTCATACAAATCTAGGTGCACGGAACACATGTGACAAGACAATGTTAAAAAACCTGCTGAAGTCAAGTTTGAATGAGGCCAACTACAAACAATGATGTACTCAACTCAGAATGTGTGTTCTACAGGTAATTTTTATTGAAATCTTCCCAAGAATGTTTTAAGTTACAATACGGTGAAGTGACACAATTAACCATCTTTCCTATAATTAATGTTTTAAATGCCAAATTTGTGCTGAAGTCAATCAGTATTTAATGGTGAACGGTTATGCATGCTTGGGATTTTATAAGCAGGGCATGAAAATTAGATTCTTGCACTGACATAATTTTCAGGTCATTAAAAGTATTCTGTATATATCAGCGTATTTTGCCAGATTTTCTGCCTTCATTGTTTTGCTGTTTTAAATCTAATTTACCAATATTTATTACATTAAGGCTTTCCAGTAGTTGTGCATTCCAACTTACTCAAACTAGCATTTATGTAAGATATCAGAATAACATTCCTGGCTTAATTTTGTTCCAATGCAGCAGGTCTCCAAGATATATTAGGCCAAAAAGAAGCAGGTTATAAGGCTTTGTTGAAAATTGAGGAATTAGTTACCTCCTTTCAAGTGAAAATTTTCATCAAAATCTTTTCATGAATTACTGTCAAATAATTTGAATATTTTAGAATGTGCTTGTTGGGCTCTGTATTGCATGCGGAAATTATACTGCCATGTAATGTGATATTTGACACTTTCTATTTCAATATACAGTCAAACCTGTGAACAAAGGTCACCCTTTGGAAAAACGAATCTGGCCTTTATTGACAGGTGACCTTTATTAAATTTTTATAGGTCTGTTTTTTTAAATCATATGTTTTAAAATAATTACCTTTACTCACAGGGTGACCTTTATTCAGAGGTGGCTGCTAACACAGGATTGACTGTATTCCTAACACGAAATGTTTATCTAAGAAGGAGAACCATAATGGAACTACTGGTGTATTTAATTTTTTGCAGTATTCAAATGTGTATAACATACAAATGAGTAAAAAAATCAGTCATAATTAGAGCTTTTCTTAAAACAGTCTATCTGCATTGAACAATTCATAGCATATGATTAATGTCTGACAAGTACAATTTTGAACTTTCATTTCAGATGAAATACATTAAGTGACAAATGTCCAAATTGGAAAATCATTCCGATATTATTATACCCCTCGGAAAACAAACTGCAAAAAACACATATATTGTGTCAGTCCATCCTTAGCGCATGTCATTCCTTTTACTTTCAACACTTTCAGGGTGTCCATGGTCAGGGAAAAAGTCAGGGAATTTTGGAATTTAAGAAAAAGTCAGGGAATTTTGAAATGACAAATCTATGAATGATAAAACATGAAGAATAAAGGCTAATTAAGGCAGTTTCTTTAATGTAATAATAATATTATTATTATGATGGAAATGTAAACTGTACTGCAAGATTGTGCATGCAACTGTCTTGTGTAACATTTTGTACCACAAATCAATATATATACCCTACGTAAGAAAATAGTGTAATTCTTCTCATTTTCAATACTTACGGCTATGGGTTCTTTGTTTTGTAGCACTTAATATTTTGTCATGCTTATTAAGAATTTCAACTTTACTTTCACTTAATGTCTACAAGTAATTAGAAGTCAACATTTGTAACTGATATTTACATTTAATTACTTAGCATATGCATGGATTGCTTAAATAATGTAATATTATTAGAGCTATATGTTAAGCTCTCTGTAACTGTACAAACTATATGCATGCATGTTAAAATATGTGGTAGCTAAAACATTCTTCTTTGCTTGTATTAGACAAATTTCATTTTAGTTTTTATATGATTGACCAGTTATTCTATGAGTTATAGCATATTGTGGATTAGCATGCCAGTGATGAACAAAATAAAAAAGCTATTCTGATAAGATTTATATCTCTTCATAAACGAAAGTGAGAAAAGGCACTTCAAAATACAAATATATAAAAAGACTTATATCATTGAATTTTAAAGTGACTAACAAGACTTACATCAATTTCATTTTTGCAGATACTTTATATATATATATTTTATATTATAGCTTGTTGCTTCATCCATTTTGGCATGCATTTATTTTCATGAGCACCACTTTGAACAGTTATAGCTTGCCTATGTAAATACATGTGCATGATATATAGAAATAGAATTGCAGAAAATAAAATCAAAGATAAGCTCTTAAAAATAAATTAGATAAATAATTAGTAATAAAATGACAGATTGATAGTAAAAAGGTGGTAAGGGTTTGCTGAAGGGGAGGAGGGGGCCAACAGATTTCCATGTATTATGGCATGTATTTAATAGCAAACACTCATCTGATAGAATCAATATTTGTTTAAACATACATATACATGGACATGTATGTATGTTGAAAAAGAATAATAGAAATATAAATTAAGGAAAAACAAACCTCCGAACAATCTAGATTAAATATATGTACAAAAGAGTAATACAATAACAGTTGGTAAAGTAAAAGGTGAACATTGTTGGCTGTATGGGAGGAGGGGACCAACAGATGTCAGTACTTAAGCGTAAAATACAAAATATTTAGTCAGGGAAATTTGATTTTAGTCAGGGAAAAGTCAGGGAATTTTGCTTTACTTAAATTGTGGACACCCCAACTTTGCTTCAGAGATTTTAGCATGAATTTTTGTTGGCAGATGCAGTCGGTGGCATAAGGTTCAGTGTTTGTAAAAAAAAGATAAAAGGTTTAGGAATTACCAAAAAAACTTGATACATGTAAGTATTTACCTAAATGTATGATATGAATCAGGGATTTTTTCAAAAAAAACTAAGGCCAAAAACATTTTTTGTGGTAACGCTACCTCCTCACTGGAAAGGCCCCTACCAAAGTTTTTTTGGCCTCTCGGGTAGATTATTTTTTAAAATAAGAAATAGCATTCTGACATTTATTTTGGGTTCAATATAAGAATTACCTCGTAAAAAATATTTTTTACCTATCTACCCACTGAAAATTCTCTGTGTAGGGTTAGTGCAACCCAACATTTTTTTTAAGGATGGTTTTAAAGGTCCAAGTTGTTGAATGTGAATGGTACAAACTGTTTACTGTTTGATAAGTAGACCTAAGTGATTTTGAGGTAGATTGTTTTGTATACTTCTCATCATTTGACCCGTGATGGTCTTCATCTGAGTGGAACACTACTGAGTACCAACGCCACAACAACATACAACAGCATCCATGAACGGCCCAAGGCAGAACATCATCAATATACAGTAATAGTTGATAAGGACTGACTAGCACTGGGGTGTGTCCAGACCAAGGTCATTTTTGTGGACAATAATGACTTATCACCAGTATGCAGATATCGTACAAGTTAAGGTAATCATTTTTATTTTCTATGAAGAGCAGCATACATTTTAAAAAAAAAATTCTTGTCCTTGAATATATGCATGAATTCACTGGTGAGCAATATGTTGTATTCTGGAAGCTATAGCAATCTATCAATTAGTTTAAATTAACAATTTACGGCATCATAAATTAGTATACTTCATATAATATAAAAATACTTGGCTGCATCACTTACCCATCATTTCAGGTGAATATAGCGCCCCAAAAATGTAATTCTGAAATTCATTCCAGCAAGGTAGACAGAAATTTGTAGTAATTTGAAAAATCGATGGGGAGTGCTATTTTAGTACGAAAGCTGTGAAAGGTACTTTTGCATATTTTACAACATTCTGTAATCATGGAGAATGGAATTGAACAAAACTATTATTGAGTTGTGCTATTACATGTACATTGGTATATGATGTTTGTTTTGTTGTCTGGGTTTAACTACAATCTTTTAGCCATACGGAGAAGGTGTTAATGTGAGACATTTTGTAGTGCTGCCTTCTCTGTGATAACTTGCTGTGGACACTTTGACATGATACCACACCAAGTCACATTATTACCAGGTCAACCTATCCTGGACTACTCTTATGCAGAGCGCTAGACTAGAGAACTTAACATTTTTTAAGAGTTTGGTATTTCACAGCTTGGGATCGAACCTGCTACCTCCTGCTCTAGAGGAGAACACTCTTAAGGACAGAGCTACTTGGAGTGTTATGTTCTTAGTTCTTTATGAAAGAATTTATTTATTGGCTTAATGCTGAATTATGTGTATGTGCTGCTGGAATATTTGTACCTTTGTTAAAAACTTTGTTGATAAGTATTAAGTCATACTGTATGTTCCTGATTAAAGTTTCAGTTTGCAATTAAAGTACTAGTTTTTGTTGCAGTTTAGCTTTCAAGTGTTGATGATTATTTAAGCCCCACTTCGAGTTAGAAGGGTTATATTGTTTTGCCAATGTCAGTCGGTCTGTCTGTACGGTCTTCAAACTTCACATGTAGATTGGTCACATCAGGGTGTGGGGGCATCCTAATTACTGACACTTCTTGTTTTTCTCGCAACTTTGTTTTACCATTGTTCCATTGTTATTTTAAAAACAGCATTGCAAACATATTTTTACATGAATTATTCAGGTTTGTTGAAAATCTCATTTACGTTTTATGACTGAGCAGGTTGTCATTTCTACTAATTATAAACATGTTAGCTTGTTTCAGCAATTTGTGCAGTGATTGTATTTTTAAATTACGGTAAGAAAAAATAATTACTTTGAACAACTTCAGGAGTGTTGAGCATAGGCAGGATTTTGTTTTGTTGGCTTGAATGAAGATGTGGCAGTAAAGATACCAGCAGCTAAAATATTAGTTGCTTGTTAGGTAAGTGTTTGTACTAAAAGTACTTCAGTGTAAGCCCAAATTGTCTATTTCTCAAGAAATACAAAACCCTACCTGGTTGATGTCTACACTACAAGGAGCGTGGAGACATCTTGTGTGCCTGTGTTGCTGCCTGCACCCAAATGTATATTGGTTAAATTTAACCTATGGGTTGAATTTGAGATTTCGTTATAATAAAGTTAACAAAAAGTTAACAGGTGTCAAGGTGGCTGCCCTTGTACCAAACACTGCATGTCCTCAACCACTCAGAGGAGTAACTGATGATCTTGACCGCTCTTATCCAATACCACACACTTAGGTTAAATCATGCTGGAAATAATTTCAGTATTTCTTATAAAATTAATCAGTTTTATGCAATCATTTTACCCAACTTCAACAAAAAAATTTAACCCATCATCAGATTTAACCCAATGATTAAAATTAACCAATATTTATAGAATAGGGTGCTGACAGCTATTAGTAATGCCATTGTTAGTAATTGAAATTTTCTGTACTTCAACTTTTGTTGCTTTGTGAATACTTTTCTACATTTGTCAATGAAATGATTTACATGTATTTTCATACACAAGCACAAGGTCCACAGAAAGTTCCCACTGACTCTTATGTTGGAAGCAGTTATTGTCAGACCAAACTGAAATCAAAGTACTGAGAGTACTGTCAGGAATGAAGTTAAATCCATCTTTAAAATTAAAGGCCTGTCCTTGTCGAGAATTTGATGAACAGTTCACAAAATGTTCTTGAGCTTATTCATGAGTAAGTAGTTCATGCTTTTATTCATGACCTACAAATTGGCCAGTTGGTTCATGAACTTTGTCCGATGAAGTTCATTAACAAATGTTCAAGTATTGATTCTGGACTTCATGAATTTTTCATGAACTAATGATGTGCATGAATTGTTTATACACTTCAGTTGGTGAACAGTTCATGAAACTTAGGTTTATGAACTATTGATGAATTATTTCAATGAACCTTGGTGAAAAATTCGTGAATTTTTCATGAACTGATGATGTTCATGAATTGTTTATGCATTCAGTTGGTGAACAGTTAATGAAACTTAGGTTTATGAACTATTGATGAATTATTTTGATGAACCTTGATGAAACTTTCATGACTGTTCATGAAAATTTCATGACTGTTCGTGAATTTTTCATGAACTTATGATTTTCATGAATTGATTATGCACTTCAGTTGATGAACAGTTCATGAAACTTAGGTTTATGAACTATTGGTGAATTATTTTGATGAACATTTATTAAAATTTCATGAATTTTTCATGAACTAATTATGTGCATGAATTGTGTGTACACTTCAGTTGGTGAACAGTTAATGAAACTTAGGTTTATGAACTAATGATGAATTATTTTGATGAAAATTTCATGTATGTTCATGAATTTTTCATGAACTGATGATGTTCATGAAGCTTCATTGCACTTCAGTTAGTGACAGTTCATGAAACTTAGGTTAATGAACTATTGATGAAATATTTTGATGAATTTACATGAACAATTAATGAAACTTCATGAACTGTTCATGAACATCATCAATTCATGAACAAATGCTTAACAGTCATGATATACAGTGACAAACTATTAGCTACTGCACATTTTGAAAACCAACACAAATTCAGTGCCTGATATGTATGCAGTGAACTCTGTACAAACCGTCTGTTGTACTATGTACTGAACTTCTGACCATTCTCTCTACACTGAGATACAATATAGTATTCTGGCACTACTTTTGTGAATGATACTATTTCCGGTATGTAGTGAATGAAAATTTTGTGTGGATGAATACTTAATTATTATACTTGTTAGTTTTACAATTTGAATTGCCTAACTATTTCCCATGCTTTCAAGATCAACAAAATTCTGCAATATATCTTTAACTTATATCAAAACTGCTAAGTCTGTAGTGTATACTTATACAACAAGTGATACTATTTTCCAATGCGAACGAGAGGCGTTTGTAAGTACAAAATGTGGTGTAAACCTTTTGGAACTTCGTACCTAAAAATGTGTTTGTAATTGCTTTTCCAGAAGAAATGATCACCACATTCATTCTATCTGTCAGTGCCTGAAGGAAGCCATTTGGAAGACAAGTAGAAGACCATGAGAAAATCAAGGAGAAACTGGGTAATTTCAGGGACTTGCAAATAGCAATGATGGATTTTTAGCTGAGGGTGAGCTTTTGTGATTGGTCTTTGTCCATCAGTGTGCGGCTTCAACTTTGCCTTGTGAACACACTAGAGGCCACATGTTTAGTTAGATTTTCACAAAACTGGATCAAAATCTTGGACATAATCAAAATGAGGTCATGGGGTCAAATCCTATGAAAACCTTGTCAACTCTCTAATGGTCGTTGTTTTGATTGGATCTTCATCAATCTTGCCAGAATGCTTGTCTGTATGATATCTCGACAAAAATAAAAATTAGGTCACCAGGTCAAATCTTTGGTAAACCTTAATAACCCTGTAGAGACAACATCGTTTATTAAATCTTGATGAAAGTTGCTGAATATATCTGTCTTGATGATTTCTTGGTCATTGTTCGGCTCTGACCTAGTTAAATGTTTAGAAAGAAGTTGCAATGATATGAAAGAAGTTGAAGTCTTTACACAGGTGAGCGAAAAAAGGCCATTTTGGCGCTCTTGTTAAAATATTGTGCAAAATTGTTTATTTATATATGGGATTGTCTCCTGTGCAAGATTTGGTTCCATACGTCCAAGGTCAAGGTCACACTTGAGGTTAAAGGTAAAAAATCGGTACTTATTTTAGTTCCTGCTCAGTAACTTTGTCATCTTTGGGTGGATCTCTGAAATATTTGGCAGAAATGTTCACCAATATGTGGTGTTGTTTCTTTCAAAAGGCCTATGTCCATACCTCCAAGGACAAGGTCAGTCGGTCCGTCCATCTGTAACCAAACCTTGTCTGGTCAAGAGAACTAAGCTCCTCAGATTTTATTTGGAGGCTGATCATCGCATGTATATGACCTCTGTTGGTTTTGGGGTCAGTATGCCAACGGTCCATTGCGAGTCTATTGCAGTATGCCTTCAGAGAATCCTGGAGGACAGCCTGGTGTACAATTCATACAGTTTTATGAGTCAGTGTATTTTCAGATATTAAAGATGTTGACACAACCATAATAAGTCTACTGTAGTCTAATAATGTTGAGCAGAATCCAGGGCTGATAATTAACATACTTGATTCTTTGTTTAATTGACAGCACCGGCTACTGTACTTTATTACTGTACTATTTGACCTAAGCCCCTCAGATTTTGTTTGGAAGTTTGTCATCACATGTAAAAAAAAACTATTGATATTGTGGTAGACAGGTCAAAATTTATTGTGATTAAGTAAGTCAAATTCATTTTGTTCTTTGATATGTTTATAATGTATTTATTCAAAATCTGGCGACATTGAGTTGGATGGCATTCAATGATACCCCTGCGTTGAGCAGATAATACTTTATACACCATTGTACAGGGCATCCTCTCCTATGTGTTCTGTAATTCCTATAAATATCTATATTTTAGGAAATAGATGGGTAAACAAAGAAAGTAGAATTTGAAGGAAAGCATGTGTATAAGGCTATTATAAATTAATTGCTTGATTATCATCCCCACCCGCCCCCTCTTTTTAGTGCCGCCCCAACAAATTTATTTTGAAAAAAAAATATTCTTGTCATGTTCTCCGCATTGAAGAGTATATCTGCCAAACAGCTGATTTTTGTGCAGCCAAAATCTTGAAAATGAAAACATTGTTTTTCTGATTGTTGCCGTTTATGACGACCTAATAAAGGTGGAAAAAGACCGTTTCGCGTGACGTATCATCATTGTTTGATTTAAATGTATTATAACGATTTTGTGACCGGCAAACTTGACCAAATGGCACCGATTGACCGAATTAAACGAAAGGACAGTTATCAGTGTTTTGTTCTGTAGTTCCCATATATACTCTTTTGAGGAAAATTTGGATGATAATCAAGCAATTAATTTATAATGGCCTAAGCTGTTAAAATTACTTTAGACAGACAAGATATGCGTATGCTCATGAATACAGGTTGGGCAGCCAGGACCACTCCAGCCATTGTTTGCTATTGTATTTTCATGTAGGCATACCTGATAATCAGTTCAATGAACATTGACTGGATGAAATAGTTGCAAATACATTGAATGATTTACTATTACCTAGTTGGCCAATATTTTGTTCCTAAACATTGCATATTTATGTTATTCCTATATTTTTTGTTAAGTGGATTTGGAGGATGCCCTGTGTTGTATAAAGGGGGACCAGAAACCATGCATATATAAACCGGTGTCAGTAGCCAATACATAACATGTATTGATAGTACCTTGACTTGATTTTAATTGTATTTTAATGCCCCCGGCATCTTTGATGTCAGGCATATAGTGATTGTCCTGTCCCTCCGTCCGTACAAGGTTCAGTAGATTTTACCGTTTCGTCTAGCACCAATACCGCTGGCTAGAACTCTTTCATACTGATACAGTTGTTGCGTATGATCATTCTCAATCCACCCATATTCAACAAATCCCACTTCGACCTTGACTTAATTTGGACTTGGAATGATTCTGTACCAGGTTAAGTAGATTTTACTGTTTCGTCTAGCACCAATACCGCTTGCTAGAACGCTTTGATTCTTATGCAATTATTGCGTATGATCATTCTCAATCCACCCGTAACAACAAATCCCTCATTGACCTTGACTTAATTAGAACTTGCTAGAACATTTTCATACTTTTACAATTGTTGTGTAAGATCATTCTCAATACACCCGTATTAACAAATACCACTTTGACCTTGACTTAATTAGGACTTGGAATGATTCTGTACCAGATTAAGTAGATTTTACAGAACACCGCTTACTAGAACACTTGAATATTTACATGTATACTGTTGTTGTTCATGACCATTCTCAATCCACCCATAATTATCAAACACTGACTTTGACATTGTTCAAATGGGCTATTGCTTCACAAACATGCCAACGGGGGCATATGCGTTTTTGAACACAGCATCTTGTTTATTCTGTAGTATTGTTTCAGTTCCAAGCAAGAAGGCTAACATAGATGATGGAGCCTGGTAGGATGATGGTTGATACTCTATAAATGATCTATACATTGTATTTCTATATCTTTCTTGAAATATGTTATTAAATATATATTTGCTTATGAAATACTGTTGTTTTGTGTTAACAATCCTTGTTATTTCCCAAATCAGGGAAGATCCTTCAATGATATTTGGCTGATGTCATTTGTCCTCCTCATGAGACGGAATTATCGTTTTTTTGTGGTAGGGCAAGTTAATAGTGATCTCTGCATGATTGCTAATACAAAATACAAATATAACAAGGCACGAAGTTTGAGATCAGCCGAAAACACCGTTTGATTGCACCATACATACATGCTTTCATAAAAAAATTGATATATGGTGTAGTCAGTAGAAAATAGGTACTTTCTGTTGTGTCGAACCCAGCCTGGCACCAGAACACACATGGTCAACGTTGTGATGCCTCCAAATATACTCTCCTAGATTCTGTGAACTATGACATTATGGTATATTGACAACTTTTTGAGAGAATCTGTGTATACTATGAATGTGATGCCTCCAGATAAATTCTGCTTGAGTTGACCTTTAAAAGTTTCCCCTGATATATTTGTATCCGCCATTTTTCAGTTACTCACATAGGCACATGTTTAGTGATCAGGTTTTATGACTTTGTAGCCCTACAGTGTAAGTAATACTTCTTTTGATAATGTTTTAAGTTTGTTTTTTATGTTCGCTACATGCATTAGGATGCATATTGTTTATTAACAATTTTTGAGTATTTTATAATAGCAGTGTCTATGTAAGTTTAATCTGACCTTTTCATGCAATATTTTTTGTGTTGAAGTTAACATGTATATGTATACTTGAAATGCATTATTTTCACTTCAGTTATATAACATTTGTATGTGTTAGTTTATCAGGATTCTTACTTGATTTCATATTGTGCTATTATCTTTTTCATTGTTAAATTCTTTATTATTATAAGTTCAATGCTGTTAAAATTAAAAAGTATGGAACGCCGTTTTGGTCATAATAAGTATAACTATTATAATTGAGCTGATGTATTATTCGAACATTTTGTATGGCTTATTTGGTTATTTGTATTCATTTTGTGTATTACAGTCTTTTACTACATTTACGCTGAATAAAAGATGAAGCATTCTTGTTGTTGAGTCAGCACAGTAAAAGAACTAGGACTTGGCAGTCATGCAGGACCAAGGCCGTCCATCTTCACCAGATACCTCGTGTCGTCCACAACGGACAGAGAGACAACTAACAGCAGCAGGAAAAGATGTTTATGAACAACATGTGAACCTTTCCTGTGACAAACTACGCAAACTTAGGAAAAGACTAGAAAATGAAATGAAACTAACAGCAGACAATGAAACAGCAGAAACACTCGACTATGTGCTTTTGAGAGAAAGTTTACTCAAACTTACTAAAGATTACAGTTACATAAAAGAAGAATTTCTTGAATTTCTTGTGAGAACAAATACGGAAGAGAGCAGAAGAGAAAAGGCTGCACAGGAATTAGTCATGACCTCCTTAGAACAGAAAATGGACAGTATCTTCCAGGAAATCGATTCTGCCATGGAGCAACAGAACTCGGATCTTAAGTCTCGCCATGGTTCTAATGTCAAGCTGTCATGTGACAATGTGCCTCTTAAAAAAGAATCGCCAAGATCTGTTAGTGGAAGGTCAAGGTCAAGTAGATCGTCGAGAAGTACCTCATCTAGAAGTACAACTTCCATGTTGATTGAACAGAAAGTAAAGGCTGAGACAGCTAAAGCGAGGTTGCAGTTTGTAGAAAAAGCAACGGAACTCAAGAAGGAGCAAGCAAGGCTGGATGAACTGGAGAAGAAGTCCAAGGCTGAGTCGCTCAGGAAAAAAGCTGAATTAGAGACAGAATTGGAATACCTAGATGCCCAAAGGGACTTGGCAACAGCTGAAGCAGGGCTGCGGGCAATAGAAGAAATTGATACGGATGACATTCTAACTAGAAGATCTCATTCAGTTATTGACTGTTCAGAACGTACTAGGAGCTACGTCGAAGAAGTAAACAAAGTGCGAGAGAGGGTCGTGTGGGAGACAGAAGGTTTAGATCAAACGTTTGCGACAGTTCCAGAAAATCAGGACAAACCGACTAAAGCTCTAGGGCATGCACAACCCAAGTTACCAGCCTTACACAATGGCCCTCCACACCATTCAAACTGTTCTACACGTCCACTGAATCCAGAGACACAACCTTTTGAATCACAGAAATCACAAAATGATAATTTCTTAAGTCTTGCTAACTTTATTCTTAAGAAAGATTTGATGCTTACAAGACTTATTAACTTTGATGATAGGCCAGAGAACTTTGTTGCCTGGAAGGCTAGCTTCAAGTCGGTCGTGCATGATGCGTGTGTCTCACCTCTTGAGGAGTTGGATTTGCTGGTTCGATGGCTCGGTCCTGAGTCAAAGGAGCACGCTAAGAGCATAAGAACAGCATCTACTGCGAATCCTGCACAGGGTTGTGAGACTTTATGGGCCAGATTAGAAGAAAGATACGGTTCGCCTGAGTTGGTAGAATCAGCATTAAAGTCGAAACTTACCAAGTTCCAGCGATTGAACGCTAATGATACCAGACGGCTATATGAACTCTCAGATATACTTAGTGAAATATTAGCCTTAAAAGAAAACCCAAAGTACAGTCTACTGTTCAGTTATTTTGATACATCAGTTGGAGTGCTTCCTATAGTACAAAAACTTACATATAACTTACAAAATAGATGGACTTCAAAAGCGTCAAAGTACAAACTCACTCACAATGTGCCTTACCCCCCATTCAGTGTATTTTGTAATTTTATAAGAGAAGTGTCTACCATGATGAATGATCCTGGATTAACTCTAACTAGTGTCCAAGAAGGCCAGGGACAGAAATTCGGTAAAGCTCAACAAAACTTCAAGCAATTTAAGTCAGTCATGGTTAAAAAAACTGGTTTCAAGGAGTCGACCGAAGACAACACGTCTGTTCAAATGAGATGCCCGATCCATGACGCAAACCACACATTGAACCAATGTCGGGCTTTCAAAAAGAAATCAATGAGAGATCGGAAGCAATTCCTTAGAGACCAAAACATATGTTACAGATGTTGCGAATCGGACACACACAAGTTCAGAGACTGTCATGTGACAGTGAAATGCAATGACTGTGCGAGTGTACATCATCCTACAGCGCTTCACCCATTTGAGAGTTCTCGGGATCTGACACATTATGGCGGGGAGCAACATGAGATTTCTACAAAGTGCACAGCCGTGTGTGGTGGTCAGTTTTCTGGACGGTCATGTGCAAAGGCCGTTCTGGTGGATGTTTACCCTAAAGGAAAACCTTCTCAGCGTTTGAGACTTTATGCTCTTATTGATGACCAGAGCAATACAACTCTTGGAAGAACAGAGTTATTTGACTACATGGGTGTTCCCGATACTCAGACCCATTCATTCACACTTACCTCTTGTGCTGGCCGCATTCGTACAAGTGGTCGCAAAGTGTCCGATTTGATGATAGCTGCCATAGATGGATCAGTAGTGATGAAGCTACCTACCATTACAGAGTGTAATGAAATTCCTGATGAAAGGCAAGAAATCCCAACTTCAGAAGTTACAAAACATCATGCTCATCTAAGGAATCTACCATTGCCACCACTGGATGCAGACTCAAACATTCTCCTCCTGATTGGCAGAGACTTGATACAAGCGCATCATGTACATGATCAACGAATTGGTCAAGAAGATTCACCTTTTGCCCAAAAGTTGAGTTTCGGTTGGGTAGTGATCGGAGATGTATGTCTTGGCAGAACCCATAAGCCTCAAGATATCGCAGTATTCAAGACTACAGTGATTGAAAATGGCCGCCAGTCCATTTTTGAGCCATGTAGAAATCATTTCCGATTTAAAGAAGATATTGTGCCATATAGAGATTTGGTTGGGAAAGACATTTTCGATACATCAGCAGTTGATGACCAGGTCGGTCTCTCCGTTGATGACCGTCAATTCCTACAGATCATGGAGGAGGGATTCGAGAAGGATTCCAGTGGGAAATGGAAGGCGCCGTTACCTTTCAGAAAACCGAGGCCACTTTTGGAGAATAATCGACTTCAAGCTTTGAAGAGAGCACACATGCTCGATGCATCTCTGAAGAAAAACCCTAGGAAAAAAGAGCATCTGGTATCCTTTATGAAATGTCTAACCGAGAGTGGTGCAATGGAGGTTGCTCCGCCTTTGCCAACAGGAAAAGAGGGGTTTTATTTACCTCTTTTCGGAGTATATCATCCGCGGAAACCAGATAAAATTCGGGGTGTATTCGACTCGTCAGTCAAGTACAAGGGCCAATCCCTCAATGGAGTGCTACTGTCAGGACCAAATCTTACGAACGAGCTATTGGGAGTTCTCATGCGTTTCCGTATGAATAAGGTGGCGATTATGGCTGACATAGAGCAAATGTTCTATTCCTTCTTGGTAAGAGAGGACCATCGAGATTTCCTGCGTTTCTTTTGGCACAGAAACAATAATCCACTTGAGGAGTTGGTTGAATATCGTATGAGGGTGCATGTGTTTGGGAACACACCTTCACCGGCTGTAGCTACATACGGTTTGCGTAAAACAGTTGAGAAAGCTGAAGATGATGTCCGAAACTACGTGATTCGTAATTTTTATGTGGATGATGGGCTTACGTCTGTTGTCTCAAGCGATGAGGCCATAAGTCTGCTTCGTAGAACACAGACCATTTTGAAAGAGGAAGCAAAGATACGACTTCACAAGATAGCTTCGAACAGCATTGATGTCCTACATGCCTTTCCGGAAGAAGATCTTGAGAAGAATTTGAAGTCTGTTAACATTGCCTCTGATGAGTTGCCCGTCCAACAGAGCCTTGGTTTAGCTTGGGACATCAACACGGATAGTTTGACCTTCAATGCACGCATCCCGGAAAAATCGTTCACAAAAAGGGGTCTTCTTTCCATCATCAACAGTTTATTTGATCCTCTCGGTTTCATAGCACCGATAGTCATTCATGGTAGGATACTCTATAGAGAAATATGCGAGGACAATGATGACTGGGATGAACCTCTCTCTAACGATCGTAAAGAAGAATGGCTTACGTGGAGACAGTCCCTATATGCATTGGAAGGCTTGCGCATTCCGAGGATGTTTACACCTTTATCATTCAGCTGTGCAAGCTCGAATGTAGTTCATGTTTATTCAGATGCCTCTGAAAAAGCAATCTCTGCCGTTGTGTACCTGCAGTCAGTCGATGATTCCGGTACAGTAAACATAGGATTTGTTATTGGGAAGTCAAAGATAGCCCCCAAACAAGGAAATACTGTTCCACGTCTAGAACTGTGTGCTGCTGTTCTGGCCACAGAGTTAGCCCAGATAGTATTTCAACAACTCGATTTAAACCCAAGCTCAGCAAGATACTACACAGACAGCATGGTTGTGTTGGGATACCTTAATAACCGATCTCGTCGTTTCTATAATTATGTCAGCAACCGAATTAACACAATTCACAGACGATCAAAGCCTGAACAATGGTCATTCGTTTCCACGCAAGACAATCCAGCTGACATAGGAACTCGGTGTCATACAACTGTAGAAGACATGTCACGAAGTGATTGGCTCAGAGGTCCTATACAACTGAGAACATTACATGCCATTGAGGTTCATTGTTTTCCACTGATTGATCCGGACAAAGATAAGGAATTACGACCCTTAGTGTGTGTAAAGAAAACAGAGGTGAAGGAGCACCTGGTCGATAGATTTGTAAATTTTTCTTCATGGAAAAAGTTGGTTGCTGCGCTCTCGTTTCTGAAGTCATTCTGTAGAAGAAAATCTAAGTTTTCATCATGCATTATTCAGGATAATCAGGAAACAGAACATTTCATCATCAGGGAGATTCAAACTTACTGGTATGGTGATGACATCAAGCTATTACAACAGAGAAAACCGCTCCCATCTACTAGCAGTATTATGGCTCTTCATCCCTTTGTTGATGGTCATGGAATTGTGCGTGTTGGTGGACGTCTCAACAAAGCACCATTATCTGTCGATGAAAGAAATCCTATTATTCTTCCGGGGAAATCTCATATTGCAAGACTACTTGTTACTCATCTGCATGAGAAAGTGTATCACCAAGGTAGGCTTATTACTGAAGGTACCGTGAGGTCCAAGGGTTTTTGGATCATCGGCTGCAAGCGCCTGGTAAATTCTATCTTGCACAAGTGTGTAGTGTGCAGGAAACTCAGAAGAAAACTGGAATATCAAAATATGGCTGATTTACCTCAAGATCGTGTGACACCTGGACCTCCATTCAGTTCAGTAGGGGTTGATGTGTTTGGACCATGGCCAGTTGTCGCTAGACGAACAAGAGGAGGTCTCTCCCATAGCAAGAGATGGGCAGTGATTTTCACGTGTATGGCAATCAGGGCAATACACATTGAGGTAATTGAGGAGATGAGTAGCTCTTCTTTTATCAATGCATTGCGCCGGTTTGTGTCCATTCGTGGTCCTGTAAAGGAATATCGTTCAGACAGGGGCACTAACTTTTTAGGAGCCCTTGACGATATTAAGGCTGAAGCTGTGTACACGGAAAAGGGACCGATCTGCAACTTTTTACGTGAATATGGGATGAAATGGATTTTCAATCCCCCATATGCATCTCATCGTGGTGGATCTTGGGAAAGGATGATTGGTGTGTCACGAAAGATATTGAACTCCATGTTGCTCAGTGCAAATATGAAACAACTTACTCACGAAGTCTTGTGTACCTTCATGTGTGAAGTATGTATCATAGTGAACTCTAGACCCATTTGTCCAATATCATCTGATCCAGAAAATCCACACATTATAAGTCCCTCAATGTTACTTACCCAAAAGGAGTATCCAGATATTCATCCAGTCAGTTCAACTGACTTAAACGAAATATACCGAAAACAATGGAAACATGTTCAGTGTTTGTCTGATATCTTCTGGAAGAGTTGGAAGAATAGTTACTTACAGCAACTACAAGTGCGACGCAAGTGGCAAACGGAACGTCCGGATGTCAAAGTTGGTGATGTTGTTCTCATGCGTGATAAAGAAGTCCATCGTGGACAATGGCCATTAGGTTTGATTATGAATGTTTTTAAAAGTGACGTTGACAAAAAAGTGAGAACTGTTGAAGTGCGCGTTGTTAAGAATGGCAAGACGACCACTTATGTCAGACCTATTACAGAACTGGTTATCTTGATAGATTAAGAAAACTTTTGAGTTCCTAGTCGAACAATTAATGGGTATGAAGTAATATCTTTCATATATTAGGCGGGGAGTGTGATGCCTCCAAATATACTCTCCTAGATTCTGTGAACTATGACATTATGGTATATTGACAACTTTTTGAGAGAATCTGTGTATACTATGAATGTGATGCCTCCAGATAAATTCTGCTTGAGTTGACCTTTAAAAGTTTCCCCTGATATATTTGTATCCGCCATTTTTCAGTTACTCACATAGGCACATGTTTAGTGATCAGGTTTTATGACTTTGTAGCCCTACAGTGTAAGTAATACTTCTTTTGATAATGTTTTAAGTTTGTTTTTTATGTTCGCTACATGCATTAGGATGCATATTGTTTATTAACAATTTTTGAGTATTTTATAATAGCAGTGTCTATGTAAGTTTAATCTGACCTTTTCATGCAATATTTTTTGTGTTGAAGTTAACATGTATATGTATACTTGAAATGCATTATTTTCACTTCAGTTATATAACATTTGTATGTGTTAGTTTATCAGGATTCTTACTTGATTTCATATTGTGCTATTATCTTTTTCATTGTTAAATTCTTTATTATTATAAGTTCAATGCTGTTAAAATTAAAAAGTATGGAACGCCGTTTTGGTCATAATAAGTATAACTATTATAATTGAGCTGATGTATTATTCGAACATTTTGTATGGCTTATTTGGTTATTTGTATTCATTTTGTGTATTACAGTCTTTTACTACATTTACGCTGAATAAAAGATGAAGCATTCTTGTTGTTGAGTCAGCACAAACGTTCTTGCTAGTTCTGAGAGAAATCATGTTTTCTAGCTTTGACGGGTAGTGTCGGTGCTGTATACGAGCCCTGCTATTGTACAGTCCTGTTTTATCAGTTTGGTTAATCATCATGAGATACTGTTTTGTCGATGAGTCACAATGATAGTAGAATGCTCGAGTATTTAAAAAAACGCATATGATACATAATATTCTCTTTTGCTAATTAGCTTATCTTCCCACGTGCTATGTTTGTATTTTAATTTAGATAAGGCTAATCCACTTACAAACTACAGTCTAGCCATTTACGTCAACGCTGGTATGATCTATATAAACAGCTATGTTGATCCCTCGTTGCGTTTTTAAAGTCCTAAGTATGTATTCAACGGGAATATACTTATATACACATGTAGATATGTATTGTGCAAACCATCTTAATGTTTACAAGAACAGTATCTGCGAAAAGTGCAACTTCATGGTGACATGTACTATTAAAGCCCCCGGACATAAAACATGTATGGGCGGTTATGACAATAGAAATATAATAAATTCCAAAAACAATCAGCCGACATCGTCTGTAAATAAAACATCAAACAGCGCAATATGTAATTCGAAGAGCGGTCATGCCCAAGACATTCCAAATGTAAATAAGAAAAGCCTGACCTCGAGATTATAAAACTTGAGAACAGTCTCTGAGCTCAATTCGATTCTCAAAGTTTTACGATTGATGACATATTCAGATCAATTATGTTGTCAGGATAATGTATTAATAATATCATCATTGGCTGATCATAATTAATTTAGAGTCCTTAAAGGACAAGATATGAGATTTGGGCTCGGAGACCCAGCATCTCAAGTTTTATAACCTCGGGATCTGTACTTCATAAACAACACATCAATTGGCCAAGTTATTATAAAACATACAAATGTATTATCTGTGTGACTCCCGGTGATCCATGGCTATTTATTACAGCCTGGTCAACACGGGACAATGACAATGTTGTCTATATTCTATTAAAGTGAGTTAATAACCAAAAATAACAAAGTGAAATGTTTGAACTTCCGCAAAATATGTCCTTAGTTATCTATTATCCTTCAATATAACACCGGACAGAAGAATAAACTGCAAGTTATCAAGATAAAATAGCGAATATTTCTTACATTATGACAGTAAAAATTAAAAGTGGTAAGAACATTGGTATTCTGTAAGCGATACATTGTAACTGCATGCAACGAGCTGTATGGATACAGATGCCGCGCTGTTATTGATAAATGTCGGTGTATGGTCAGTGTGATCTTAGCTGTTCTATAAAGAAATACAAAAATGTACACATTTGTTGTCTGTACGTGACTAGTTCAATAGATGGACACACTGATCTGTTGCTGCCACAGGACATAGACCAAAGTCCAGTTCATGATCCAAGTTAATGTACGACTTAGAACAACGAGTTGTTAATGAGACACGCGCTGCAGTCTCGACACGTTGTTCATTGAAATATTTTTCATACATGCAGATGAAAATCTAAAAACTGGCTGTTTATTGGTCAGTGTAGTGTATAAATGGCTTATAATTTGAAATCGGTACTAGTGTTGCAAAGTCTGAACAAAATTTGGCTTCTGAAGCAGACGTTATATAGGTGAGTCTTTTATCAGATCAAAATACTAACCAGTCTATTACTTCTGGTAGTTCAGAGTACATGCTAGTTCCAGTGTTTGCCAGGAATGTGCCATCATAGAAAAAACAGCATTTTTTGCTACTAAGTGTGGACCGGTGTGCTTGGATTTTTCTGTAGGTTTTAAACTTTCAGCTAAACAAACTTTTATCCTATCATCAGGCTATGTTACTATAATAATGATGATGTTCAACACTAGACATGTGTCCATAGGACAAAGAGGTCCACTTTGTTTTTGTCATGGCATGGGTAGTTCACGTAGAGCCAAAAATAGCCCAGTGTCAAATTCCGTCCAAAATCTCATTATATGTTGTCTATTCATCGTATTTGAAGAAAATATTAGTTATACAGCTCAATTTTTGAAAGTGTTGCCATGGCAACTAAAACGAAAGGTTCGTTAGAAAAAAGCTATTTTTCATCTATTAATTGGATATGTGATCAGTTTTGTTTTTGTTGTATATGTAATGAAAAAGGGAATGGTTGAGATTCATAAATGTATTATATTAGGTTGCCATGGTAACATATTAAAATTAATTTCAAAAATTTCTTTTTTGAGTATTCTTTAAAAACACATGATAGTCACACAAGTTTCATAAATGTATTTGAAGGAATGAACAACTTTCAATTTTAATGCTTTCACATATTTTGTTTCCATGGCAACATAATCATTCTTTAATAATAGTATCACGTTAAACTTGTCAATATGTTGTTTTAATACTACATATTATAAATCTGTTCCACTATGGTTCCCTCTACTAGTTTATATAAAAGGACCAAGGTATAATGATTACTTATTTAAGCTGTACATGAGTTATATTGGGCCTAGCATTGGATGTTCATCCTTGGCACTCCTGCTGCTCGAAGCCTGCTGGATGTATCTGTATTGTAATACTGGTGCGAGGCAAACATTGACCTAGGAATGCCCTAGTATGATAAAAAATGATAAGTAGATGTATTGGTTCTTATACCTGGAACTTCGATAGTTAAAATCATATACTATCTAAAGGGTGAACAGTTATTGAGTCACTAAATTTTGGTTGCTATGGTAACATATTACTGATAATTTCTTTTTAGTATTTTTGTGTTTTTATAAAAATACATGATATAAATAAGGAATCTCTGTTTTGTACTTCAAGCAATCTGCATTTATTTCACATACACAAAATATTATGTATACTATCAAAAAGGTCTTACCAAATACAAAAGTTTACTATGCAGTTTGCATTGATTCAGTATCTTCAGTGTAAAGATCAAGTACATAATTTCAACAATTCATATGATTGAAACACATAAGCATACATATGTAAAACAATTACAAATGTTAATCTGAATTGTTTTAATTTTGTATTTTTACTTAACATACTGTAGTGATATTCATGAAAATAGAAACAATTTCCACATGTAATAACCAGACTATTGATTACACATGTTAATGGTTTCATCATAGCAGTATATTGAAATTCCTCTGATCATCGGTGTGAACTTTTCATAACTCAAAGACACTGAAAGATATATTTATGAAAATAGAAACAATTTCCACATGTAATAACCAGACTATTGATTACACATGTTAATGGTTTCATCATAGCAGTATATTGAAATTCCTCTGATCATCGGTGTGAACTTTTCATAACTCAAAGACACTGAAAGATACATTTTTGAAAGGTAAACAATTGAAAATATGATACAAAGAAAGATAAATCAACAATGTAACAGTCAAGAAAAGTAGTAACGACGCACTAGATAGTCTAAGCTAACAGCTAGATCAACGTTCTTAGAACTACTCGTTGTATTTTTGCTGCATTTAGATAAATTATCAAATGACAGTTATTTTAACGATGTTAAATCCTGTATTAATATAGTGTCAGTCTTGAGCAAAAGAAATTGTGCCAAACCTAAATAAGCGATTTTGATGAACATAACTAGAATCTATATAAATCTGTATTATATGCTCATTCAAATACAAACCAACACAATAATAAGCGCCACAATAAATTTTATTTCGATAATAATAAAATTAATGCACTAATCAAACATTAAATATAAGTTCATTGACCCTCATTTACTAGCTGTGTTCGTCATCGCTTTCACTTTCATTTGCTACCGCCATCTTGTTCTCGCTCACTCCCCGTAAAATGGAGAGATTGCCACACTCATGTTACGTTCTCGGTGCTCTAGTGTTACGACTCGACACTCGAGTCTGCAAAACAAATACGCTCTCAGTGAAGGTCCGAAACACTTTTCGCTACATTGTTCCTTCGTGGTACTTTTCGTTATTTTATTTCCGTTGAGTTCATATCATATTTGTACCGCGGATTTCGAAGAATTTTATAGAAAATCATAATTTGTGGTTTTGTAGTATTATTAATGTAGTTTTATTTAATTAAAATATTTCACTATGAGTGGCAGTAGTCCAGAAAATGAATGGGAACTTAGTAAAGAAAACGTTCAGCCGCTGAAACAAGGAAGAAATATATCGAGCCTGAATGCTGGACTGAAACAGTTATCCGGAGATGAAATATCCAGAATCAAAGAAGAAAAACAGTAAATATTTACAAAAGTTGTCTTCTTATACGTGACATGATGTGTTTTTTTTTGTGCAATTTTGTCCTACTATGAGTGTGTTCATTGTATTCATAGATTTTACAGGGTTTTCCCTAGGATTTTTCATACTTGGGTGCTTATCCTCATTCAAAATGATGTTTTAACTTGTTGACAATGGTTAGTTAAGCATGATCTGTGTATATTACGGATATCATAAGATGCACCGTTATTTGGATTAACACCGGTAAACAGGGTACTGACAATACTTATCCAGAACTTAACTAGAAATATTAAGCTAAGTAAGTTAGACTCGCGGTAATATGTATATGACCAGTATCCCGGCCTTGTATGCTTATTAATGCGGGTGCCCGGAAAAAGCGTACCAGGAAAGACAGAAGGTGGAGCTGAGATTCAAACCTAAGACCTTTCATTAGTCTGTTAGTAGTCCAATGGGTAGCACTTGACCACCAATCAACCCTGCAAGAAATTTGTCACTGTAATGTTTATTGTTAGTCCATTATTGTTATTCTCTCAGCATAATTCATACAATGTCTATCATTATTTTAGTGTATTTGAAGCTGAACTCAGAACATACACTGGCGAAGATCCTCTTGAAATCTGGTACAAGTAAGTATTGAACTTGAAGTGATTGGTGAAAATGTTAATTCAACGTATACCTACTTTCACAGTTAACTACCATTAAACAGCTACATTTGGTGCATTTAGTACAGGTTTATTATGCAATGTAACAACTATTTGTACAGACATTCTATATTACGTCATGCTATATTACATATTGTAATATACCATCCCTTTGCAGAAGCAAACATGAGCCTTAGAAGGGTCTTTTTGGCCTGACTTTAGCCCCTTCAAAATATCTCAACCGATTTTAAAGGACGGAAAAAGCCAAAAAAACAAACAAAAAAGTACTAAAAATATCTATTTTTATGAGCCATGCAGAAAAAAGGAGGTTGCATCTTCTAAATTATTCAGTGTATTTTGCTACTAGACCGAAATTTATTGAATGATGGAAGAACTTCCATTTCTCTAATTCCAGTTATGATGGTAGATAATGGTCGCGTATAAGTGATAAGTCTCATTTAAAAAATTTAATAATTAGCATAATCACTCATGTATAAAAATATGCGGGTAAAATGAAAATGAAGTTTAGATAAACATTACAAAAGATTTACTCCCCTTTGGCATTAATATGCCATTTGCTATGATTGTCTCCAATTTCGACCGTTTTTAGCTGAGGAAATTTAGATTGAGTTCATCACCAATGTATACGACACACATGATTTTCGTAACCAATCTTGAACGTAAAATTATGCATATCATACATGATTTATTGGAATATCGGACATTAGGACCGACAGGAACGTAATTTTTCTCGGACCTAAGGAAATTTTACCGGTCAGGTCCGTTGGACCGGCACTTTTCAGAATGTCTGTTTATATAGCAGAATGAGTTATCATTAAAATTACTCTATTGAGTAATTTGATAAAAGTAGAAGGAAGTATTATTCTGGTCAAAACATGTCCATTTATACTCTGGTTTCATCCCCATGACATATGAATTTTTTTATACTTAATTATTTCAGATATATTTTGTGGGTAGAACAGACATTTCCCAAAGGTGGTAAGGATTCCAGTCTGACGACTATACTTGAGAGATGTGCTCGACAGTTTAAAGACGAGGAAAACTACCGGAATGATGAGAGATACATATATGCCTGGATGAAAATGGTACTAGTCTACCAGTATACCTATGGTTTACAAAAAGCACTACAAAAAGCTGCAGTATCTAACTATGTTATCAATTTCCATTGCAACAGCAAGGTGTTGATCTCAGTAAAAAAAAATTTTGTAAAACTTTAATCTCATCAAAAATGTCACCGAAAAAATGTCCTTTTTAGCTTGACTATTCAAAGAATAGTGGGGCTATCCAACTTGCCACAGCATTGGCGTAACAGTTTTATTAAAATTTTGAGTTCAGTTCCCTGTACAACTACATGTCTCATCAACCACTTAAGATATTTGTTTGTTACTTGAAGTAACAAACTTTTCACACGTCTTTGAGATCATGCTTAGGGTCACTATCCAAGGCCCATAACTCTCATATGAATTTTGACTGAATAATGGCCTGTTGTGAACTTAGAAAATTTCAGGTTAAAGTTTTGCATGCGTCATCAATCTTCAAAACTACTGAAGATATTCACTTGACACTTAGTTTGTGTTTTTGGGATTGAAGTTGAAGGTCACTATTCAGGGCCCATACCATTTTTTTCTTTCATTATGATTACCAAGCACTAAGAAATAGTCGAATGTGCTGTCCTACTGACAGCTCTTGTTAAGAAACGTCATTACATTCTAAAACACTCTTTGAATGTAGAGATAATCTGTCTAATCTGACTGTTTTCTCTATTGCATTGCTTTTCACCTGACATGTAAGTTACTGTAAAATCAGTATGGTCATTATCTCACTTTTCAGGCTGACTTTTGCAATGATCCTCTTGAAATATACAATTTCATGTTTGATCAGAATATTGGATGCGAGTTGAGTTGTTTTTATGAAGGCTGGGCTTGTCTGTTGGAGCAGCTGGGGAACTTCAAAAAAGCAGATGCTGTATTTCAAAGTGGTTTGACCAAAAATGCCAAACCTTACGACACTTTAAGACAAAAACATGAGTAAGTTTTAACATCATATTTATCAAAAGATGGATAGTAGTTCTTAATCTGTTTTGATAATTACTTTTATTGAAAATAAACTGAGGATATGACTTCAGAATTAAAGAAAAGATTGATCATGTATTTTAGAGCTTTAAGATTAAGAAGTGATTATTTACCAATTCAATTAAGGCAGATATAAAAATGTGATTTCTAATGAAGGAAGTTAATACTTTATTGCAGAGATTTTCAGAAGCGTGTTGCTAGGAGAATGCTCAATGGTACTGATAACTCTTCAGAAGATTCCCCAAATCAAGGTGAACAGCACAGACAAGTATTGTCACAGTTGAGAACTCTAGGGAAAAAGAGACAAGCTCCTGTCAACAGAATTGGATCATCCATTCAAGGTACATGATTACTCATTGCTGAAAAATCATTTCATCTCCAGTGTATGGCAAATGTTTTCTTTTCAAAGTTTTTTATTGACTAGAATGTTTTTAAAATATGTTCTTTATATGTAAAATGGCATTGTGAAGGAACTCACTTCATATTGAATGCATTTAATTTGTTGGTGAATTAAAAAATATATATGAATTAATACATGTCCAATTTCCCAATTGAAATGACTTTTCTTCTGACATGACAGATTGTTTAAAAGACTTGACAGTTTATCTAAATATTTACTGTATGTTCAGCTATTTTAAATCCTCTTTTTCATGTGCAAATAACATATGAATTTGTTGCTGATTTAGGTAGTGCTGGTGTATTAACTGGTGCAAAGGCCAAATCAAAATCTAATGTAATGGCGGGTGGTGTACAGATTTATTGTGATGAGAACAATGATCCTAACAGTCTTCCAGCACAGACTGGACAGTGGGCTACAGTCCCTAAACAAGGAGTCACCAACAAGGAAAATGAGAAGAAAGCAGGAGTGTGGACAAAACAAAAAGTATGATAGGTTTATAAAAGTTATTGGTAAAATCCTAATAGTCATACTGAAACCATCTGATGTACCAATTAAATTGGTCATATTACTGTAACAGTCTTACTTTCAAGTTTAAACATAAAGTAAATATTGAAGTCTGGTATGAAAAAATGAGTTTGCAGTTGTGTGGTATTGCATAATATTTTGGTGGTTGCAAAGTGTTGATGATTTAATGGTATTTGTCTTATTGGAATCAATATAATGGTTATATCAGAAGTAATGTTGAATATATTTCTAAAGTTGAGATCAAAGTAAATATGCGTTTTTCTGTTGTTTTATTGAAAAAAGTTTGTTTGTGCTATAAGTTGATCAAGCTCAATACTGCTCTTAGAGATCTAAATGTGTTGGTTGAACATTGAAAAAAAATAATGTTTTCCGATTTTGTTTTCAGTTGAGTAAACCATCAGTAAATGTTCCAATTTCTTCTGTGAGCTCTTATAAACAACTCTCATTTTCTGTGCATGAGGATGAAAGTAATGATCAGAGCATGAGGTAAGGTGTTTAAAAAATATTGTACAGAAAATTTATTTATCATTATTATTTCCTAAGTTTGAAGCTTTATCAGTTAGAAAACTTGAATACTTTCAGGGCTTTTTCACTATATACGAGAGGCCGAATATCACTATCGGCTACTTCACAACTAGAATCAGTGTCGGTTTTTGTAAAATCGACTTCTACTTCAAGTAATGAACAAAGTAAACATCACAATGTTTTCTATAGAACAAAAATTGTCAAAAACATGATTTGAAAAAAATATATATAGAAGAATTTGTACTCATGCACTTTATTAATCATAGTTTAATTTCCTTTCTTGTAGGACACCAGCAAAGAGGCCAGAAATTGACAGCCATAAGGTCTTGAGGTTTGTATAACATATAATTAATCCTTTTTTGCTCAGTTGCTCATTAGCCAAGCAGTTTTTCCAGATGTCTCAAAGTCGAAACTTAAGGGGTGTGTTGACGTTAAAAAAAATCTACAGGAACTACCCAATCAGATTGGTACATAGTACTGTATATGAGTTAAAGGGGGTTAGCTGTAAGTGATACATTGAGTCACAATGATCCATCCAAAAAATTACACTATGATAATGTCTTCTTCACAGGACATTGAGTGACACTATTGTTATCATAGTCTTTTTCTAGATTACTTACTTTTACATTTTTCTTGTTAATAGTTCCAGAAAACAAGAGAAAGACACAATGAGTAGCTATCTTAAGACAATGTCCGGAAGTCAGAATAAAACTGAACGTCCAATGTATTGTAAGGAAAAGATTTATTTGGGAGTTGAGGAGTATTCTTTTGAAGAGCTAAGGGCCATCCGTTGGTCAAAGAGAGAAGAAAAAATGATGAGGGAGAAAGAACAGAAGGCTGTTGAAGGTACGTTAGAGTAAATTTGAGTCTATTTTCCTATTTCATTTCAAACCTTCGTTAACTCAAGCTGAACCAAAGTGTTAAAAATGGGTTACTTAACCTGGATCATAAAATTGTTTACATTAAAATAATATGGTTAGTGCTTGTTTTTACATTGAATGTCTGAAGTACCTGTTTACTGAATGTAGTATATTTTATCATTTTTGTAACTCACCTAAAATTATTGTAAGCAAAGATTAGTTATATCTGGTATTCCATTACATTTCAAAGTTTAGTACTATGTAATTGAGCATTGTTTTGTTATAATAAGACCTGCCTCCATGGTCGAGTGGTTAAGGTCACTGACTTCAAATCTCTGTAACCTCTCACTGATAATAGGTCGTGGTTTCGAGCCCCACTACTGACCATGTCCCTTTTTTGAGAAAGTAGACAGTTGCTTATGGAGGATGGGAGTCCAGTACTGAGTCTTCATAGGAACGATGGTTAGGTGAACTGTGACCAACTGTCTGCCTCATATGACTGACTGTTGAAAAGGGGCATAAAACTCAATATAAACAAAAAAAATGATGTTTTAGTAGCTTAAATGTTTGTAGATCAAACTATTGGTAAGTAGGACTGATGTAGAAAGTCTTGAAGAAAAAAAATTGAGTTTGATGTTTGTTTTCATTTTCATCTATCATGACACAAAATTCATTTATTGGACTGATCTCTACAAAAAAAAAGTTTGGGGGAAGATGCCGGAGCTAGCTTGGTTGTTAAAGTGGTAAAAATAATAATTGGTAATTACAATAACATGGTGGTCTAAGACTTTAAAACATTAAATGTTTTCAGCTTGGCTATTTTGTAAGAAAAAGTCAAGTTATTGTGATCACTGTGGCATCTGTGCAAAAACTTGAATGTAGCTCATAACTCAGAAACTATATAAGAGGTAACAATATGAAACTTCATAGGTGGGTAGATCTCACTGAGGCAGTGAACAGATGAGAGTTGGCACCTCATACCATGCTCTTGTTTATGTTATTATTTTATACTTTAACTTTTTTATTGTACAGAAATGCGAATGAATCTGGAAATGGAGAGACAACAGTTACAGGATGAAGCTGAGAGGGTCAGACAACAAAGACTGAAGTTACAACAAGAAGAACAAGCTATGTTAGAAGTGGCTAGGAGACAAAGAATTGAACATCAACAACAGATGGAACTAGATAGGTTAGCTCTCCTTTACTATGTTCATGAATTTTTATTTCAGCTTGTATTCATTTGAATCATTCAAAAGAAAATGTGCTTATGATTAGATAGATATGTGTACAATTACAATATTTCTAAGTTTAATTGACATGTTGTCTTAAAGATTTATGTAAAAATATTTTAAGTGATGATTTATAAGTAATTCTAATTATTCCTTCTATTTATTAATTTAGTTGCTAATTATTAATTTTCTGAATGATTTCTTCTGGTTTTGGTGTAACATTAAATAATTATGTTGGAATTTTATGTCTTTGTGTTTTATAAGGCATGCTGAAGTACAGAGACAGCAGGAGATTTTAGAAGAGGAAATACAAGCACGCCTCCAGGAACAAATGTCTTGCTCAACTTCTAAATCACAGAAGTAAGCATAAGATATTATTTTCATTCTGAAAAATTAAGAATACTAACATATCTATGTATAATTGAACTGTAATAGAGTTTTGTTGAATTTGATAAGGTTTTGGTTTCTATGAAAAGATTGGTTGACAAATATAATGAATTCTCTTTATAGATATTTTTTTATTTCAAACTCAATGATAAAAAATTTCTCAGTATGAAGGTATTGTAGAGGTGTTACTATTTGTCATTCTCATATTTTCATATATTATTATACCCCAAATACAAAATAGTAGGGGCTATATAGGAGTCAGTTGGTTAATCTGTCTGTCCAGAAACTTGTCTGGGCTGTTAATTGTCATTCATCAGAGTATTTTTAAATAAGTTTCCACAAATGTTAACCATCATTAGTCTTAGACGATGTGTCGTGCCCAACTCCCATGGCTGTAGCTCCAAAATCAAGGTCACACTTAGAGTTAAAAGGTCATAATTTTGATCTTGTTGGTGTGTACGAACTGTAACTTTGTCATTCATCTGAGGATTTTGAAATAACTTACCATAAATGTAAACCATCATTAGACAATGTGTTGAGCTCAAAACCCATGGCTGTAGCTCCAAGGTCACACTTAAAGGTTTGAGGTAAAAAATTGGTGTTTTATTTTGTGTCCGCTCAGTTACTTTGTCATTTATGGGTGGATTTTGGAAATACTTGGCAGAAAAGTTCACCAATATGTGGGGATGTGTCTTGTGAAAGACCCAGGTCTGTACCTCTAAGGTTAAGGTCACACTTAAAGTAAAAAATTTGGTCCTTGTATGTGTCTGCTCTATAACTGTGTCTTATATGGCTACATTTTAGAAATACTTTGCAAAAATGTTCCCTAACATGTGATAGTTTGTCATGCGTAAGACCAAGGTAAAACTGCCTCTCAAAAGAAATCTAGTTCACACCAATAAGATTTTTGAAAAACCTTTATACCTCAGATTTTAAACATTTCTTTACAGTTCAGCTCGTCAGTTGATGTTTGAAGATGGTGGACATGGTAATACTGAGAATATTCCACCTTACATGATGGCTCAGCTACAAGCTTCTAGTAGTAAACGTCCTTTACAACAAGTATCAGTTGGTAATAGTAGTCTAAACTCCAGTAAAACACCAAATTCATTTGCAAATATAAGTCAACCACGATCATCTGAGAAAAGCTTTGACAGGGTATGATATATTTTCTTCCTTGTTTTCCCATTTCTTTTTGTCATGAAGTTTTTATTGTCTTATTGAAGATGTAAGACTTGGGGGGAAAGTACCCATGATTGGCTGAAGAACTTAAAATAAGAGCACTATGAGATGTAATTGTGATTTCTGTATGATTATGCATGTTTCAGAATGGCTAAGTTATTTGCATCTACTGATAGTACTTAATTTTCATTTTTCTATTAGATAATGCATCCAAGTTCAATATTTTTTTTCATTGACTATGAACCTCAGGGTTTGATATGGTTGTGTTTTGAATTGATAAATGTTAGCAATGTTTGGGTGTTTTGTTGATATTTACAGACTCTGAGTGGAGCTCCCTCACCGACTGTGAATACCAAGGAGGCTATGAGACTTGTCATGGGAATGTTTAATGCTTCACTAGAACTGAACAAAGCTGGAGCCAGTGATGATGTAGATATGGAAGAACCTCCACAACCAGCTGTTCCACAAGGTATTTACCCTTTGTAGTAATGTAAGATGCTATATTATTTTATATCTATAATTGTGCATTTTCAGGCTAAAAATATTTTTACTATGGATGTCAATTTGTCAAGATTTTACTAATCGGTTAAACGTTTGTTCTTCTGAACGATTAATCAATTGACCGCATTTAAATTGTAATCCATCCATGAAATTTAACAAGTTTATTTCATTATGTTTATGCATTTACAATAAACATTTGTGTGAGTCATATAATATAATTGAAGCTATGCAATTTGTTTTCATTTTGCCATGACTAACATTGAACACTTACAACATGATGTATTCACTTGAACGGGAAAGACTTTCCAGTTGTCTATGATATTACTCTTATAACAATATAATTATGTGACATAAACAGATAATTTTCTTATTTAATTCACAGTTGTACCTCAATCAAGTGCTATGCCATTTGCAATTTATGATGAATCACTTGAATCACAACCTCCAACACAGAAATCCAGTTCTGCTAATTTCTCTATACTTCAAGATGCAGATTCCAGGTAACAAAGTTATAATTATTAAAGAATTTAGCACTTGCCTGAACAATGTATTGGGTGGTAGCTTGTTATAGCTTTGACCCTTTGGTACGAAGTCTCAAGAAGGAATCAGAAGCTTTATTTTATCAATTTCAGGAATCAAAATACCAATGTAATGATCGAATGAAATTCTTTGGCATGTTAATTATATTGATATTTATTTCAGAGCTCGGCAATATGGAAACTTGTCATCATTGAGTATTGGAGCAGAACCTATGTTACATCAATCTAATCATGCTATGGAAAATGATGAGAGGATTCACAGAACTCTGTCTCTAGTATGTATGCCCCTCTATTCTTTCAATCAGGGTGGTTATATAGAATTTATCTAGATTATTGTTGAAAGATTAGATATATCTTACTGTTGCAATTAATCATCTTGTAGATATAGAAATATTCATTTTATCAAAATGTTTTGATGTTGTTAAGTGTTATTTTTGCTAAAAATTGTTGCAGATTATCTTAAAGAATTAAAGAGATTTGCATTCTTAGATCTTAGAAAATATACAGGTGAGAAAAGAATTTTTTGTAGTTCAGAAGTTTTCCAACCATAGATAATACTTTTTTTCAGACTCGTCCAATATTTGATGATTGTGAAGGAATTGAATCTCATCCAAGAGATGATATAACACTGGCTCCTGTGGGTTCACATCTTAGCTTTGCTGCTTCTGCTCGAGTGGCTTCAACTCCATTCAATCCTAATTCATCAGGTAAATTTTCAACTTTTAGAATACAGTTAATTTTAATCAATGCATCTTTAATATTCTGACCCTTTCCTTTTCAAAGTGAATGAAAAATGTTATTGATGGCGTTTCTATGCAATCACTGTCATAACATCATATTTTTCCCGTTATTTTTTTCCATTTCCACCTCAAAATGCTGTTTGTGGCATGTAGTATTTAATGTTTATTAAGTAGAGTATTCAAACATGAATAAGGTACATTTCTCAAAACTTCCTGCAATGTTTCGGACAATTATTTTCAGGAGCACGTTCTAGTCCAGCTTTAGATGAGAGTGATATAGAAATGCAGACAGATCAAGCAGTGCCCTCTAACAATGCTCCTGAATCCATGTCGGTCAATCTAATACCTAGTGAACACCAAAGTGGCGAGGAACAATCTGTCAGTAACTCAATGGCAAACTTATCATCCAAAAATCTAAGGTATTAATTTGCTTGTAATGTTTAATGTGTTACAAAAATGGTCTTTACACTCAAGCTCAAGTTTTTATGATGTTTTAAAATAGATCTAATTTAATACTGTGGATGCTATTGATGTGAGTTAAATTGTATTTCTTACCTGAGTTCATAAATCTACTATCCAACACTTCTTTTGAGTATGTCAGTAGTAAAACATTGTTCAATATTACTAAAGTTTTATCATTTCATTACAAATTAACTGACTGGTTACATTTCTAGTTTACTATTAAGAAAAAAATTAAATTCTGATCCCATGCATAAGAAATATTGTTCTTCAAATGTGGAGAAAATATATATAGATTCTCATTGGTTCACACATATTTTATAATACATTTTGTAGTCCAATAATGGAAGGTTCATCTGAGGAGTCCAGTGCTGCCAGCCGTCTCCATAATGGGGACCATGAGACATTGCGTAGTGTTGGTAAACTAAATATAACCCCTGTACTTGATCAATCTGAAGATACAAGAAATCTGCTTCTTGCTGTTGATGAAAGAAACCATTCTACACATTTGATAGATACATCAGCCTATATGCCACATGAGATGGATGAGAGAACAGAACAGATCATGTCCACATCGATATGCATTGTTGATTCGAAGGATCCATTTGATGCTGCAGAGAGAGATCAGATGTTAAAGAAGACATCGCTTAATTACTTAGAGACCTTTTATGACTTGGATGAACGCATGCCTAATGTTCGCAAAGGAGATATTCTTTCCCTAGGTACTTAGAAAGATTTTTTTAATAATATACACAGTCCACCAGATCTAAAGACTGTAACCTTAAATTAAATCAGTAAACTTTTAAGTCTACCTTGATTTTTTCGATTTGCTATGTATATTTATTCATATATTAAAGCTTGTAATACTAAAGTAAACAATGTATTTGATAAGTGTGTTCATTTTCAACAGGAAATGAAGTGTATGAAGTTATTGATAAAATTGGTGAAGGTGGATTTGCTAAAATATTTCTTGCTGAAGACAATGATCTTGACTTTGGGACTCATTGTCTCGAAGGGGAGACCTTGACGTCTTCTTTTGCTCTTAAGGTATGGACCATTGTTGATTGTTTCACATTTTTTATTCGATCATACTTCAAACAACAATCTGTCTTTTTCATGAGGCAAGTGTTCTTTAACCATAGTCATCCGATCAATATTATTGCTTAATTTTTCTGTACCAATAAGATATTAAATTTAAGATGAGACTGCAATGATGAATTTTTAATTGTATCATTGAAAATATACAATGTCACTGCAAGAACTCAGTTATGCATGTATTGATCTTCCAAAGTTTTTAGAATATTTCTAATTCATTTTTTTTGGAAAAAGGAAATCAATGATGTGATGACTCCTTAAATGATTTTTTCTGTCATCTCTTTCAGGTTGAACAGCCTGCACAAAAATGGGAATTCTACATATGTAATGAGCTTCACAACAGATTGTCCAAATTGAAGTATCTATTTGACACAGTAAGTGATCTTACCAATATACTATGAATTGTTAGGTACATTTTTCTCAGGGATGCTTTTTCAGTGTCCCATCTCCACTACCGAGCCAAGTACTGTGTAAAGAAAATTACAGGAAACAGGTGAGGCGTGTATCTGTGCTATATACTGACTGCAATAAAGATACAAGAAAATCTTTTTGAAAAGAATAGGGATATGAATGTCTGGTTCTCCCGTATCTTATCTCCCCTTCTCGAGGGTGGCTCTTAAGTGACCATAGCTGTCGAAAGGGCCGTTAAAAACAGATAAATTCGTACATGTTCAATATATTGCTATTCTGGTTTTATGTAACAAACTAACATTTCAGATTACTCTTTTGAACATTTTGTTTAAGTATTTACGAATAAAACTTTAATATCATGTGATGAGGTTTTTCTAATTCTTCAAATAAAATGAGACTTTTAAAGGTTACTAATAATGCACATGTATGATGGATTTTCCCACTAAGAATAAATAAAAAATACCTGGACATTCAATCATTTAAACTCATGAGAGAAGTCTATATTTTTATTTGCTACAGTTTCATTCTTTCAAGTTTGATACCATTCTGATTTTATGTTATATTTTCAGAGACCTGCAATCATGCAAATATCTAATGGCTACTTTTTTTATAATGGAAGTATTCTTGTAACTCAGTACCAGCCTCATGGCACTCTTCTGGTAAAAATATTTAGTTGTATTTTTATTAGTATTTTACTACATGCTTATGTTATATAGATGTTGGCAAAAATTATTGCAGCATTACTGAAACATCTTACATTCATCTAGGGTAAAACCAGTTTATATAAGGTTTTTTGGATAGCTCATAGTGACTAATTTGTATATATTTTATTTTAGACAAACATATGTAACTAAGCTGCTCATTTGTAGAATGTTATCTGATTCAGGGAATATTTTGAAATTGCATTGTCGAATTATAATCTTCATTCAAAGCTTGTGATGTTTAATATACTTTCTGTAGATGTTAATTTATAAGAACCTATGTACAGTTGTAGCTGATGAAATAATCTATTTGTCATGTTAGATGAATTACATTGAAATACATGTATTTATTATTCGGTTGGTAGGATACTGAGCTTTTGTGTTAATAAATGATAATATACATTTGTGATATATTTATACAGGATTTGGTAAACAAATGTAAGAAGAGTAACCTACAATCTGAAGCAATGATACAACACATGGAACCAGTAATGGTGTATATGACCATAGAACTGCTTCATGTAATAGAACATATGCATCAGTGTCAGATAATACATGGTGACATCAAGCCTGATAACTTCCTTGTATTACAGTTGTAAGTACAATGTTGAATTTATCTTTCTTATGATAGTATGCTTATTATTTATATATGTATAGTATATATTATTTGGTTTCTCTTTAATAGCATATTTTATGTGATTTTTTTTTACTACATCAGAACAATCGTCTTATGTTCTGCGGCAAGTTTCCTTTAAGTTTAAGAGCAATTGAAAGAAATGGATATGAATTCACAAGTCAATAAACATGAGGTTTACTTTTAATCTATTGATTCTAATAATGATAAAAGGGTCTTACTATGATTGCTCATAGTTCTAAGCAATTATGTTTGAATTATTGCAGTCCTCGGTTGCCATTGAGTAAAGACCCTAATGTTGTATTTGCTGGAGCTAGCAGATTTGTACAGTTGATCGACTTTGGCCGAAGTATTGATATGAAGAGATACCCGGCTGGTACAACCTTCCTTACCAAAGTCAACACAGAATGTTTCCAATGTATTGAGATGAAAACAAATAGACCCTGGACTTATCAGGTATATAGACAATGTTTTAGTTTGTGAAACACTGGTTTTCAAAGTTCTTCAGTCATTTAGAAGCTTTTGTTTATCTTTAATAATTTATCAGAAAATTATTTTTAATTGTGAATTAAAGAACATTTTTTGCTTATAAAAAAGCTAATTAACATCACATTTGTCAGTTGTGATCCTGCCTTTTGTAAGGCCACTTGGCATTATAATCAATCCTGCATTATATTTATAGTGTATAAGCTGTCCAATATTGAAGTATTTAGCAAGAATAACCAGTTTTCTATGATTTTGTACCAGTACTAAACTTGTTCTCTTTAAGTAGCTGCCCATTTCTCTACAGGATTACTCAGCAGTGGATGAATAGTATGCTTTGTAATTTACATGAATCAAATCATATCAAAGAACATGCTGAGCCAAGGGTTTGTACTCCTGCATCCACAGACCTAACACTTTAATTGTGCTGAGCATGTAGGCTGCTTCCATATCTATAGAATTATTGTACCTACTTAGATCTATTTTATCTTTTACCATATTTCAGACTGACTTGTTTGGATTGGCTGGTACCATCCATGTTTTAGTGTTCAATCAATATATGAAGGTGTATCAAGAAGGTGGTGAATGGAAAATGACATCAAAGTTTATAAGGTCAGTACTTCATATTATACTGATATGATATAGTGACAAAGTTCATATAGACTGATATGATATAGTGTCACTGATGCAAACTAAGCTGTTGCTTAGTACATATGATATTCAGTTATGTAATGATTATAAAACAGACCTAGCCCTAGCTTTTCTGAATGACATCATAAATTCAATAATGCTCGACTGTATCTACCCGCTTTGTTAAATTACCATTGAATCCCATCTTGAAAGAAATTTGATATATACAATTTTTTGACAACAATATTAAGTATTTTTGTCTGTAACTTGTTTATACTTGTGTATATTTGTTAATTAAGTTTGTTTTATGTGTTTTGTAGAAATTGGAATACAGCATTGTGGAAGAAGTTATATTCTGTTTTGCTGAATGTACCAAGTTGTGATGAAATACCAGATCTGTCCGTTATAAGGAAAGAGTTTGAACAATACTTTGTAGAAAATCTAGTGGAGAAATATAACACCCAGTGTGGAGCATTCAACAAAACCATCATTTCAAAGTGAATTTGTACAAGTGTGGCCTGTGTGCATACCTTGTCCATCTTGATTTCACATGATTGTAGACATACATCTTTCATTGGGCTCTGCAAGATCATTGTACAATATCTATGTGTCTTTCTATCTCTACTTACCTTCCTTTATTCTCACTCAATGTCATTGCCATGATGAGAAGTTGTAAAAAAGGCAGCTTTCACATGGGCTGTATAGCTCATCGAAGCATATTAGTTGGTAATTCTATCGAAGCATTAATTTTACAGAATTATATCATTTTGATTTGTTTGTCATTCTTGAACTTATTTCCTGATTTATTTAAACATGGTTTGGTATAATCATCACTCCATAAAATTTCATATTTCAGACTTTCTAAATGAAGATCAGCTCACAATAACCTGATACTGTGTAATATTTGTTTTTATGTAGCAAAGTATATCTTCAAAATGCTTTGAATAGCCAATAAGTAATATGTGTTTGTAAATCTCTTTTATTTACTTAGTTCATTTAGTTTTGTATGTTTATTTTTGTCTTACGTATTGTCAATCTTTCTTTCATTTCCCTCTTTGTATTAGTTCTAATATGTTGATTGTTAAAATGTTTGGACTTGGTGGTTGATATTTATGACTTATACCACTATCTTATTGTGTTCTTTGATTGTGTTCAACAATGATAAATGTGTTCTTGTATTCAGTATTTTGTTAATACTTGTTAGAATCAATAGTAAGTAATTTAGAGGACTGACAACTGTCTATTTTATATATAATGTGTCTATTTGTGGTGAAAATTACAACAATCTATGTATTCAGCGTTTAACAATTATTTTTTATTCATATCTCTTTAATACTTTTTATAGAATATTTTGATGTAAATATTAATAATAAAGGTGTTCAAAATAATTCAAATTTTTTACAAGTTGTTATTTTGTAAATGATGGATTAAATACTCTGCAACTGTACTAATTCAAGTGTTTCGTGAAAGTTTGTGTGTTAGTGCTTTTTGAATGATAAATATTACATGTAATTGATTACAAATTGGATAATATATGTAATAAAAAGTTAAACCTTTAAATTTGGCATTTTTTTCTGTTTGGAAGTTGTTGGCACAATAAGGTGCATGATGGTTGATGACTTTGCAGTGCTGAGACAGGTCTTCCGATTGCAGTTATGGACATTCTTGGTCTGATAATGGTTTATACACCTAAAGCGCTTGGCTGATTTAACAAAATTGAAGGGTTTTAAATTACATGTTACAGGATTTTATAAGTCAAAGGGAGGATACTCTAGTGTGACTTGTTTAAAACGGATTACCTCCCTTGTTGGGATGATCAAATCTGTCTGGAAAAGCGAGGCGTCGTAAGAGCCGGACTGATCTATCTAGATGCGAAATATTTTTTACATGTATTTATAGAAGAATCTCTGATAAACGTACATGACTATTTCCAATAAAATGAATCCTTTAAACACATTTAAACACAATCTTGTAAATCTTTGTATTTAGGATATATTGCCGCTCCTGGTGGCCTCTTTATCAAACTAAATAGTGTTACAGCAGAATCAGAGACGTATTATACGTTTCTGGCAGAATGTCAG
Organism: Lutraria lutraria; assembly: GCA_964023205.1. Classification (NCBI taxonomy): domain Eukaryota; kingdom Metazoa; phylum Mollusca; class Bivalvia; order Venerida; family Mactridae; genus Lutraria; species Lutraria lutraria. The sequence continues at coordinate 36,122,469 of OZ026836.1, forward strand.
TCTTCAATGTTAGTATACATCAGCATAATACGATATATCGTACTTCGTAATGTTAATTAAACAGTTACGTTAAAAATAAACTAAATTTCAAAGTGTCTGGTACAAAATCTGTAATTAATCCATGGAATACGATATGATATAAAATGGATACAATGTATATGCTTTTTTGTGATATGTCTCAGAAAAGCCCTGTCATACTATGGGAGAAACAGCTAGTTAAAAGCATAGTTCAAGACTTTATGTCCCAGACTAACAGAATGTCATTTACTTTGACTATTCATAATCTAAATACAAAATAACATGGAAAAAGTCATGTTGGCGACCTAAGTTTATACGTGTCTATCATAACATAATTTTCACGTTAATATGAACATACTGTTATGACGTAATTACCAGAGCTTGTAGAATCACTCTTTCAATGAGGAATGGGTAAAACCTGGACAGGAGAACGGTTTTCTATCAGATATCGGAACATGACCGTATCATCCGAGTTAATATGTCATTATTTCTATGAGTCTTATAATTACATGCCGACAATGATGTCCCTAGTTCAAACGCGTGCATGCACTTGAAAAAAATGACGTACGTCGTGATACAATTAATTACCTCTTTGCGTATACATATGTTAGGAGTATCACATTGTGAAGCATGGCATGTAAAAAGAAAACAAATTAAAAAAAAACGCTTTAAAACAAAATAAATAAACATAGACGTATGTTATGTGATCATCGACGCGAGGGTAATTCGTTCGGCGAAAGTTCAATCACTGGCCAACTTTACGTGCTTGCTTGAATGAACTGAAGCTATATTGAACACTTAAAAATCCAAGCAGAATGACTCTCGTTGAATTTGACCCTTAAAATAGCATTCAATCATCTGCTTAGGATAATTTTTACCCTCAACTCTTGACATCAAGTGAAAACCCTGACGAGCCCGTATTTTTTTTATTTTAGTCACACAACAGTCTCCCGTCTGATACTGCTTATGACACCAAATTTGCTTTTTTTTAATGAAGGCGATATATAAGTATGTGAGTCATTGACAGATTTTAAACGTTAAGACGGTGGTAAATATTATGTTGTCAAGAGCTTGTCGTACCATACATGTGGGTTCATTGATTTCAAAATATCGACGCTATATATAGCTGTTTATTTTTATCGATCGAGTGTGTCGAAATACAAAACAATTTTATTTAAATTACAAATCCTGCATAGATATCTCATTGATAATTAGAGATGCACTCATTAGAAAAACATTTGCTTGCATCTTGTTCGTTAAGTACATAGTAGGTTTCCATCGTGGCGAATTTGTTTAAGGCGTCGTGGTTATTAAATATTAAACATCGTTTGTCATCATGGAGACGCGGTTAAATGTCTTGATAAAAATATAGGTGACAAAGTCGTATTTTTTAGTTACTTTAATTTTATTGATTTGCATACGCATTGTTTATTTCTCGGAAGTTTTTACCGATAATCCAATAGCGCGCTTGTGTGGTTTGTGACTTATTTATCCGAGTAGATAGTTTACCTTTACACCGCCTCAGGTGTAACAAACTGTAGTTAGTGTACAGCTGTATTAGTTTCCACTATACGATTAAATAGTTTTCGGATAAAATGGAGAGTAAAAAGTCTTTCAAAGTGGTGGATATATATAAATGAGTGGATATTCATTTGAGTGTAGAAATTGCTCTCTCCGTGTTGGGGGACATGCCTCCCGGAGTATATTCTGATCTCTTTATGGAAGCGTGTTTACGATTATGTGGAAAGTAAGATACACATATATACATATGAATCGTATTATTTTGAATAGAAATATTTCATGCATCAGCTTGTTTAAATAACCCACGTACTTAAATTGGTATTGCAATACATTGGTTTTTACATGTATATTAAATAAGCCACATTTAATTATTGCGCTCAATTTATTTTACTTACGTATTAATAATGTTCATAGAAATTAGAATAATCTAATTTATAAACTTAGTGAATTCAACGTATTTACATGTATGTAACTTAAGTACTATGCGAATTCTTAAGTTCACTATTTTAACTGCACTGTATTTGTCTTAAAGATAAAGTACCATATAAATCATTGTCAATTTATAGCGGCTGATTTCTTAATGTCTTTATCAGGTATAGTTTTCCAACTGTAAGTTGATGGTTAAGTTATAGATGTATTAAATGCTGTAGACAAGGAAGCGACGACAAATAAGGAGAGTGTGTTTTTTTGCGATCAGTTAAACCAACTATTCTATATCTTAGGTTGATTTGAATGTTTTAAAAACATTAATTTGTGGTCTGTCATCCGGAACACGTTTTGTCAAAATGGCAACAGCTTACGTCAGGTCTTATGATAGAGATCGATCAACATATCGAAATTAGTTTTTGGTTGTACATTGTCGATAATGACATCATAATGAACTAAAAAGCATATATACTATAACTACGTATAGACAAACACGCACTGAGATATAGAAAAAATCAAATTCTTACTAAGCTAACGTACACAGCAAATCGTTCGCATTTTTATTTGTATAGTATTTATATATATAAGTACATGTAATAATTATTATGAAGACGACGTGTTGTATGACAGTTCGATATTCGAACATTCTATGTATACGATCTTATTCATGGTAGGTATAGCTGTGAATAACAAATATACTTAATATAGGCTTAAGATTTAAACGATAGACATGTATACGCACTTAAGTAAATGGATAAGGTGCGTCAAAGCAAACACAACAATCTTAGACGGCTTGGCCAAGAACGCTATGTTTCCTTCAATTTCTTAACTTTATACAAATCATAATAATGATAATATATTGTATTGAATGATAAACTTGACAAGCGATATTCAACAGTGAATTGACGACACACATTACGGAGTGATAAGAAATGATGTATTTGTTTTTATGCACCAGGGATTTAGCGCCTTACGATCGTCGCTTATTTTTAAACTGCCAGCCCTAACCATATCACCGTATTGTAGCCAAATCAGTCAATGAATATCAGTTTGGTAGATAAGAAACATTTATAATACGTCTCCCTATCCATGTCAGTAAACAATTGGAAATTTACTTTTAAAAAAATATGAACATGGCGACTGAAGGAATCATTCTCAACTTAATACAAATAGCTCACATATATGGGATTATCCCGTGGGCGAGAGTTAACAAACTCAATACACGACACTAGACAGATGATCATTTCCCTGGTACCCATTCGGTCCTCATTCAATTTTATGATATTTATAAGCCACTTACGGATATTCATGATCGTAATATGATGCATTACACTGTTTCATTCACGAATGCAATCAACGAAATCCATGTAACGATAATTTCATACGAGCCGTATACATTAATCATCGGCTAGCTTCGTCTACGCACATCGCCATGTATTTCAAAATCACAAATTTTAAATGCATTCAAATATTTTTGCAATTTGATGTTTTGTTATGAACAAGTAAAAATATGCAATAATGCAACACGTTGACTAAATAACTGTTACAGTAACATTGGTTAGCGAATGTAAATTTTTGCTAATCCTCAATTATTTTGAGTAGATATCTAATGAATTTTATCTTTTTAGGTTTCGACCTCTTTAATTCATTCGAATACTATACATTTGTGTAATCATATGACAATAATATCATCAAAAAAGCGCATTCTAAAGCTCATGGCTTTACCAATTAAGGCATAATACACATAACATATGACGTTATCATGTCAAATAATATTGATCATATATCATAGACAGTAATCATAATGTCATATAGAGAGCAACAGTCAAATAAAGCGAAGCTAAGTTAAGTCGCACCGAACACAATACTGTAAGGTTAAAAAAACAATAATTTCATAAACAATTTTAATTGTTACGGAAACAATCGACCGTATACAAATACAATTCTAATATATCCCATTACATGATTCATATACACTTAGTACATGTACATGTATTTGTTTACATTATACGTATTATCGATATATACATGAACTTACAAAATGACGTATTGTCAGATTTTCGATTTCAGAGATATTTATATTAACGTATTGTATTACAACTGTCATTCAACAAAACAAAACCGTCAAGATCCGCTTTCCAGTTGTTAGATATTATAATTATGCGCCCGAAACACCGACAATTACCACTTAGACTGATTGCATTGGAAATTGTTGTTAATTGATTGATAATGTCAGAATGACCTAACATATGTATTTAAACGGAGATGTCTAAATCATGACAAGTATATACTCGTATATATATATAATTTAATCCAATACGCGTGTTGTGATGGTCGCAAATTTATATACATACCACGGACAAAGTTCTTGACTCAGTTATTTTATGGAAACCACAGACGGCAAACAAGTGATTTGAATTATTAAGTAGATTGATAGTTCTTAACTTATTTCATCATGTTAATTGATTCAAACGTGTTTTATTGACATGCAATGATCGAGCGGCTGAATGTACAGATAAAGACTGTAAACAAATCCGCTCAAACTCACTATACAATATGACCTCAGCATATCCACCACAAATATATGACCACTTCAAAATAACGATTAACTATTTTTGGCCTGTTTTTTTCAATGTTTCCTATGTAGTTCATAACAAAACCACATCGACATGCGAAGACTGGTTTGTTTGTTTTACATCGCCGTTTTATTGCAATGACAGGTGCTTTTCTTAATTGATTCATCGCAATCTGTGTTTTTGTAAACATGTGCATGCTCCTTAATTAGTACACGCATGGTCACTGTACGATCTGGTATTTCGACGTATATCTTATCGTCACCATGTCCATCAAAGTTCCATCACTTCTTCATTTCATAAATTGATAATTTTATCGTAACCTATGAAGTACACATTTAAATCTGTATAAATGTCTGGTTTATTTAAAAATGAAATTGTCTTTAGTATGGTGGTGTAACGAGATTTTCAATGGTGACCTTGTGTTTTTTCTTGTATACGGATCAAGTGAATGGCGTATAATATAGACACAACCAACCTCTGTATCCATACGTATTATACTATACGTATACACACGTTAATTAACTTCGACTTTCATTAACGATACTTAGTGACTATATGTACAGTCGTATAAAATCATGCAGAAAATATGCCGATATTTTAGTAGAATAATTTCTGTTGAATACAATCATTACATTGATCACGTTACTGGTTTTCCTCGAAATACAAAATACTCATCTCGTATACGTGATAAAAAATGTACGTACATCACGTATGGTGTTGGTATTTACGTCAGGGTAAAGTGGGTAGTAATAAAACAGGGATATTAGGGAGAAGTAAATTAATTAGGTCAAATAATCAAATAACCAAGAACTTGGGTTACTATGTAAGTATGATACAAGTCTCTGTCAACAATTTCGTATAAACTTGGAACAATTAAAAAACACCTGCCTATATATGCAGACTATTAAGTAAAACAAATCAAGCTGTTAAGAGTTTTTGTGTTCTAGAACTTGAGCATAAGTGACCCCGGATATGTGGTCATTGGTTCCAAAACTATTATAGTCAATATCCAGTCATCAACGGTTTTAAGAACTTGTTTATCAATAATTGTGGATAAATACTCAATTAAAGATATCAAATTGACGTGACAAACATATACTAGTACATTACACACATACATTCAAATGGCTCTGTTGAAAACAATCGGAATACTTGTATGTGTCTTTGGAATTGAAACTGAGTGTCCTCGTAGGATATTATCGGCGCCAAGCAAAAAGAACTTCGGTAAACAACATTGCTTTCCTATCATCCAAACGACATTCTTTAATCAGTCCTCAACTAATTTGGAGCATCTGAAACCAACGACTGTTGACGATAGGTACCTTGAAGGTGTAATACGGTATTCACGAACTAATGAATTATTTATTTAATTGCCTCTCTAATTAATAATCTTAGCACCACTTTGACTTGATAAATCAATCAGCCATGCTTAGATGCAATTTTAATTAAAAGAAACATATCATATAAAAACATACATATAGACGATCCATTAAAATCATAGTATACACGTCATAATTAATGTAATAGTAATTTTCGTGTCTACATTTTCATTATCATATGAGCTACATGTATATAACCGAACTAAAAATACATAGTTCGGCCGTCCACCGACCCTATAAGATATGTTTGTATAAGCGAAAACCACTTTTACGGTGACTATAAAGCATACGTTATTAGTAAAATCTTAAGTTATCCATGATTGTAAATATTTGTTTAAACTGAGTAAAAATCACAACTTACATGTTTATTTTTTACAATATCATAATGTGTAATCATTCGTGATATATACACACAATGTATAGTTAGGGCACAAGTATACATTGTTTAACTGCGATGCGGTTAATTTGTATTATGCGTATATACATTTCACATACACGTTGCAGAAATTATACTGACTTATCATTCCAGGTTCCTGTCGCTCGTGGGATAACAAATATCCTTGTAAGTCATATATCTAAAGTTCATCTCCCAGTAAACACGATCAGTTACGTTTTGCATCTCCGAGATGGACTTAACTGATAAGCCATCGGATTATCAACGTCATGATCGAAAAACATGTCGGCTTAAATTATGTTTGTAGACAATATTGTTATACGTGATATCATATAGTTATGTGTTAACAGGGATGTGGTTAATCTGTGTTTTCTTAGAATTGGTCGAAGTTGCCAAAAAAGTCATATCGCCCTATACACTAATCAATTAACAATTATCGTACGTTCTGACACCTGAAATGTATAAAACATCGTCCGACGTGTAGAATCTAATTTCTTCTTCCTTGACAACAACGATGTAAAGTCTCGTCTTCGGATTGTTATACCGTACGTGCGGTCATTGTATATTTAGAAAATTCTTAGAAGTCCCAACTATAAAGCCATTTATAGTGAGTTATTACAAGAGACATTATAGATGTACTGGTCAATATCTATACGACAACATCACGATCAGAAAGTCAATTCACACGATATGCTACCTGCGTGATATAGTATCAAATGTTTTATAGAAAACCATTATAATCGTGGACAATAAAGCGTGCTCAAAAGAGAATATTGAGCTAGGTATAAATTTAAATCACTTCCTGTTCGGAATTAGATCACATTTTCTATATAACGGTGAGTTTGCGAGGAACAAATATAAATCTCTTTAAAAAAACGACGCTTGAAAATTTTAATTGTTTTTATGTATTATCAATTAAGTAATACATATACGCTTCCATAGAAGTTTATTTTATAGAAGATCGTTTTGTAATGTTTCGATAATATACATGTGCATTGTTAGGTACCGAACTCCTTTGAGTTTTGATGAAACCTAATGGCATTGTGTTCCTTGCAGTTTCTTTATGAGTCTTTTATAAGGCTTATAAAAGACTCTTACGGAACTCGTTTTACTCGATACTCGGTGCGTCCAGTGTGGTTTTATTCTGCATTGACTAAATACAAGGGAATAAGCAATATACACCCCCAGGTATGGTTAAGAATATACAGAGACACGCTATCATTGTTAATATACAAAATAAATACATGTACATGGATGTTTGTAATAACAATGTTAGATGTCTGTAACATTCCCATGTATCGTGAAACGAAAATACTACGTACATCAGTATTTAGTTATTAACTGCTTTGTTTCCTTATTTCATGTGACATCAATTTAAATATTTATTCATTTTCAATGTTTTGTTTATTATTACTGACACTTGATGTTCGTACACATGCTGTTGGTCGTGTATTTACAAAAGAAAACAGTTTAACACGTGGTTGCGGCAGATGTTTTAATGATAGACATTCACAAAGAATGTAAATAGAATTATTTAGATTAAAATAATGTTTTGTTGCAAACTGGAGACACAATTATTGTCCATGCTAAACGAATGCAGAAATAATTGTATCACTGAATATTGCGGCACTGATCGACGTACAGTTTCTATCATTAATTGGGTTTGATATCTATGCTTCAGTTAATTATTTCCGTAATGATATTCACTTCTTAATTTGAATGCTCATACTGGTACGTTTTGAGAAGTTATTTAGCTACATAAGACTGCAAACCAAACACACCATTTTAAAAGCGCATTATTAAATTATTACGAGTACTTTGATTTATAAATCCAAACGCTTGACTTGCAACCGTCTAGAATGTCAAGCGTCTGTTTACAGCGAGTAGGAATTTAACGAGGCCTGTTATATTTGTGACACTATCTCTGCAGTCAGTGTGATGCTGTTTACGATAAATACTTAAATCAACTGAGGTATTTATAAAAGTGCATCAATTAACCCCATCTGTCATTTCATGTCTGATGTCATGATTGATTATAATACTCGTGTATAATAGTGGACTTGTTTCGGACAGTCATACTCGGATAGCAGTAGTGAATAATAAGTGATTGTTTGATTGTCTATTTCAGACACAGTTAGTTGATTTGTTTATGCGTAATAAGTTGTTTAATTATGAAAATCAGGTACACAGTAACATAAGCATGTAAAGACGATTATTTTTGCCTCCTAACCAAAATTTTAGAGCTGACAAAGAAGTGTTTCCTGCAGTGAGGGCCGGCATGAGAATTGTGTTTTTTTGTGTTAAAGAGGCACTTTTAGAGCATGATCCATGTCATTCTCATTTACTGATTTAGTACTGTATGTGATGTTATAATATATTAAAACTTATTATTGATCACTATTTTTCTATAATGTGTATAATAATAAGACACAAGCCAATAAAAAGTCAGGGTTCTCAATAAGTTTGTGGCCAACAGGCCACTGGGGAAGGAGAAAAAACTCACTTTTTCCCTTCCAGAACGAGAATTACAACCAAAGGCAGCACAAATCACCATTTTAAAAGCGCGATTAGCTCCCGTCACTGACACTGTATCGTCTGAAACGTGCACACTATAAAACACGCGATTTTCAGAAAAATCCAACTAATACAGGTATGTCGATGCGTTTAAACACTCAGGAATAATATCCAAACAGAAAATCCACGAATTATACGACAAATCCAATTAAAACGACTCGATTTAAGATAGAATATTCACTGCTAGTAACCAGATATTACACTAGCTTATATGCGACATGTTGACCGGTGTTCGCGTATGACGTCACAAATTAAAGGGAAGTAACCGTGTATCGATTTACGACTAGTTCAGTACCGGAATTAAAAATCGGTCTAAATCATAATAAATATTGCATATGTTCGCATAACAAAAATAATTATGTATAGATATTATATAAATCGATGAAGTTTGGAATTAAAATTCAATTTTGCGATTTTGTGCATATTTGATCTTTAAAGCTAGACTAACAGGCCTACTATGGACTGGAGGGTCCTGGCGAGGTTTCTAGCAATATTTTATAAACTTTTGAGATACCCTACTGGCCCAAACACATTTCTAAGCGGCTAAATTGTCAGACTTGATTAGGATACTGAGAGAATTCAATGAGACTGAAAAATAGTTGCTTTTATTAAATTCCCAGCTACATTGCCTAGACTTTAGATATTTGGAGTGTAGCATCGTCTAGTGGATCTCTACCAAGATTGTTCAAGTTGTGTCCCCAGTGACGAAATTGTCTCCACCCTGGGGTTTACTTGATTTTACATACGCTTATATAGGAAATTTGAAAAAAATCTTCTTGTCAGAAACTACAATGCCTAGAGCTTCGATATTTGGTTTGTAGATTCATCTAATGGACCTCCATCAAGATTGTCCAAGTTGTTGTCCCAGGGTTTGCTTGATGCTTGAGGCTTACAGAGCTTTTTTTCACAGGTAGAGGAATGGGCCTTTTCATTAAATTTGGGGGAAAATTACACATAATTTTTGCAACATTGAAATTTAGGGGAAAACTGCATGATTTTAAAGAAATTTCCTGAGGGGAAGACGCCTGTTAACGGTCCCTGCTATAGAAGGAAAAAGTGCTGGCTTATATAGGAAAATTTGAAAAATCTTCTTGTCAGAAACTGCAGTGCCTAATGCTTGGATATTTCAGATGTAGTAAAGTCTACTGGACCTCTGCAAAGTTTTCAAATGATGGCTCCAGGGTCAAAATTGGCTCATGCTGGAAAAAAGTGAAAAATGTTCTTCCCTAAAGGTCTTTTTTTCTGGTGAGCAATTATAGGGCCATCATGGTTTGTATGTTCAAGTCCTGTTGTTTTTGAGATTTCATTTCAACTTCTAAAGCCATAAATTATGCATATTGTGTTAGGATTTGGAAAAATAATCACTCATGTACAGGGTTCTCTCAAAAGTTTTTAAAATATTGCTGGAAAATGCCCCCCCCCCCCCCCTGGCCTGTTAGTCTAGCTTTTGGGCCTGTTGTCCACAGAACCCTGCATGTATGTATAAGACACATGCTATTAAATCCACAATCAGATCCAAAAGTTGGGTGCATCTTATACAAGTGTGTATAACTCAAGCCCATAGTTTCAGGACACAAACGGACGAAATCTAGTCAAATTAAATTTTATTTTTCACTGGTGATGATCAATTGGTGTGTTGAAAAACAAAGGAAACCAAATCTTTCTTATTGTTTCTTTGCCAGTTAAAGAATAGAAAATGATTGTCAATCTTGCTGCTAATTGAGAGGATCAGACCTAGAGGTGTTGAGCATTTGAGTAATTGTAGGCATACCTAATAAGTCATTATCCTGTTTTCAAATTCATAATACTTGGGTATCACCCCCCCCCCCCCCCACCTCGCCCATTTTGGTCATTTCTATGTTAAAAAATATTTGTGTTGTATTAATGAAGAGGTAGGACCTATACATAAGTGATAACAGTTGTATCTGTCATTGATCTGTACATTGGTGATACAAGTTTCACAGTGATTTCTGAGACAATATTTTGTTCATTTTTATTATTCATCAGAATAAGACCTTGTTTGTCTGAGTCTTTGTAATTTTAACAGTTTGTCATTCTCAGTCATCTCAATATGGATACATGTATAAGGTTATGTTAAAGAATTGAAATGCCTGGAATCTCAAGTAAATATTGATTTGGATTTCAAAATTAATTGTTAAATAATTCATAGACTGTAAATATATTGTGTTGATTACAAGACATTTGTTTAAAGTTAGATTAGATCATTTACTACCACCTTGGTTTTACATTAGTAATTGGTGCTAATTCCCCAAACAGCACTTTGATACTATGTGACTGATAGAGCGAAAAATAGCTCTGTGACACAAGTTTCATGATAAAATAAGTGTGCTTAAACTCAAGAGAACAAGTCAAATTTGATATTTTAGCTGTTATTTGCTTTCTGATAGTTTACTAGTGTATGATGATTTATGACTTCCAATGATTTATTGTCTTCAATGAGTTTAGTGAGTTATATTAATACAGTTCAAAGGTCATAAAAATGAAATACTCAATCTGTCATGCATTGTTGATCAGTAGAATTGTCCTCTTATTGTATTCTAGTTCGTCAAGTGTTTTGAGTATAAAGCTATGTTTGAAATAAGCATACATAAATTATCAGATTATTAAGAGGATGAGCATTTCATTAAGTGTTTGAGATAGATAGATGTTCTCAAGTTGATACTAGTATGTGTGTAACACTTCTATGATTTTGTATTCTAATGCTGAATTACATACTTAATGTGTACACTGATTAATACTGACAACAAGATTGGATTATTGATTGAATCCATGTATGGTAATGTGATAAATTTCAAGAGCTGTTTCAATCGAAGGTCAGCAATACTGAGTAGACCTAGTATACTCTAAACTCCTTGTAAAGTTTAGGTTTGGCCGTACAACTTGCACTAAAATGTGTTGGATTATGTAACTGTAATATCTTGATGTTTATCTAAATGTTATTATCTTGAAGATTATGGAGACATAAATAGTATTTCATTATTGTACTTACAGACGCAGCATGGACTACAATGATGTTGATGAGAAACAACCACACCTTCCAAAAGGAGCTTCAATACCACGGAACCAGGTCGCTGGACATAAACATGAAGGCAGATCAAAACTAGGTAACCACCTTTACTTATTCATTTACTAATGCTATATTGGTTTTAATATTGGTTTTAATTCATACACATTTTTGAACTGAATATAGAACTGTACCTAAAATCGATATTGCCTTCAGTTCGTGGTCATAGAATTTTAATATGTCTATTGTCATTCAGTTACATTAGGTCAATATCGCAAGATTTACTTTCCGTTGTTTTGTTGTATGGTTATTATAACTCGACTGTTGAATTGAGAAGCATTAATCGGATGATCTCAGTTTTAGCTTGAAGTTGGGACAAGTATTATTTTTGGTTTAGAGAATAGAAGTATTTGTTATCTTTCAGATTTCAAATTACTCTTAACTTAAGCTGGGAATGAAGTCATGTTAAAACAATTCATGCACATTTTTTATGAATTGTTTATGTTAAGTTTTGTTCACTCACACACCAATCAAGATAAGAATGTATAAGAAAATGATGGAGCGATAATTACGATTTTAAAGTTATGATATATATGCTAAACATTGATATAATTGAATTAAAAAATGTTGATTGGAAGAAAAAAATTGTTTTAATTTCATAATTCTGTAGCTAAATTATTCTTATGTGCAGTATTTGGATCCCAGTTGTCCTAAGTTGTGATAACTTTATTAATTTTAACATCCAAGAGTTCACTTCACATTCTCTTGTGACCTTCATAAAAATTAAATCTGAATTCATCACATACTTCTGTTACTAAGCCTGCTTCTCAATTAGTTTAAACAATGATTTGACCTGGTCAGCACATATACATGAAGATGTCAACTGATGGTTTCAGTTTTTACTTTCCTGTCTTCTATTTAATGTATGTGACTTATAGACCGAGCTCACTGTTAACATCACATATCATTAGGGCTGTCCCGATACAGATCTCAGCCGATACGATACGTATTGCGATACGGTACTAGCGATATGTGATATCAACGATACGACATAAAAATATTTCAAAGTAATGAAAAACGTTGTAATATTAGTGTTAGAAATTATATAAGAAAGTCCTAATTAACCGTTAAAAAGTTGTAAAACTAAATTTGTCTTGTACGTAATGTTACGCAGTCATATCGGGACAGCCCTACATATCATACTTCTTTGTACTATGTTCTAGCTCCTCATGTATCATGTTTAATTTTCAACAATTGTGCTATTGATGATGGCAGGTCAAATTTCAGACTTTACAAAAACTTGATTATATTGAAGGTAAAAGTGGGTGTAAATTTATAATATGGGTTGTGTTGGTATTTTCACCTGTAGGTGTGTGACTGTTTTTAACTCTGCTATACAAATATAAATAGATCACTTTATTTCTAGATAATAGGCCATCAACACCAGGAATCAGATGCATTTAAAACTTGACATACAATATATATTAGTTTATTGAAATGCTAAGTACAAAAATACTTACTTTGATTTGACATTTTACTAGTATCTGTGTATAATAGATTTAATTTTGACGATATTATATGATATTCAAACATTCTTACAAGAACGAAGTACATGTACATACATGTACAATATAAAATAGCAATGTAAGTACTTGAATACACAGTTTATCATTTACCATTAAATACATAGTTTAATTGTGTAGTTATGTTACTTTCATACATGTGTTAAACTATTACAATATACTAAGTTCAATAGAATTAACATGTACGGTTATTATTATTAGATGAATAGAAGAAAAATAGAAAAATTAGAAAAAGGAAAGAAAATTAGGAAATGGGAAAATATGTAGTAGGCGTAACAATTTCATGGGAATATAATATATATACGTATGGGTTGAGAAAAAATTATTAAACTAGAATCATATAAATACAACATAGAGACAAAAATTGGTGACACTCCAGTGTATGCTCCTATATATAGAGAGAAGGTAAATATTGACTGAAGGTTTAGTGCCCGAATTATTTAAATAAGTGTATTACAAGCATATATATCATAACATAAGTACACCATAATGTACATGTATTATAGCATAGTTGAATACATACCCTAGCCCTGTACATGTATTATAGCTGATAGAAATTACTCTTTTAATCCAGCATTAATTTTTGTCATAATTTTTCAAACGAGTGCAGTAAATCTTCACTAAATGACCACTTCAATAGTAAGGCCATCTCTTTATGATAAGCATTTATTTTCAGGCCAGTTTTCATTAATAATTTGACCCTGATGATATGATCATCTAAATAATAACACCGAAATTTTGGTTCTCAAAGGTGGTCTTAATGTTGAGATTTTTTACTATATTACAAAAAATGGAACACATTTTTTGTGAAAACAAGTAAAATAATTCTCTTTCATTATCATACTTGTCATTATCTATTTTTGATGTTCAAATTTTGCTTGAGTAAAAGGTATCCTTGTTTTAGAAGATTTGATTGCCAGCAGTTTCTTTGCAATCTTTTAGTCTTGTAAAATTTTCTACATAGATTTATGAAGGCTGCGACCATAGTAGGCTGGACTTGTAACCAATCAATTCAGATATGAATCCCATTTGCTGTGGTCTTACTCTTCTTTGAAAATTGGATAAAAAATGTCTATTTTCCAGCATATGTGGATGAGTTGCTTGCTCCGTGTGTAGGGTGTTCTTGACATGATTTGTGAAAATAGTTTTGATCTCAAGGTTGGGTCTTCGTGAATGCATTTATTAAATTGTGTTTTCCTGAAGTCATTACATTTATCTTATTATTATTAGACTCAGACTATCTTTTACCTACTGGGTACATGAGTAAATTTAACTTAAGATCAATCTCCCTTCTAAAATGTGAATTTTTCTTTGTCAATAAACTGAAATTAATTTGGCGTAGGATTCTCTTAGGTAATCTTAAGATAACTTGACTTCAAGCAGTATTCGTTATAAGTCAATTTTTCAATATATGCAGTTATGTATTTTAATTGCAAGCACTTATTTTGATCTAAAATAAGTACGAAATTAGGATGTTTTTAAATTATGATCCTGGTGTCTTACACTTACCAGCTTAAGGCAGAAGCTCTCTTGAGAATAATTCATCCAGCCTTCCTCATGTATTAAGACTGATGTAACTCTTCATAGAAATACCAGTGCATAAAACTTAAGTCTGAGCTAACCATTGATTTTAGTTGTTTACTAGATCCTATGGTAAAATATGAAGCACATGAGTTAGATAAAAAAAACTTCAGCCTCAAATATGCATGAAGTAATTTAAGTTATGTAATTCTCAAGTGACATTGTCTGTATTGAATGATTTGGTTGACTGTCTTTAGATGCAATAAGTAACACAATAACTTAAAATGATTTTGTGTTATTATTATTTCAAAGCTATTTTATGTCAAATATTTTTTTCCTACTGATGTACCTACAAAGCATTATATAAGAAAATCACTCTAGTAGAACCCATGAGGAATAAAAACATCACTAATGTATCATATGACTGACGAGATGTAGACATGACCCTTTATGTTAGCTCCGATGTTTGAGAAGTGAAATTCGTCACACTGTACCAGAACTACATGTAAAATAAGATCTGACCATAGGTTATAAAACTTGACAACAGTCTCAAAGCTAACATTTTAATTATAAGGTTGGAAATTTGTTGGTGGTCCTGGTTGCATGTGAAATTCAAATGAAGTCTTGCTTATACCAATCCGCCAGCTCAGTGATCATGAGCTGTTAAAATCTGTCCTGTTTAGTCATGAACCCTATAACTCAGGGCAGTAATGGTTGTTGGTAGGAAACCATAACACAATCAAGTAATGCGAATGTGCAGTCAGTAAGCAACAATGTCCCACGTGCATACTTGCACCTAGGATGATCTCCTTCAGACACTGTGATGTTGAACCTGTATATAAGCTTATGAGCTTCAGGAAGGTGTGCCATTATTACCAGGTAAATATGAGTGAATTTAGAAGGTGTGTCATTATTACCAGGTAAATATGAGTGAATTTGGAAGGTGTGTCATTATTACCAGGTAAATATGAGTGAATTTGGAAGGTGTGTCATTATTACCAGGTAAATATGAGTGAATTTGGAAGGTGTGCCATTATTACCAGGTAAATATGAGTGAATTTGGAAGGTGTGCCATTATTACCAGGTAAATATGAGTGAATTTGGAAGGTGTGCCATTATTACCAGGTAAATAATTATGAGTGAATTTGGAAGGTGTGTCATTATTACCAGGTAAATATGAGTGAATTTGGAAATGAAATGATTTTTGTTATTTTTATTTAGTAGTTTATGATTGATTAAAATTGGTGTTAAAATCATAAGTGAAACATGTGCTGCTATGAATGTGCAAAGTAAACAAAATGTTTTTGCCACCAGGTGGTATAAATAAACAAGTAATTTTAAAATTAATTGCATAATCTTAATCAGCAACAAATGCATGACAATCCCATGTAAACCGTTCAACAATGACTGCATCAATAAAATATACATTCAATCATATAGAGTGTCAAGTTTTCATTTTCAGTCAGTGTATTTGAGCATTATTGATCTATTTAAATTTACCTTAATAGTTCAGGATTCAAGGTCGTTAGTCATTTGAATGTGCCTGCATACTATTAAGTATACAACATTAAAATTGACTTGCTGTTCAATGTTAAGTACAGTTACATATTCTTTTTTATCAAAAGTATTTAGATATATTTTATCTTCCAAGTGCTGCTATGTTAATCTATCAAGTAGTTTCATAGTCCATTTTGAAGACTTTATTTTTGATGATTATTGGTAATAGTTGATTTTAAAAAAAAGTTTAAATCAGCACATGGTTAATAAACATGTATGTATACATATGTAATACATTATTAAGTGGGTGTCATGAATTGTTCCAACCGGATGCATGTTTTATAATTCACTTAATCGACTATTAACTTACCCAGAAAAGTTGTGGTTTGAACTGTTTGGCACAAGCAATTTTTACCCATCCCAGACAGGCAGAAGTGGCTGAAGTCCTGACTAGATTGTCCATTTTATATGTATGATTGTATGACCTTATTTGGATGATAGGTCTGAATGATTGATTGTAATGTGAACAAACAGGTGAATGCATGATTGTTTTTTTCTGGGGCTAGTCACTGTATGAGTCCTTGTACATTCTACATTCTAGTTGATAAGCATTAAAAAAATGATATCTTTACTTTTTTTTAATACAAATAAAGATAATGGTTTTAAGGGTAGACATAAAATAGTTGATAGATTTATGAGAAATGTAACATAATAGATAGTCAGACATATTGGTGGACAGAATAATATCTGTATAGTTGTACCAATCTGACTATATTAAATGAGTTCTAATATCACTAATTTTGTAGTAAATCACATAATAGGTGATGAAAATAAGTGAACTCCTAAGTTGTCCCAGTCTAGTTTGTTGCCTATAACACTTGTTTTCATTTCTGACCTGTTGTGCTTACATATTTTATAGTTGAATGTGCCAAATGTTTCACCTAACAGTTTACCAGCCAGGATGAAAAAATATGTGACCCATAAGTTATGTTTGATGGTATTAGTAAATATGTTAAATTGAAATATCCCTGGTACAATTGTTTTACCATTGTTTATCATACTACATTGTATTACATGCTGTTGATGGTCTGTTTATATATTATATATGGTGTACATGTAATGATGAGATAAAATATGTGACATATTGATCCTGAGTTAGCTTCTGTTATTGTAATTACATTGTATGTGATAATCAGTTCTGTGTGTTCTGATTTCCATATTCAACATAGATGAGGCTTTTATAACAACAAGCAGTGTTTTCCAGAAACGCCAGTGACCTCCGATATTGCATTCTTTTTTAAAACCTAGCGTCGACTACTTTTTGTCAATCCAATAAAGTTGAATAAAACCTACAACAGTTCAAATTTAGCCTGCTTATCTGAATCTTCTGGAGAACACGGAATAAGAGGTACACTAATGGCAATATCATTGTTCATTATTCTGTTGATGTCTGTGGCTGCATCTGTCATGACAAATGGACTCAGAAATAATGCCTTAAACAAAATAACCATTGAGAACATGTGCTGTACTCACAAAGTCACAAACCTGCAATCTGTTGGCTTAACACTTTACCAATTGAGCTAAGCGGGCGGGCTCTCTATATTTTAAGAAAAGCAATAATCTTAGTGTATTGTAATGGTAGAATTAGGGATACATTAGTATTTTGATAATATTTCTGATAAAAGTGTTTTAGAACTGTATACAGATTGTATTGATCCATGGTTTGTATTTATCATAATTATATCAGATTTTGCTGACAATTTCATTTTTCTTGAAGCTTCAAACAGATGTAAGGATTACATACCGATAATTCATTTTCCCTAAAATACATGTCAGTTTGTTTGTACTCTAACTGAACATTTAATCACATTTATATAATTATTTTATTGTGACATGGACAAGGAAGTATACATACGAAATGAACCTACAGAACTGTTCCTGGTATTAGATTACACAATTACAAAAATGTATGCAATTTTGCTTTTCTTTACGGTGTATATGTCCTTGACTGTTAATTTTGATAGATGGTAAGCACAAACAACTGACAAATCCATAATTTATCTTTTTAGAAATACTTGTTTGTTTTTGAGTTAATTTTCTATTAATCTTTAGAAAGAAACCTTACATTTATGTATTTTAAATGTTTTCTATGACTGCAAGCTAAGGTCTAAGCTATTGATAATCAATATATGGTACAATCAATGTACCGGTAATGCCTCACCTTGATCAGCAAACCATTAAGATTTAGTGATTATAAATATGATACATGCATATAGTGATATTATGCACTTTCAGATATATAAAACCAGGCTTCTTCTATGCAAAGTTATGATTAAAGCATTAGTTCCCTCTTCGACAAATAATGAACCACAAACAAGGGTGATATTACTAAATATGTGTCAAGTTTTTTTCATGTGTGTAAAAACTGTAGTCTGATTTTTGATACACTGGAAGGTTTTATGAATGGATTTAAGAACTGTTTACGTCTCGTTAATCACATGCTTGGAGATAAGCTTTATTTTATTACCCTAGTTGTTACAGAGCAACTAACATACCTTTTCCATCCCTCAGTAAATATTTACCTTTTAAAATCTGAATATAATTATGTTAGTTTACTCAAATTTCTCGGACATCATACTACATTTGTAATTGACTTTTCAAATGTTGATTTTAATAATCTAAAAACAAGGTTGCCATGGCTGCTTCATTGGAAAAGTAAATGATCAGAAACTGTATTGTTGCCATTTAAAATGACAAATTGAAGAACAATGGGAAACTTGGCATAGCTAGGTGTTAAAGATGGAATGATTTTGTTTATGTTGACAAATATTGAGTCATCCTCATACTACATGTATGTCTCATATCATATTTCTGATCACTCTGAGTATGTTTTTTTTAAATATCTATTATCATAAGTCTGTGAATTGTAATACAATTTTGCATGGCCACTTTCAAATGCTGAAGTCACTGTATGATGATATGTAAACATTGTTTGATTAGACTTAATTTAAAGAAAATTTAGGCATTGAAATTAAATATTTTGTGTTCTGTATTCTGTGTTCATAAATGTGAGCATTGTAATGTTTGGGACAAAACTGCTTTCTGAATTACTAATTAATGAAAAATTCATAAGGTCATTTTTCATTTTATACTGATTGATTATGGATTATATTCCCACAGGTTTGATATTGACTATCTTAAATATCAACCAGACACTTTATTTATGAATTTTTCATTTTGATCCGGCTGTGGTAATTTGCATTTGTCTGTAGCTGATGTATTTATAAAATCAATATGTTGTATAATGACATATTATGATGTATTTAGAATAATTGTGACTGTGTCAAGATGATAAACTTTCTCTAACTCACTGGTTCATTGAATCCTAATTGCCACATGTATCCAGTTCACTGATTGGTTGAACAATCTGTAATATGTGTCTAATTCACTGATTGATTGAATGATATATAAAATATATCTAATTCACTGATTGGTTGAGTATTCAAACAAATGTATCTAATTCACTGATTGGTTGAATCCCCTAATAGCTGTGTCCATGATATCCTCTATAAGACTATGTACAGTTTACTGATAGGTTGAATCCTCTATAGACTGTGTTCAGTTTACTGATAGGTTGAATCCTCTATATCATGTGTTCAGTTTACTGATAGGTTGAATCCTCTATATCCTGTGTTCAGTTTACTGATAGGTTGAATCCTCTATAGACTGTGTTCAATTCACTGATTGGTTGAATCCTCTGTATGCTGTACTCAGTTCACTGATAGGTTTAATTATGTATGAACTGCATCTAGTTCTATGATTTTCTGAATCTTTGCTAACTGCAACTAGATCATTGGTTTAATATATCACCAATAACATGGGTCAAATTCATTTATTTGTTGAATCAAATAATTATATTTTTTATTCTCTCAATTTTCTTTCAGCTGTTTCTAATTCACTGAGATGCTGGATCATTTATCAGGAGATTCTGATATGCCAAGTTGCTGAATAATCTGTGAAGAATTTCTTATTTACTGATTGGTTTACTGATGTATCATTTCAGGAATGTTAGAGCATGAAGGATATATACTGAAAGCTCTACAGAAACCTCCTCGTGGGATTCGGGAACTTGAATTCTATGAGAAAGTGTTTGACAAAGACTGTACTGATAAAGATACTCTACAACTACAGCTATTGATGCCACAATATTTTGGTTCTGGAAAGAAATTTGAAGAATACCCAGATGGTAAGACATGCATTGCAAGTGTATTTAATGTGTGCCATAATTACAGGTTCTTTTACTAACAGTATATGTAACATTCTGGAATCCTAAAAATGTGTCCACACTTGATTAGCATCAATGTTAGATTGACTTTCATCATCAAAACCGGACTTCCATTACAAATTTTGTTTGCAAGGCACCAGGACCAAACGTTGAAATTTACCAGTTGTCTGAATGCTTTCATTTTAGATTTTGTTGCCATTCTTGAAGCCAGTGATTTTTCCAATGATAATCTATTGAATTTATGATATTGTTATTAATAAGTTGACATGTGCTTTTAATTTTGCTGGCATATATACATGTTACAAGCAATTAAAATAATAAATTCAAAGTTTTTCACAATTTATCAATTACTGTGTGAATATCAACATGTCAATAAATGGCTGATTATGAAAACAAAACACACCCATTATAACAGATCAATATTATTTATATTGATCTTTGGCCAGATCACATGTATTGATTGGTTTGGTTATATAGGTATGTAGGTAAAATCTTCATGTTATTGTATAAGGCTATTTGTCTTGTAAAGAACAACTGGTGACATTGGGTGGCCATAAATACATTTGGTAATGTCGGTTTAATAAGTATTGGACTTTAATATGCTGATTAAATTGTGATCTTTTAATAAGATTTATTATCTGTGACAAATATCATAGGTTATACCATTTTGTAATAGGAGTAATTTAACTGTTATCAATATGATTGACACAGGCTTAGTTGTCCTAAAAAATAAGATGGTTCTAAAATGGGACTGAAATTAGTGAATTTTTGTACTTTAAAGAATTTTACCACAAACCTGATTTCACCTACTTTTGAATAAAATTTCTGTAGAAATTTGCTTTCAATCCATTTGACATGTTTCGAGTTTACACATTTCTGTAACTTGTTTAACACTGAAGGAGATTAACTTGATTCTATAATCAGCTACATCCTTAAAGATGTTTTGAAACAAAGAAACTCACGTTGTATTAATAAATCTGACAGACTCATGTGCCGCCCAATGTCATGATGTAAACAAAGGTACATGTACTTTGATGTCACCATTTTTGTGAATCATAGTTTGCACATATGCTGCAAGACATGGACAGGATCTTGAATGATAAGGATGTAAATGGAGCTGTCATTTAGTTTCTTCACCTCTAGTTTACCTTAGTCATTCTAAGTTTATTAATTGTTTTTAGGTTTTTGTTTGTCTAGCATAGGAGTGTAACAAAGCCTATTTGCTTTAATTATGTTGTCAGTATTACAATGAGTATTGTAATAGCCGGTAGTTTATAAAAAAAGTAAAACTTACATATTAAGACTCTTTCAATCCAACGAGATGATCTTCATACTGATACGGTCTAGTTATCAAGTTAGAACTGTAGAAGAAATATTTAAAATCTGTCACAGAATGAGTATTATAATGAAGTGGTCTAGTGTTAATAATCTCTGACTGGTAATCCGAAACCTTTCATTGCTGTTAGTTCGAATCCCACCCAGGGTGTGTGAGGAAGCTTACAGAAGGTCAGTGGTTGTACTCAGGTGTTCCCATAGGGGTCTTCTTACATTGTCAAAGCTAGACAAGTCGTCAAATGACCCCAGCTGTTGGGGTGACATTAAACACCAGAGAAAAATAGGTAGCATGTTCGTAAATATATCTCTGTTAATTAACGATATCCTGCTATATACATTATCTTGGATAAGCCCATCCTTTACCCGGTAATTAATTATGTTTATGAAAGGGGTACAAAATCAGATCAAAACAACAAAAAAGTTCTATGCCAAACATGTAAACATTCTATTACACCCTGTATCCACCTGATATGTTTGATGCTAGTTATACAGTATTATATTGTAATCAAATTTAATCCACTGTTAGTTATACTATATATATAAGTTATAGATAATAGTAAAACCATTTCATTCCCTAATATCTATAATAAACAAGGTTGTATGCTAAATATGACCTAATCAGTGACTCACAAGATAATTATATCAAAAACATGACACACCATAATGACTGTACTAATTTTTTAAAATTCTATTCAATACATAGAAAAATCTAAACTGACAATTAATATAAAAAAAAATAATATAAAAATATTTCTGTAAGTTTTGTTATTGAACTCTTCGTGATTAATTTGACCCTTTTCATTCATACTTTATTGTATTAATGTGTATTTTACATTGTGTACCTGACAGAATGCTTTGCTTATCTAGACTTAAGTAATCATGCCATAAAACAAGTGTGAGAAATGTTATGATCTATTTTAGGAAATTAATTGTCAATATGTTTTGTTATATCTAATTGAAGTGGTCCTATTACTAAATGTTGTCCTAGACTTTGGTGTGATACTGTTTGCTGTAATAGATTTATGATGTGTCCTAGACCATGATATTGAACCTTGACAATAAAATGTTTGTTATTTCGTTGGATGAAGTTGTTGGGGCCTCAGTAGTCAAATGGTTCTGGTCTCTGGCTAGTTATCACAAGTCCATTACCGCTATGAGTTTGAAACCCACACAGGACTGGACAAATTTGGCTGTCTTATAATTAAAAAATATCTGCATTCCTGAATATATGTATAAATCTAGGTTGCCATCCATGAAGTGTGATAAGCTCTTACAAAGCTGTATCAATATCTTAGGTGCGTTCCATGAGGAAGGTGCCTGTTTATTGTACTTATGGTATGGTGTCCAATATATTTTTCATCAAGGTGAATATTGTGACCTTGTCATACTTTCTTCATAATTACCATGTTTGTCTGTGGCCATGAAAAGTTAATACAGATTTCAATCTAAAGAAGATGGTCAATTACCTGTACTTGGAATTCCAACATTTTTTTAATTCATACATTTTTAGTAGACATTATTATTAAAAAAAAGCTTTCCCCTTGAAACAGTGTTCATGATTATAAAATTTCATCGTAAAACATTTTTGTTTGTATTATCATAGCTCTTGTAAAACATTTCTTTTGGGGGTCCTTCAATTCTCCACCGGTAAGGCCATTGTGTCCACATGAACGGTCAGTGTATGATGGCAATTGGCAGGTGCTATCTTCAGTCAGTTTGTCACAGAGGGCATGTCATTTTGTGCAATGCCAATGGTTTGAACACAAAGGTCCTATTATGCTCTACCAATTGAGCTAATAAGTAGACATGTATGCATTTCATGAATGGTTGTCTTTTGCAGAATAAGTTTGAATTAAAAATAACACCTCACTGCAATGTGTCACATTGGCATCCATTATAATACCAGGGTAGATAAAATAAAATGATGAGGTAAAATGAAAAGTTTGAATGATACATGTTTTTAAATGATTTGTTTTCCAAACTCTGTTATACCAACCCCTCTCTCCATTTACTACATACTTGTATTTTGTCTAGACATAGATAGTGGGTGATCCATTGAAGTGTTAGCTTAAGTCAGTCTGTTTCTATTGTGATGTTACATTATTAGAATGTTGCTATTTGCTTTACCCTGTTTGGGATGTTTATTATCTTTTATGAGGTTAAAATTCCATTCAATGATGCATTTACTTCATTTTATATTAATTCGGGACATTATTTTATTAGCTGCGATACATTAGTTTTGTTGTATACATGTTTTTGCAACATTTTTAGAATATAACCAAACATGTACCAGGTATTAATGAAGTGCACTAAAAATTGATACTGAATGCTGGCATAAGATACATTACAATATTTGACATACTTATGTGAATTTAATAAATCTGCTCAAAATAATTAATGTGCATATTTCAATTACACCCTTATATTTAGTGAAGAAATTATTCTTTAAAATAGTTTTAAATGTTCATGTTTACAAATTCCCTTTAATTGTGATGAGATAGCAAATATAGCATTTTGTCCAACTCCCATATCTCATAACTCACTTCATATTAAGAAGTTGTAAGTGGTTTGCGGAGGATTGGGTTAATGCTGGTTTGTACCCTGAGTGTACCAACCACCTTGATATGTAACTAAATATCTGTGATTTACAGTTAACAGTGTAAAATCCAATACAACCAACCAGGTTCTCCCTTTGATGCATATATTGCTTACATGTGTGTTTTTGTAGAAATCTACTCATACAATCTGTCATATGATATAACTGTTACTGATATTTTTGTAAGCTACAGTAAATCATAATGATATTGTAATGAACATTTCGGTCTTTCACTGTGAGATTTTGTTACAAATACTTAAAGCAAAATTAATAAGAGATTCAAGTTACAATTTACCATGGTTTCATTTCATGTCAAAAAATGATCATACACACTTCCTTTGTGTTGTAAAATCATCTTATATACACATGTTCCTTTTTCAGTTACATACCTCAAACTGGAAAATCTTGTTGGTCGATTCCGTAAACCTTGTGTGGTAGATATAAAAATGGGTAAAAAAACGTATGATCCTGAGGCAGGCCCTGCCAAAATTGCTAAAGAGATGACAAAGTTCCCTCATGTGGAGAAATTTGGCTTCCAGTTTACGGGAATGCAGGTATATATTATATGGAACAATACATTTTGTATGTCAGTGATATACATTATGTACAATTATCTGGACCTTTAATGTAAATACTTCCTTAGACAGGTGCAACTTCCTTATTGTGCCAACCTTTCCATTGAGAAAAAACACATAATAATTATTTCAATGAGAGATTTGAGTATCTGTAATCTTATCAAAGTTTTTTGTTATTTTTACATTTTTTTATGTATCATTGAATTCACTACATCGTACATTTGAAGGCAGTACTATCTTTATTATGTACATGTATTATCAACAAAATGACTAATGGTGTAATGCATTCTCTTAATTGACCGATAATACATTTAAAAAAAAAAAAAATTAAAATTCATTTTGGCAATTGGGTATATTGATTTCAATGTATTGTTACATTTAGTGGTTAGAATTGTAGGATACAGTCTAAGTTATGTTGATGTAGCTGATAGATTAGTTGATTGATTTGGATCAGGATCAATTTCCTGAAGAAATCAGTTATTGGAAAGGTTATTATTTAAAGAGAAGCCAGTCTAAAGAGAAGCCAGGGTTGTATTCATGTTTGACTTTGACTCTTTGAATGTGTCTTTTTATTTAGTATTGGTGATTGATTTGCTCCATATCTACTGATACTTTTATCAATTTCTGCCAAGGTCATTCTTTACTGTTAAGAACGGGGCATGTCAAATTGTTTATTAAACATTATTTTTTTATTATCTGAGTCTTTTGGTATTAATGACTGAAATATTTTAACTGAATAGAGTGGAGACTGTTTGTCTGAAAAATGTGTAAACTAAAGAATTTACTGGAGATTCAAAATACAACATCTGTTTTGAGGATGTAAGGGACTTTTTAAAATAAATATGGCTGATAATCATAAGTTTATGTTTATTGAATTCATTTTAGACAATATTACCTCAATTTACTGAAGTGGAATATATTATATTGAAGCTGAATTCTTTGAAAAATTGATTATTATGATTAAATGTTAGCCCATGGGGACTTCAAGTCAGGGAACAAAATGATTATTCATGATTTAGAAAGTAATTGTTTTGGTGCCATAATAACTACACAGATGTGATAAATTCTATATTGTAATTATTTGTTATTATTGAGCTTCAATTCTGATCATGTTAACAATATTTATTCCTACAAAGTCTCTGTGTATTCTGTCAGTTGTAGTAGATCCATTTTGATTTAAAAAAAAGTGGTATGCCAACATTAAGTGTCATATAATTTCACATTTTAGATTCTATTCACTACATTTTATTTACTCATTATTTAAAAGCAAACAAAAAGTTTTAATGTGAGCGTTCATTGTTGATATTGATTATTTGCATATTGTTTTCATTAATGTTGCTCTGTGATGTAGAAAATTAAAGAGATATTTTTGTTTTATATGTAATACACTGACTATCAGTGTGAAACCAGTGTTAATCAATGAATGCAATTTTAAACGATCAGTTCCAGGTCCGAGTCTATACAATTTGAGATTGGTCTTCACGCTCAAATCTTATATTTTGTCTCGTTATGTTTTTCCAGTTAGTTATGATACTTGTTAATATAATTCTGTTGTTAAAATCTGCACTGTTAGACATATATTTCTAAGACATTTAGTGTTGAATAATATATTTTCATAATCATTATTGTATGACAAGTATTGGGTAATAGTTTCCTATTTTGTTCTTTGAAGCTAATGTTGGAATGTATTGATGTACTCTAGTTTATACATGCAGTAAAGGAATCATATACCTATGTTTAAAGTGGAATAAACCAATTACACTACCTTCACTCACTCAGACATTCTGTTTATTTTGTCTAAATTCATGTTGCTGTCAGCACTATTTCAAACGCTCAATATCTGTAAATATCTTTAATTCATGAACAATGCTATATGTGTAGGCTTTCTTTCATAAAAAGATCTGAAATAGAGTTGAGTCAGTTGATGTCTGTTTATTATTGTGTGCTTTCAACTTTCAGACATATGACCCAGTGGAACAAAGAATACTATTTTATGATAAGTTTTTTTGTCGGAAACTTGGAGTGGATGAGTTGCTCTATAAAGGTATGTACAGTTTAACCAGAGAGCAGCGATCACCTGGATGATGGCCGAATATGGTCGCAATACCGGGAGGGGGTACTCTGGTGGCATTTATTATTATACCCCCACAACGAAGTTTGAGGGGGGTGTATTGGAGTCACTCTGTCTGTCGGTCCATCTGTCCGCATAAAGTTTGTTGAGCGAACTACTTCCACATTCTTTAAGCGATTGCAATGAAACTTGAGACATGTTATCACCATGAAGTGTAGATGTGCAGGACACAATTTTCATGCCCAGCGATTCACTCATTGCAGAGTTATGTCCCTTGAACTTAGCCATATAGCGACTGTTGCATTCTTAGTTTCAAAGCTGCGGCGGGGGTATTAGTCACCTCTGTGACAGCTCTAGTTTTTAGCTCACATGTCACAAAGTGACAAAGTGAGCTATTAGGATCACTCTCCGTCCGGCGTCCGGCGCCGTGCGTCGTGCATCGTCAAACTTTTTGTTGTGACCACACTAGGGGCCACATTTTTGGCTCAATTTTAGCAAAACTGGGTCAGAACGTTAATATCAACAAAATCTCGGACAAGTTCGATATTGGGCCATTTGG
This sequence comes from Lutraria lutraria, assembly GCA_964023205.1. Classification (NCBI taxonomy): domain Eukaryota; kingdom Metazoa; phylum Mollusca; class Bivalvia; order Venerida; family Mactridae; genus Lutraria; species Lutraria lutraria. The sequence goes on from OZ026836.1 coordinate 36,150,404, forward strand.
GTCACCAGGGTCAACTAGGTCACCAGGGCCAAATAAGGGAAAACCTTGTGAACACTTTAGAAATCACTGTTTTGAATTTATCTTCATGAAACTTTGTCAGAATGTTTATTTTAATAATATGTAGGTCAAGTTTGAAAATGGGTAATTTCTGTAGTAAAATTAGGTCACTAGGGCAAATTGCTGGAAAACCTTGTGAACACTCTAGAAGTCACTGTTTTGATTGGATGATCATGAAACCTTGTCAGAATGTTTGTCTTCATAATATCTTGGACGAGTTCGAACATGGGTCATCTTGGGTCAAAAACTAGGTCGCTAGGTCAAATCTTATGAAAAACCATGTTAACACTGTAGATTTCACAGTTATTATTAGATCTTCACCAAACTTTGTCAAATCGTTTGTTTTAATAATATAACGGTCAAGTATAAATATGGGTCATCTGGGGTCAATAACTAGGTCACCAGGTCAAATCTTAGGAAAACTTTGTTAACACTGTAGATGTCACAGTTTTAATTGGATCTTCACCAAACCTTGTCAAAATGTTTGCCTCAATGATATGTGGGTCAAGGATGAACATGGGTCAGCCGGGTTCAAAAACTGGGTCACAAGGTCAAATCTTAGGTTAAAATTCTGTAAAAGCTCTAAATGTCATGGTTTTGATTGGATCTTGCCCAAACCTTGTCAGATTGTTTGTCTTAATGATATTAAGGACAAGTTTAAATATGGGTCACCTAGGGTCAAAAACCAGGTCACAAGGTCAAATCTTAGGAAAACCTTATTAACACTGTAGATGTCAAATTTTGATCGTATCTTCACCAAACCTAGTCAGACTGTTTGTCTTAATGATATGTAAGACAAATTCGAACATAGGTCGTCTGGGGTCAAAAACTAGGTCACCGGTTCAAAACAATGTTTTAATGAGTGAACAGTGATTGTCATGTGAGCGATATAGGGCCATCTTGGCCCTCTTGTTTAAGTAAAAAAATAGTCATGTTTTTGGTGACTTGAACAAAAAATGGGATAGATAGCCTCTCATTTTTTTTCTACACATATCTTCTATACGTTCATACAGCAATAGATTATAAATTTATTTCATATAGAATTATTCATACATATCCAATATAACCCATTAGAGTTTAATGTATTTTGTGAATCAATATTTGTACATATGATACAGTAGATGAAGCCAATTTTCATCCCAGGTTAACGAAACTTGACTTGTTTTTGCTTCATTAAAATCTATTTTCTCCCTTAATTGTGTCATAATTGATAAGTTTATCTTAGATGTCTGTATTTTATTAATGATGTGCTTAGTGCATACAGATCACCTCCTCAAGTCATCAAAAATTGACAGAAAAATGTATAATGTTACCAGTAGAAACATGGTCGAAAAAATACTACCATTGATTTCATTATTTCAGCTAAATAAGTTTCTGTAGATTCTCATTGTATTTTTGTTTGTTTCAGGGTTGGGCACCTATTTTAATATAAAACATCAACTGAGAAAAGATGCCATTAAAGTACTGTTACAAAAATTACGAGAAATTGAACATTGGTTTACAACACAACGGCGCTACTCTTTCTATGCGAGTTCTTTATTAATGGTATATGAGGGGGACGTACATCTGAATGACTTTGATGCAGTGTGTAATCAGTGTCACAAAGGAGACTGCATGTGCAGTACGACTTATTCTGTACATACTGACACTACAGAAACATCAGATTATGTGTCGTCTGCTAACACAGATAACACTGAAATATCAGCAGAAACTTTATCCTCAGAAATGGACTCTGCTTCATCTGGTAAAACAGATAATTCATCCTTAACAGCCTCTGTTAGTAGTGTTTCCATGGATGCACAAATGACGTCTGGTACTCCTGGTGTTAATAATCATGATACTCTATTAGCAGACGTTCGCATGATTGACTTCACACATGTGTTTAATGTAGATCAGCAAGATGATAATTACCTGTATGGTCTGAAAAACCTCATTTCAAATATGCAGCAACTTCTTGAGTTGTAGCAGAAGGCGAAGTGAAATGCCATTCCTATCAAATCCTACTGCTCAATTTTATTTTTTTATACGTAACATTAGTTACATAATTCTGTACCTGTGTCATTTCTAAAGTTGGATATTTATACTGTTTTTATTCATTAATAGGCATGTCATCTACTTCTCTAAGTTCTGTGTTCTGGCACCGAGGTTATGAAACTCCAGATTGGTCTCCAAGCTCAAATCTCATTTAAATTCTTTTCAGATTAATAGGTCTTCATATCATTTGTGAAAATCAATATTCTTATCAAATGTCTTGTTTATATAATCAAATACTGTTTGAAAAATAATTTTATATTATCACATGTTACTGGTAACGCAAAATTGAGATTTGAGCTGAGAGATCTACCTTAAATTTTATAAGCAAGGGCCCTGATATACCTGTATTGATTGTCTGTTTTATATTTATACATATACATGAATCAATACACTTATTTATATTTTTTCTCACTATCTACATTTCTTATATTTCATATGATATCTACCTTTTTTGCTTTTATGCACCGGTACACGAGTGATTATTGTCTGTTCATTTTCTCTCTACACAAATCGATGAATATATTTAGATATCGTAGATATATAGTTACTTATTAGTCTTATTTCACTAATTCTCCCAAATGATCATGTGCTAAGATATTTAATTTTTAAAAAATGCTGCTTCTTTTCTATAATCAGTTTACTGTTGTTTTAAATTAAGATATTGTACAATCAAGTCAAATAGGCAGATTTTTTGCAAAATTTAAGACTAAAAAATATTTTTTTCTTAATTTCAACTTGTCAATGCCTTTTGTTTGTTAGTGGATTAGAGATAAATTTTATTTACTATGATGGAGGGTTTTTGTTACAGATAAATTGTGAACAATTGACCAATTAGGTTATTCTTAGAGTTGTTAACAGTTGTTACCTTTTTACCTCAGTTATTACCTTCAAAAGTCTGAAAAGTCTTGGCATTCACCAACTGTTGTTCAACAATTCACTTGGCTTGTTTCCTAGTCTAAGTAATAAGATTTAACCAATCACTACGCTCCATTCAACTTCCTGTTATAATTTAACTAATTACCTATTTTCCTAGTTAAGTATGCCTACACTTATTTGCTGTATCACACTTAATTCAGATACATATTTATTCAACTACAGGTGATTATTGGGTTGTATATGCATTGAATTGATCTCAAGCATTATATTTTGCTTTCAAGTCAATGAAACCTTTGGGAAAAAAACAATTTGAGAAATAATGACTGATAAAGATCTGATTAATTCTTTTTAAACAAGTATTGATTTTTCATTACAGATATATATGTAAATCATAAACCATTAGAAGTGGGGTAAAATTACGATTCATATATTAAGAGTGTTGTTTGAAAGATATGTCTGGTATTGTTTTTTACTTCTCATTATGTTGAATACTAGCATTCTCTTTACAAAGGTATCCATGGTTTTCTGTGTAATTATTATCCATTTTCTTCATATTATGTTTCATGGTATAAAACATACCTGATTTCATTTTCTGTCGAACTGTTTTTGTCAAAGAATAATCTTTATAAAAACATCACTAAGCACGTACTACAATTCTCGATAATATAATATTTAGACAGCCTCATAGCGTAAATTACTTCATACTTCATTTATACTTTCTCTTTATTTCAACTTCATACTTATACTTACATTTCTCATTTTTCATTGCTGTTCATTGTAGCTTTATGGTGTATTACCGTACTGATGAGTGTTTTTTTTAATGTATTTCAAATACGGTATATAAGTTTGTGTCAATGTTTTACCGTACTGTCAAACCTGTGTCAGTGGCCACCTGTGAATAAAGGCTGCTCTGTGAGTAGAGGTCATTCTTTTAAAAATTGTTATTGATTATTTAGAACAAAATTACCTTCAAATAAAGGTCACCTGCCAATAATGGCCACATTATGTCTTTCCCTAAAGTGACCTTTGTTTACAGGTTTGACTGCATTTGTTATCTATATCTGCATTTCTTTGTGATGTGTCCATTGAACAAAATGTTGAGATCCTGTTATCTGGTAAATTGATTGAATATATTAATGTGGTTGTTTATTATCAAATGAGTAAATCAAATCTGTGAAAAAAAGATTTTTTTTTCAAATTTTGCTGAAATTTAGCATCTATTTAAAAATGCTTTAAGAGCACTATGATAATATTCCTAATAGTCATGTTCAATGGTTGGTGTACGAGTTAGGAAGGACCATATTTTTGATAGTTTTGTATCAGGGGACATTCATACAGTTTGTGATTAGTTTTCTTTTTTATGGTGAGATATTGGCTAATATGATTTATCTTAATGACTTGTTTTTAGCCAATTGATTTTTTGTTGAATGTTTTTATTGTTTACCAATTACATATTTAATAATTTCATCAGTGACAGTATTTATAGGCTGTCTATTGATATGTTTACTTGTACCGGTAATTACTTGTATAAGGACGTCAGGCTATATGATATGTTGTTTGTTTTCTATTGTCTCTAACCTACTTTCAAAAAGGGTGTAACTCAATTATCGAGCAAAACTGTTTGATTTTGCATCATAATGATACATTGTGATGTTTTTATCTAAGCTATCATTTTTTTTCTCTTTGGAGTAGCAATGTGAATTTTGGCATGATCTAATGTATAGATGATGATTACAGATGTTGGTTTATAATGTATTAAAGAGAGAGTGAAAAAAATAAACAGAGAAAAAAATAGCATTATCACCAAGAGTTGGACAACTGACAGTTCAGAGATTTTACTATATGACCTTTAATGGTCTGCAAAATTATCTGATATTTCTAAGCTTACACTCTATTACTTTTTACCTCTATTATAAATGTGTTATACTTACTGCATTCCATAATAAGCTAATTGACACAAACGATGGTAATTATTCTGTGATAGTGTGATTGTACTAGTATGATGTGTTATATATTCAATATAAAGTTACAGTATTTGAGATTGTATCTTGTTCTTTTTTATACAAACTTCATATTTTGTTATTTTTTCTGGGTGTGATTCTTCCTCCTTTAGGCTGATTATCCTCCTTTTTGTCTTAAAATCTTTGAAACAAAAAGGTCCAGATTCAGTCTGACCTACTCAAAAATGAGGTTTTCGAAAGCATTGGAGGGGTAGAGGTAGGATATTTCAGGCTTCTTGCACTTGGAGTAATCACATGCCTGCTAGTAGATACTTTTACTGACACAAATGCTCGTTACTGATGGGTATGTTTGCTGATGTGAAACAGTCAATCATTAAATAAAATCTGAAGGACAAAGCTTAAGGCAAATTATCTTATTACATGCATGGTAATCTGATGATTAATGGGTTTATAATTTTCGAGACAATTTTTATCCATGAATAAGTAGAGAAGTCATCTACATGTATGTTGGTCAATTTGTATTGATGTACTCTTGTTTGATACGGTTGACATTATGACTGATTTAAATTGGAAATGACTCATTAACAGCACTTCAGAAAGAAAAAGAAGACATTGGGTCTAAGCTCAGTCGTCCTCCACCACTAATCTGAGTGATTCATGTAGAGATGTTGGCAATTACTGCAAAGAAGTTCTTAGTTAGTTCTGGTACAAAACCCAAGAAATTTACAGTAAAAAAATTTGTTTTCTGAAAGAAATAGATAATCAATTTTGTCTGATTGTCCTTGCAGTTGTTGTTTTTCACAAATTGCTGCTTTTAATGGAATTATTGTGATTCATTGCTTAGTGTATTCAAGCTATGAATGTTGTTGTTTGTTAACTACATGTCGAGGGCTCAGCGCAACACTGTCGTAACTTGTTCTTATTTCAATTACGACACTGTTGCGTTGAACCCTCGATGTATATAGATTTGCACACTGATTTATTTGATATTTTGTCAGTTTATTTATGAAGACATACATGAAACTGGTACTATTTATACTACATACATATATAATCCATATCATCAATACAATAAAGTAGCATTTGTAGCATAGTGATCATTGCATTCCATGGACACATGTCTGTATGAAGTGGTTCATTTATTTTTGTTCTTAAACAGTGACTGATTCTAGGTTTTATGTGTCTGTAATCTTTCTGTTAAGGAAAACGAGAAACAATTAATTGATATACAAATGTATATATGATTTCATAGATTCCACAACTGATACTTTTTGTAATTCAGTGTAACACTACATTTGATTGGATAATGCTATTCCTATTGTCCAATGAGTGCCTGTTGTACAGAACTGTCTTATAGTATCAAATTCACATCGCTTCCTTGAATAGAAGATCGTTAATGGGATGACAAATAGGTAGATAAAGGTTTTAAACAGATATGGAAGTATGATGGCTAAGTATAGAGAAGTAAATTTGAGATGAGTTTATTAGTCTCTTCATAAGGCAAAATGAATTCAAAAGAAACTGTCATTTTGTGAACTTAGTTAGTCTTTTTCCTGTCGATATTATTTTCAGTCTTTTGTTCAGCCTTGCACAATCATGTTTGTTTATATGATTTATTGGATTTCTGGTTCTCTGAACACTGTGGAACTTAATAGATTTTGTCATTAATTTGCATGATGATTATGCTGCAATTATTTCATGTTATGGGCAAATGACATTTATTACATGTAATAGATATGTAGAATTTACTTTTATGTTATTGATCTTATGATGAACTCATGCTGTGGGATATTACATTAATTGCCAAGGGGTGGATCAATGATCTAGTGATTATTCGAAATAAGAGTAGGGATATGAATGACCAGTTCTCCTGTATCTTCTCTCCCTCTATAGACAGCTCTGAAAATGACAATAGCTGTTGAATGGGCTGTTAAACAACAGGCCTTAGCAATTAACATTTGTATCTGATACAAATGTTAATTGCTAAGGCCTGATTTGTAATTGATTGCTTGTAAATTATTACAAAAAATTGATTTTTCAATCTAATCAATGTACAAATAAATAATTTGTACATGGACGTGATTTCAATTTTTCATGAGTAACAGATTGGAAATTATTATCATTTCTATTTACTGCCATTGTTCTGTCAATAAAATTTCATACATGTCTTATTTCATTTCAAATGTCCGATACACCTTGATTGTGCAACTTCATTTTTACGTGTTTGTTTGTGAATTGTATATTATTAGCTCTTATTGATGTTATTGAACATGTGAAACTTTAGTATGCTAAGGGAGACAATTGTTCCTTACTGTAAGAAAAAAGTTGACGAGAGTTCTCCTTATTAGATTGATTTTACAAAGAATGCACTATCCTTCGGTGTATGTGTGCAAAGACTGACAAATGTTGATCAAAATTGGTTTTACAAAAAATTCAAATGGAATATTCATTATTTTTTATTGATTTACTTCACTGGGAACAGTATATATATATATACAGACTTAGGTTTGGTTTTATATTTTTTTAAATTAACAAAAAGATAATGCCATTAGTTTAGTTGAATTTCATTAGCTGTATTTATTTCATTTGTCTGATTTTTTTTCAACTTGAATCATGTATTCTTTGAATCACCCAGTACCTATTTCAATATTAACCTAAACATCTTTTGTTTGTTGATTACTAAGGCAAATATGCTTTAATCAAAAAAGACTACAATATGTGTAGAAGTGTACTGTTACATCATATACATGTATATATGTGTATAATTGTTAATTGATTGTCTAATTAGATGTTAATTGATTGATTTATCGATTGATTCATTGAATAATTGATTAATTTATGTATAATTGATGTCTAATTTATTTTTGTATATAGGTAGAAATGTGCCTTGATAATTTATTACTGGTACATTTTGAACTGTTTTATCTTATTGATATAAAATGTTATACTGGTAAATAAAACAATTTTATCTCCATTTCTCATTGAACAAGTTGTTATCACTTTATATTATTCATATTAAATATGTTTCCAGACATCTTTTGTTTCTTTTATTAACTTGGCTGTTTTACGAAGAAAAAGATCATTACATCGTCGTCTGCATCTGTGCAAAAACTTGTATGTACATGTAGCTCATAACTCAGAAACTATAAGTGGTAGCAACATGAAAATTCATAGGTGGATAGATCTCACTGAGGCGCTGAACAGCCAAGTGATGGCATCGCTTGCGACACTTTTGCACTTTTGTTTTCCATTACCTAACTTTCGTCACATGAATACAGTAATACATATTGATTTGCTGGCATATTCCAAGTTAAACAATGTATAATTAAACCTCAGGTAGCAACCATTGTAAATATTGAGAACACGTCATTTAATATTACCAACATGACATACTCAGACCTGATTTCCAAATTCCTTTATCTTTAATCTTGATAAAGGGACCACCACAGTATAAATACATATACTGCATGATTAAAAGGTAGTTTATTATCCAGCTTATACTGATTACAACATGGTAGTATGACGTTAGCTTGTCAAGAAATAGAAATGGTTGCAGTTTATGTTCTCTTTGCTGTTTTATTTCACTGTACAGTCAAACCTGTGAACAAGGGTCTTCCTTGGAAAAGACAGAATGTGGCCTTTGTTGACAAAGAGGCCTATATTAGGAGATAATTTTTTTCTAAATATTAAATTCAATGATGGAGCGTAACCTTTATTCGGAGGTGGCCACTAATACAGGTTTGACTGTAATACTTTGAAGAATTCATAAAAAGGAAGAGTTATATTAGAGCTTTCGGTAATAAGACATGTACGATACTGCAGCTTGAAATAAAGATGAACATTACAGCTTAATATGGAGCATGGTTAACTTAAAAATATCAAGGGATGAGTGTTAACATGCTGGACTACTAAATAAAAGGTTGTAGGTTCAATCTCAGCTCCACCTTTCAATATTTAAGGGACGCTTTTTCAGTGTCCCCATCCCAACTACTGAGCCAAGTACATATGTACTGTGTTAAGAAATCAGATGATGCGTGTATTGGTACTTTACATTAGGCACAAAAAAGAACCAGGAAAAACTATTCGAAAAGAGTAGAGATATGAATGTCTCCTTTATCTCCTCAGTCCCCTTTCTCTGGGGCGACTCTGAAATGACCATAGTTGTTGTTAAATGACAAATATATGAAAATATCTACTGCATCCTTTTTTCATAGACATAGGCCTTGAGGTGAATGTTTGCAAACATGATTCATCACTAATTATAATAAGCTCTCATAAATCTGTATGTAACATGCAATTATTACAAGTTGTTAACTTTTCTTAAATGTGCTGTGATATGTAATTTAAATCATAAGATAAATTATATACATAAAATAGCTACACTTGAACAAAAAATAGCCAGATATCTTACATAAAAATATTCTAGAACATTGTTTAGTTCACCTATACAAATTTTAACCTAGTTAGGATCTTGTATCATGGGTCTGACACAGATAAAAGTCATATCTACCTTAGAGGATAGATACTTATACTTTGATGATAAATTATTATTTGAAATGTGGCTGTACTTTACCCATGGTTGAGCGATACTTCATTTTCAGAACAAAAAATGGTGTTCAGTTAGTTATGTAAGGGTTTGTTATATCTTACACAACAATTTTATTTAGGTTATTTAGAGCAAATTTTCTTTGTTGAATTGATTATATAATTCATACACATTCAATGTGGCAGCAAAGATGACTGTACTAATTATTTTATGTATAATCATTTTTATGTCCACCTTTAAAGAACTGGGGGTATGTTGCTTTGCACATGTCGTGTGGTTGATCTGTCTGTAACCAGTTTCGCCTTAGGTCCTCAGACTTGGTAGGGATGTTCGTCATCACATGTAGATGACCTATATTAATTCTAAAGTCAGTAGGTCAAAGTTCAAGGTCACAGTGACCTTCAACACAAAGACCTTTTAGATCAGTATCCAAGTGGCATTTATGGGGACATCCATATTTGACATAACACCTCTTGTTTTGTTCATGGTTTGCTTTCACTATTAATTGCTTACCAAGACAGTGAGAGTCTGGAAGCCATCATCATTCAGAGCTATGACTTCAATAATAAGGCCACCTCCTTAATTGTAACTACCATCTGTTTTCAAACAGTTTATCCATATTTTTACTGTACTTTAACTACTCTTTACATCAAGGTTACATAAATATATATACAGGCTAATTGAGAGTAAGATACAATCCTTATGCAATGATGAAAAGACTTGACGATATGATATAAACCCGAAACAATCATTGGTTACATCATGATGGTGAAACACTAATAGATAATTAAATATCATGTTAGATATTGAATTAAACATTGACCTGTAACTTAACCTAGTTTTTATAACAAATATCATTTGAAATTTCTCATGCAATAAAACTGGATATTATTTATACCTACTTGATACGTTGTTTGAATATTTGTAACTATCCTACTTAAATGGATTTATAAAATCTAGAACACATGAACAATTGAATGTATTTCAGTTTCGAAAAAAAAGTTAAAAAAACAGATTTATCTAAAGTTTCCTTTGAAGTCCTGCGAGTTAACATTACATCATGTCAGAAAAGGTAAATTTGTTACTTCATTACATATACCCCTGCACTTACTCAATTTATCTACCACTCCCACACATACAAAACTCTGTTAATTGCCAACATTGCAATATCCACATCATAGAAATTATTTTGAATTATTCTGAATATCAGCTTATAATGAAGCTTTTCTAATACAAGAAGAAGAAAAAAAACACCTATAAATCGACCAGTTCAAGTCAGGTCAAGAGGTATTGCCCCCACAATTTGCACAACTCGTATCAACTGTGACTGAGTTATACCTGCGTAGTAAGATTTATGTTTCCATCCCCAATGAAAGGCATTAAACTGGTATACTGAATTGTATTTCTATTTCACTCAGGCAGCAATCAGCATAAAATATTGTTCTATAATTCCTATTAAATTATTCTTTGACAGACGATAATGAATTCTGAATTAAGTATAAGTTTTAGAGCTATGCCATCCTTAAAAATGTTGGTTGGGGATACAGGTATTTTTTTGTAACATTGTACGTTAACACTGAATGCAAACTGCTGTCATAATTAATGAAAAAATAAAAATCTTTAAAAAATGTGGTCATGGGATTGTTGAATGCATGAGCAGGTCGTATTTAAAAAATATTTGATCGCAGTTAATTATTTCTCTGCAGAATTGTTAAACATGGGCACTTTCTATCCATGATTTTGTACCAGCACTTTTATTCAATGTTCAAGGTATCTTAATTCCTTATGCAATAGTGCACCTGTACTGTATAGAATAGTATAGGTCTTTCATCACCCCAAATGAAAATTGCATAAGAATGATGAAAAAACATATGAGATTAAATAATGCAATTAGATTTCAACAGTATAATATAATATATAATTTACAAACATTTACCAAATAGGAAAATACAAATACTTTCGTATAGGTCGATCTTTGCTTAGACATAATATAAACGCCTTTTAAAGAAATTAAACGTTTATATTCAGTCACGTTCCCCAACGCGTGTACCCGATATCAAAGATCTATTGAATACGCTATACGGAGGATTAAAGGTATAGTAGAACGACTAGAACACATTCTCATTATGTACAGCACATGCAGTCGAATCTATTCATGCGTAAATTGGGTTTGTTATACATTGTAATTACATGATTATATAAAAGGACAAAGCCAGCCCATGTATAAAAGAAAGATAGATACTGTTTGTCAACATTTATAAGCCGGGTACACGCGTATCGTCGACCTTTAAAACTGTTACTTAACATATGCGTCACGTGATATAAACATAGCTTGGCGCGACTTGTCAAAATACTGATTCGAGGTTTGGAGATAAGAATTTACTAATACGCGTAACTGTTGGTTTAATTTGTAAAAATGACATCAGTTCAATCACATCTTGATTATAACCAGGATCAATTACTTCGGAATGGACAATCGAAATCGTACGGTCAAGACGCTACACATGTCTGGGTGGAGAAACCATCAAATGGACTTACAAAATTAAGTCAGCATCAGCAACCCGCAGGCAATTCTGCGCGTGGATCTACGCTGACAATTCATGATATTGTGTATAAAGTGAAGGTTAAAGCTAAAGGATGCTGCAATGGAACTCAGGACAAGGAAATCTTGAAGAGTGTCAAGTGAGTGCACTTTACCATAGTTTTTCTATAAATCACAGATCAATCTGACTAGTTTTCGGACATGTTGTATTCGGATATATTTAGGAAGAACGTGAACAGCATATTTTTTATCAAATGAGTCTTCGAACAACATACTGGATGTTCCATATATTTTCTACTGACAATTAAAATAAGTAAAATTTTGACTAATTATCCACTGAAGAAGTTTGATACTTCATACAGTATAAAATGAAGGCCCTGATATTAATAAATTAATACATCAATAAATAGAAGAAGAATAAATTCTGTAAATTTTGTAAAGTGAAATTACTGAATTATTTTTTTCCACATGATCATAGACATTTTATTAGGCCTTAAGAATGTTACATCCAGTCTCGATCACTGAAATTCTTACATTTTCCAGCCCATTCTTTAAAGAATAAGAAAAAAATCTACCTCCCAATGCTATTTTTAATGAACATGTTACTAACTAAAGACACAGTTAAGTTACTATCTAAATCATACTGAGTAAAGAAAGTAAACAGACTTCTGATACCCCGGTATTATGCAAGACTATTTGTACTTTATATCTAGATTGTGGACATACTGACTTTAAATTATATGAATTCTCTAAGAATTGTAATAACTTACATTCTCTAACTGCTGGTGACTTCTTCAGTACAGACGGAGGTCTATATTAATTAGTCTCCGAGGTCAAAGTGTCAATGCCTGTGTCAGTTATCTGGAATTTCTGTGCATTTTGTTCACTCTTTTAAGGTAGAACATAATCTTGGACATAATTAGATTTTTGGTGCTCTCACAGTTAATTGAGTGATTTTTTCTTTTTAAAGGTATTTACTATATGGTTGTGTCCATATTTTGATGAATAGAAAACTAAAGGTAATTACTAATTAATGTGTTACAATATTTTCTATTTACAGTGGAATATTTCGCTCTGGAATGAATGCCATATTGGGACCAACAGGCAGTGGAAAATCATCGTAAGTACTTACTGTATGATAATTGAATCATACATGTTTACAGTATCTATTGAATCATATATGTTTACAGTATTTAAGTGTTTAGTGTGTAATTCTTCTTTTTATCTGATGATGAAATTTTTTGTGATGTTACATGTATGTCTGTTTTTTTTAACCTTCATGCCTGTTTCAACCTTCTTACCTGGTGATCAAGTTCAATGTAGGATAAACAATAGAGCTGCTTTGCTTTGTAATCGACTTGTTAAAATTTTGGCTTAAATCTGTCTGATTTAACCAAATAATTTTTTTACAGAAAACGAAATCTTAAAAATAAAGCTTATACTTAATTCTATTCATGTATTTTATATAATATATTACTTATAATAAGCTTAACTATTTGGTATACAGCTGTTTATTGCCTTTCGAACTCCCATTTGTAACTGATGAGCACTCATGCATTTATTCACATGCATCATATTTAATAATTCAAATAGTATGTAATTTACTAAGTTGGCTGACAACTATCCTGTAGAATTGAGACTACATGTATACTTTATCTTTACTAAATCAGAATTTAATGTATAAATGCTATTCTTGTATATATATACAACATGGTAAATTTATTAATAAATGTTGTGTTACATTGAAGGTGTTTTAGTTACATTTTACCATACTTATTCTCAGGAAATTTGATATTTATTATCTCTGGTTCAAAAACCGAAATTGGATTGAGAGGTTTCATATTATTTATGTGCAATGCATGCTTAATAGTATTATAGCATGACAATGCAAAGATTTTATGAGAGTATGATATGAGCTTATTAAGTTTCAATTTTACATTGTGTTCAAAACATGATGAATATCATCTTTCTATCCTATGGCAGCGGTTTTCTTTATCATATAGTTGTAGCCTGTAAAGGACACCTTCCCCTCTGCAAATTTCTTTGAAATAGTGCAATTTTCCCCAAATTTTCAAATTACACCCATAGGGGAATGACACAAAAAAAATCTAGTATCTATAATATATGCTTAGACAATTTTTTTTCGATTTTTTTTTGTATCATTCCCCTATGATTACGCCTTGAAATTTCATTCCCCAAATTGGTTTCTGGCATGAATTTTCCCCCTAAAGAGGCTTCATCTCACTATTTCATCCCCACATTAAGGGCTAGAGCACTTTCCCCCAAACATAATGAAAACCCCTCTATGCTGTATTTTGTATTTTTTGTAGTCAATGGAGGGTTCCCAGGAAATGGGAGAAGTCCTAAATAATGAAATGTCCATTCCTGGTCATGCAAATGCTGTGATTTCACATGGCATTGGATTAAATTTTTTAATAACTTAAGCCTGGAATGTACTAAAATATGTACAATATTATAAAGTCCTGTTATTTAACTCTGTACTCAATACGGGCATCTGTTTTAAATGAGAAGCAATTATTCTCTAGGTCAATATATTTTCATCATGGAATACATAAACCTACCGGGGGGGGGGGGGGGGGGATGTCCATTCAACATATACTTGCCTTGAACCCTCTGAAAAATAGTTGATGTATATTATATACATGAATGACTGCCTTGATATATTTACTTACTGATAAGAGGACATAAACGTTTATAGGAATTTATGAAGATAACACTGTTAGTTTAAATCTCTTATAACTATTTCATTTTATAGATCAGCATACATGTGTAAATCAATCTATGTACATTTATTACACTTACAATAATATATGTGCATGAATAAATAGTAAAAATCTATTAATTAATACTAGACCACTTCCAGAGATGATTACGTTACATAAAGTGAAAAAATATTACTGGCCTACTATAAATACTGTATTTATATATATAATACAGTATATGGAAATAGGAATTTCACTGGACGTGAAGGCTAATAATACTCAGAATTATACCAGGCCATAAAAAGTTTTGCATTGTGGTCTCTTGTTGGCACATAAGGGCTTCTAAATATTACCAAAAGTTTTTGTTTCGTTTTTTATTTAGGCCTTCCCATCTAATACATCATGTAGTTTCATACAAATTTAAACATTAGTGAGAAACCATGAGATCAACTTACATAATATGGATTACCTACCCGTTTCTCTTGTCTGCATTTATAATGATGAATAAACAAAGTACTGGACAGTGGTGTTTAAGAAAAAATAGATGAAATTCTTGTTTAATTATATTCCTTAGGGGCCAATTGAAAAAAATATTTTGAGGGGGGTGGGAGGCTGTTCACAGTCTTAAGTTAACAACTTTTACATTATTTTTTTGTCTAAGCATAACAAGAAAAAAAGGTGATCTGCCCTTGGATCTGTTGATGAAGATTTAGTAATAATTCCTATTTTGGGGGAACATGGTCTTGAGTGTTGACCAAAGTAATTTTGACTGATCTGATTTTAAAAATCTAGTTAGAATGATTATAATGATGATTATCCAATATAATATACATGTATACATTACATATTTACAGATTACTTGATGTTCTGGCAGGTAGGAAGGATCCAGCAGGACTTTCTGGTACCTTATTGCTAGATGGATGCCCTCCACCTGAAAACTTTAAATGTATGGTCGGATATGTTGTACAGGTATACCTGGATCTATCTATTACATATTCTATACTGTTTTTATTGTGTGTTGTATATGAAGAATAGATTATGGACGTGCATAAAAAATTAAGAAGTATTTTGAATATTTAATAATAATTTAATAATCTACTCTGACAATTATGTATGACTGTCATGGATGTTTTTTTCGTAGTACTAGCTTTGCTTTTAGAGAAGGACACTAGCTTTGTCATACCTGTGAATCATTTTTGTGTAGTATGATACTCTTCATGCATAATTTTATATGTAAGTGATACCTTCCCCATCTAGATCTAAGTGTACAATGTTAAGTGTTCCAAAGCATTACCAGAAAAAAGGGCATCTAACTTTGCTATCATTGTATGATAAAATGTAGAGATTTACCCTAATTTTTAGCTTATTCATTTACATTTAGTTGTACTTATAATGAATGATCAGAGGTATCATAATGGTCTTTGCCAAACATAATCTCTCACCTGAGACCTTACAACAAACAGATTTTTACTCTTATAATGTAATTGTGAGTTTTTTAAGTAATTGTTAGATTTCCTTTAATTGGTTGTCATTACTTAATAACAATACCCATGATTAGATGATTTTCTTGCTCCTTCATTTGAGGAGCAATCTCTATTAAACTCAAGAGTAAAAATCTGTTTGTTGTAAGGTCTCAGGTGAGAGATTATGTTCGGCAAAGACCATTATGATAGGATTAGAGTTACAGCCCTTGATTTGAGACAGAAGAATTCTGAAATATTTCATCAATTCCATGACATTGCCTTGTTTTTAGTTAAAAATGATGTCTGTGAAGCTGTTGTTATCCTGTAATTGTCTATTTGAAGGATGATGTTGTCATGGGAACATTAAGCGTAAAAGAGAATTTTCATTTCTCTGCCGCTTTGAGATTGCCATCCAGTGTCACACCAGAGGAAAGAGAGCAAAGAGTCCAAAATGTCATCACAGAGCTTGGATTACAACATTGTGCTAATACAAAGGTATTTGTTTTATCATATTTTCTGATACCATATTTTCTTTTGTATTTGCTGGG
Source organism: Lutraria lutraria (assembly GCA_964023205.1). NCBI lineage: Eukaryota > Metazoa > Mollusca > Bivalvia > Venerida > Mactridae > Lutraria > Lutraria lutraria. The sequence continues at coordinate 36,167,154 of OZ026836.1, forward strand.
CTGTGATTGATTCAGTTTTTGTATATCAATGATATTGCTATTGATTTGTCTTTCCAATATATGATGGCCTTAATATAGGATTGTTAAAACGTCAGGACTGCATATTTTATATATTTTAACCAATATCAATGTACCGGTAGTAGTAAAGGTTAAGGAATACCTTGTTCAACTAATTAAACCACCCAGCTATTATTTAACACCACATTGCGTAAGAACGTCAGGTGATCTTAATTTAAGTCTTAACTGTGGGATTTTACTGTACAATGTACTATATTTGTATCATTTTATTCAATCAATCATTCTATGTACTGGTAGCTAGCTTATGTTAGAACTTGTGTTTGTTTTAATGTACTGATAATTCTCACCATTGAATGATATACTACTAGACAATCAGATTGACTACTATAAATATATTCATCATTAGATAGTGCATGATTGATAAATGTCTATGTACTACATTTGACATGATGTTGTACTGTGGCAGTTTAGGTATTTCTTTGTCACTGTAGTGTTTACAAGATATATATTGGTTACATAGATGTTGTAGTAAATATATATTGTAAATATATATTGTCAAACCTAATACACACTTACCACATAATGAACAGTTACTTCCTAGCTAAGTGATTTAATATAGTCTTAATGCAAAATTTGCATTTTTGAAGGATAATTTTCCTAAATATAGTGTTATAAAGAATATCCTGAGTGGTCAGACTGATCTTAGCAGTATTAGTTGTCATTAACATATGTTTGACTGTGATTGTTGTCTGTAGATGATAACTGTTGTTTAAAATTGTAATTGATTATTGTACCTGAGTGTATGATAATTGTAGTCTGTAGACGATAATTGTAAATGATAATTGTTGTTTAAAATTGTAATTGATTATTGTACCTGAGTGTATGATAATTGTAGTCTGTAGACGATAATTGTAAATGATAATTGTTGTTTAAAATTGTAATTGATTATTGTTGTTTAAAATTGTAATTGATTATTGTACCTGAGTGTATGATAATTGTAGTCTGTAGACGATAATTGTAAATGATAATTGTTGTTTAAAATTGTAATTGATTATTGTACCTGAGTGTATGATAATTGTAGTCTGTAGACGATAATTGTAAATGATAACTGTTGTTTAAAATTGTAATTGATTATTGTACCTGAGTGTATGATAATTGTAGTCTGTAGACGATAATTGTAAATGATAACTGTTGTTTAAAATTGTAATTGATTATTGTACCTGAGTGTATGATAATTGTAGTCTGTAGACGATAATTGTAAATGATAATTGTTGTTTAAAATTGTAATTGATTATTGTTGTTTAAAATTGTAATTGATTATTGTACCTGTATGATAGTTGTAGTAGAGAATTGTAGATGATTTAATTTTAATGTAGATGAGGCATGTATATAGATGATAATTCTAAATGATAAATACAAATAAAAAAGTGGTTATTCCTCATAAATTTTATGAACACATTTACAGATCCTTACTATGATATATTTTTGTTCATGTACTGTTCTTCTAGGTTGGTAATGAGTTCATTCGTGGAGTTTCGGGTGGTGAGAGGAAGCGATGTAATATTGGAATGGAATTGATTATCTCCCCTCCTGTACTATTTTTAGATGAACCCACAACTGGTCTGGACGCTAACACTGCCAATACTGTTATGTTGCTGTTAAAAAAGTGAGTAACATAGCACTGAGCTTAGTTAATGTTATTCTACATTGATTGATATTCTAGGACTTGACTTTATTGTTATTTATCCAATAATTGATATTAAACTATCAGTTTTCTCCTATGTTTATTTATGAATTTTCTATTGTGTTGATAGAGATCTAATTCATTGTGTTAAATGTATGTTTGATTCCAGGTTAGCTTTGGGTGGGCGTACCATTGTATTCTCCATTCATCAACCAAGATACAGTATATACCGCTTATTTGATAATCTTGCACTTCTATCTATGGGAGAAATGGTCTACCATGGACCAGCGCAAGAATCTCTTCAATTTTTTCAATCACTTGGTAAGCTTCATTTACATTTTTAAAAATCTTTCCTCAATACACAAATATTAGTGATTTTGGGGAGCATGATATTGTTAAACTGTATGAAACTTATTAGTTGCTACAAGGCTTGAACAAAGTAGGAAATCAAATTGATATGAAATAATCTGATAATAGTTATAGTTAAATAATACATACATACCCAATTTATAGTTTAGTAACTTTTATTTATATCAAAATAATATCCAGAATTTTCAACCACATGTGTAATATAATGCAATGATTTTTAAAAAGAAGTTGATACACAATTAATTACTATGTCTTATTTGTTACATAGCATTTTCAATGTACTATATCAATCTAAGTTAATATAATATCTACCTACTACTCTTTCAAATTAACCCCTTAATTAGTAAATTTCAACACAATTCCAACTTCATCTTATGATTTAAGTTAACTCAGAAACTTTGTTTGATGTTCAAAATCTATTCAGTAGCAATATTGTTGATGAAGGGGAAATATTTTTCATTGCTAGAAAATACATAATGGTTTCACATTACTTATATATTTGTATTTGTTATTTGGTCAGGATATTCATGTGATGAACACAACAACCCACCTGACTTCTTTCTGGATGTTATCAATGGTGATCCTAATGCTGTTACTAATGATATTGGCCAGATACTGAACAGTACAGGTATATATATATATATATGTGTTGTGATACTAAGACTGTTCATGCTGTAAGGAACTGAGCAGCACTCATAATAATGTATTCAGTAAAAACACTTTTATGTAATTAATTGGTCATGAGATGGTTGTGACCTTCAGCAAAATAAAAGATGGATTTAAAAAGTACTCTGTTATCTCTGTAAGTCATTTAGAACAAAGGGGTCCTTTGATTTATGATAATCAATTGTCTTTGCTGAGGAAGGTGTTCAAAATATGAGAGAAAATTCAGTGATGAATTATGCAAGTTCACCTTACTTGATGGTTTATTTACCTTTAAATCCTTTGTAAAAATACAATGTACTGTCATTCTTAAGTGTTAATTTGTTATTTTTTTTTTTTAAATAAACGTTACTAAGGCCAACCTTAGAAATATGTACAGGTTAAGTTATTTGGTTTCACTATGATTAAACATAGGACCGCTCATCTAGATAGCTCACTGGAGATGATGATTCATGATGTACAGTCTTACATATGTTTTGATACCTCTGAATAAAGGCCATTCTGTGAAAAAACTTCAATGACTATTTAGAACAAAATAACCTCTTGAAAAAGGCCACCTGTCAATTAAGTCCTTGTTATTTCTTTTCCAAGGGTGGCCTTTGTTCACAGTTTGACTGTTTATAATATGTGTCCTCTACATTAGATGAATCTAGAGTTATTTCTTTCTGATTGCTAAATCTTAAGTAGTAATGGTATGGTACCATTAAGTTTAGGTTGATTTATTCATGTAACCACATGTCCCCGTTTCACCCTTGAACCATGATCTGTTATATGGATAATTAATGCATTATGCCTCTTATTGGCTTTGTCATCAATATACAATCATTTTTATCATGAAAAATCGGATCCTATCAAGATGTTTTTATTCTGTGAACTTCAGAAGCATAAGGGTTGTTACAGTCTTGATCAATTAACTTACATGTATCCTCAATTTAGTTGATAAAATAAGTGTGATAATGTTTTGATTTTTTAATTAGACACTGATTGATTAATTGGTTGAATACAATATAGAAATCATGAAACATTGATAGTATATTATCAATAATTATAAAACCATACCATTCTGAAATTCTGTTTTAAATACATGCATTTTAATAGAGCATGCATTTTCCCCACATTATTGTATTACATTGTACATATTTTTTTCTATTTTAGATATGGAGAAAGCCTCTAAAGATGGAGGTGAGGAATTTGTATATTTTCATCTGTGAAAGTAAATCATGCTTTGTTTCTTTCTCTGGTTAATCTCTTAATTTTTATAGCTTTTTTAGTACTTCTAAAATCTTGTTTTTGAATGTCTTGAATGGTTGGATAATTACATGTATGTTAGCAGGCTGTTTTTTTATTTAGTGTGATTTATGTAACTAATGCTTTAAACTTGATATAATGTACTTTAATGCTTGACCTAACATCCTGTTAGGTATTTTTTTCAATGGTTGTATAAGCGTCAGATATTTATAGGAAATTTTTATAGTCTTAGTATGTTATCTTCTTTAGTACACATGACCGCAGTTTGCCTTTGCTTTGAGATGAGATAGTTATAAATAGCTTGTTCTATAAATAGATTCTCTATCAACAAAGAGCAAGTAATTCAAAATATATCTGTTTTATTATTTAAAAGTCAGCTTACAGCTTAATTTTACATCTTATCAGCAAAACAAAATTACTAAAATGTAGAATAATTATTTCTGGAGCATGTTCATTAATTCTACTGTAAAATGAATCAACTCTAAATTGATATCACATACAAATTGAAAAACATTAATACTTTGAGTCTAACCCTGTTTGAAGTTATGTGTCCGGCTTACAAATACACTAAGAAAATTGTCCAAATCATACTTACCTGGTACAGGGAAAACCGTGATCAACAAGGCGGTATCCCCAGGAGGAGGCCCTTCCATTGCACTACGGTTGGGCTGACGCCTGCGATTACCACAAATGTTGGTAACTCGGGTACGCAATTTATTTGTGTGGGGACTGCGTTCGCGCTGTCCCTGTAGTAATTCAGAACAATCTGTGCAAGCTACTCATTAACCAGTCTGTGATATTTCATGATTGTTTAATAGAGCTGAAACTGGACTTATTTGGAAGTGTTTTTTTTCAAAAGTGGGAGGCTATTTATTTCTTTTATGAATTCTGCACAGATGCATGGGAAAGATGAAAAAAAAGTTTTTTGTATGAGAGTATTGCAGTATATTAATTTAACATTTGTGATACTTCAAAATTTGTCTAAAACAAATATGTCCAGTTTCTTTTTTATGTTTATAAACTATAGTTATACCATTGTTATCCTATTATATAAAATATGTTATAATTCATGATTACAGTGAACTCAAGTAAGTGAATATCTTAGGCTATGTTGTATCCTTCCCTGTTGTTTAGTTGACAAGACAGTTAGACAGTATTTTAAATAGAAATTTTATCTAAAATATTCCTCAACACAAACTATTGCATCTCAGAACCATTTGAAATACGCTAATAATACTCTGTGTTGCAAATTTATTTGTCATTAAAAATAAATTTTGTTAGCGGTAGCAATACCTACTCAACAAAGAGGGCCACTACCCAACTTTATTTTTGCCTCTTGTGTATTTTTTTAAAAATGAAAAAATAGCTTTCTGACATGTACTTGAGGATAAATATAAAAGATCCACGAACAAACATTTATAAGCATGGCCTTACTTTAATATAAGAAGTACACAAAATTAATGTAATTATCTGGGAAGGCTATTAAGATGTGTGTTGTTCATTTTTAATGGTCTTCCTATCTTGTCTGACTGTATTGTTATTAATATTATCTCAGAATGTTTATTTGTATGACTTCCATACAGAGGTCAGGCATGTCACATATTTTATGGAACCTGGTATAGATAGACTTGGCTGAAAATAAAAATAAGTTTGTTTGGAGTGCTTTGGCCCAGAATTTTATCACTGGGTAGGTACCGGTAGGTAGATATAAACAATAGTAAAAAAATGCCCTCAAAAATTTATTTGGTAGGATTTTCGTGAGTAGTTTGGAGCACTCCAGACAAACTTATATTTTCAGCCTTGTTGAATAGAATGCCTTGTACTATTATTATAACAATTGAAACCAATACAAAAATATGTGGTACTAACAACTGACAATGGATGTATTTATCTACTTTATTCAGTACCAACGTTTCGGCTTTAACAAGCCTTCATCAGGGTAAAATAATTAATGATTATAACAGATTATTATTAACTGCCTATTATGTGACTAATTTAATCAAAGTTTTTGCACGGCTTACAGTTATCCCTATTAGTGACTTATATTTTTTAAAATGTATGCATTCATTCCAATAGGGTTATGTTTACAAAAAAATATTTTTTTATCTTAATAAACTTGAAAAAACATAGACATTAAATTAAGAATTAATATTTGATTTCGGATTATGGTCTCCAGTTTTGTTGCATTATAAGAGTATGTTTGTCAGTGCAAGGTATGATTGAAAGTATTGGCTAGAAAATAAAGCCTGACTGTTATTGTGATGTTGTTGTTGTTTTAGTAGTTGTTGTTATTGACATTTAAGCTGTTGTTGATATTATTGTGTAATCAATTATATCCTTATTGTTATATTTAGCTGTCAGAGGTGCCACAGAAGAGGGTAGGAATTATAATCTCTTTGAACAAACAACCCTTAGAATATCCAAAGATTTTCCAGTTGTTAAACTGCATGCATTTGTTTATATAAACTTCACCCATCACTGCAATGCATGCCTTAAATAGTTCCAAAAAGTAACTTTAAGCTCATTTTTTCAATTCAGTTAAAACAATTACAATTTTTTGACCACCCCAGCATCTATAATGTGGGAGCCGGGAGGCATATATTGATTGTCCCGGCCGTCCGTTTGTACAAGGTTATAATTAGATCTTACCGTTTCGTCTAGCACTAAGACCACTTACTATAACACTTGAATGCTTACACAGTTGTTGCCTTTGACCATTCTTATCCACCCATATCAGCCAACCTGAATTTGACCTAATTTGGACTTGAAATTATTCAAATGGACTAAATTTTCACAAGAATGCTACTGTTTATCTTACACAGTGTCTTGTTTGAAAGCTTTATTTGACGGCTTTACCCAGCTTCGTCTGTGTATCTTAGGTCTGAGTTTTTATAAAAAAACTGAAAATCAGAATTGTCCTAGTTAAGAATGTTGTTTATTATCAGGACTGTTGATAAGAGATAGTAGTTCAAGCATCATAATAGATTAGGGGACAGATCTGTCCTTTTTTCATAGTCAACATACTTATATATAAAACCCAATACAATAAAGATAAATGTGATCCAGTATCAGGACTACAATCTCTTCACACAGGTTTCCTTAAAATTTGAAATGCCTGAAAGTCTTTATCATTGAATTACAGTAAAACACAAAACGCATCATTTTGTTCAACACTATATGATTGTTAGTACTGAGGTGGTTTCATTATCATGTTGAAAAGAAGGGGAATGTATTGAAAATGATAGGTTGTTGTAACATGGTGGTTTTAATAGTAAAGTGCTTGCTTAATGAGGTTTTACTGTATATCACCTTTGTATATTTATATCATACCAAATCCATTACTGCCTCATGTTCGTTATCAATTCAAAGTGTTATACTATTATCAATTTTGTGCATGTAAATCAATTGGTTATAAACTGCATATAATTATTGTATATTTTATATATGTTGTTTATAGTAATAGAACTTTATGATTAATCAATAAGATGACCTTTTTATATCTCTTCAGTCTGTGTGTATGGTTTAGTGATAGGGACTTAAATATAATGTTTTTGTTCATGTACTTATGAATCCAATCTTTATATTTATACATATTTTTTCTCAACCCCTGTCTAAAGGCGAACATAACTAAAACTTTATCGTTAAATTTGATTTTTGACAGAAAGCCTTGCAGTTCATGAGAAGCTGGTTTCAGCATATCAAAAGTCACCTTGGTATCAGAGGTATAGATTAAAAGTTTTGTACTAATTTACATAAAAAAAATTTGTCTTTATGTTTTTTTTTGATGAAAATGTGTATTGATAGGCAATTTTGAGTTAATTCAAATCCTAGAATATATGAAAATGATCTTAGAATAATTAATTAATTGTTTAATTAATTTGTTTGTTTATTCGTTTGTTTATTCATTTGTTTATTCATTTGTTCATTCATTCATGTAAAACTTGTTTCTTGTAGGGTTATGAGTGAGTTAAATCCTATTTATGAAGAACATTATGATAGAGTAAAGAAGAACCAGGTTCAGAGACTACCACCTATACAGTATGCTACAGGTAGTCTTACCCAAGTAAGTGACATCCTGCCTAAGTACCTAATTAGAATAAATTGAAATTGTGCTGATTTTGTGTATCTATGAAATTTCTCAAAATATTGAAAATGTTTTGTTGCATTTGTGATATTTTACATTTTTGTAGCATTTGATGATTAATTATTGTATATTTCAGTTTTTATACTGTAGTCAAAGAACATTGCGTAACTTGATCAGAAATCCTGCTGTATCTGTGTTACAGGTAAAAGTATAAATCTAGTAATTTATCTGAGGTCATAATTGGTAATTATATTAAGTACATGTACAGTCATACCTGTGAATAAAGGTCATTATTGGTATAGTCAAAAGGTGGCATTTATTGACTGGTGGCCTTTATGTGGAGTTCATTATGTTATAAATAGTCTATGACTGTTTTTAAGATAATGGTTGCTAACACAGAGTTGATTGTATGTCAGATAGTTTGATACGGAACTTTCTGTTGTGTTTACCATCTATTCTAATTTATCAGATATTTTTGAAAAAAAAATACCAAAAAAGTCTACATCAAAACCATATGTTGGGCAAACATTTCTCCATAGTTTAACTTGACTTTGTCATGTTGAGACCACCACAATTTTAGGAGCATTTTTGGTGCCAAATTTGACTTCAATATCCGACTGAAGTTATAAGACAATTCTGTCATACTTGTCTTTTATTTTCAGATATTCACCATGGTGATATTTGCTGTTGTTGTTGGCGCCATCTACTGGCAGATTGATGACTCTTGTAAATCTGGCTTACAGAATAGGTATAGTATTAAAACTTCTTTCATTTGTCCATACAAAAGTTTTTATGATATGCTTTAACATAGTATGATAGGTCATAAAAACAGAAATGTTGAAAGTTGAGAATTAATTTTCATTGAATGGATATTATATTTTTATCCATCAACTGCCCACTTAGTTCAATTGGTATAATGTTAGGCCTGTGGATTTCAGTTACATGGGTTGGAATCCTTGACACATCTCATTTCCTTTGTGACAGTTTAGTTGAAGACATTATTTATTCTATATCCACCGCATATTGTACATGTTGGATGTTGGGAAAACTGGGTAGAGTAACTAACTGCCTGTTGGTGTATATCTATAATACTGTTGAAAACAGGCATAAGCCCTATAACCCAATATATTAGGTGGCGATTTTATGAATGGGAATCATACACTAGAATCAATATTTGTCTTAACAAACTGCTTTCTTAGGCTTGAAATTGACCTACCTCTGATTTTAGTTTTTATGTGTTGTGGATTGCAAACTTTGTTTATTTTGATGAATGCAGTTAATTTGTCATGTAGGTAGAGTTTCTGTCCATAATAAATAAGGTTAATGAATTCACCTTATTGTAATGGATATACAGTGCAACATCTCCAAAGCAAGACCCTTTGGGAGTAGCTAAATTATGTTGTTGTTTAGAGGTTGTTGCTCTGGACAGGATAAATTGATAGTTAATTTGTAAAATCATGCTGTTGTTGTAGGGAGGTTGTTGCTCAAGAAAGGGAGAGATTGTACTGTACATTTCGAGGGTTCAGCGCAACAGTGTCGTAACTTATATTGAAATAAGAACAAGTTACAACAGTGTTGCGCTGAGCCCTCGATTTATATAATGTTTACCATTTCAGAACTGGTAGTTTTTTCTTCATCATCATGAACATGGTGTTTGGTAACTTGTCTGCTGTGGAACTCTTCATAAAGAATCGGGCCATATTTCTGTAAGTATAATTGGTTTTAAAAGTGCAGTCAAACTGTGCTACAGACTCTTAGTAAAATAAGAAAAAACATACTAAACTCTTATTACTACATGTAGTTTGATTTACAGTTTGGCCATCCTTAAAAACTTTCGGGTTAGTGCTCTTACCAATGTGTTGGTAGGTAATATTTTTGTAACACATAAATGTTTAAACTGAAAAAAAGATAGAATATAGAACAAACAAACGAAATTTTGGTCACATAATTGCAAATGAACTATTTTGTTTAAAGGGACTTTAAGACTTGATATTATGAAAATTGCTCTCACACGAGCCCTTAGTAATCAATTGAAACAGTTGAAATTGAAATATATTTTTTGTGGATGTATTTGATTTCAATATGTTGTATTGATTCTTTTCAGACATGAGAACGTCAGTGGATTCTATCGAGTGTCATCCTACTTCTTATCAACAGTGATCTGTGATGTTATACCTATGAGATTTTTGCCTACTCTTGCCTTCTCAGCTGTGGTGTACTTTATGTTAGGTCAGTGTCTTTTTTATTGGATTCATCATATGATGACAGTGTTTGAACTGTTTAAAGCACTCTTTTTTTAAAACACTAACCCAAACTATAGGTCGACTATTGAAAATACAGTTTTCAGAAAGTTCACATGCCCAAATAGTAATTTATCAGCCGCAGGCTTTGGGCTAGTAGATTAGCTTGTAGCCTGTTATCACAGTGATTCTTAAGGATTCAATTCACTTTGTCTTGTTTGACATCTTTTTGTAAGTTAAATATACCAATTGGATGTTAACCTAGCCAGTATTTCTGGATTTTGCACCATTACTATATAACCTTGTTCTCCATTTGTAATTGGCAACTTTACATGAATCACTTGGCTTAGGAAAGTTGATCAAATGGTTTTATACATAATTGTCTTTTACTACATCATCACAGAGAACTTGCAAACATGGTCACTGGCCTTATACACTTCTTATTGAACTGATTAGGTGGGTTATCTCACAAAGAAAGTTTCTAAGCAAAACATTGTTTGCAAGCTATTTGTATGTATCATAAAATATGTATATCATGGATTGTTACAGTAATTTGATTTGTGATTTTTTTACTTGCAGGGTTCCAGACTCAATTTGATAAATTCCTTATATTTTTCCTCGGATTGTTTCTGGTGTCATTGTCAGCATCTGCAATATCATTCTGTATCAGTGCCTTAGTGAGAATATTTGCTGTTGCTAATCTTCTGATTGCTATGTCTTATGTAGTCATGATGGTAAGTTAGAAGTTCTAAGATAATTGAACAAAGTTTTTTTTATCAGAATGAAGGCTTGCCATTTGTCAATTTTTGTTTCATAAACTACCAATCAAATGCTTGTAATATAAAACTGTCTCTATAACCATTTTTAAATTTATAAATCATTTTATTTTGGCTTAATTGTATGTTGGGTCATTGATAAGCTCAAATTGGGAATCTTGAGGTGAAAGTCTAATTCACTATTTCACAGAATCATCTTCGTCTTCTTGATTTTAGAATGATAACAGGTTGTTTTGAGTTTTCTTACTTAGAATAGTGACTTGACTTTTTATTGAGTATATTTAAGCATACATGTACATTTCTTTATTGCAAAAATATATTTTTCTATCTTTACAATAAATGATCTGTATTTTCTTGGACTTTCACATTTAGGTAAGAGGGATGTACAGTGTACATAAATTATGAATAACTCATTTGAAAACATAGGAATATGTTTATTGTAACCTCAAAAAATTAATGAAACTATTTGCATGTATAATTAAATGTATTATTGAATGTTATGTGATACAGTATATCTTATACATTCATCAGGTCTTCAGTGGATTGTTGGTGAATCTTAACTCTATTCCTGATTTCCTGGAGTGGTTAAAATACTTCAGTATCTTCAGATACAGTCTTGAGGTATGTATGGATCTCTTGATGCTTGTTCAATTTATCATATATACTTGTAAGTGTCTCATAGTTAGTTTAAACAATCAATTAGCTTTGCAATTATAAGACCAATCATGCAACTATACCGACCTACTTTGGTTTGTTGATGACTCTTGGAAAATATTTTCAGAAAACACAGTTAAGGTTATCTCCACATTTTAACATACAGAGATGTATGGAATTATTTATTATACAAGGGCAATGCATGTTTTATTTTATATGAAACACATCTAAATTGTTTGAATATTAGTGTATTCATTTTTTCAACATGCTTAATATTCTCTTTGTATTCATTTGACTTTTAAATGATTGTAAATCACTTCTGTGTAAGTATCTACTTTAAGTCATGTTATGTTAAATCTTTACATTTTCAGGCATTAAGTATCAATGAGTTGAAGGGAATGAACTTTACCAAGGCATATCCTGAAGAGGAATGGTAAGTCTTTTTTTATTCAGATGAGACTTCATTGTGCTAATCTACCAGTGGTTCCCTCTTTACTTACTCTACATATTTATGTCTTTATCTTATGTTGATTTGGCTGTGTTGGAGCCGTGGGCACTGACATCATACTAGTATATCTTTATTTTAGTTGGTTATTTCTAAGATTTAGCTATTTGCAACTGTCATTCATTTCTAAATGAGACATATTTTAAGATGAGTAATTTAGGTTTAAGATATTTTCAATCTATATATAGTGTGATTTTATTCAATCTATATATAGTGTGATTTTATTCAATCTATATATAGTGTGATTTTATTCAATCTATATATAGTGTGATTTTATTCAATCTATATATAGTGTGATTTTATTCAATCTATATATAGTGTGATTTTATTCAATCTATATATAGTGTGATTTTATTCAATCTATATATAGTGTGATTTTATTCAATCTATATATAGTGTGATTTTATTCAATCTATACATAGTGTGATTTTATTCAATCTATATATAGTGTGATTTTATTCAATCTATATATAGTGTGATTTTATTCAATCTATACATAGTGTGATTTTATTCAATCTATACATAGTGTGATTTTATTCAATCTATATATAGTGTGATTTTATTCAATCTATATATAGTGTGATTTTATTCAATCTATATATAGTGTGATTTTATTCAATCTATATATAGTGTGATTTTATTCAATCTATATATAGTGTGATTTTATTCAATCTATATATAGTGTGATTTTATTCAATCTATATATAGTGTGATTTTATTCAATCTATATATAGTGTGATTTTATTCAATCTATATATAGTGTGATTTTATTCAATCTACATATAGTGTGATTTTATTCAATCTATATATAGTGTGATTTTATTCAATCTACATATAGTGTGATTTTATTCAATCTATATATAGTGTGATTTTATTCAATCTATATATAGTGTGATTTTATTCAATCTATATATAGTGTGATTTTATTCAATCTATACATAGTGTGATTTTATTCAATCTATATATAGTGTGATTTTATTCAATCTATATATAGTGTGATTTTATTCAATCTATATATAGTGTGATTTTATTCAATCTATACATAGTGTGATTTTATTCAATCTATATATAGTGTGATTTTATTCAATCTATACATAGTGTGATTTTATTCAATCTATATATAGTGTGATTTTATTCAATCTATATATAGTGTGATTTTATTCAATCTATATATAGTGTGATTTTATTCAATCTATATATAGTGTGATTTTATTCAATCTATATATAGTGTGATTTTATTCAATCTATACATAGTGTGATTTTATTCAATCTATATATAGTGTGATTTTATTCAATCTACATATAGTGTGATTTTATTCAATCTATATATAGTGTGATTTTATTCAATCTATATATAGTGTGATTTTATTCAATCTATATATAGTGTGATTTTATTCAATCTATATATAGTGTGATTTTATTCAATCTAGATATAGTGTGATTTTATTCAATCTAGATATAGTGTGATTTTATTCAATCTATATATAGTGTGATTTTATTCAATCTAGATATAGTGTGATTTTATTCAATCTAGATATAGTGTGATTTTATTCAATCTAGATATAGTGTGATTTTATTCAATCTATATATAGTGTGATTTTATTCAATCTATATATAGTGTGATTTTATTCAATCTACATATAGTGTGATTTTATTCAATCTACATATAGTGTGATTTTATTCAATCTAGATATAGTGTGATTTTATTCAATCTATATATAGTGTGATTTTATTCAATCTAGATATAGTGTGATTTTATTCAATCTATACATAGTGTGATTTTATTCAATCTATATATAGTGTGATTTTATTCAATCTATATATAGTGTGATTTTATTCAATCTATATATAGTGTGATTTTATTCAATCTACATATAGTGTGATTTTATTGAACTTTCGAAGCTGAATGATTACATAGTTGCTGAATGTGATTATTTATAGCTTTGTACCACAGTCAATAGTTTTGGTTTATTTTTATTCCATTCGTCATGCTTTTATAATATTATATTGCGCATCGTTAAATACATGTACATTCAACAGCCGATAAAACGATAATTATTGTATAACTTACAAAAGTTATCGAATCTCACCGAAACTAAAAATAAATGCAAGCATCGGCTGTCGAATTATGCTTTGACAGTTTAATAAAATTGCACAATACAAACATATTCAATTAGAAGTGTCATTACTATCAACTAATGTATACCTTCAGTATAATTTCTTCTTGTAGGCCTCTTGATTATATGGTCTTATTTGTTTTCATTCAAGTCATTATATTACTTGTATGCACGGATATACACAGCCAATTCATACTAGTTTCATTATATTACTTGTATGCATGGATATACACAGCCAATTCATACTAGTTTCATTATATTACTTGTATGCATGGATATACACAGCCAATTCATACTAGTTTCATTATATTACTTGTATGCATGGATATACACAGCCAATTCATACTATAGGCTACTAGTTTCATAATATTACTTGTATGCATGGATATACACAGCCAATTCATACTAGTTTCATAATATTACTTAGCTGAATTAGTGTGAGTGTTTGGCTTAGGAATCTTAAGTTCATGAGTTTGAACCCTGGTAATAGCACTAGTTCTCTGTGATGAAGTGATTTAGGACATTAATGATTATGTCTTAAGCCATCTACTTCCACTGCTGACCTGCCTCCGTGGTCGAGTGGTTAAGGTCGATGACATCAAATCACTATAACCTCTCACTGATAGAGGGTTGTGGGTTCAAGCCCCACTACAGACCATGTCTCTTTATGTGAGAAAGTAGGCAGTTGCTTATGGAGGATGGGAGTCTAGTACTGGTTCTTCCCAGGAACGATGATTAGGTGAACTGTCAGACTCATCTGACTGACTGTTGAAAAGGGTTGTAAAACTTGATTTAAACATACAAACAAACTTTCACTGCTCATAATATATGTGTAGAAGCTGGCAGTAACTTGTGAAGAACAAGTTTTGTACTGGTACAGAGCCCAGGAAGACTGGATTAGTTTTCTGCCTGCTTGTATGTGAGAAAGAAAATGTTGATGAAACGGTGAAAACAAGAATAAAAATTATTTGACTTTTCTAATTACCAAATTTTCTTATCTGAATTTCAGTATTTCTGGAAACGATTATCTGTTTAGACAGAATATTGCGTATGATACAGACTGGGATTTGTGGGTGAATTATGTAGCTATGGGTGCTATTTCTGTTGGATTCCTTATACTTGCTTACGTTAGATTATTGTTCATGAATAAATTGAAATAGACAATCAATGTAGCGAGACTGTTATAGTTTATTTTGGAGATAAATGATATTTTGCTGTCAATCATGCACTTAATTTTTTTTTTCAAATTATGATAATGATGCTTATCACAGGACCAATTAATCCATGAACAATGTAGTAACTGCCTGTTGGCACCACTGACCTTTACATAAAAAAATATCCATGATAGTTTGTTAAACTATGTCTTCAAATGTTTCTGTGACTTGACAAATATGAAACTGTCATAAGGAATGCTATAGTCATGTATTGAAATGGTGCTTACAGCTTTAGTTACAGTGATATTTTGACTAGGTAAATTTTTGATTCTGTCAATGTGAAAATGTCACTCTGAAAGTGATTTGGTTGATTTTGACAAACATATTATCATCCCTTTATTCTTACTTCGTAATGCTTATACTCTGAAGATAAAGAAAATTTAGTTTAAATGTTTCTACGAGGCCTGTCCAAAAAGTTCGTGGACACCTATGGTAACTTTTAAATAAAACAAGGTAACAACATCATTCTTTCACTATATAAAATATTGATATATTACAGTATGGCATGTAAAATGTCACCACAATATAACAAACAATAAGGAAACTGTTTACATATAAACGGGTGTACCTATCGTTGTGCTGGACACGTTACATCAACTTATGACGTCGACGTTATTCAGAGACGTGATGCTAAAATGTTCAATACTGTTGCATCTCAAAATAAGAAAATGACATATATTTTAACATGCACACTATGTAACTTGTTCATCCCTTGATGGATTAATAATTTATTTTTATTGATTTTGTTTTGGCTCTCGTACTGTTAAGCGCCTATCCTCAAGAACTAGCCCATTGAACGATGCCACGAGCACGTCCTACACAATTTTCAGACGCCCCACTCTCTCATCATTTTGTTTAGTCTGACTAAACCATCTGCAACGTGTTTTTGCCATTTATAAATGAACTATCTATAAACAATGTTCTTTCCTCTTGCTGAACTTATCATTTTCATTGTCGCACATGATGTTTTGTTTAGTGAAACACATAATTTAGTAATCATACGTTGTTCTTCTGCGTCAAAAGACGCCATTTGCGAATATAAAATCTCGCAGATGCTGGAATAAATGCCCATTGATTCAAAATGATATGTGTGACGTCACAGAAATTTGCACCAATTGATGTTATAATATGTCCCAAGCAAATGAGAGACGTTCAGTGTAATCTCGCCAAAATTATGAATTTTGTGCCGTGCTATCTGAAACATCAACTGTTCGAAAATTGGGGTGGCCCGCTCGACTCTACCATTGGTTATTAAATCGGCTGTAACTTTCAAAATAACAAGTATAATTTCATCAGAATCATTGATAATATGTGTATTGGATTATGTTTTGCTGTGGTATAGCTTAATTTGATGTAATGACGTCGGGAAAAATAATAAAGGGGGTGTCCACAAACTTTTTGGACATGCTTCGTATATTATTTGATTGTATTTTCTCAGTTGTGTAATCAAGACATAATGTTAATGTTGAAATCTTCATTCTTTATTACGTGTTCAGTATCAGTATTTATATTGTTTATTCAATGTAGCCAACTTACATACCTTTCGCTATTTTTGCTTGTTGATATTGAAATCAATTGTCAATGACAATCATTGTTCATGAGTACTATCTAATTGATTTATTGTATAACATTTATTTTTTTGGCTCAAAACCTTGTAATCTGCTTTTATCTTTTATTTAATTGTCATTTTCTACTGTGCTTTTGTTTTACATTTTGTGATATCATTCGTTGTGTTAAACTGTAATATCATCATATATTTTTAATCTTTATCAAGAGGTAGCATGTTGGTTGATAATGTGAAATTATTGACATCACCATGGCAACATGGGTTTGGTTTCAAGGTAGTAGAACTTTAAGAAGTAAGATACATTACCTTGCTAGGTAATTTTGTCTAACTAATGGTAAATACTCAGATGTCATTTTAATACTTTATTTAATGAGCTTATTGTCTATTGTATGGATGGATGAATTTATTGTACTTAACGTAAAGTGAAGACTGCAGAACAAACCTTATACATATGTCTGTAACTCCTAATTAGGTCATACTTGAATACTTATATATATATATATACAATCTCTGTCCAGAGTGATTATTTGTTAATCTTTACATACATCTCTGTCATCATCAGACAAGTACAATGTAGTTGAAATTGTGACCGAGTCTCATTTTGTTTCATCTGATACTTGAATACATTCTCTAGTTTTCCTCAAGAAATAGAGTGCTTGATTATCTTGTGAATTATAGTATCTTTTTCTCTGCATTGTATTGTGCAGAAGAATTTGTTTCATTCTGTTGTGAAATTTGTAACATTAGAGGCTACACATTATGTCTTTTTTGTTTTATAAATTATAATAGTCTTACCAATAGCTAAATTGTTGACAGAGATGTATGTGAGGATTACAAATCTGGATAGAGATTGATATACATGCTTTACTTGTTTGATACCATGACTCTGTTACATAGTTATTATAATGCTTCAAAATTGTTTGTTTCTAATAAATTAGAGGACCTACCCAAACTTTCTGCTTGACCCTCAACTGTCATACATTTCTACCACATTTACATTTTTTCTACAAAAATGTATTACCTACCCAGTTTGGAATAAGCATCTAACCAGAAATAGTTTGTACTTTTTAACTGATAATGTCATAACCTCTTTGTAAATGAAACCAAGACTTTACTCATTTTGTTAAAATCTAATCTTGCCATATATGTATGCCCCTTGTAAATATTTGTGTTTTATTTGTTATAACATGATGAGTCACATAGACAATCCTTTGAAAATGCTTCTCACTTTAACATTCCTTACTGTGAAAACAGCAATGGTACACATTTTTTATATATTTGTAGAGATTTTGGGTATGTAAAAATAATTTCATGCCTTTGAATTTATCCATGAACTGCAATAAGATTGTAGATCTAAAATAACAAATGAATAGAGCTTAGAGTTAGTTAGATTCTTATTACTATGAAAGAATATTTTGGTTTTGAAGGAGTATTGTAGTACTATAAATCATAGATCTTCAACTTTGAGAATTGCTATAGTTACCCTCACAGTTATGCTAAGTTGAATTAGATATGTGTTCTTTTATATTTTAATTTGTGTAACAGATTATATTGTTTTATCACATACCCGTGCCGTTTTGGCCCTGCCGTAAAAACGATATGGCACGGTCGTGCATATAATATGTAAATGACGTCAAATTATAACTTCACAGGAGTAATGTTGAACTGATTTTAACAATTTAGCAAAGAAATTGTTTACATCGTTCACACAGTTATTATTTATGATGTTTCATGATGTAACCATTTTGTGTGCGCCCGATTAAAAATCCTTATTACGCACGTGTCACTCTTTTGTTATTAGTAGCAATGTCAAACAGGTGTGTTGGTTTGTGTCGTATTTTCAGGGTATGTGATAAAAAGAATATTAAATTTGGGTAGATTTCGTCTTGAATTCACGAAACTCGTTGAATAATACAACTCGTTCAATAAATTCAATACGGAATCCACACTCATTTAATATCCTCTATTTATTACATGGTATAGTTAATATGCTGGTTCCATACATAAATAAGGTCATGTTTTTAATGTAATTTTGACTTATTTTTATTTTGGGCATCTATTTGTCTATGTCAGGAAGAGGCAATTCACATTACTTATTAAAATTATATCAAGAATCACTGTTTTACATTGTTTCCATGTCCCAACTTTTTTAATCTTGTAAGTTAACTTTTTCAACATTATTATATAACAACAGACATATCAAGACGGGTATATAATCTTTTTGTTATAATATACATATGTAGTTTTATGTTCTCATGTAATTAGTAATTGTTACAAGATGTTACATTTATCTTTGTATTGTAATAAAGCTTTCTATAGAATGCTTTTGTTTGTTTTGTTTATTATTGAGTTTTATGCCCCTTTTCAACAGTCAGTCATATGAGACAGACAATTCATCTAATTATCGTTCCTAGGAAGAACCAGTACTAGACACCCATCCTCCGTAAGCAACTGCCTACTTTCTCACATAAAGATACATGGTCAGTAGCAAGGTTCTTACCAATGACCTTACTATGGAATGCATTTATATCGGGTTTCTTTTCTCTGTCAACTAAAGTTTGGATGATTTTTTGGCACCGTTCATCACAACTTGCAGAAATTCCAAATCATGGCAAATGGATTCTGCAAGAATCAACCCTGAGTGGACAAAGAAGAAAATAATACAGTAGTACAACTCTAAGACCAATTAACAGAGTTAAGAATCATTTGTTATCAAATGAAAAATTGGTACATAACAATTAGAACAAGTATGAAGGAAATCAGCTCAGAAAACTTTAATTAATGATAAATCCAAGATCAATTTATATTGGTTTATTTTTCATTCATGTACTGATAGTAAATGATAAAACAATATAATGATAAAAAAGTACACAACAACCACAACAACACATCAATACATGGAAGTTTCTTAATAAACATATTCAATCTTCTTGAAGACTTAACAAATTGGTCGTACTTGACAATCTTCACTGAAGATTTAACCATTTGTATTGTAATGACTAAAACTGTTACAATCTACACTGGATGCCTAAATTATGCTTGTTAGATGGTCACAACGTCCAAAGTCATCATAACTTTATTAAAATTATAACTGTATTCCTGAGTAAGTTCTACACAATGTTGACTTGTATAATTGATTCAAGTTCCATTCTTATCAGATTCAGTCTTGATTTCATCCTTTATTTCTAACTTTATCTCTTTCTTTGTTTTCTTGTTATACCTCAGTTGTGAACGACCATACGGACAAATATCCTTATTTAAACATACAGAACATTTTGGATTCACCGGTAAACATGTCTGCTGACCAAATCCAACAAAAAGATGATTGATGTCACTCCAGTATTCTCTGAAATATTACAAAATTGTTTTTTTCAAACTTGCACATTATTTAAAAACAACTGTCTTAGTGTACAACATGTTACAAATTAAACCACAATTAAGAATTCCTTATCACAAAAATATTGTATAATGCAAAGGTAATAGAATGAAATTCCATACATAACAATTGAAGCTATTTTACTATGAAATTACAAACTTTCAATATATGACACATATTCATAATTATATCAGGAGTGACTCCACACAATGTAGTACTACTCATGCATTATTGGCATTGTACACTTTAGTTGCGAACTATCAAAGATCCATAATAATGTGTGTAGGAAGTACATTGAGTATGGTACTTGTGATACTGCACGGCAGATTCTACATTCACAATATAATTAAAACAATCACCTGGGTAACCAACCCTCCAGAGCTTTTCTTGTGTCTTCTGGTAGTTTGGTAGTTTTCTTTACCCAGCCAAGTCTGTTAGAGATTCTATGAACATGGGTGTCCACTCCAATACCTGCAAGTATGATTCATAAACAGGTGCTTGTTTTATATGCTATTATAATTCAGCTTATCTTTTTGGCAAACTTACTATATGGATGAGTGTAAGAATCATGTAAGTTTGAAAGTGTTCTTCAGAGCCAGAGAATATCCTTCCGTTTTCAATATACAATGTAGATTTGATGAAAAAATTGAAATGCAAACATTTTTTTTCTACTTATATGTATAAAATATTCCACATGGTTGGATGCATAAGGTCTAAATTAAAAATATGTTTGTTTGCCCTTTACCGACCCTGAAATTTAGAGGAGGGTCGGTAGGTAGGAAAAATATTTTATTTTATTTCTACATTTGACCTTTACCTAGCATGAAATTACACTTCTATCTAGAATCATGTGTAGTCTGCTTAGAAAATGTAACTTACATAATGAGGGCAAAAAAGTGTTAGTGTACAAACATTGGGATTGTTCAGTTTATAGTTAATAAGATAAATCAAGGATTACACTTGTATTAAAAGGAAATTGAGACGACGCATGAACTTTTCCATTTCCATATGGGACCCAGTCTATTATTTATTCTGATTATTTAAGAACATACACGAACGCATTTTTATGCTTTAAGTTGTTGATTTTTAAAAAAAATCTATAGAATACTATTTTACGTATATTCTGAAAAAATACATGAAACATCGCGTGCAAATAAGCTTCGTGACTTAATTGGCCTCTCTGAGAAATTGAGGGTTTGCGCTGGGCTCCATGGTCTTAATATAACGTTTAAATGGCTTATTTTACGCGATGTATATAATAGAATCAATCGTAAATAGTAATTGTGAGAAACAGCCTTAATTACTGTAGAATCTGCGTAATTTCATATAATACAATGTATGTATGCTTATTATTTATTTGAATTTTATTAAGCCAAAAGACCCATGTGAATAGTGATTAGAAAGGTGTTACATACATAGATATCAGGTCGGTCGGTAAAGGGCAAACAAACTTAATTTTAATTTAAGCCTAAATAAGATACCTTCGATTTGATTCCAAGCACATTTCATAACCAAGTAAGCCATCTTAGGTCCAACACCTGGTAGTTTACACAAAAGTTCAACTGTTGCTGGAATATCACCATTGTATTCATTCCTTAATATTTCACTAGTTCTCTTTATATATTCCACTTTTCGCTGAAAATACAAGATAATTATTATATAATTAGAAAGAAAATTATCATTTAGTTAATGGCTACATAATTATGCCAATTTATTTACATGTCTATAATTTAAAGCATTTGCTTAAGAGCTAAAATAAATAAGTGATTACAAGATACATAAATTTAGTCCTTATTCAATCCATCACCAGTTTGTCTGTTAACTGTTATCCAAAAAACAATGATATAATCTCGTCTGAAATTGTTAATAAAAGTTTAGAATATATTCGATAAATCCATTTGAAGCACTTTTAGTTTTATACCCTCCAGAATCCCACAGGATATATTAGTTCTCCAAGATCTTTGTCTGAGGTAGAAAGTATATTATCTATAGTGCAACCATGTTTCCGTAGTTTTGACATGGCAGCTGATGTAATCTGATCTTTTGTTTGACTGGAAAGCATCAAGGAAAGCAAAACTTGGTATCTGTAAACCTACAAAATAAGAAAACACACTCAGATTGAGTACATTAACAAGCAAGATTGATAAATTTATGTAATTCAAATTTGGAAAATGGGACATTCTGTCATAAGACTATACTTGATCAAAATGTATCCCTTGTATGCATATTACTGCTATATGTCTGTTACCAATTATTTCTGTATAATAACAATGACTGGCACAGTCATGTGTGTTGCCTCCACATCCGTTTCCACCTAGCATTTGTTTACATTACATACCATGACTTTCAAACATTTTCATCTATGATTTTGATATGTCATTTCTACAGTGAAGTCAATTTATCGTTTATACGTACAGTCATTTAAATTCAATTCAAATTAATACTGCTATATAATTAATTAACTGTATCACATTTTAATGCATTTTATCTCATACAACAAAGTTTTGATATTTCTGCAAATGATCTGTTTATGTGGATTGAATGGTTGCAGACTTGCACTGTCATTCATTTTATGACAGGTGAAGAGTTAGACTAGCGGTAATATGGATGATCAATATACTACATTAAGCTCAGATTGTATCATATATGACAAATTAACCTCAGGGGCTGCCCTTTCATCACTAATAACGTCACATCCCATGGTGTCAACTGGTGCATTTCTGTCCTTTCTCATTTCACATACATTGTGCAGTTGAGTTCTCCACATGACTGGCTCCCAGGTCGTACACTGGTCTTGGTGCTCTTCTTTAACATCAATCTTAATGTCTTCCTTTTTAAGTTCACATTTGGAAGAATGGAGAGCACTGGTGCCATTGACATCAGCGTCTTCAATTTTTTCCACCTTAATTTTCGCATGAGTTCTCTTTCTATGAATCTTTGACGCCAATGAATTTGACCTATTAGCACTCACTGAGGCAGGACTAGGGCTTGTAGATTCTGAATCTGGCAGGTTTTCTGAAAGAACGTTTTCACTCGGGGACGATACATCTGTCTTAAATCTACGTGACAGCATACGCGAACGCGTCACAATTGAGTGTTGGAAGTATTTTGACGTGTTCATGATTAATTTTGACCCGATCATTAATTTTGAGACACGGAAAATGCAGCAAAAAAGTCAGTTCTGAATGTCAACATGGTGATATAACTCCCGCGATAATTTAGAGGAGTTCCGAATATAAAATTTGGGATTTAAATGTGTAGACTGCGGCGCTACCACCGATAACGAGAAAAGGACGTATTCGATTTACGAAAGGTCATGTAATTTTCTCAATTCATTCCTCAAATCAAAAGACAACACACCAGAAAAGAAAATATACAGAATATATACATACGAAAGAGAAATCATGCACAGTTAAGTCGTATAATAATTATAATGGAAGGGTATATATAGAACCAGTCAATGGGCAAAGTGTATTCGCTGTTGTAGCATAAAATTTTGACCCCTAATTTGAATTTCATATTTACACGATATTAAAGAGGTTCTTTCATTGTGTATTGAAAGGGTCAGACACTGAAATTTTCATTTTATTTGAAATGCTCACAAATTGCATGAAACATTGAAAATCCATCATCCAAAGCTGAAACAAGAGTTTTGCAGCATATTGAGAATGCATGGTTGGTGCCGAGATTGAGAAAGTTTATCCGTTGCGACTTCTAAGAAAACTAACTTAAAATGGGCAAGCCTCCAGATAAACTGTCTCCGTTTCAGCACCAACTATATATAATTTATGTTTTTGATTTGTCCTGTTCCAGTAATAAAATAAGTCCCAAAACTTCATTTACATGGATTTAAAAATGCCTGTAGTGGCAGAAGACGCGACAGTAAAATAATCCCACGCAATCGCCATGATGTTTAGAATGAAAAGTCAATAAAATGATATGTTAATTTGTATAATAACATTGTTTCATTTTAATGATATAAAACTGTTAAACATTTAAATAATGACTTACTGACAGGATATACCAGTAGTCAAGTAAATCAGCTGGTCATTGCTTTATTATGTCTTAAAAATTATTTAGAAACAGAACGAATGAATTAATTTGTGTGACAGAAAGTACCCTCCACTTACGCAATAAGCATTGCATTGCTAAATGTAAAATTGACCGTTTAAGATGTAATGGATCACAGACCCTAGAACAAGCAATCCTTATTAACCATTACACACTTTTAGAATGAATCATTTGTAAAACATTCACCGCAAGCTTTTTTTATAGTGTAATTTTGGAATTTGTAAACATAAAATTACAAATGCTATACAATCATAGAAAAGGGAGAGAACTAGTTAGCAATATTACCTCCCTTTATGATGTCAAATGACCCAGGCCTAAAATTCCAGAATGTTGTATGTTTGAAAGATAATATTTAATCAATTATGTTTGAATATCACAATTTATAAGGATCAAGTACCTTTATCTTTTGTTCATAGACATTTATTCTGTATTAGGGTCCGTTAATTATCCTTAATTGAATATATACTCACAGTTTGATTTATAACCGAGCTAAAAGATTAATTTTATTTTTTGTCTTTTAACGTTGTTTTAATAAACGCATCTCAAATAACTCACATTTAAAGAAGTTTGAAACAAAATGCCAAACAATCGATGTGATATCGCTTATAGACAAGAGCAAAAGGGCGCTTAAATTGACAAAATATATATATATAGACTGTGAAACAGTGTTTTACAAGAGCTTAGCACTGCAGGACTAATTCTCATATTCGTACAGTCAATCTCTGACGTTTGTCTAGAGTTTTAGTTCACATGCAGTCGTTAAAAATTGACCCCAGGATTGATAAAAATTTAACATTGATCAATATTTTTATAACATTTTTCAATGGGGTCAAAATTTTATGCTACACTGGCCCAAGTCTGATAATTAAGAGAAAAAGAAACGATTTCACAATATGCTTACCATATGCTTATGGCAAGGACTTATATACAAATGTACATACATGTATGTACATTTATGTATATGGGTACCGTAAGTCCTTGCTTTTGGTAAATGTTAAATTTTGTTTTTTCCAAAAAACGGTATCTAGTTATACTAAAGTGAAAAACATGCTTGAGTTCATCAAACATTAAAATATTCTGTAAAATCATTTATTTATTCACCCTCATGATATTGTAAAAAGTTCTCTGCATAAGTTGTGTAGGCCGCATGTCCGTTGAAACATTTCAATACACCCCAATCAGTCTGTGAAATTAAGGTTTGAAATGTGGTTGCCCGAAACAGAAATTTTAGCTGCTTTTGCTTTGATTTACTTCGATTTATTAATGAAAATTTGGTTGTCCAAACAGAAATTTTGGTTGTCCGAATGAAAAATTTGTTGTCCCGAACAACAGGACAAGTGCTAATTTCGCAGAATGCCCAATAACTCTTGAAACACCCCAATACACCCCAACAACTCTTGAATCACCCAACTCAATAATAATAAAATTCAACTTTATATAATGAAATAATGTATGTTATAACAAACATCATATTATATTAAACACTGAATATATCCCCAATAACTCTTGAATCACCTCAATATTATTGTACTATGACCAAGGACATATATACATTTATATTTATGGTTTTTGACATGAAGGATTGTTTATATGAAATAAATGGTTTAATGATTGCATACTAGCACTGTCGTGAATTTTAAGCTAAGTAAAGAGTTAGACTCGCAGTATTTCGTATGACCAGTATATATTCTAATTAATTAATTCAATATTGAAGAATCATGACAATGCAATATTGTACAAATTTTCAAATTGCAACATATTTGAATTCTTGACAATATTATAATCAAATTTACTCATTTTACAATGACGATGTTTTCAGTTTCAGCAACTGTCAAAAATTGAACCATCTTGATACTTGTCCGAAACCTACTCAACAATATTATTGTTTTGTTTAGAAATATGTACTTAAGGTAGAAATCTAAATGTTTGTTATGACTTTCTTGTCAAATGTTGTATGCACTAAGCGTCTGATTATTTACCAAAAAAAGTATGCTTGTACTAGTGATGTAATGATAATCGATTATAATCGAATAATCGTTGCTGACAGCTCGAGGTTGGCGACTATCGATGTTAGTGGTGTTAAATCGATGTTGTTACAAGAGTAGGTAGACCGCCGCCATTATTAGAGCAACTGTTTTCTTTCCACTACATTTGGGCATTGTGTGTATATAAACAAGGATGGTCTCCGTTATTTGAGAAAATCTGTGTGAAATTTTCCCTTGTCCATGGAAGTTCAGGTCATCAGTCTGAATATATTGTATGACAAACAAGTAACAAGCAAAAAGTTTGTCAAATAAGGATATAAATTTGCTTTCGATTATTTTCTGATTATGAATTGAAACACCCTTTCCGATTCGATTTGATAATCGATTCTCTTTCAAGTCCGATTTTACAACACTAGCTTGTACCATCCAAAACATAAGAAGCCAGGATATTTTCCTCTTCAGAAGGATAAAACGTGAACTAATGTCCAAGGAGAACATACAGTACCGTTGTATCGTCTGGTGTTGACATCCAAAATATCTGGCTCAATGATCTACTTGGAATTCTATTACCTCGTCTCGTATCCATTTTTACTGGAATACTTTCGGTAAAGGCCATTTATTAGTCAGTCAGTATTTTTTTCCCAAATTTAAGGGATATTTCTACATGAACACCGTCTACCTCCTTTGAAAAGAGCTTTCGTCTTAAACTGGTTTCCGTTCAATGTTGCAGTGCACCAGAAGTACGCACAAGTCTACGGGAACCAGTTTACTTTCGTCTGCTAAATTTAGTCCATTATAGTCTAAGGGAAACAACTCGTACAACAATGTAACCAACATGGTCATACGAGTTACTTCCCTTATTAAACTGTACGTACTTTAAAGACATTGAACAGTAAAACATTTAATACAATCCTATGAGTGATGATGAGATTTGGTGTAGATTCGTTTCTTTAAGCTGTCTTTATACACGTATGGTATTAAATAGTATATTTCTTGGGCTTCAGGATCAGCTGGTTGCCAGTTTGATCGTGGCTTCAGTAAGTGCTCAATCCTCTGAAATAAAATACATGTATATCATAAATTAGTTTACGGTATAAATAAGTACATAATGGATTATAAAGTATCAGTTTGATATTTCGCAGTAGATTGTATCATTGAGTTGGTTTTCTATTGTTCTGTTGGTTAGTGTATATAATTCAATCTTATAAAGTAATACATTTTATACCATACCTGTTTTAAAGATCCTTTAGCTTTGTAGATCTCATAGAACATAATCAGGACCATTGGTATGAAAGGTAATGTGGAGAAAACAAAACCAATTCCTATAGCATATGGTGGATATACGTAACCATCTCCATAATCTGGACTTTGGTACATGCTGATTGTTACAAAAAATACAATCTGAAATATACGTTATATAGTACATGTACAAGGTATACTGTAATCTAAAACATATGGTACAGAAATCAAACGTATATCATGGAAGCAATATTCAACTTAGAATACTTATGATGTTATTTACCGCTTCTCTGTTTGTGTGTCATTCCACAATGAGCAAAACTCATTTGTGACGCGCGTAATTTTATTTGTTATGAGTTATTCCATTTCGGATATTGTACTAATATACCTGAGATGAGTTTATCCGTAAGTAAATGAATAATTCAATGGTCATATTTTTCATTACTGGACGTTCATTGGGGAACAGTTAATGTTTGTACCCTTTTGTTTTATGATAACTTCAACTTACCAATAGGAATACAGTTACCACCAAACACAAGGTTATTCGGAGTAGTTTGCCAACAGGACGACCTGTTATCATTTTAATATTGGATGAAAATCTGTAAGAACTGTACCCTATTGCTCCAATATCTTTTTTCTGTCTCCTTTTCATTATTACATGCGCCTTTAAATTCAAGTTTATCATTAAAAACATCCTTGTTGGTTTTTAAACCTTCTAATTCCATTGATCAGATATAAAACTTTTGAGTGATTTAAATTAAATCTAATTTAATTATGTTAGTGTGTCCGTTATGCAAGTGCAGTATGTTCATTAATCTTCGGTGACGTTGACTTAATATTCATCTAGAGGGGCGTCTTCGGGCGGAACGTTCTTGATCACTCGAGTGTCAGTACGAGTTTTGGATAACAATGTTCTTGATGTGCGTCGCACGAACACCAAGAACAGTCAAGCAAGGACATCCATGATGGCTACGACCATCATCTCGCTAGCAGAATTGTTAACAATGACAGCAGTCAATCAATCAGACATATATATTTTCTGATTTCAGTCATCTATCAAACCATTGATCCTAAATTTAAAATAGATCACTCGTGAGAGAGAGCATTTCTTTAATCTAGAATCTATATATTACTTATTGTGAAATCCCCTGAGTTACCTCGATCCATTGCAGAAATGTTCAATGCATGGCCGAGGAAATCAGAAACATATTTCAATTCCTCAATTAAAATGCATCATCTGGGATGTCTTTTTTCACAAATTAGATAAGACAATTTTCAGTTTTTATGGACAAAAAAAACTAAACCCTTTACTGTTATCTTGGTGCCATGCTGTTGGTTGTTCTCGTTTCGTGTTCCTTTAAACGTTGTTCATAAAGCACGTCATTACGTACAGAATTAAAATATAATCGTCGAATTAAGGGAAGAATATAATTAACAAATAACAAAACGATTCTATAGCAATGACGTTGGATTTGTTTACTGATTCAATCCAATTCAATTTATTTTCAAGTATTTACAACATATCATCATTTATTTAAAGTGAAAATTTCAATTACTAATGCAAATATAATGCAGCGTTAACATTCTAACAAAACAACAACAAAAACACAATAATTATGATTGTTCAATATACCTTTCTTCTGACTACATTTATAATGTGTTTGAAGCAAATTTCATTGACTGTTTCGAGTTTCTTGAGTTATTCATGTTTCGTACAAAAGCATTCTTTTAACAGATTGATCGCCAATATTTGTCTGAAAAAAACAACCCATACCTATCAACAGATTGAGCATTTCTGCAAGATTGGTATCACAGACTTTATTTCTTATGTACATTTGTAACTAAAATGAAGGAAGACCTCTTCGAATTTCACAGACTTGTAAAATTATAAAACGAAAAAAAGACAGTCAAATTTAAAATGATATAAAATTAATACTCATATATATATGATTAATCAAGACTAATTTTAAACACAGTTCACAGCACAACACACGGTACACTTTGAAGATACGAATGTAGTAAGTTGTCTAGTTTGCTTTGGTGTTTTCTCTTGTAACTTGTGCAAACTTGTGAAGCGGAAGAAAATCAGAAACATATAACACAGCGGTGAGTTACCATGTAGTGATACTAGTCAGACTTAAACCATAACCACTCGACAACTGAGTTCATTTAGATTCAGAAGTAGTGCATGTGAAAGAACTTATAGATACATCGTGAATCTATTACAGGAACATATTCTATATACAGTACAACCTCCCCAGATCGGCCTTCCTTTGAGCAACAACATGCCTTCAACAACAGCATACTTTTGCTACTCCCAAAGATTGTTGCTCTGGAGAACGGTACGTTGCACTTGTGGCTATTTTGCTTTTACTCCGAGAATATTGTCACATAATTCTTCTTCCTTTACAATGACACAATTACAGCATACATGTAAAGCCTGCTAATCACAAAGTTTATTTCCGTTTTTAAATCTAAAAAAAAAACAGACGTGGCATTACCTAGCTGATAGAATAGTGAACCAATAAACGTACAGAAAAGAATTTATCAACGACCATCCGTTTCTTTTCAGTGGATTTTATGCCGTTTTTTTTCAACAAACAACTTTTCGGTTATATACGGCGACCGGTTCACCCAGTACTAGTTTTCCTGGACTGTATTCTAGATAGCCAGTACTAACTTAACCTTCAACAAGGAGCCGGACTAGAACTCCTCCACATGAGGCCTGAGAAAGCACCAGTTTTGTTAGAAGGGTACATGTATGCTTCCGGCACCTGAACATTCAGTTTTATTGCGTTTTTCGCATAGGAAGCTACGCCAGTGTCTGTGATATGCTGAATATGACTAGTTATTTATATATGTGAGCATTTTCATGTAGTTATTACGACTATGGTACATTTTTGTAACATTTACAAGTTTAAATGTATCATTTTACGTGTTTGTACAGACCTTGTTTGCGGGGGTATAACAACATGTATAAATAGAGTATGAAAAAGCTTATAACATTGTTCAAATTCAAATTCTGAAATTCGATATTTTTTCTGTTTGTATAGCGTATTTAAAGATAACTGTATATATATGTGCATTTAATATCATCCTAAGACAAAGAATCTAAGAAATATTGAAGAAATTATTTTCAGGTTACGGAGAATTTTGCACCAAATTACCATACCACTGCGTTCAAATTATCTCCCTTATTAAAAACCACAAAATGTGATTCTGACTTTATTTTCCTGTTTTTCTATCTCAAATCATTAATTTAACATCCTTACTTATATCCCTATCTAAAAGTCAAACATTGATTTCGCTGATTGTAATCACAAAAACGATATTTTGTAAAGATGTGTCTGAGGACCGTGGGAAAATTTATTTTGTATTCAAAAGTCAGTTCGAGTTGTTTCCCTTAGATATTAATTAAGTGACCAAGACCCATGCCAATGTTTCTCCACAAATCCTTCTCAATACTGGGTAATTTGTCTCTAATTGTTAGTGTTATTTATTTTTTAAGAATATTAATTATTTAAGTAGACGTATACATAGGGCTGTAAAAAAAATCCATTTTAGTGTGAAACTGCGTCTAATTAGGGATGCTATATTACAATATAGCATCCCTGGTCTAATGTACTTGAATATTTTGTACACATAAATGTCTATAAGATTAGATCATTTATAAATCAAATTGACATATATCTGGTTCTTTCTATATATAAGCATGACTACCTATTGACTCTACAGTCCCTGATCCAACAAACTTTAAAAACGCTGAACATCAATGCGCGAAATATTTCCCGCGCGAATGTCAAAGTCTGTGCTCTTCATAAAAGAGGAACGTAAAAATGGGTCAAAATGGATGACATGAACGATGGTATTATTTGTTATTACTTTAATAATATTTGTTTGTGGATATAATTTCTGTCAAATTCTGTAAATTAGTTGACAATAATTACACAAGAACTTCAAGTTCTGTGGTTGTTGTTTAAAATATTCATCTGGGTTTAAACATTAAGAAGTTCATCTTTTTTGACAGTGATACTTATATTTTCTCTGACAGTTGTTTCTCGTTCTTGTCGGGAGCAAATATTATATACATTCAGTAGGCCACAGTATGCTTTATATTTTGTCTTTGCTGGGACAGTACGTTCATTGTTTGATTTTTTGGTGTATCTGTCCATTGATGATTAATATCATGCAGATATTCCTCCAGTAATACAGGGATGCTATATTATACTTATAGCATCCCTGAGTAATATTAACACTTTATATACTTCAACTGATAATGTTGTAAAATATATCTATAACAGTATACTGTGAAGCAGGGGGTAGTGCTACTAGTGTAACATACAATAATATATGCTTGTGTAAAAACAACAACAATAGACATATTTTTGACCTTGTGCTTCACATTTGAAGCTTTAAATTTATTTTTTAAGATGCACAATATGTTTTCAAACTTCAGGATCTGCATGTAGATAGGGCCACACTCATCAAGTAATTGTTTCTATACATTCTTGTAGGGTTTGACATTAGAACAGATACAATAGCTTGATTTAAGTCTATATGACTACAATGCTTTCTGGATACACTGTCTATGACCACTAGCTTAAGTAGATTGTTTTTTATATCAATTTCAGATAATTACCCATTACATGCTGCATGCAAACTTGGAGATGTGAATCTGGTTAGACGACTTATTTGTGAAGGTCATATGGTGAATGATTCAAACTTTGACCTTGTGCAACCATTACATGAAGCATGTTTCTACGGAAACATAGATTGTGTCAACGTTCTTATTTCTTCTGGTGCTCAGGTGGTTACTCGATCACTAAGTCTGTGTAACATTGATAAATTCAGTGACAAAAAAGCTTATAAGAAGTAACTAATCAACTAAATAAAAAATATGATTTAGATATTTAGTGCTTTTACAAAAGTGCCTGTTACAGGACCATCCAAGGCAGTTTATTCTTTGCAATATTTCAGGCAAACACTGTTAAAAGATTTATAATATGATTGTATGTAACATTAAAATTTCATTACTAATTTATACAGGTAAATGGGAGGAATATTGATGGAGCTACACCTTTGTGTGAAGCGTGTTCAAGTGGTAATGTGGAATGTGCTAAACTTCTGTTACAACATGGAGCTTATGTGAATCCTCCACTGTTGCTTACCTCTCCTTTACATGAAGCTGTACTGAGAGGTAAAACTTTTTTTCATAGTATAATTTTCACCCAAATTTATAAGGAAACTAATGATGTAGCAGGAAATCTTGTACCAGCTGAGAGTGTCTAGCCTTGTTGGGCAACTTTCCCAGTATGCTACATTGTGGAATTTTTCGAGAAGGTTTTCCTCATGAAGCAGTAGTGCCACGCATAACTGAAATACAGTTTCTCTTCATTCAACCGTAGACTTATTTTGTGCTGTGGCAACTATAAAAGTGCTATGATTTATTATCTATCTTTCATTTTGTGTTTTGTTTGTATTATAGATAAAGTTGAATGTGCTCAGTTGTTAGTAGAGGCTGGAGCTAATCTAAATCATACTGATTGTCATTTTGGTATGCCATTACATGCTGCTGTGTATAAAGGAAGTATCAAATGTTTGAAATTACTTCTGAAAGCTGGTAAGTTAAATTAAGTGACTTTGTGTTAGGAACTTTTCAGCCAGATTCTTAACTTATCAATTTTCTCAGTTTATAAAATCTAATGAAAGACAAATCATGCTAATATTTTTTTGTAAACTGTTTATAATGTTAACATGTTGACACTGCTTGCGGTGCACTTGTTTACTTGTGGATATTGACCTTAATTATAATTTGAGTACTGCATGGCTGTTGTACCCCTTCTCAATGCAATACTCACAGAGGCTGATTATCCATATTATTTGCCTTGATTTTTATCTCCAAGTGGTATTAAAGCATTTTTCAATTACATTTGTCTTTTAATAATATAAATATCAGTTTTTGTTTACCTGGTGGTCTAGAATTATGTGAGAGTTTTCAGGGTAACAGGTAAAATCTTTGTATAAAAATTCTTAAGGAGGCCTCTGTGGTTGATCAGTAATCTCTTGCCCCTAACTGCACAGTGAGTTCTAATCCCCACCTGGGACCAAATTGCACAAATTGTCCAGCTAGCTTGTGGAGATTTGATGGTTCTACCCATGTGTATGCTTGGGGTCTTTTACCGTTACAGCTTGGAAGTTGCCAAATGAGCCTGTTTAATGTGACGTTCAACACCAGTGAGAAACAGTTCTTTTTGTTTGTAGGTTGTAATGTCAACTGCACAAAAATCTTGTATACACCTCTACACATAGCAGCCAAAAAACATGATCATGATGCAGTGTCATGGTTACTGGACTTTGGTGCTGATCCTAACTTGACAAATAACAGAGATATGTCTGCCAGAGACATGGTACCTGGCTCTACATCGAGTCTGAAACAAACTCTGCATTACTGGGAATGTAAGTGGCCATTGATCATAGTACTAGACTTCTTTCTGCCATCCAGCAATTTTTTTCCTTCTTTGTTTGGTACCAGTAAAAGGTACCTTCCCGATCATATTACAATCTTAAACTGCATCATTTTTCATTTACTGAATAACTGTGATATTAAGACCACCTTTAAGATCAAGGAGTATGATCTTAATATCAAAGTTTCACTGTAAATGAAAAATCACACAATTTAAAATGGAATGGAAATGGTCAAGATGTAATATAGAAGATAATTATGTAGGAATATGGTCAGATACATGGTCTCTATGATAGGTGGTCTACGTGTTGTTTTGCTTTTCATGTATTCCTTAACTTAAGAAAAAAACAATACTTACCTTCAAAGAAAATTGAACTTCAAAACCTGATCCTTATGGTTTCGAAACCATGGGGAATAGTGTTGTTAAAACTGCTTTGATATAGTGCGACAAGAAATGTATTTCGTACTGACTTTCTTACTGAACTTCCTGCAAAAATGGTGTCAGCTTTAATCTGTAAATTTCCAAATATCATGATAATGTTTTTAATAATGAGAAAAACTGATAAAGCCTATTCCTTTAAATTATGTTAGAATTAGTTTATATTTGTTTTTGAAGTGTCTTTAATTTAGGGTTGTTATTCTATTGCTGTGTTTTTTTACACTATTTTGGGAAAATAGTCCATGGCGTTGAAATTGGAATTTTATTGGCCAACTTTAAAGAACTGTTGTCCAAATACATTTGAAGCTTTCAATTGGGAATTTTTAGATTAAAATTGGAAAAAAGATACTTTTTGCAATTGGGAATATAGTTGTATTTAATATGCTATAAAATGTATGCTGTATTGTCTAGTTGAAATTCTGTCTTTGTGTATTTGTTTAAGCTGAACCCAGAACATTGAAGTTTCTATGTCGGCTGGTTATCAGGAACAAAGTAGCACCTCAAAGACTTAGTGAGATAGAAACATTGAATCTCCCAACTGCGATAATAGACTTTCTCATGTACAAGTATGCTTGATGCTATTACATGTGTTTAAACTTATAATATCACAAATGAAACAGATGCTCATGAGAGTTATCTCAAGGAAACTTCTAGTATTCAATTTTACTTAGCTTAAAAATAAAGCCACATAGAGCTTAAAGGGGCATGCCCAGGAACTGCTGTGTCTTTTTTTTTGTACACCAAAAATGCGTTTGTCACTTGTAAAACCAATTATTACCGAAAAGTCAAAGAAGAATGTCAGCTCAAAAATGACCCTATAACGCGCACGTGGGTATTTGTATGTCGGTTTGAATAAAAGGCTTACAGCCTTTTATTGACGACAATGATATTTCCGATACGTCTGAGAGTTTAACTGAGCATGTGCGCTGCCTTTCAAGTGAACATAACATGAGAAATACTTACCATTTCAGTTTGTTGACATATTTTCCACAATATTTTCGGTTTTGACGGAGACCGTAAGGGTTGAGTTGTGAAAATGACGAATAATTTCTGAGGCCGAAATCGGCAGGTTTTGTAAATCTTGAAATGTGTATTTTGAGTAAACTAGCGGGATGTTTTGTAAATATTTTACAGGGTTTTCATTAATTGATTTAGGCATTAAAATGATACCAATTTGATTGTTATTTGAGACGTTTCAGTTCCAGGGCATGCCCCTTTAACACTCATTACTCTTAGTGTGAGTCTAAATTTTTCGAATAAGAGTTACTGTTTATATGCTTTTGTACTGAAGGAGGGTGTCTGAGATTATGAAATTATGTTTAACAACATATTTAATGTGAAAACTGGTAGTTTAGTGCATGTTCTGACTTAAGTATCGGACAGTATATGGCCATCCATCGCTGGTTAGTCTGGATTACCTGCCTCTGTGACTTTGTAATCAAAGATATACGAGCCAGGGAATTTGTTTGATGGATGAGTTAAATAACTGAAGATGAATGATAGAATGTAATCTTATGTTGAATTTGATTTGTTGATTTAAGTTTGTGTAATTGTTAAACCTAAACATGTGTTGTTATATCTCTTGTATGTTATGTTTTATGAAATAAAATTACATTTGAATTGAAAACTAGTTTTATTGCTGCCTGGCTTCGGGTATAATTGAATGGTTTGGATCATAATTAAAACACTCCTATTTCTGTTAAATGACAATGTATGCAAACAAATGTTATGTATGCAGTTCCATTTATTTACCTTGGAAACCACACTCAATAGTCTCCCTTGTCTGTGGGATTGGAGCATTGAACTAGTCAGATTAGTAAGTTTCAAGGATTTATGTTTACTTCTTATGCCTGATAAAAAATGAATTCAGTCTGTTTAAATATTTGAAAAAAAAATTTAATTAAAAAAAATTGCTTGCACAGAAAAATGAAAGCAGGAATGAAGACCAAAAGAACTTGTCAAAATCACAAAACATTTTTTTGTTAAATAAATCAGATGTATAACTGCAACCAACACATTTTAAGGAGAGCCACATGTTTTTATTTTCATCAATGTTTGTTGTGTAACAGAGGGCAGGTAACCTGCATTGATAGATTCTGTACAAGTACGAACCCGGTTCTATGCAAGTGAATGCACCGACATCTGAGTATAACAGTACACTGGTAATCATTCAAGATGGCTCATATAAATAAGAAATTACATTAGAATAGGTAAAGTACATGTAATAATTTATTTCTAGCATTCGTACACAAACATCTGTATGATACCAGAACTGTACAGGTTTTGTTAAAAACAACAACAAAAAATGAAATGATGATACTAAACCTACGATAACAGACAGACAATGATTGTTGTTTCGTATTTTAAACATAAAAGTGTTGTTTTACAAACGCTTTTAGCAAAATTATTTACTAGAACAAAATCATGTGATTTCAAGGCTCCCGACAGAAAAAGCAACTTAATAATGATAGTTTAGAACTTGCAAAATAACCAAGTCATACAACTACAAATGTATTATGTTTTATCTGTTATTTAAAAGAGAAACTGCATGCCCTTGTAAATCTGAAAATAATAAATTTGTCTTGAGGCTCTAAGTCACATGATCTGGCTTAACTTAATGTTCAGAGGAAATAGATTACTAAAAAAGTTAAAATAACAATCCTTGATAAATAATTTAAATGGCATTAAAAGTTATACAGTAAAGCAGTAAACAATTAATAGATTCTCATCTAAATTTTGGTAATATCAGTGTCATATTGATTTTTATCTTTTCTTAAGCTATTTCTATTGCAAACATTTGTTTATTTTAAATGATACTCCTAAATACTTTGTCATGACAGAGGTCAGACTTCAATAAGCTTCTGAATGACACAGAATGTGTTATTTATGCCAAATAACTTTTATAATTGATACTTTTTTTTTAAATTGAGGGAGCAGGCCAATTTCTTAGCTGTATGCAGTAATGAAAACCTAAGACTTAATGTCCTTGTCTATCACTGAATGATATTAAATAAGCTCTGATAAATGCAAGGATAAGATGATGATGATGATGAAGTAGTAAACATCCATGATTATCAAACTGTTACAACACTGATACATGTACACTCACATAAACAATGCCAGAAAAAATTAGTCTGTTTATGATTACTTCACCAACACTAGTTTAGCAGGTGAATAGAAAAATACAAAGTCCAAAAGTAGTTGAGGATGAATTCAACTCCAACAAAAAATTTTTTTAGACAAAATTAGGAAGGTTTTACACCCACCTACACTACTTTTTGGTTAAGAAACCATAAACATGAGTATTTCTTTTCTGGCCTTTCTGAGCAAAATATGAAAGTTTTTAATTCAGATTATTAATTTAATGTGGTCAAAACTAGCACTTAATGATTTATTACAGCAATAGAATATTATTCCATAGAATGAACTTGCGGCCAAACATAGGGTGAGAAAATGATGTACTTTCTGTACAATTGCCCTTATTTAGAGGTTCATGTAGGTCAGTATATCAATTATAATGCACTGATAATTGGTTATTGCTCACAAGTAACCTATATTAATAGGTGGACTATATTAACTGGGTTGCCTCTATCAAAAGGTGATCTTTATTTAACCCAGTGACATCTATTAACCAGGTGGCCTTTATTAACAGGTGGCCCTTATTAAAGTGACTCCTATTTAACAGGTGGCCTCTATTCACTAGTGGCTGTTAACACAGGTTTGACTGTACTAAATATTGTTTTCATCTTCAAGAAGTTAATTAGGACGCAACACTGCAGCAGACAGTAGTACAATAGAAAACTTAGAAGTGAACATTTTATCATAAAATAGACTTTTGTACATGATTGAATTACTGACTCATGAGTCCATAAATATAGAGTACCTTGCACATAGAAAACTTTATATTAAACCATATCTAAAAACAAAAATGCTACCAACATGAACAGCAAATGATTATCAAAATGAAAGCTATATGTAACAATGATTGTCACTTGATGTTTTACAGTGTAACAGACATGGTAGTGGTAAGCCCAACACTTATTCGTGAACAAAAGGTACTCAATTATGCATAGAATTTTGATCAAATATATGTATAAGTCTGGCAACAAAATCATAAAAAAATAATAAAAATGGAACTTAGGAACACATATTTGGCACAGTGACAATCAGATTTTAAGAAAATAGAATATAAAACATAATGAAAGCATTCTATTGTAGGTATTTAAATAAATGGTTAATGTCAGTTCAATGGAATGTTCACAGTTTCAAAAACTGGTCCATAGAATAAAATTATGGAATTTGAAGTGATGTTCATTAAGTAGGTCAT
Organism: Lutraria lutraria; assembly: GCA_964023205.1. Classification (NCBI taxonomy): domain Eukaryota; kingdom Metazoa; phylum Mollusca; class Bivalvia; order Venerida; family Mactridae; genus Lutraria; species Lutraria lutraria. Next base: position 36,206,193 of record OZ026836.1, read on the forward strand.
TACCCTGGTACATACAGGGTTAAAAATGTAATGGCCAAAATTTGCCAATTTGTCAATAAAAGGAACAATAACAAAAAGATTTTAAAAGCAAAGACATGATTTGTTAGGTGAAAATTTTAAAACAACAAATTTTATTGGCTAATTCAAATTAAACAGCAATAACATTAAAGAAAACCAATATGATTGGTAAATAACACTTCTGTCTTTATCTATAACAGCAAATTTCATTGGCTATTTCAAATAAAGGAAAAATTAAAAATTTGACATAAACAATTCCATTGCTCAAAATGTTTTCTTGAGCTAATTCGTTTTTTCAAATCTAACTTATATAAAAAGTCATTTTAATGCAAAAAAGCATTCTTTTAACAGATTGGTCATCAATATTTGTCAGAAAAAGTTCACCTATCAATAGGTTGAGTATTCTGCAGGATTGGTATCACAGACTGTGCTGCTTCCTTTACTTTGTCATCACTATGGTTACACAGTTCTTTTACAACATCAGGAATACTTGAGCTCAAAAGATCTTCACGTAATGACTCTGTAAACAAATAAAGAACACCATATTAGGTTTTTGCTGACAAGATACATGTATATATTACCTAATAAAACTATGTTCTGTTCTTAACTCAAACTTTTAACAGCTTGAACTTTTATTCATTTTTTTTTCAAATGAACCATGATACCAGTTGTATTGTCTTATTACTGTTAACATTAAAAATGTAAGAAGGAAGACTTCTTTTAGTTTCACTGAATTGTAAGATTATAAAATGAACATAGTCGAATGGTGAATGACATCAAGGCTAATAATAAACACTGTTCACAACACAGCACACAGTACTCTATGAGAATAGTAAGTTGTCTAATTTGGTGTTTTCACTTGGAACATGTAAAAACAATCCATCTGAGCAGGATAAAATCAAAGACATGAAGAAACAAGTTATATTCAAGAAGAAAGGACAAGTAAATGGTATTGGTACACTCTCTACACAGAATTAAGTCACTGCACTGATTACTTCCCTTATCAGTAAAGTCATCCAACCAGTAAGAAAGATGATTGATACAAAATGTAGTTTGATACAGTGCTAATTGATATAAATGTTGTTTGGTACATTGCAAAAATAGCATTGGTCACAATCATGACGAATACCCCAACATGCCACTATGACAGCTGTGTTAATGGTATTTTCGCCCTGGCAAAGTAAAGAGACATTGTTTTGCTACTTGTCACTAACAATAAAGAAATTTGATTCCTTTGATGAACGATTGAGTTGCAGCCTAAACCCAATATTTGACCTTCAAGTGTGACCTTGATCTTGGAGGAACGTGCCTAGTTCTTACACAAAACACACTGTCTCATGTAGGTGAACAATCATGCCAAGTTGTTTTGAAATCAATCGGTGCAAAACGATATAACGATGTGACAGGTTATTTTACATTATTCCATGATGGTGGGGGTATAATTACAAATCAGTACCACATTTACTATAATTGTTTGTTCAATACAATACAAAATCAGTATCTATTGGTTGACAAGGGAAATATCACAACTAAAAATCCATTTTTTGATACATAATACAATTTTCAAATTTCTACAGTTTTTCAGCTCTTTAAGAATTTCAAAACTTTTACAGAAGAGTGCAATGCAATGTTGCGTTATGTTACTGACTTAATCTTTCCAACAGTGTAACACAGAATGTACAATGGAGGTGAACATTCTTTAACCCTGATCCTGAAAATGTACATACATTTATATATAGATCAATAAGAGTACAAAGTACAGTGGGAAATCTTTAATTCACACCCCATCGCCTTAATTCAGAAAATTAACAAACTTATTTGAGCATACCTTAAATATTTACTTCTTAACAACTACATGTATGAAACAACAGAAGATTTTGATTTTACATAATACATTTCATAAACAAATTATACATATACATAATTCTTCCAATTTATCAAAATAAACATTGGTTATAAAGAGACAATACCATGCTTTACAGCTCCTGCCACAAACACAATAATATAAAACAAGTAACTGGGACACCAGCAACATAAATAAGGAACTTAAATGTTTCAGTTTATAATACATGGTGCATTACATCCAACTTTCTGCCAAGGATAAAACTGTATTCTGAAACTGTAATACATGTCATAGAATACAGTCTCCTCATTGGTCAACTTTAAGACCATGCTTAAACCAACCAATCAAAATGGGATACAAAAGATTTGAATTTCAGAACAATTATAAAATGGTACATGAACAGCCAACTGCAGCAAAAAAGATTATGATTATAATCCAGAAGTGTTAAATACATGTACATGTAGTACATACAGTCTGTTTAGACAATACTAATCAAATATAAATGTAAATCCACAGATATTACTCTAAATCATAATTTCATAACATATGGACCATTCTTGTCATACATATTGGAGCTCAACCAAATTTCTAACAAATAAATCATGCAAGTAAATAACAAAATTGAGATATAATACTGAGATGCTACCAGGAACACGTCTAAGAAGAAACAGTGTAGATGGGTAATACAAGGGAGATAAGTTATGATACATACAACAGATGAGAAATGAAAGGATTATGTTTATAGTTTTGACTGCCTGGTATATTTTTTTTCAGCAAGTTTACTTTGACTTAGGGAACAGGGGTACATAACTCTCCATGTTTGCAACGATACAATTAGATTCAAAACATACATTAACATTTTCATAGCCTGCTGTCAAAATATTTAGTTGGTTTTTAAATTGAAAAAAGACAAAATTTGGCGAATTATTATTTTTAAAACAAACAAAGCATTGCTAAGCCTGTTAACCTTGCCCAATTAAAGGAAAGTTAAAAATCTTGATTAAAGATAGTAAATTTAGACCAAAGGTGAGAATGTTTCAAGTTTAATTAAGTTATTTTAAAATCCTTTTCAATGATCATAATATTCACCACGATGCTCAGGGATTGAACTAGATGTATGTTCACTCTTACCCAAATATCAAATTTATTTTGCAGCCATAAAGATCTTAGTTATTATGTTTACAGATGATCACAACATTACAGACAACACTGGTTAACGACAACAGAGAAAATACTCGCAGACTTACTGCCAATGTACGGAAGCAAGCCAGTACAAGCTAGCAGCCTACATGGGATTGATTGTACCATCGGAGAAGGAACTGTAAAGCATGGGTGAATCATGGTCAAAAACTGTTCAATATAGGCCTCAAACACATCACATGTTCTGTTGTATAGTTAATTGATAATCTCTCAATAAAGTCTTTTTTCAGAAATCAAGAAGTTAATTGTAAATTTCTCTTTGAAAATAATTTTACATACAGACCATATTTAATTTGTTCAGAAATGTAGTCTATAGCATTATAAGAAAAGTAGCAAAATAATGACAGGTCAGATTGAATAATGATTTCAAAATGTGCAAATAAGGTCAATATATCATCAGGGGTTTGGGGGATAAATTGTAGTAAATGTTTGATTACTGAAAGACACTACATTTCATTCAAACTTTTTGTATAATGATTAAACTAGTATTTCTGACATGATCTTAAATAATCAAAGGCATTTCTGAACAAAATATTGGAAATACATCTTGAACAATAAATGAACATAACTGTGAAAGTGTGTAAGTGGAAAGTTAGAATGTTGCTAGAGGTTAAATGGTAACTAAGCAACACACAAGGTCAAGGTTACCTGATGTACAGATAGCTTTAGTGAGTGTCAATGTGTTACACTTGATTTCAGGCAGAGTGTGTTCATCTTTCAGAAGTTGCACAATAGTTTCAGTTAACTCCGCCTCTTTTAATGGTAGTGCTGCATCAGCTGTACAAATGAGAACAATTCTAATTAGTGCTAGGACGTATCATTGTATGTTCAGAATTTACAGGACATCATTTTACTATTTCAATCTTTTTCATGACATTGTCAATTCAAATAAGCGTAAGTGAAGTCAACACAAAAATTAGTGATATCACCTCTAACCTAAGTATACAAGGTTTCATCAATAAGAATAAAGGCAATTTCATACATTCAAATCAACAACACTTATTCTATAGTTTACATCAAATATTCAAATTTGTTGTGACCAATATAACTCAACCCTGCTTATACTGCATAAAACTGACACATTCATGAAAAAGTATAATGAATGTAAGATCATGAAAATGATTGTCAACTTAATTAAAGACATGATAACGTTACCAAGTAGTCAAATCATATGAATCTTCTAAACATACTTTAATTCAATAGAAATATTTACAATTCTATGCTACATCACTTGTTCAATATGTCAGGACAAGTTCTGTAAAAGATTGCTAAATAAGCTCTCTGATATACATAATTTCTCACCTAGAACAGAAGAAACCATCATAGTTAATGCTACAAGAGATTCATTCTGCATAACAACATGTTCTGATGTTGCCATGGTAACTAAATGTGGTATTCCATCAGCTCTTATAATGTTTCTCATCACTTCCTCTGTTCTACTGTTCTTCACTAACCAAGCCAAGAGTCTGGTTGATTCACCTAGAGTTAATCAAACACACAATCAAATCTATTTCAGAATACATTCATCTCTTGTTATGAACAACATGCTTTTAAAAGAAGAATTTGCATTTATTTGGAAGTCAATAAAAATACCAGTACTTTCTTCATTTATATAATTTGTCCATTATCATCTTTTTTATTCATTTCTAAATTGTGTAATTTTAATCAGACTGATGTGAGGATATACATTACACTGATCCCTCACCCATTAAATTCTCCCATGATGGAAACATGCAACATTTCCTGCTTTAAGTACATACAAAATGTCATAAGACCAAAAGTCATTGTAGATGTTTCCAAAGTTCTGATTATAAACCAAACCTAAAACACCAGCATACTAGGAAAAGCATACATGTACACAATGTATCCCCATTAAAATTTATGCATGAAAACAGCATAACTTCAATTAGTAGTACATATAACATATCCTATGACCAAAAGGCCCACAATAAACTTCCTGGTTCTAAAACATAATAAACCACCATACCTTTAACACCTGGATGCTCCTCACATGCATTCCATTCTACTAAACGTATAACAAACTCTCTATCCTGACCTAATCTTACAGCAGCTTCCTCTGAAATCACAACCAAACAAACATAACATATTAAGAATTATGTAACATGGAATACAATACATAAAGAATATAATCTATCAATATATCTATACCGATGTAAGTGTACTTCATATAGAATATTCGAAGATACTCATACAAAATATATTCAGTAGACATGAACATTACATGCACCATTGTTGTGTTTAAATACATACCACATATCTAAAGTGAAAACTGTTCCTTTGTATCCCACACTAAGGAATTTACTAGTTTGTATAACAGTACTGCATGTATATTTTTGAGGATGTTGACAATGCCATGTTCCTGAGCTAATTACAAGGAAACCACAGAGAAACTACCTAACAAAAATAGTCAGTGAAAGATGACCGTAATAATCTTGCTTGCTTTATATTAAATTAAACAGACATAAGAATCCTGTCTCTAACTATAGGTTATCAAAGCAATGGTCAAAAGCCATCGACGAGGTAACCAGGCAGGTTTGGACTAAAATAATTCACATACAGAAAATATACAAGTATTACCTTGTCCATCAACTAACATTCTGAGTACACCTAACATTTTAAACACAACAGCTAGAAGTTCAGAATCTACTAAGACAAGTACTGCATCTATTACACCTTCCTTTATCAATGATGCTTTATTGGAAGCTGAAATAAATCAAACAGAAAACTTTCATGTACATGTATCAGAGCTTAATTTTCATCGAAGAAAGTTTGAAGCTTTGTCATTGGTCAAAATTTGAATAGAAACAAACCAATCAGAGATTTGCAGTTCAGAATGGTTGCAAAATACCCCAAAGTACCAAGACTTAATCATAGGAGAACATCTAAAAGGCATAAATACATTTTTGTATAATGATCACTTATTTTTTTGACTAGTTTGTAGTATATGCTCTTTTCATCAATATGACGAGACCATGTTGGTTTGTTAATATAAATAAAAAATGTTGGTCTTATTATCAAGATTTTGCTCTGTACATGAGTTGATAGATCAGTGCTCTTCAATAGGGAGGCTGAATAAGTAGCTGCTAAGCCTTCTGCTCTATAGAGCAGTATCTGATTAAACACCCTCTGGGTACAAATATTAGCATTGCAGACAGTGTCATTAGCATCAGACAAACATTGACAAGTAATATCAGACAATCATAAAGATACACATTTTTAAGAGAATTACATGCAGATGGAGACTGGATGAAGTTACTGATTATAAGATAGTAAATAATATGCAGACAATTGAGAAAATTAATAAAGTGTGTTTGCTAGACAACTTTAGGCACTTAGTTTAGACATGCTGTCATATTAAAATGATAAAGTCAGACAGCTAAGAAGATGGAATTATATTAACGCCAACTTCTATAATTTTTCATCAAATACAATCATAGATAATCATCCAATATTAAGGCGGGTACAAACTACAATACTGTACTCAGTGCAGGAACAATATCAAGTTAAACAGACTTAAAAGTAATTCTGTGAACTAAAATACAAGAAAACACTCCATAACAGGTATTGACATCATACCCTCATACTTAAAATGTGACCCTTTGTTTTTAGATAAGTTCCCAAGACAAACACATACAATTTTCAAGGAAAGTTATGGTAAATGTTGAAATTATTCAGCCAATGAAAATAACCATTGACAAAATGCAGGGCCCTGCTGACCCAGATTAAGAAGTAATGACACATTAAATCATACAGATTACCTAGTGTTGACCCAGTGTTACATCATATATTTTACCTGGTATTGCAAGGTTTCTGAGCGCACTAAGACTAGCATGTTCTAAAGTACATTTTGTCTCCCCAAATACTGGTTTCAGCAGATGCAACAATCTCTTCACTACACCCTGTTCTACAAGGAATCGACAATGCTCATCTGTAAATAATGAATTAAAAATCAATAAAAATATATCTTTTTTTAGCATGAGAAAACAAACAAACAGGTAGACAGTCAAACAAAAAATGTTTTGCAAAAATTATGTTAAAAATTTAAGAAAAAATTATGTTAGCATATGAACTAACATTAGTGAGTTATACTTCTCAGAATGTGGCCATCCCATTGGTCAATTTTAAAAAACACGAGGAGAACCAATCAGAATCTAGGATTATAAAATAGAGATCAGTGTTGAGAGAGTCTCATACTAAATTTGATAAAATCGGACATAATACTGAAGTTTTGTGATCAGTCTCCATAATCCCTGGTCACGATTGGAGACAAAAATAAAAATTCTGCAAACATTTATATCGTGATATCAAGAGGCATTAACAACCAATGAACAAAGAGTTCAATAGAAAACAATAGCTTTGTTGACACAACATTCTCAAAGTGATTATGTATTATTAATGGATTTTGAAGTTCAATATCATCGTGTATGAGTGATAATGATTTGTAACAAATTTACTATTTAATGAGTTAACAAGCAGACACCGAAGATTTCCTTCATTAATCAATGTCAGCCTTTGAAGATAGCATAAAAAACAATTTCAAAATACAAGCACTAATGGAATTTAGCTCCACTTCTTTGTGAACTGGATATTATAAAGTGAATGATTCCAGAATTCATAAACTTCAAAAACACATCATTTCTGAATGTTTTGTTTTGTAATTGTAAATCACAATCATTGATTTCAGGCTTGCCATACACTGGTTGTCAGAAATTTCTAAAAGGACTGTCATTTGAATCATTTACGCAACACGGATAGCAATTGTTTTTACCTTTCAAATGATTTAAAACCTTGTTTACAAGACGTACACTCTCATCTAATTAAAAGCCCACACTTGTCAAAACTTGATTTATCATCAATGCTTTACTAATCCTCCAAGTTATATTCATGCAACCAAAACCTATTCTAACCACAACTCAAATTGAAAATAAGATCTTTAAAAATGTAATATCCAATGACATGTATTAGGGTAAATAGACATCGAGGATCACAGTGAATTGGAGTGATCTTCGCTGCAGTCCACTACGATATATTGCCCCATCAGCAGTGAAAGTCATCGTCGAGTTGAATAGCTGAAGGCCTGTGTCTTACCTTGATTTTAATATCACAAAGATTTTCGAACAAATCACCCGAACCGTACTGTATATACATGTAGTATACCTAACTTACCACTTCTAGCAAAATTTCCTACAGCAAGAGCTCCAGATAGTTGTAGATGTTCTTCTTTACTCTCTAACCATTTCAAGGACTCTTTAAATATCTCTCCTTTACCATCATCAAACAATGCCTCCATACTCTTCTCTGTAATATCAATAATAACAATACTAATAACAATATTGATAACAAAAATCACAATAACAATAATAACAATATAGACAATAATAACAATATTGATAACAAAAAAAAAATCACATTAACAATAATAACACTATTGTTACTTTTTGTTATCTATATTGTTATCATTTATAATCACAGTAACAATAATAACAATATAGACAATAATAACAATATTGATAACAAAAATCACAATAACAATAATAACAATATAGACAATAATAACAATATTGATAACAAAAATAACAAAAAATCACATTAACAATAATAACACTATTGTTACTTTTTGTTATCTATATTGTTAACATTTATAATCACAGTAACAATAATAACAATATACCTGTAGGTAACAATGATAATAATAAGGATAAAAAATAATAACATGGAACTCAAATGTGAAAATTTACATGTTAATTAATGTTACTAAATGAACAAGAAATGAGCATAATATGTATCAGTAAAATACGGCTGTAAATTTGTAATCTATTCTTCTCCTTCCTGTAATCTCTCAGTTTGTACTCATGAACTTATAGGAGTCTTCATGATAAAAAACATTGTCATTGTTCTGAAGATGTTTTACATACAAGCCAATTTGTACCTAGATAAATAAACTATTTCAGATAATCGGGGCTAAGTGAAAACTCTAGTTTTATGAACCACAAATATCATTGAAATTCAAACACTTCCCGAAGCATGATGGGCAAAAAAGGTTTTAAGTTTATAGGAAAACAAAACAAGGAAGGCAAGACAAAGGCAGAACTTGCATTAATGTGAACTATAGAACCATAAAATGTCCTTCCTGCTCATCAAAGTGACACGAAAATGGAATTTTGCCATCAATTTTTAAGATCAATCAATCTATTTCATTGCAACAGAGAAAAAGAGAATGCTGAAATGTTACGGGCAAATAACACACGCAAAAAGATTGTTCCAAGAGAATTTCAATTTTAAAAAATACAAATGAGATCTAATTGTTTTTATAATAATAATTTCAACAAAATAATTGCAATAACTCAGGAAACAAATTGCATGAAGCAATGAAAACAAAGTATAAATTGTGACATCAAGATCGAGAATAAATACATAACAATAAAGTTATAATGTACTATCAAAGCTGTGAGATGGGGCCAGCAAAAGTAGGGATTAATGATATACAGTCTTGGTGTAGAGTTGACCTTTATTCAGAGGTTTACTTGTCTAAAGCATTGGCTTTGTTCACATTTTGCAATTCATTAAGGTTCAAGGTAACTTTTAGGTCATCCTTAAAAATGCCTGTATTGAAAAGGCATAACTAGAATAGTTTAAAAAAAATTTGAGTCACGGAACTTTGCCTGTGAAATGACAAGTGTTTCATTGTAATAAAATATTCAGGCAAGGAATGGCTAGTTTGAACTCAACAACTTGTAATGAATTATTCAAAGTTTTTATCAGTCAACTGAATCAAGTAAACTACCATATGACTATCAGATATAAATCAAAAGCTTTGAAGTCAACTAATGTACAACTGATATACATGTGAACAAGTACTGCTCAGTTAGGATAATTGTATAGTGACGCAGTGGTCGAGTCCATTTTTACGGTGTAAAACCGTTGTCAAATTATCATTGGACATATAGGCTGACTTTATGATTTACAAATTCCAATCAATACATCAACTGTCGGCGTAGCGCAGTTGGTAACGATGGTGTCTGACGATAATCTATTGATGTGAAAAGAACTGTGTGAGACCGCGACTTGGTACTTTTTCGCAAATTATTTTCTATTGCTATATATCTTTTTTTTAAAAATCGTCAATTTTTTCGTCGTTTTTTTTTTGTGTAAGGAATATACTAGATCTAGCCAGTGTTTATATTATTATCATCATTTTTATCGTTTGGCATATCTTTTTTGAATATCTTTTTACATGTAATAAACATGATGAAAAATAGTCTTAGACATTTCGTTGTAATTCTGGTAATTACGATTGGTACGCCATTAAAGGTCCACCTATTTTCAGTCATATTTAGCTAGTTGGCATTCAGATATTAAAGTTTGCACGAAATACCTGTGCGCGGTACTAATACTTCATGTACTTTTGCACTACACACTTTGCGTTACACAGGACAATTATATATTATGCATTCTTTTTCTTTACAATTTACTACTAAATATTATAAGGAAACTACAATTCATTTGCAAAAAGTTGAAAAAGAAAAAAGAGACAACCGGTGAGGTTTGAACTCGCAAAATTTTTTTAGTTCCTGATCAATCCTAAAGGCTTTACCAACTGCGTCAACCAGACATCTACAATATCATTGCTAAACTATAATACTATATTTGTTTCTTATAAACCCATTTTACCTGTTCAGACAATGGATGTAAACTTTTGTGTACACATAAAATGAAACGTCACTGTCACATTATCCTAACTGGACAGTAATAAATGCACTTTGATCCAAAACATGACTTCGGTCTTAATATTTAGAAGTCTTACAAGTGAGGTATCTTAATCGATATCAGTAGCCAATATAAAACCACATATTTTCTGATCAAATTCATGGTAATCTATCCAATATATTTTAGGACTAGCAGACATGTGGTACTACCTTAGAATGAAACACACTAGCATGTTACATGACTAGACACATAAAACTGCCTGGGTTGATCAGACAGGACATTATAGAGATAAATGTGCCGATATAATCATATTTAACAGACAACAACAACTAGATAAAACACGATGAATACAACAAACTGAGAATTCAACATATTCAATTCAGTAGACTTCACATTTACAGCCAATTTCAATAGATTTGTTTCAAACAGGACATTATTGTCAGCATTGACAAATCATTCCCACAAAGAATATGCAACACACTCATTCAGAGTTCATGTCAGGCATTGTTTTCACGTGAAATGTAGTGTACAATTCTACCAATTTTGAAGACATTCACTATTTTCTCCCCAGGGGTATAACATTGTACCAGCAGCCAGGGTCTTCCAGTTTTAAACAGTGGAAGATGACAGCAGGTTGACAGCTGGATAGAAACCACTGACCTTTAGAAATATGATCCCGCTTGGGGTTTGAACTCACAGGGGACACTCAACAATGGAGCCCCCCCCCCCTAAGATATTTCAAACATATTGAAAACATCCCAATAATTTATTGATGTATTATACCGTACCTCCGGTAAGCAGTAGAATAAGTAAATCTGATGCCATCTTAACTTTCTGTTGATTATCCTCACTGTATTCAGCATTATCACCTAGGTTAACTTGTGCCATCTTAATAAGATGATTACAGAGATCTGTATGAGCAAGCACATCTTTTATTTCATCTGAAATATAAACAACATAAAATCAGGAATTGCAAAGATGAACCAGGCCACTGGTTGAAAGACTGATAAACAAACTGTTTATGTGATACAAAGTTTTTTGTTCAATCTTGGTGAATGGTTTAAAAAGCTCTGATTGGTTATTTATGAACACAGTCTTAAACTTGATCAATCATAAGGCTGAAATCTGAAATTAATCCAAAAAATCTGTTCTCTAAGCTGAAGCTGAGATCTATATTTAAATAATTATACTGACTTCACAAAAATCAATCAGAACATCTGAATGGTTTCACTAAAGATGTACTAATATCAGGGGTGTCAATAGAGCCAAATTAAAAATCCTGAAAATCATACACGGTCGACCATTTTTGCCAAACAAGAGGCCTTCAATGACATTGTTTCCATGTTTAACTCATTTTACAATAAAGAAAATCCTTCAGAGCAGATTAAATTGACAATAATTTTGCCATGATTTCTAGAGATATTTTCTCAGAAAAATCTGGAATAGTGTCACTCCTGTAATATTAGATATATTACATACCCCATTCACAAACAGCTATAAGAATGTCTAAAATTGATTCATAATGGTCTTCTCCATTTGCTGTGCATAGAAAGTCAACAATGGATGGACACAGACTTGATGTCAGTAATCTCTCTTTACATAGTTCTGAAAAACACCAACAACAAACTGATCAATATTTACAAACTATTCATCTAAAAGGTCTGTACGGGTAATTGTTTTATACATAGCCGAAAATGGTGGTTAAATCTAAACTGCAATACTAATAGTGAACTGTGCTGCAGTAACTGTTTGATTAAAGGATCTAATCTCAGACTGCTTCATTTCACTTTATTGATAAAAACATTTCAATAAACACTTGTATGAAGGAAAAAACTCAAATGTTGAGCTAATCAAGTCTTCAAGAACTGGGATATGAAACAGAACCAGCAAGATAAAACCCCTTATGATAGCTTTCAGTCTATCATAAGCATAGTTTGTAGTTTTTTCTGAATACAGAAGTTACTCTATAAGCTTATTTCTGGTTGACAAATGAAAACAAAGCACTGGCATAGGCATGGTAGAATTTCACAACCACAAGATTCGAACATATGACCTTGGTTTAAATGGATTAGACCAAAAACTCTAGACAAACCTGACTCTGTAAGACTAGCAATAGTCACAAGAACCATGTTACATAATCCACCATCATCAGCATACTGTTGTAAATACTTTCCCATCAGTTCTAAAGCTCCTTCATCAATAGCTTTCTGTTGTAAAATCTCTGAAAATATACAAACATTGTTCATTTAAACACACTTGAATCCAAGCATTTGAAAAAATAGTTCCTTGTATGGAATAAATGTCCTAAAAAGTATTTCAGTCTGAAAAAATCTTATGCAATTTACAAAGAATTTAATTATCACCTACCAGTACAATAAATGCATTCAATTGATAATCGTTCTCTTAACTCTTCTTAACAAATTAATAAGTGAATTCTTCTACTCAGCTGGAGTTGGGGAACCATTAAGTCTTACATTGAGTCTTAAGGAATAAAGATGAATATAGATTGTCTTAAATCTTAATTAACTCAGTAAAATAGCTTGAATTGTATATAATTACAAAAACAGACCACTCTACAAAATGACAGCCAAAATACAGTACAACCTCACCAGAGTGGCACTCTGTAGAGCAACAACCTCTCTATAACTACACCTTTTAAATTTCCGTACGCTGATATTTACTATGAATTTAACCTCTGTAGTGCAATAACCTCTCAACAATGGCCGATATTTGCAGCTCCCATAGGTTGTTGCTCTACAGAGGTTGCACTGTATGTTACAAAACAAAATGAGAAAAACCAAAGTTCAATCATCCAAGTTCCAAGGCTACCATTACAATAAGATCCATTTAGAAGATACAAATGAAACATAGTCAGTTGATGACTTCATTTGCATTTTTACTTAACCATAAGAAGTCTGGACGTTGTCATACACGCAATTGTTATAAACTAGGATCAGACAAGAAGAAAATGCTAGCACTATCAATTTAGATTGTGACATTGAACCAAGCTGCCGCACTGATGAAAGAACATATTGTTATAACAAGAATAAATATAAAAATAACAAGTTTGATGTAAAAACTCACAGAGCATTGCATCACTATCAAGCAATAAAGAATCCTTGTTTTTGAAAAGATGGAAAACAAAATTGAATTTTTGTCTTAGTTTATTAAACAAAAAAATTGACAAGAGTGATTTAAATGAGACTGAGGCTCACAGTTATTAAAATAAGAAAATTATAGCACCCCAGACATTTTTCGCAGCAGAATTTATCAGGAGACTTCATAAAACTCAGTATTTTGCAGCATTCACTTTCCATCCAAATTCTTAATACATCTACTTGATAAATGCAGGTCTGAACAATAAATAAGCTTTGTATGTTATTTTTAGAAGGAGTATTATGAATAATAACTAAGATCTGGAGGGGTGGAGGGTCAAATAAATCTAAAACCAATGAGAATTGGGAGAAAAAGCCTATCGGCCCTAAGTTACAAAATATTGAAAGAGCAAGTCTATGTCAAATGGCACATGAGAAACAATTCTGGATTATATCTAATTTATATTTTGAAACTGAGACAATTGTTTCTGGAAGCAACTTGAAATAAGATTATAACTATCCCGAGAAGAATCCCGGGAATTAATGTACCGTAATCAGATTGTAGCAGTCGACAAATCACTTTTGAAACTATTACTAGGCCCTTAAGGCATTGCTTGAATAATGAAAATGCCTTAGTCGGGTACAAAATGAATGACAGAAGAGACAAAAGGGGTCACGAAAGGGCAAATAAAAAATCAAGTTAACCTGATTATAAGTAATAGCTGAGAAATGAAATGAAGAACAAGAAAACATAATAAATTCTAAACAGAATAACTGGAACTGTAAAGGCTTGGGAAAAGAATCAGACTTAGGGAGTGTATATACACAACTAAGAATTAAGATGCACATGTCACTTCCTGTCCTCAGAGTTATCTACCTCTCAAAATACCTATTTCAAATTTAATTAGTGTAGCTATGATAGTTAAGTTTATAATTAACCAGAACTCTGGGAGAAAAATGTTGAACAGTTGTTGTTTAAGATTTCATTACCTCATTTTTGTCAGGAAATCTCATCCTGAAGTCAGTATTTCCTAGCTTTCCTACATTATATAGTTAACTAATCACCTAACTTCACCTAAATTTCTGACTCAAGTTTGGCAAAGTGACAGTTATCTTTTAGTATTAATGTAAATATATAGCATACTTTTCATCCTAGATGTAAAAAAATATTTGATATGAATATACAAGATTACAGAGAATTACCCTGGTTTGTACTCTGGCTTAATAAATATGTGCTTTCACAAGTGAAATAAGGGAACAATAAGTACAAAAGGCATTATTATATTAATGGAATTGCAATAACATCAGTGCATTGTCTAATTTAAAAATCCCTAAGTGCCATCATTTTTTTAAAGTATATTATGATCAATTCCTTAAGGCAACTGTTTGCCTACGTAAACATTAGTCTAAGATATATAGCCACTGAAATCATCTTCCAGGCATATCAACTGAAACCATAGTAATGCATAATAATATTATACACAATTAGTGTAAAGACTTATGCTTGATGTATCAAATTGCAAGTAGAAGATATTATTAATATCTCCTATAGAGCTCTAGCATCATTTACTGCTGAATAAAATAAAATCCTATCAAAAGGCCAAAGCAAAAATACATAGGACACCTTAAATTTTGTCTTGTCCTGTGTCCAGGGTTGAAATAAACTTGTGATAACCAGTCAGAGTCATAACCTCTTGACCATAGTGACCCCCTTCACTTATAATCAAACAGGGGACATAACTATGTTTAGCCAAAGAGGAAAGTACTTGAGCCATAACTTTCCATCACTTCCAGGAAACTTGGGAAATAATTATCAATGTAAGACCCTCAAAAAAGTTGTTACTTCACAAACAACTGTTGGCATTACATTATTTTCCTTCTTCAAATCTTTCTTTTATCACACTATAATCTCAACTGAGGTATTTAGCACTGAGATTTAGCTGCTATAAATAGTTAATACTGTAACTAATAGGATCATAAATTACATCATTCTAATAAAAAAGAATGACAGAAATGCAAAATAACACAGGTAATTCTTCACCGAAAATACCCAATACATTTCTAATCTATGTGTGAACTATGGATGGAAAGAAAGGTGACCCTGTTATTTAATGTTACTATCACTAAGTTTGGGGTAGCAAGGCTCAAGTATGCAAAACATTGCAGACAGGAAACAACAAACCTTTTCATGAATATTATTGTGCGATTCTATTAAACTGTCAAAGTCGCATAATTTCACGGTCAATGCTTCCATTTATTTTTAGCTTCGATTAATTTCGTAAGTGATACGATATTCTTTGTTTTACTATATAAACATGTGGAATGGGAAATTCCTAACGGTAAAAAACCGAAAAGTATCGACTGTGGTACGAAGCTAAAAATAAACGCATTTAGCGACCGTGTAATTATTCATTATTCAGCTTGACAGTTTAATAAAATCGGACTATAACAAGAGTAACAAAAATCTCAAAACTAGTGATGCGTGATAATACCGGTATATTGCAATACGTTCCAAATGCATTACACACCGGTACAGTTCCATCCTGTATCGCGATATTTTTGGAAGTACATGTAAATTTATATTTTCAACTTTTTTTTGTATCAGCTGTAGCTCAATTCTACTGAAAAACAGAGTTAGATTAAATATTTTATTTGTTTAACTGTACAGTATATAACTGTATTAGGACTGTATGAGTTGCTTTGCTCAAGGAGAGTTTTATAATTATGTACAATTGTTGTATACTATACAGCATGATGTTTCATTCTAGTCACTGATATATTCATTGGTTTCTTTGTGATGGCTTAAATAAAGATACCATCACACAAATGATTATTAAAACTACATAATTATTTTCATTCAAATCCAAGCTTGCATACTTAATGAATCAAGAGTTTAAAACTCCAAAAATATCGCAATACATATTGCAATACAATGTTGCGTATCGCAATATATTGCGATACAAAATTTTCCCTACTCAAAACCGGTCCTTGAAATTATCTTTTTAATCAGGATGTTTCCTATCTTCATCTTGAAGAGCTGTTAAAATCAACCAGACAACTCTATAGAGCATTAGCATTCAACATTTATGTACCTTCATAGAGACAGACAAATTACAATATTGTCAGATGGGAATAAACACACTTTTCTTATATCTTTACTATTCATCTACACAGATATTCATCTTAGTTTCCAAACACTTTTTATTACTTTGGTGAAAATCTACATAATCTGACTTGAAGTAGGAATACGTATAAATCTAAACAATGTATTTGATGCAAAATACAACAAGAACATACACAGACCTATCACCTAACCCCAAATGGTATTTTGACTCCTGAAATTTATGAAATATCATGGCTTCTGACTGTTGATAATTTGTACCGAAGGGTCAAATTTGCTACAACAACAGTAATAAATAAAGTAAAGCCTGTTTGTCTAGCTTTTGGGCCTGTTAGCTTCAGATCCTTTTCTGTTTTGGGTTATTGTTATAAGATGCTGCTTTTTCCTTCATTTTCCAAATCACTTGTCTTTGGATCAGATCATTTGTAAGAGGGAGAGTAACTGGGGGGTTGGGGACAGTGAAAAGTAGGATTTGATATACTAGCATGTTTTGCCTTTATCTTAATTTTGCTATAAAAAATCATACAAAGTGAACAAAACCTAAGTAGCTTAATCATAGTTTCAACTGATGATAATACCAGTGACTGTCATGTCATTCATAAACTCACAACATCTAATTCATTGCCTTCATTTAAGTAAACATTATACTGTTTTAACAGCTCAACTAAGAACCACATGCTGGTTATTGTCGGAAAAAATTCTGTTTGTTACCTTAAATCATTTTTTTGGACTCAACAAATTTAATAAAAATAATTAATAATGCTTTTAATGATGATTTTAACAGTAAAGTGGCAATAATAAATGGAGGCTGTTTGTCGGAGAGATTTTTTTAGTACTGAATCGAAATTCAATATGACATTCCTAGAAATAGGAACCTATTAGTTTTATAACCTTGACCTAACAAAGATATTGAATGTACATTGTCTCGATCATTACAGGTTTATGCTGCTACAATGATGGAAATACAATCTGTAAGAAATAATCATTATCACCATAAAGATTTCCATGTACAGTACAACCTCTCCAGAATGGCCCTCTCTTGAGCAACAACTTCCCTTCAACAACAGCATGATTTTTTTCCACAGTATAATTTAACTATTGATCTGACCTTGCTAGAGCAACAACCTCTTTACAACAACATAATTTTCCTACTCCCAAGAAATGTTGCTTTGGAGATGTTGAACTGTACTAGAGACAAGGAAATCATGTCTTACCAGTGTGCAGGGATTTTTGGGATGATTTTAGAGCCAAAATTCAGTCATTTGTCAATGGAAAATAGTATATTTCTTCCCAATTCACAGACAGAAATTCCCAATAAAAAAAAAAGAAAAGTTTATTAACATTAGTAAATACCTAATTCTACTACTGTTATATGGGAGAATAAGAAGAATAAGTTGAATAAAAATTGTAGTTTCCAGGAGGAGGAGGAGGACTCAGACCTTAATGATGATAACAACATAAGACAAAACAATGAAATCAAGTTGTCCAATGATTGTACAGGGAAAAAAATAAGATTCTGGTAACCAAGTCTGTAATAGGGTCTTTAATCTTGTATATTAAGCAAATTCTATTTTGTTCATGAGTCAAAACCATGGGCAACTGTTTGTTTGCTTTTGAGCTTGAGAACAAAAAACACAAGATAATTTGGTCTATCATTTAATTGGAGCACTGGGCTTTTTGAATTCAAAACAAAAGTATTCTTCACATAATGTAAAACCTTCAACAATATCTTTCATAGCAATCTCTTCTGACAAATGCTAAATGTCAAATGGCTTATCTCAATTCCATTGATATCAATATTGCTTTCAATTGACAGATCAATGAAATTAAAAGGTGACCTTTGCAATATCTCAACTTGGTAAAATGCAATATGCTTTGAAAATGTCAGCTATCTAGGAAAACACGACAAAGTAGTACACAGGACATTTATTGGATGTGACAATAATTATAACAGAAAATCTGACAAGGCAATATAATTTTGCATGATTGATCTTAGCAGGGAAAACTGCTTAAAAGGTTACAGGTCATAATATTGTACATATCCATATGTGGCACCATAAGATATTGCTAATAAGAATCAAAATCCAAAGTACAAAATAATAATCTTGGAACACTCCTATTACATTTTCTCAAGGCTTACATTAGACAAGTATGGAATCACATTACATTGATTGTTTAAAGCAAAAGGTGCCAAATGTTCTCCAGAAAATCATTTTTCATCTTAGAAGCCAGGAGAACCATTTAACATTCATTACACATTGGAGAGTATAATTTCTTTTGCATTTTCATGCACCAGAAACAGCATCCATTGTTAAAAGACCATAAAACGGCATAGACAAAATTTCTAAAACTTGTCTCAATCATTACCATGACAACATCGTGTAATCAATCACAGACAGACAAATAACCCCTTCATCTGAATTTGTGAAAGGCACCCATTGAAACAAGCCTCAGTATGATGTGGCCATCACAAGAAGAAAAGTTAAATTCAAGTAAACAACTACCCACATATTGAGGTTACCATGAGAACAGCAGCCTCTCTTTAACGAACATTTATCTATATAACAAACATGATTAACCTTAGAATAAGGCTATCTGTGCAAAGGAGACCTTTTTAAACTAAACAAGTATGTCCAATTAAGCACAATTTGTCATTCACCTTTAATAGTTGAACTTGGCAACAAAATCCAAAACAATCAATAGAAAACATTTTCCACAACAGATAGGGTAGGGAAATACTAGTAATTAAATAAGCAATATCAAACTTGAAAAATTGTTATCTCGGCAGTGTCTATGTATGTCTATGCAATGGGCTTCACATTTTGCATTGTCCTTTTGTTGTCTTTATTACTATTCATTATATCCTTGATTTCAATACCCATTTTGAATCCAGAAAAAAACGACTGTAATCTTGTGATGATCTCACAATTTATTGTAATATTAGGAAATATTGAAGACCATTCTGATGGTATATGTTCATGTTAAAATGGGGTGGTCTTAATATAGAATGTTTGTTAAGTGAGGTATTACTGTGTATAAAACACAAACAAAGACATTACACTAACACTTACCATTAGTATTGGTGAGATTCAGCAGAAAACCACAGGCAATGGTACGTAGTTTGTTTGTACCATCTTTGTTGTTGGTCAACAAAGATTGTAACAAATTCAACAATGTAGGTATACCATTATTGTCATCAACAATATTTCTTCCAGTATCTGAAATTAAAACAACAACAATTCTTAATATAACAACACTAATAATAACAACAATTTGCCAAATTGTTACTGTCAGAGAAACTTTTTTTATCTGGCACACAATTCTAAGAGTCATAACTAATTAAATGTAAAGATGGCTAATTTTATACCAAATCTACAGAGCTCAGTGGAAAGTAGTCATTGTTAGTCTCCCAACAAAATATAAGCTATATCTTATAATTATAAGATATTGTCAGGAATAAGCTCAGACATAGTCTTTCCTGACATTCAAGCTTCTAATAGAAAATTTCCTGAAAGAAATTCGACAAAAATACCAACAACAGAAACAAGACAATAGCTAACCTAGCATACCAATTGATATATTTCAATAAGTGAATCTGATAAATGCAGAAATGTGATAAAACACCTCTCAATCATGCACACTGGTGAATTCAATATTAATATCCCAGACTAGATCTCTACCAAAATATCATAAGAATTTGGATTGTCATGTTCCATCAAGAGATAAATCAAATAACGAAGTCTGAATGTTTGAAAATCCTCAAGATTTATATATACAACAAAACAATATATTAACCATAAGTTTATGAAAAGAGGCCCGATTTTATGAAAGACCCTATATGAGCACAGTCTGTAGATGATCAACATTAAAACAATTAAATCTCATCTTATGACCATCTTAATATCAACACCAACTTGTCATCAACCACCACTTTTTAGGACTGGTTTTCAATATTTTCTCTACATCACAGCACAACCCTTACGAAGCTGGAACCAAAGCTGCAAAGCTTTTGCCATCAGGATAGAATGGAATCAGCCTGCACACCATTGCAGTCTGACCTGAGGACCTTCACTGTTGGATGACTCACTTCAAAATTCTCATTATGACAAATCCCTTAAATTGATGATGGGGTTGTTTAAAAATGGAAATTCAGCAGAAAAAGGGTTAATAAAGAGACCACCTCAATGTAATTGTCTACTAGGCCCCTAAAAGGGTCTTAACATTGAGGTTTCTATTGTTTTTTGATGATGGACCTCACAGACAAGAAAACAGAGGAAAAAACCACATCAACTTTAGACATGATTCTATCATCATCCGAGATAAGTCTATTTGATAGAACTGTTCCACTTTAAAAGATAAGGAGCTTGAGAACTTTCATGAAATGTGGCAAAGAAATCTTTGAATTTAAATTTTAAACAAATAACTGAATTATTGGATACACAAGGATATCTAGATATTAAAACCATCCTAAAGCTGTCTGAGTTGTTATTTATATATCAAGTTGAGATATAGTGGAAATCTAAAGAAGTGGCTGTAATATTCATTTGGGGGATAATTGAAGTTCAACAGTTACTGTATTTTCTGCAATTTTTCTCATGGCACAAAATCAGACAAAGCGCTTATAATTTGATAGATTTTGATGAAAGTTGTTCAATAACATCTGTTGACACCTAGCTTAGCCTAAGACTTGCAATGATATACATGGATTTATGTAATAATTTAATGTAAAACAGACTTTTAAGCATTTTTTCAGAATTCATGACACTCAGACACTAATAAGTCTTCCAAGAAAGTCTGCTTCCAATGTTCACACAATATTTATACAGCTTCACAATTTCCATAGAAAGGTTCTCATCGGAATAAAACAAAATTTGCATTCTTCACAGATAATACAATTTCCTGGAAAAATGAACAATGTTAACACGTAGTTGGCATGTTTATCATGATGTCTGTGGACCATTTAAAGGATCGGTTGCTTCTAATTCAAGGAAACTAACACATAATAAAGTTCATGCTTTAACGTTCACAATTACTCAACAAGGTGAATGAGACAGTCCAAGATTTAGCACTAAACAGACCAAGACCTGAAGCATTAAGGACTGTTAAAGACCAAGCACAGGGGAATAGTTCAAGATCTAGTACAACAGGACAGTTCAAAATCTTGCACAGAGTGACAATTCATGATCTAGAACAACAGAATATTTCAAGATCTAGTATAAATGGATCATCTAGCACAAATTCTACTTGTCTGGGTGTAAACAAACAGTACAACCTCTCCAGAGCAGCCCTCTCTTGAGCAACATGTTCCCTTCAATTACAGCATAATTTTTTCCCACAGAATTATTTAACTACCTATCATTTCTCTCTAGAGTAACAACCTCTCAACAACAGCATAATTTAGCTACTCCCATAGGGTGATACTTTGGGAAAGTTGCACTGGACTTCATTTCTACAATTTCTCATTACTATAATGCAAAACAGCTACAAACTGTATAGATAATACATTAGGCTGCCATACTGAGACATATCATGTCAATATTACTCCAGTAAATCAATTAAGTCAAAGGACGTAAGGAATGCCATTTTATATCAAGAAACTTGAGTGTGGATATAATCCTCCAATAAATACTAAGATTTGAAATTTTAGAAACTCTTCGCTTTCTTCAGAATTCTGAAAGCATGTTTTTAGTTTAAATACAGAGAAATGATATGCATAAATAAGGGATAAACCTTAGGCTTAAACGATTTTGCATTTTTATTGTATTTTTCTTAACAATTGTGTCCCTATGTCATACATCTTATACAAGGTGTAAAACAATACTTTCCTCAGTTGGCATATATTGATAGAGATTCCACTTAAACCATGACAGTAAGTACTAAACAATACTCAGTGCCGGCACAAATCGAGAAAACAACAATTAACCACTGAGTTACAGGAATGCTAAATTTTCACCCAGCATTAATTCTGACAGCAGAATAATGGGTAAAAACAAGAAGACATTCACTGATAGATTCATTCCAGAGATGCTTACACTGTCTGCCTGACATTTTCTATAGAAACAATGAGAACATACACTTATCTGTAGTTATATTTTACCATCCAGCTTACCTTGAGAGAAACAGGATGTAAAATCAAAGTACTGAAAGTACTCATGGAAATTGAACTTATATAGACTTGTACTGCAACATGGAACAGGAACCAGATTAATAATCATTGCAAACACTTCATTCAAAGCTGTCCTAAAGAATGTGATCTATGCAAGAACAAAAAAGGTTGTAAATTAATTAAGACGGGCCTTCATTTAGAGATTCAAATAAATGTTTAAATCATAAATTCTACAGCTCTAGTCTTAAGAGTAAAGTGGTTGCATTTCAAATGGATGTAGGTCTTAATTAACACAGTATAAGCTGTGACTGAAGGTGGAACTACCTTATCATGTCCAGAGCCGTAATTTGACCAACATAGGTATCACAAATTTATACCAACATCTAGACTTTTTTCAATCATTTGAAGCATCAGTGAACAATACAGAGTCAGTTTCATTCCAGACAACCACATATCAAGTAACAGTGAATTTAAACCATGTATTTCTCTTGATTCATCATTGACAATCCTGTCAGACACTCTACAGTATTATCCTCCCTTAATGGCATATCATTGTACAAGAAAGAATAAGAATAGCCAGAGCTTAATGTTCATGTGTCTATATAATACTGAACTATCTTTCATGACTAACAGACATAACAAGACAAACAAACAACCCTCTCCAAATACCCAAAGGTTTAGAATCGCAAGTCTTACAACTGTATATTTTACTCTAGGGTTACAATATTGAATATTCTGGCATCTAGTCAGTCAATTCTACAATTATTCACTTTTTCAGACTTTTCTACTGAGTATAATATGAAACTTCAGTGTTCCCATAGGACTGAGTGTCTGAGTTTTTTTTTATCTACAATCACAAGCATTGTTGACAAGCTTTTTTGCAAAGCAATTAATCTACGGGAAGTTCTGTGTTTTCTTTAGAACAAGTCAAAATACAGTAACAACAATTTTATACTCAAATACTTTTTATAACTTGTTCTGAATTCATGCACTTAAATTTGTTGTACAGTCAATAATTATTATCACTATTGTATCCCTCCTTCCTTCATTCAAGCATTCATTCAAGAAACAACAGACACAGCTGGGAATATGGTGAATAATATTCCTTATTGAAGAAAACCAACATTATATTATTGTCTGTGTTAGAATGCAATTAAGCTTACATACTGTGGATATTCATGATATGGTAAGTTGGCCTGCCTGCATCTCTTATAAATATTCCCATAGAAAGAGCAATACAAACATAATTTCAGGAACATAGAACTTTGAGTTTCTCAGAGTAATTGGTCCACATTGATTTTCCATTTATTATGCACACAAACAGTAATTTTACTTCACTAAATTATATTTTCCTAAATAAACCAGATTAAAGCTATTTACTTAATTAGTATAACTGAGTAAAATCTGATCAATGGTAATCAACTCAAACTTTGGGCAATTACATATTTATGTAAATAACTATATAAATGATAAATTGCATACTTCATCAGCCAAGGAACAGAAAATCGACATAATTACTTTTATTTATGATAAAAAATGAGTTAGTGATAGCAAAATGATATGAATTTTGCTATGGAAGTTGCAGATTCAAGACCCAGGCAAGGCATGGTCATCTCAAGGTAATTTTCAAGTCAAGAGAAGAAAGCTGACAGTTAGTCATACCTATAGATGATACAAGTAAGCCTAGGAAGTATGGTCTGGTTAACTGTTCACTAAGCATGATCAGCGTTTGAAAAAGTGTTAAAACAAATTAAACCGAATAATACATCATGAAAGTCAGAGGTTACTTTTGGCTTAAAGTTATACACTTCAAACAGTAGACCTGATCTGATGACGTAATGTGCAAAATTTAATCGAAAATAAATCATCAATATATGATGTTTTGACTTTCATAATGTCATACAAATACAGCCATATATAATACCAAATAATGTCTAACAAATTGTGACTGGCAGAACAGCAGACAATCAGTTGAAACTTTCAGCAAACTCTAGCAAATTAGAGTGCTAGAATAGAGAGACTTTTACATACTAAAATATGCCTTTTTGCTGTAAATTTCCTCTTTAATCTCACCATGATATGTTTATGATAACATACAAGTATATCAGTGATGTGTGACAAAGATCGTGCTCAATATTGTACCATGACATGAAACATTTCAAACCACTGTTTTATTAATATTAAGCAGATTTAACTCAAAATAATGTGTAAAAGTTTACAAAATCTCATTATTTTAGTAATATCCATAGAAGTCAAATAAGTTGTAAGTATTCACATATTTAAACTTGTTTAGTTGTAGGCATATTATGCTTCTTCCACACTGACCAGAAAAAAACACCAAAAATGTTCCTACACTAACAATGTAACAATTTACCCCCAAAAAAGATAGACTCACTACAATGTATATTTTTTTTAGCTAGCCCCCCCCCCTCCTCATTCTCACAAAAGCACAGTGTATTCATTCATCATACAATGAGAGAATTATCTGATTTTCTATCAAATTAAGCGCTCTTCTACACCGACAAATTTTCCAAGGATTGTCGATATTTGTGCCCTCTCAATAATTATTAACAGAATTCTGAGAAAATACGACTTCAAGACATAATGAAAAAAAAACCAGGCCATATTTCTTTAGCTCTCACAATATTTCCCGATGTTGTAACTTGTAACACTGATAGCTGTTTCCAAATAGGATAAAGTATTACACTAATCAAAGTATGATGATATTACAAGGTAATGTCACAATAAATCATGACTAATAACACATTATTAATCTTTCAAGGAGAGACCATGAGGATACAACATAAAGGGGCATGCCCTGAAACTTGAAGCATTGTCTCGAATAACAATCAAATAGGTATAATTTTACTGCTTAAATCATTTAATGAAAGCCCTGTAAAATAAAGAAATTGGTCAGAGTACAAACTATGTAAAGCCACTCTGATTCCAAGGGCCTTGCTAACAAACACAAAATTGCTCTGTCATGAAATCATTACAGTATTCACAAGACCGACATTTTTAAGTCTTAACTAACTTGCCTGTCATCTTTACAAGCATACAGGTAATTTACACAGGACAAGAAAAATGTGCCATTTGTTACATACAATATACATTGAAACATAAAATCACAGAAGTTTATAGGGTTTTGGATAACCAATGTCAAAAGCATAAAATGCCAACAAAAATTGATGTATAAAATTTTCAATAAATTCGAGAATACTTGATTAATTATCTTATGATAGCTAGATGTTCACTTCCTCTGATAATCCCACTCAAATCCAATACTCATCAATATTTGAACTATTGAGACATGATTATGCAGCACAAGAATCTTCCAGTAGCGATTCATGTCAGATTTACAACAAATTAAGCACCTTGATTAACAGGAAATCAATCCATAGATATACATTACAGTACAAGTCTTCTACCAAGATGAATGTTACAGAAAATACAGCCGACAGACCATCAGTTCATTCTGACACAAATGTCTGACAGCGTGTCCCAAACAACCAACATTTTGGGATAGTTCCACAATGTAACCCATTCTTCTGCACTTTTGAATAGAGAAAAGCTTGGTTCTTATTAACTCTGTCAATGTTTTTAAGGAAGAGGAAAAAAAATTAATATTATACAGAATGCCAAGAAAAACAATTACTTTGGAAAAACTTGTATCCAATACAACTTGTAAAATGATCAATGATAGAGGAAAGGTATTATGGTAAGAAAAAATGTTAGAAAACAAAAAAGTTTAGCAACACATCAGTTTGCTCAATCTTTTTGGTCATTTTAGTGATAAACATGACTATTTTATTTGTCAAGTGACTGTAAGCATGATTTCTAACTTATCTGGTGGTTTATATATATAATATATCCGTACTTGTACAGAAAATACTGAAGGTGGTTCATGTACCTGTGACTTCAACAACAAACTGAACACACAGGTGCTGGTGAAGAACTGATCACACCTGACTAGTCTCAAACAGAAAGAAATCATCTAAGACATAAAACAATGACAACAAATATATAACATGCTGGGTAGAATAGTTTGCATTCAAATTATATCTTACCATTATCAAAACACATGTTACCAAGAGCACGGCAAGCTTGCGTCATTTTTTCAATGTCTGTAAGTTCATCCAGAACTTTAAGGAATATTGGGACAAATCCTTTCTCAACACATGGCTCACGTACAGATTCTGAAAAAAATTACAATACTTAAATAAATTTCTATTGTTTTAAGAAGTAAAATGCTGCAATTCAATGTTATTGACAGAATAAGAACATTTAAATGATTGCCATGATGGCCCTTTCCTTGCTCACTGGAGTAAAGACTGCAACTTCTATCGTATCAATATTTAACTTGGAGAACCTAACACTGATCTAACAATCTTCAAGACAGATAGTCGGAGCATCTTTCATCAAGACTTGATAAAAAATGTCAAGATTTTCAAGTGATTTGACCCGGTGTTCTTATTTTAGACCTCAGGTAACCCATGCTCAAACTTGTCCAAAATATCATCTAGACAAAGTGAAACATTTTGACAAGGTGTGGTGAAGATCCAGTCAAAACTGTGACCTCTGGAGTGTTAACAATCCAAGTGTGGATGACGGATATTGACTGATCCTAATAGCTCACCTTTGAGCATGACTACAGCCGTGGTTATATATAGTGCAGTGGAATTGTAACCCAGCAAACGGGATTCCAATGATGGCACGGCAGGTCTTACCCTTCTATGAAAATTTGACGAAGTGGCTCCATATGTGGAGAAGTTGCCAGTCCCTTGTGGAAGGGTTTAAAGAAGTACAAGTTACATTTCAGGAGAAGTGATTAGGTGAACTGTGTATATAACTGAAAAAACTGTTGGAAAATGTCATTAAACCCACTAAAACAATATCACCTTTGAGCATTACATACTCAGGTGAGCTAAAAAGCACTAAAGATGACAATTAAGCAGGTTTTAATTCAAGCAGTACACTAACCTCCAACAAAACATCTTAAAAAAAGAATGCATTGATTTGCCAACAATTTGTTTTTGAGATGCACTTATCAAAGGATTGTTTTCATTATTTGAATTTATAGAAATCCTATTATTTTAAAACCTGAAGGCAATACTAAACGCAACTTCATGTGAATTAAATGCATATGGGGAGCATTTTGTTATCCTCATATTCTGAGTCTAAAAACTTAAGCAATTACATTGCAGTCCTATTTCTCCAAGACCATCAGAATTTCAACTCATAATCTTATTACAATCCTATAATCTTTAACATAATATTCTCATTTACATCAAGTACAAAATTTGCCAAAAAAACTTCATCAATATCTTCCCCAAGAGCGTGTTTAGGAAAAATCAGCATTATTAAGGAATCTTGAACATCAGCGATTTTAGATGAGTTTGTCATCTTAGACACCCACAGTCTGCTAGCTTCCTGATCAAACATATCTGAATGTAATATGTGCCTGGCTGACAAGCAGATAATTCATACACCATATTACATGATAAATGAAAATGTCACAGTGGACTAAAACGAACTGTGGAGTACGTGACATTTAACATTGCATCAGACACAAATTTAAACAAAACTGTCAATACAAAGAAATATTTGATTTACACATAGGTTACTCGGGGAGTATAATTATCTAGAAGTCACAAGAAGGGATCGATTTGGTGGTAACCATAACCTCATGGATAAGGGAGGACTACCAGGTTGAACATTCAATTCAATAGATATTAGCCATGTATGAATGGAGGAGAGAAAAATCATGTTTTTATAAAAGATATTAGCACCAGATGCCTGCTTCTGTATGAAGATATTTCAGTTATCAAGCATCATAATTATGTTGATATTTCATGATATCCTTCTAACTGTAAAATAAATTCAATTTATTTTCTCGTTTTATAGCCCACATATTTCACAATTCAAAGCAAAGGGATGGTTGTGATTATTTCACAATTCAAAGCAAAGGGATGGTTGTGATTATTTCGTATAAATCTGTAGTAAATATATTAGCTGTAATGCTTGTGGGATGACAAAGAGGAAACAAATTGTTAGCTGATCATTTGGAACAAATTACGGGAAAGTGACATTTATCAACCAGTCAATACAATTATGTGAAGAGAATCGTTTCTGCAAGCTATGCTATTAGCATGGCACCATGGAGACAGTCCCAATCTTGAGAGAACAAAATCAAAATCACTGCAAAACCAAGGAAACATGCTGGAAGTCATAATGACAGAGTTAGAATAAAATCTGCTCATTAGTTCACAAATAAAATAAACGCTTGTACAGTCAGGGGACCATGTAAGTGTTACATTTTAGTTTAACCAGGGAATGAAGGTCACACAATTGAGTCCTTATTCAGAGGCTGATTAAGCCAAATGCATCCAGAAATATATGCCACAGAGTGGCTGTTTGAAGGCTTGGCTGACTGAGAAGCGAGTAAAATATTTTGAATATGAAGCTTACCAGTTTTAGCCAGTTCGGCCAAAACTTGAGCTACTTTGATAACATTTTCTCCATGAGCTAGTGGTAACAAATCCTCCAGGAATCCTTTTTCTGTGAAATTGTTGGCAATGTCATCCATCATACCCTCTGTGGACACAAACATAATATATAGTATACAATACATATTGAACGATAAGAATTCTTCAATATCTCCAAGGAACTTGGATTAGTACATGTACCTGCCAGGTTTAATATTAAAACAAAACTTGTATGCTGTGAAAAATAATTGCAGATTTAGAGTTTTTGCAGCATTTGACAATTCCAGAAAATTTCAGCACATCCATACATGGAAAAAATACCAAAAAGTTGTTTATGAAACAAGAAGATATTCTGGGACAAAAGGGTAAAGCAACTTTTAATCTTTTGGCAACTTAAATTAAATTAATGTAAGAATGCTCTACTAACAAAATTGATAAACTAACAATTATTGCTTGTTCTGTGAACTACTTACAAAGATAATTACTATAATATACAATTATATCTTGCTGACTGACCGACGTAAATATAGACCTCCCTGTGAATAAAGGTCATTCTTTTAAAAACCGTAAAACAAAATGATCTCTGATTAAAAGTTTTCTGTCAATAAAGTCCACATCCCCCCCAGGATGGCCTTTGTTCACAGGCTTAACAGTACTCATATATTAAAATCTGGGTTAATAACAGATATGGCAATGAAGTATTTCATCCTAGACTTATTGTACAATCAAATTGCAATGAATTTATCATTAAAGTAGAGCTTTATTGTTTCCCAGCCTAAGGATGGCACTAGGTAGAAAACTTATACACACACTTTCATTGCTTCTGTAACAATTAATTCCATCCAAGATCAATATATGTCTTTCTTACTTTCTCTGACATTATTACAATGTACATTTGTATGTATATCAATTATACATCAAGAAGTTTACCATATTTGGGATCTGTAAGTGCTTGTAGAACATTATCTAGAGCTAAACCTTTATCCTCCACAGTGTCAGCTATACGAATACCTTCCAACATCGGAACTAAGTCTGAAAATAATATAAAAACTAATATAATAACTTAATTCATAAGAATATGGGCCTATAAGGTGTGTGGTCATGGTTACTGACCCAGTGATCACAAGTCCTTTATCGCTATGAGTTCACATCCCATCCGAGACTTGACAAATCTGATATGGGCGGGAGCTGTCTAGCTAACTGATGACAGGGTGGTGCTTCTTGTCTATATGAATGTTTACATGTCAGTAGTTGTTGTTCAAACAAGTATAAACAAAACTTACTTTCAGAGCCATTCATATGAATATTGAAAATGAAAGTATTAAGATGAAAAAATGCTTTAACCGTTTCCATTTAACTTTGTTGCCTTATGAAAAGGCTGATCATTGGCAATTAAGCTTGTACCATATCTAACTTTGTATGTGTTTTCTTCTAAAAAATTAAGACAATGGAGACTGGATCTAAAATGTTCCCATCAAGGCTTTTCTTTCCTTCTATAACAGGGGCCGTTTACAGGCATCTCCCTCTCAGGAAAATGCTTCAAAATCATGCAGTTTACCCCTAAAATTCAATTTACATCAAGTTTTTCTTCCCTTTTGCAAAAATTATGTGTTATTTTCCCCCTAATTTCAAGAAAAGGCCCCTTCCCCTACCTGTGGAAAAAGCCCTGCCCATACTTGTACTCATTGCACACATAAACAGACACATAATATTATATAAAATCTTGTTCACATTGTACCCAGCACTTGATTTGATCATTTTGTTGGTATTTTGAGATACATCCTGGCCAAGTATACGACTGCATTAAACACAAGCACACACAGCTTACAAGTCTGCTTAACTTCAAAATCAGTAACATTTAATACAAACAAAATATCCAGGGAATTGTTTCAAATGGAGCGTGATTTGTTTTCAAGCTACCGGTAAGCACAGAAATAAATAATGAAATTGACTGATAGCTGAATTCCAGAGAAAAGGCTCAGTTAACAATTCAACCATTCAATCAGTCACTAGCAAGGTTTTAAGTCTTAATTTTAAGACTTGGATCTCAAATTGTTTGATTCTGAGTCATTTT
Organism: Lutraria lutraria; assembly: GCA_964023205.1. NCBI lineage: Eukaryota > Metazoa > Mollusca > Bivalvia > Venerida > Mactridae > Lutraria > Lutraria lutraria. The sequence goes on from OZ026836.1 coordinate 36,237,863, forward strand.
AAAATCGACCAACGACCACACTGCAATTTGATAGGCATAGATCTCTAAACCCAGTTTTTATTCTGGTAAGTTACAGACTGAATAATACAAATAACACTGACATAAATTAGAGGCTCACAGAATTGTTAAAATAACAATATGAAACAAATACAGGCCCTAATCACAAGGTTCAGAAAATAGGAATAACATCATCTAGGTGTAAAATCATCAGACAATTTGTTTACCTTTAAGTTAATGGCAGAAATGACACTGTCATTGATAGAAAACTAAATAACTCTAATAGCCTGTAATTATGTAATTCTCTTATAAAACTGGTATTTGATGAGAAGAGAAGGGATATGATGTCCCACATTAATTATAATTACAAAATTACAGTATACATCACTCTATCAGTATCCTCATTTTAATAGTAAACATTCTCTCAAGACTGATTCCAGATAATACAATTATGTTGGCTGATTTATTTTTTTGCATTTTCGTCACAACAAAGCGAAAATGTGAAAAAGTCAAATGTGAAAATGAAACAATACGAAAAAGTCGTCCTAATGTTGTGTTTTCACACTGTCACATTTTCGCCACAAAAAAGCAAAAACACAACAGATATTATGTGAAAACACGACACATTTTTGGTGTCGTATTGTCGCCCTTCTTCTGTCGTCCTTTTTGCTTTTTTATGCAAAAATATGACATGGCGTAAATCAGCCACCATACAAAATACATCATTAATGATTCCAAAATATAACACTAACATTGATTCATTTATAATACAATGATGTAAATGTTTCCCAAATAATTATGAAATCAGCATAGATCCCTTAATACAATGACACGAATCGCAGCTTCTTATTACAAAGGATCACATAAAACAATTCATTGATACAACAATATAGACCATCATTCAATATGACAACAACATAACTTGCCTCTCATGAATTTGACATTAATCAACAAGTTAAAAAACATTTAAAAACAAGTTTGGTTAGTAGTAATAATAAGTAATCTAATGCATGTAAAATACGAAATTTAGTTACATGTGTCACTCACGTAGCTAAATATTGTAATGTTTTCCACATAAAGCATGTTCTTTTATTAATGATGATATTTTATAATCCATAGAAACAGATTTGACCTTTCCTGATAAAGTCTTACCCATAAATTTTAATATAGAAGTCTAAACTGTAATACCACAAAAAATTGATAAATTCTTACCAGTGAAAGCCGACATTCTGATAAATTAAATTCACACTATTTCCGAGTTCAATATCAAAACATTACTACGACTTTTGATTCATGTGGAATATCCGATATCTTTCACTAAACTGTCTCTCAGATAACCATATCACCATAAAGGGCTTTGTTCAGAAACAACACTAAATGAACTCTGAATGAATTAACTACAGCAGACAAGCCTAGATAGATATTCTGTATAACTCCATAACCATTACAACAATGATCGTGTCATGACCATGGTAAATTGTTTAATCAATATATTAACTCTGAACTGTAAATAAGACTTCTAGCTCTGTGTAAGCCGTCTTAATGATAAGGATGCCCAAATACAGTAACCTCATACACTTGTAAGCAGCTTCCAGTTTGTTTTGTACAATTCCATAAAAAATCCTCTCAAATGAATTATCAATCTACTTTGGATTTGCAATATTGAGAATATTATGATATATAAACAATGACAGACAGATTTAAGCCATTTTAATGTCATTTGTGACAAAAATAAGAAGGAATTATAGCAGAAAATAATGAACACATATTTTGATATATTGTACAAGTTACTGAATGATGCGAGTTTCAATCATACTATGTAGACATTTAGTACAAATGTAAGATCTATAAAGAAAAAAGAAAATCACATTTAAGGCAACTATATCATTGTGCCAAATTAAAAAGCTTATAAGTATAAATTTATGAAAATTACAGGAGAAAGAAGAAGATTTGTTATATCTTAAAATACTGATTGATATTTTTCAGGCATTCAAAATAGCTTAATTCTATCAAGTCTGTACATTGTGTTAAAACCAACAAATGTCTACCACAGAATACAGTCAAACCTGTGTTAGCAAGCACATTATCCTGTCACATGACTTAATCAACAATCTACAGAGATCCAGCAATGACATGTTAATTTCAAACACATAAATCCAGAGCAATTATCTATCTATTGACTCTGATCATGTTTTCCATACTACATTGTAACAACATCAACAACAGCATTAAGAAATTCATATTATAAAACTTTGTAATCCAATACTGTCCACTTTAAAGCTCTTAACTTTTTTTCCACAAATATACAAGCTTTTGAAATATAAACATAATTATATACTCATGTCTCCTGTCAATTCTCTACGGTGTTAACTAATTTGTAATACCAATAAAAAATTAATACAATCACTTTGATACAGATTGGCCTATTGGGATATTATTGAAAAAAAATCTTCAAGAATCATGTCTTATGTCAAAAGAATATGATAAATCTGAGTCAGTACCAGTTCTGTGCCTTAAAATGTCCCAAAAGAGAATTTAAATTAAACTAAATAGACTTCACAACAATCGGGACACTGTAATCATTATACAGAATTATACGGGTAATTATGTCATACACATGAAATGACCAGTTACTGTTTTACATTACATGATTGTAAACAAATTTGTGACATCACTTCAAAATCATTCTGACATGATCACATCTCAATGTATAAAATGTTTAACAATAGCACTTGAACATGCACACAAACTATTGATTTCCCAAACAAAAAACATGTTCATATCTAAATGCACAGACTACAGATTTCTAGCAATGCATGAAATAGAATCCTTTAAGTGGCGTAACAATAGAGTAAAGTGGTGTCTGACATGTTTATAAACATAGAATAACATTTTGCTGAACAATCCTTTTCTTGGTGCTTTCTTTTTTGACATAAGTTCTTTTAACAAAGTTTAATGAACTCTCAGACAATTTTTATGTATATTTCAGCATCCCTTGGAAAGGAATTCATGAAATTTTGAATCTTGGAACTTTTTTTGCATATTTCATTAATAGTTCATGAAGAATGAAAAACTTTTTGCCAGGTTTTAAGTCTTAATAGCATTCAGTTAAACATAATATCTACGGTAAACACTGCAATGCCATACTTTAATATGACTGTGACTAATTAATTAATTTTTTTTTGCTAATAATGTGATTCCTTCAATAAAAAGGTCACTCAGAACACTGTATCTGGTATACTAGTATTCATGTTTATATATATTTTATGGTGAGATAGACTAATAATAATAGTGCTATCATATACATATATAATATATATACTGGTACACAGATTCAGTAAGCCATTAGCAACTGTGACATGGAATGCAATGACAGTAGAACATATATTTCTTATAATTCTTATTGAAAACATTGGATTCATGATCTATTTCGATTGAAGAGTACAGAAGTTTTCCAGCAGATCCAAATACTTGTATTAGCACTGAAATTGTCCAGTTGTCCGGGTCAAGTAGTTATTGATTTGAACAAGTAACTAATTATGAATGGAGTATAAAGGAAAACTATTCACTTTTGGTGGTTCGGACAAGTAGTTCCAAATTCTAAATTCATAGACATGAAATGATGTTCAAAGCTAATAATTATAATAAGTGTTACATGAAGCTTATAAGGAATTAAGTTATCATATTTTCTAAAGGATGACAAGCAATGCATAATTTCATTTAACAGTAAACCCGTACTGAAGTGTCAGAGTAACATTTTTATATTGTGTGTATCAGATACATGGTTTCATGTTCACATTTTAAAGATTTTCTTCAATGTGTCTACTTAAATCATTTTAATAATGTTAGGAAGCATTGGAGTTGATTGAAGACTTATTTACTCACCTCAGTCAATCACATCATGTGAGGGACATTCATTAAGGAGTATTCTGTATTTCAAGAGATCATTCACTCGTAACAATACAACAAATTAAAAGTAACTACCGACCTGTCACGGTCCGACCATAATAAAGTACCAGTATATTCTCTGAAGAAACATCACTTCAAGTCTCACTTCACTAGAAACATTCCAGAAATATATATAGTCAGTCATGTTATTGAAGTTATGTACCATCCAATAAACAGTAAAGTTAATCTTATATCATAGTGATTGATAATCACCAGTCTACTAATACAGAAACACTTAAAGTTGTCATAAGTCATTCTAATAATAATATTGTATCATTTTAAATGAACAATAAGCCTAATTTGAATTGAAGAGAGCATTTGGTGTAAATACATTACCTTTCCATACTGATGTAAATAGTTTAATCCATTCATTTAAAAAAAACTGAATGACCCATGACTTAGAGACAAATCATAGAATATAAAATAGAGGCACATAACAATGGAGCATGATGATAAAACTTTCAACTACAGTATATATTAAGTCAGAAATCCAATTGTTGTTTAGGTCTATAAGTCTAGACATTATTAATTTGGTGATAAGACGAAAAAAGGATTGTTGGATGGGAACTAAAAACAGACTAAATCAATGCAACTGTCTTCTAACATTTGTATACTTGTGAAACAGAAAAAATACCAAGCCAAATTTAAAATTAGAACATTTCCAAACACCAACATCAGAAATATTCCCTTGAAAGTTATTTTGTGTTAACTCTTAATAAAAGAAGTGTATCGATAATATTAGATAATAGACTATAGCGCACAAAGAATACAATAAACTGACAATAACAATGACAAAATTCACTAACAGGATTGTCTCCCTTTAACAGTCACCAAACATTACAAATAAGAAATTTGTTAACATGTGAGTGCAGCACCGAGTTCCTCGTTAAGATGAAACAATCTAGAACAATCGTTGACATCAAGAATTGATTTGACACTGACCTGCAACTCATCCACATAAAAACCTAATTTGACTCAGGGAAAAAAATTCTCAACAATTACTGGTAAGTGATGCCATATTAGGAAATTCAGTAAAATAAGTACTGAGGAAATTGTATTTAGTAACTAGCAGACTATACAAAAGGAAGGTTTCTAGTGAAGGCTAGTTTCCTAATCAGGGAATAAGATCACAGGAGAAGCAAAAACATGATTTTTTGCTGTATTATAAAGCATCACGAAAGGTAAAACTTACAGAAAATGACATAACATTAAGATTATCCGAAATGAAAAGCAAAAAAAGAACAATAACTTGAGATGTTTAAAAGGTAGCATAAGGCTCAGTTTTTTCATATACATTTTTATTTTTAAAGATAATCAAATCTACCCTTGTCTTCGTGTAACTACTAATACTTCGTACTAATTAAAAAAATTATACATTACATATCGTGCCGTCTTATGATTTCGACGTTCTTATGTTTTTGACGGTTTTCATTTTCTCAAGATTGCGTCATGATCACGCGAGATTTTTTGAAGTCCCGCCCCCTCTGAATGTAAACAAATGATGCTAGTTGCCGCACATATCAGGCGGTTAAAAAATGGAATTTCAACTGTTAATATAGCAATATCAAAGTCACTTACTGATATTTCATGGTGAATTGCTATTCCCAAAATTTGTGTCGACAAAATACCCAAGAAAAATTGTTTTTCATCTAAAAATCTCCAAACAAATACGTGTATGTATGCAGCAGACATAACTTTTTCCGGTAGTCACGTGGTCTGTACAAATTTTTGTACAAAGGTGTTCTCAAAAGTTTTTCTCCCACTTATACTTTCTTACGGTGTCAGACCACAAAATTGTGTTTCCTCACTATGCTAATTCTCTAAGTATCCAGTAATAATTCAGGCCAAGTCCCAAGTAACGAGAAAGGACAGGTCATATTTTGCCGATGACTTGAAAAATGCATACTTGTAAAACAGTGATAAAGCAAGATTTATCAGTAGAAAGGGTAATAATGAACAGTAAACCAAAGTTAAACAATAGTTTGTGGAGTTTTTTATGGAAAGAAATAACGAAAAGTTGTGAAAAGTGCATCATAGTTTCTATTAAAAAAAAACAGCGTTTTAATTTCCAATATTCTTTGAACTCGCTGACTGAACTTCGCTTTAGAGAAAAAATGTGTTTATTGACTTTTTAACCACCCCGTATCGCTATTTATATCGACCAATGAAAACCGTCGAAAACATGTAACGTCACTGAGTGGGAAAACAAAAATGGCTGCCTTCATTAAATGGCTCTGAAAGGTCAATACTCTATTGTTTTGCTTTGAAATCGGTATTCTATGTAGAAATCTAAATGTTAGTAATAACTTCCATGTCAAATTGTGCATGCAATAAACGTCAGTTTATTTACCGGGCGAAATATGCTTGCACCGTCGAAAACATAAGAAGCCAGGATACATGCTAAATATTCAAATATGCTTACACAAAATGGTATTGATATGTAGAACAATTTTATTTTTAACTGTCCATTTAACATCAAAGTTCTACTTAAAATACTGATCCATCAACGCCAAAAGTTCCAAGCATTATTTACATGTCCTTGAGATGCAACTTGCCAAACAGTGTTATTTCAGTTATCAAAGGTCAACTAAGTTATTTTTCAATTTTAATCATGCAGAATCAGAAAACAACATAGGGTTGTTCGATGGTCTAATGTTAACAGATTGAATAATTTATCGGCAGACTGTAGATTTGATTCTCAATTCTACCTTCTGATATTTCAGGGACGCTTTTTCAGTGTCCCCATCCCAACTACCCAGCCCAGTAGGCAGTGCTAGCTGTATCAAGAAAATCACAGTAAAACCGGTGCGGTGGTTATATAGAGCCTACATGTAGGTGCTTTACAAAGTAACTATTCCAAATAAGAGTAGGAATAGAAGTGCCTGGTACTTCTGTGTCCTCTCTCCACACCCTCTACGGGCTGCTCTGAAATGATCATAGCTGTTGAATGGGCGGTTAAAATCTAACAAATACAGTTAATAAATAATCAGGAAACAGACAAAATGTTAATTGAATTGCTCCTAAACACCATAAACCCTCTCATATACTGTGTCTGACGCGTGATAAATACGTGTTACGAAAATCACCATACATCAATACATCCATTTCTTACCCATTATTGCTAATGAAATGCAATTTGACAGAAAAGATGATTCACATGTGATTTGACAGTTCTGTCATGACACCGGAAGTGTATACAAGGTTAGACCTAACAACTATTTTTGACCGGTGTATTCATACGCAAGTATAAAGTTTTTAATTATAATGCAACTTCTGCACAAAAGAACAAAATAAAAGTGGGAAGTTATTTTGAAGTGATTTTACAATCAAAGAAAGACGAACATTGAAATTAAAACGTATATCGATAATTATCACTAAGACATGGAAATGTAGTTCTGTTGATATTAAAATCGAAAGGATTTACCTTCATTTCCGTAAGTAAATAAAATACTGATGAATAATATCAACATTTAACCAAATTACGGACTGTTGTGAAGCAAAATGAATTTCCTATGACAGTGAGCAGTAGTTTATATATTTATACTGATAGATTAATGGGATATAAAAAGAACACTTTTCTTTTCGTCGGATCTTAAATTTGCCGATCCATTCGTCTGCACAGGTAAAATTCATGGCGGTTTCGGATAGATAGGATGGTGTTTTCAGTGACTTTAAATGGAGGTACACCCTGGGGATTTCGGCTCCAGGGTGGTAGGGAATTTAACGAACCAATTCGAATTGCAAAGGTGAGTTGATGTGTCCAGTTTTAAGTGCTGTTACCATTTATTAGCTGCGTATATAACAGAAACATGTATCCAAAAATGACAGAACATGTGACCTTTAACCCCCATATCCTTATTAAAGGTACGAATTCGTTGTTGTTGGTTGTATTTTATTGTAGAAATGTCTTTTCGGTTTATACTATATACATATATTATATTATATTTTATATTATATAATAATTTAAGACACTCAAATTACCCTTTTTAGACAGATAATCGTTTAACTATTAATCAAACACTGGAGGTGCAGTGGTGTAGGGCCTAGGGGTATAGAGCGTCAGACTCCTAACCACAGTTGCCTAAATATTATGTGTATATTGGGGGCGTGTCAGACCAGATTCGTCAGGCACCTGTGCTCCTAACCTGAAGGTTATGGGTTCGAATCCCGTCAGTGGCAGTATTTGACTGGAACCTTCACACATCCATCTTTAGGCTCGTTAGTACTGGTCAGAATCCAGGAAGCAGTCATCAAAAGTTGTTAATATAAATTGTAAGAACCTTATCTACAATCGATGTAAAAGAAATAAGTAAACTGAACAGTTCTGCAGAATGATACACACTCATAAATCGCAATTACGTGGGTTTAAAAATAGGTCTGTATTTTTCACAAATGTAAAATCACATTTCAGATTTCCAGATATTTGTATAAAGTTTACACAACTTTTATGTGTTTAACATACGTGTCTGTTAAATATTGCATACTTCAATTTGTGTTTTACTTCAATCACAGAAAGCATTATTCATTCTTGAGAGTCTTCTTCATTTATTATTCCTATATATACTTCAAGATAGCACTATGTTTATATTTAATAGGCCCTAAAATTGCTACTTATTTTTAAGTGTTATCATGTGAATCCAATTCTTGGTTCAGGTAAATGTTATTGTTTAAAGCTGAGCTTTTGTAATTCAGGGTACATAGTAACATAGATTACATTTTACATATGGGTGGATCCATTAACTAATTCTTTAGAAGAGGTATACATGTAATAGTATACAAGTCATTATTTCAGTCTTACTCTAATGAAAAACAACACATAGGAACATTTTATATTTAGAACAGTGAGTTCACTGTCCTTGTTTCTATGATTAGTCAAAATACTACATTTGTAATTATATGCTACGGATGCATCATCTTATAATTATGATGAGTACATTTTTATTTACTGCAAATCAAATATTACTTCACACCACCCTGGGGTAATTGAAGTTGTCAAAATGAATGTATAACTAATTAATGATAAGGCACCATGTTGTCTGACAGATATACTGGTACACAACTTGTTCATTTCTTCACTCATTTTCTGCTGACTAATAGCAAGATTTTAATTAATATGTTGCAGACATTGTCTATTACTATCTGTTCATGTCTGGAAAAAGATAATGTGATCTGGTAAAAACTCTGAAGTATATCATGCAGGAACGAAGAAATAGTTAAGACATTGCCTGACTTTAGCTTTGACTCTAGTTGTCAGCAATTATAAAATTCTCTTACTTTTAAAATACTACTAACTGCACATTAAAAATGCCAGATTTTGTTTATGTTACCTTGTGAATTTTTAAGGCAATTTATTAAGGCTGTTCCAGGCTGACAATGTGTCTCAAAAAGATTTAGGTTTATTAGGGTTTTGAAATGAAAGGAGAGCTGACAATAAGTCAATAACACACATGTACATGTATGATGTAAATTACTTTGAATAATCAAAGGACTGAAGGAAAAGAATTGTGGGAGCATAATAAGAAGTGAATAAACATTGTTGCTTAAAATTCTTAGAAATCACTTTCCTTGAACTGTTTTTCTGATTTAAGTGTTGAATAGTGTAACTTCCTGTAAAGTTAATAAGCTCATGCCTTGCATGTGAAAACAATTTTCTACCTCAGCAGTTGGAAGTTTTGTGGTATTTTTATACCATTGCACTTGTGCTGAAATGTTTCTTGTGTAACATTATGTAAGTGGTTATGTAATGAGTATTCCATACCTAAGTTTTACTTTTACAATCTGGGATAACATGCTCCATTTATAGCAATTATATGCTTTGAAATTCTGTGAAATCTTATAAATATTTTATGAAGCTCATGATTAAATTGTTGATTTTTATGCCCTTGAAGTTGAATAATTTGCTTTTTTTTCATTTGAAAATGCCACAAGCATTTAGATTGTCAATCAATAAAGCTTGTTAAATTACCAGATGATAATCATATATTGGACATTAATCAGAATGCATGTTTTTACTTTAAGTAGAAGTAAATCAGCATGTCAATCAATGATTTATTCAGATTATAAATGTTTGTATTACATATTTATAAGGTATAAATGGTAAAAGTTTGTTTAATATGATAAATATAATCATTTAAGAAATATAAAACTTCAAAATATTAGAAAATAAACTCAGATTAAAATGAAATACTTAACTAAATTTGTACAAATTTTGAAATATTTTAATTGAATAATGATTAACAGATTTTTAGATCGTTATCTTTTCTCCTTACACCTTCAATGTGAAAAGAAATTTGTTGTGGTGAGAAACGAATAATTGCCGATCAAAGTTAATACGTTTTATTCACATGTGAATAACATTAAGTGGATTATTGCATAAATACGATCAAGGATTTATACTGTTACATTTTTTAAAGAGCTTTACAAAAATTGGTTCAAAGACAATTTGTTTTGTACACAAGGTATTTAATTTTAGATTGAGGCTATCAGAAAATGAAATAAATGTAACTACAAATGGTTAAATTTTTATGTGATTTAAATAACATACTATACAGAAACAGATAGTAATCTAAGTCCGTGTGCCCATGCATTATCATTTTATCATTAAATTTAAATAATGAGATTGTCGTTATTATATGCCCACAGTTTAAATGTATACTGTATGACTATCGGTTTATACACAATGTATAAAACAATTATCATTTTCAAATTGAATTTTATATCCTTCTGTAATCTCTAGCCATATCTCTGGTTGATCGCTGACTGTATCACTGCTTGTTCCTTAAATGTGTAATAATTTGATAATTCATTCACAAATCTTATTTAAAAAACCTCGTGAGTTTTATAATTATGTTACTCAGTCATTTCAATATTGTGTTATTTGATGTTTTGTAAGGTGTGAAATGATATTCAAAATTTTCTTCTTTTGTTGTGAACCAAGTTGGTATGAAGAATCAAATAAGGTTTCCATGGTGATTTAATTGTGAATGTTTTGAATAAAAGATCAAATTCTTTATTTAATTGTCAATGGAAATTTTATAAACTGTTGATGGTATATCAATGAAACTTGGTTCAAAATTAATGCTTTTTTAAGCATGGTAAGAAATTGTGTCAGGTCGCCTAGGTCAAGGTTAAACAGACAAGTTAAGGTCACTTGCAAGACAAAGTTGCTATATATTTCAGGAGTTTCCAATGGATGGATGGCATTGGTTGTCATTTACTTATTTGTTATTTTGCAAAATTTGTAACATCAGATTTGTTACAGTGGCCAATTGATCATGTGACTGTAACAAACTACAAATTTTATGCTAGTTTGTTTTTACCTTCTATACTATATGTTTGGATCAGAATGAGTTTGTCTGTTAAAAGAGAAAAGATATAATCTAGTCTTAACTCCAGGGGTTGTGAAAGGGGTGTGCAGATGTTTTGTATATTCAGATTGATTTTAACAGCATCTGGTTATACGTTTGGAGTGCCCTTATCACCTGATAAGAGACTTTGCATATTGTGACTTTGTACAGCTACAGTATCTCCTGTATATCTTCTAATAGACTTTGCATAAGTGCTTATATAAGTACATGCCTTTCCCCTTTGAATGCATGGAATTCATGAAAACATTCATTCATGACATTTACTTGAACAATTCATGAATAGTTCATGAAGTTATTTGATAGGCCGGGGTATAATTTTAATGTGTGAGTTGTTATTTATTATGAAGTGTTGAAACAGTCTCATATTTTTTCATAATATTCATCTTGTCATCATGTTAAAGACATGGTTGAGTGCATGATGATATTAATAGTGAATGAATTTTCCTCAAACAAAAATTTTCCTGCAGTGAAGATTTATACACATCATTGAGATGTTATACAAAACCTTTATATTGTAAATTTGTACAAAAATATTGTAAACTTTAAATGCACAGATCTATGTAATTAAATGTTGAACTATTTTTATTGCGCTAAGATAAATGTTTGTAATGAACTGATTTCTAGTTCTGTAATTAATATAAATTTTATTTGTGGGGTAATTATTATAAAGCCTTATAATAATTAACTCAAAGCAATGGTAACAATAGATTTTTGTACAAACACCTTTGTTTTATTACTATCACACATGTATATCATTTAGATTACATTGAATGTCAGTCATTCACAGATGTGTCAAAATAAACAAGAAAGTGGGTGAGCAAAAGACTAGAAAGTTTAACAATCACTTGTATATAATTTGAGTGTAAAGAAAATTAAATTATAAAACTAGTTTACAGACAAAATTATGATGTGGTCTAGACAGTTGGTTGGTTGTTTAAATTTTACTGTTTATTAATTTTTGTGAAAAAAAAACAACCTTGAGTGAGAGTTTCACCCTGCATACTTTTCTCAACAATGACACAATTCATGTGACTGTTGAAGCAGGAAAATAAATAAATGACCTGAGTCAGACTGTGAGTGTGAACACCAGTGAAAAAAAGAAAGTCTGGACCAATCTCTAATCTGGTCACAGGTCACTTCAAGATTGGCCAAATACTCTGAACACAGTCATGGTCTTGATAATATCTGATTTTTATTTAGGGGTTCCTCTGTAATGAAGTCTACCTTAGAAGCCTTCCTATTAATAAATCTGGACTTTCCCCTTTGTGCTGTTGAAAGGTTCCTCTATGATAAAGTTCTACCTTTCTACCTTGGAAACTCTTCTTAATCTGCCATCAGATATCCTGGTTCTGAAAAGTTGGGATTAGGTGGTCTTCTGTTAATTTAGCTTACTTTTTACATTGTACCGGATTATACCCAAAAAGTATTATTTTGTTAACCCCCAGCAAAAACACAAACAAAATACAACAATTTGTTCACAATGTTATTGCAAGTTAAATGTTGCCATTAAATTTAAAATACTTTCTTTAAATGTTTATTATTTGTGACCTGAAATTGAAAGTATGTGTTAGTTATGAACTTTGACAGTTAATGTATCAAACAAGTTGTAGGATTTCTATATAGAGTAGAAAACCTATAAAAGGTCGGTGATCTGAATGACTCCTGACATGTTCTTTGTATTGTCTTATCTTTTTCTTACATTGTTTACAGGTGTTATTGGGTCATCGATCATATTTAAAATATTTTGGCTTTAAACCAGAGATTTATATCTAAATACTATAATGGGGCGTGCTTATAAAGCATGGGTTCTAAACTGTCAAGTAGTGGAGGATATTATATAGATGCGCCCTTTCCTTTGCAATCCTTCCTGTAACTTCATAGATTAGGTATTCGGATACTTTCGGTAAACCGATTGGTCGTTAGATATCTCCATTAGACTGATCAATAGTTGGATTACCTTCTGGTAAACCAATTGATAGATGGATACCTCCTGGTAGACCAATTGATAGATGGATACCTTCTGGTAAACCAATTGATAGATGGATACCTTCTGGTAGACCAATTGATATATGGATACCTTCTGGTAGACCAATTGATAGGTGGATACCTTCTGGTAAACCAATTGATAGATGGATACCTTCTGGTAAACCAATTGATAGATGGATACCTTCTGGTAAACCAATTGATAGATGGATACCTTCTGGTAAACCAATTGATAGATGGATACCTTCTGGTATACCGATTGATTTATGGATACCTTTTGGTAAACCGATTGATAGATGTATACCTTCTGGAATACCAGTTGATAGATGGATACCTACCTTGTTCTCTTCTTCGTTTGTTTGTGCCGCTACACAACAAAATTACACCAAAAGATAAACTACTAGTTCCTCCAAAAATATATTAGTGCTTTATACTTTGTGTATAACTTTAATACATCATTTTGCCTTTTATAGATGTTACATCTGGTTAAGCAGAAGTCTCTTGGTTTATATAGTATGCATACCTTTATGATACTATCATAGGTAGATTTCAGTGTTCAGATGAATTTTAAGCCCATTACTGTTGAATGTTTTACTCCAGTTCATATAAAATTAATAGAGTTTCTCCATGAAGTACATACTATTATATCTGCACCACAAAGTTTATTTCATGCATAACTTATATAGTTAATACATTCTTTTCTAACAGCCATTTGCAATTTCATAATATTTTTATAGTTTTCAAAATGTTGGCAAGATCACTGTAATTAACCCCATGCATTAAGATACAAAGTTAAAACTCATTATTTTTGTGTACAATTAAAATATACAGCATTGATGTATGGAGGGGACAGAATGCAACTTGTAGCATTAAACTATGTTGCATTATTATTAACGTAGCTTTTTTAAAATGGTGTTTTTTAAGGAATGTGCACTTGTTATTTTATTATAATTGACTTGACTCATAAGTCATGTTAGTGCTCAGAGTGAAATCATTATTTATATCTAAGATATAGGCAATAAAAATAAAACATATTTTAAGATAAAATGATGAAAAATCTATTTATATCTATAGTATGTGTATTACATCATAATTTGCACACCAGTAAATGTTTAATCATTCAGTGACTCATAGTTTCACATTAAGTTTATTTATTCAGTTACCTGTTATTAAAGCACATTAAATTGTATTGCCTGTTTTACATTGAGAATCAGTGATATTTTTTTGTCAGTTTGTTGAGTTAGAATAAGTGGGTAAAAAATATGTTGATATTAATTTGAGGATTGAGGGACATTTATTTGGAGATGACGTTAAGAGAGGGGCCTTAATTAGGGAATGTTTGGTACACCGTAACAGTGAACTATCTTGATATATACAACATTCTCAGCATCTTTGAAGAATGGGAAAAAACTGAGAAATTTATTTTTTTGTTTTTATTTACTTAGATAGAAATGTGAATGAAAGATTAATCAGTGTTATCTGTTCCTTGTAAACATTGGCCATGTGATAGTAGTAGATATATCACACTTGTTGAAGTTTTTCATGATTTAATTGTCACTATTCTACCACTTTGATCATTGTTCAAACAGATAAAGATAGATTGTAGTAATTGTTCAAGTGAAGTTAATATAGATTATAGTGTAAAACTCTTGATCACCTGAGGTATTTCTGGTCTGTTTGCCTACTCCAAATCTGACCTTGGTCACCCTAGGAAGTAGGAATATATTTTGTTTACTGGGTTTTAGCATTACACAAACAGCCAGCCGGTCTTTGGCAACATTTCCAGCTTTAACTTAGTAATGGAGGATTAGACCTGAGGCTTACACCTGTAGGGTTTAACATGACGCCAGGTTACCATATTAAAATCAGCTGGACAGCTTTCACTTTTGTGAATTAATGTCTGGTTCCTGGTGTGAATCAATTCACAGTTACATGTACCGTGTAGAAAGAAGTCCTTGAACTTTTCGAGTTCATGAACAGTAGATGAATTGTGCATGAAACATTTTGCTCTTGAATCGTTCAAGAACTGATTAAGGCCAGTTTAGGAATGTATATGAATAGTAATAATTCATGAAACGTCCTTGATATTTCATATACTGTTCATGAACTCTATTTCATGGACATTTCAAGAATTATTATCATTTGTACTTCAAGGATTTTCATGAATTATTCATGAATTCTGTATTCAAACTATTAATGAACAATTCATGAACATTTAATTCTTGATAATTTCACCGAGGTAGTAAGGGACTAATGATTACTACTCAGATACTTAATTACTCAACTGTGGAGATCCCATCACCATTGGAGTAAATAGTGCAAAATTTGGGCATGTACCTTTAAGAATACAGACTTATATATATATACATTACTAGTACAATATTAGTTATTCTGTTAGTCTTGGAAAATTATCAAAGATATTAGTGAGTCATGTTTATAACTGAGGAATGATTATCAGAAATCATTATTGATAATGATCTCCTCTCTGGTGATAAAAGCTATTATTATAAGTGAGATATTTGTACAATCATAATGAACAAGTGTTTTTATTTGTTCTTTTTGGCTCTCGGAACAGGATCAAACTTTGAATTCTCTGATATTAGTATGTTTAAAGTGTGGTATGATTCTGTGATAATCTACCACTATTAGACAGAACTGTTACTCTTTCAGTTCTCATTAATTATAATTGCATATAGCTTATTTATTCTTCTATTATATTAATGATTATATGAAGCAAGGATATGAAACTATGCCCATAATAAATACATAATTATGGATAACTGTAATAATATACAATGATATCTAAAGAATGCAATTTTTAGTGTGATTTTAAGTCTTGTGCTGGAATAAATCAGGAATTTTAGTTTAGTCTAGAACACATATGCAAAGTAATCTGTTAAGAATGATTATATGGAAGCTTATCAGGAAACCATAAATCAATGTTTCCTACAAGTGATTCTAGTATAATCTTTTACTGGGTAATACCCTGGAATTCTAACTACATGTGCAGTATTCTACAGAAATCAGAGTTTGAAAGGTTACAGTTCAGTATAAACATTCAAGATTAATTTTGATCAGTAAAATAAAACTGAGTCTAGAAATTCGATCAGTCTCCCCATTGGTCAGTTTTATGACAGCATTCATTACTAACAAATTGTGAGGTTCTGCTTTGAAACACTGGGATTGGAATGCTCAATTGCCATTGGCCAGTATTATATGGCATCATTCCAACTGACCAATCATATACAATGTAACTCAAGACCATTTTGAAAACTGGATTGGAATGCTGTATTGCCACTGGCCAATTTTTAATGACATCATTCCAACTAACCAATCATGTAACTCTATTTTGAAAACTTGTTTGGAATGCTGTATTGCCATTGGCCAATGTTTAGACTGCATTCATAACTTATAATACCTGCATTCAGTTCAGAATATAGATTCATTGATTGGATTGCAGTTTTGCAATTGGTCAATTTTAAAACTGCAATCTAGTTTTTGTACTAGAATTGAGTTTTTGCAATCAATTGATTAAAAGACACATTGATATTAATCACAGAAAGTTGACTAAATCCTCGCTCCAAGGTCTCTCAAATAGAAAGACCAGTGCTCTCTCAGACAAAGTTCTGAATCTGAAGATTTTTATCCTTTTAGTCTGATGAGGTGGTGATGTTGTTAAAAAATCATCTTGCCCGGTTGATATAAATCTTTTCTTGGGTTTGGAAATTTATTGTAAACAACGCTTAAATATGAAATATAAACCAAAAAAATCAACCTAAATCTTCATTTAGACTAAACTACATATTTCTGGTATAAAGAACGGGATCCAATCTTGCTGTACAGATGGGAATTGTTTTATATTAACTTTATTATTCTGAATATTCTTACAAGACAGCTTTCAAACCAGGAAACATAAAATATGTCAGATTCTTTATAGTCTAGTTTGTACAGGTGATGCACCTGGGATATTCATTCGTTAGTTTTTCAGTCATAAGGTTTTTAAAATTCCACTCTTTTGTACATGTGCATAATATTGTATGATGCCCGGTACACAATTTATACAGCACTTAATTCTTGTAGGAAAATCCTTCATCATCATACCTTTGCATCTGTAAAAGTGAAATTTGCACCTGGAAGATGAGTGTAATTATCGTTATGTATAAATTCTGCCTGTAATTTTATTCTTTCATTATTACATCTCTTTAAACTCAAACTGTAATTTATTGGGTAATTTTGTTACGAGCCATTATAAATATAATGAGCTGAAGATTTACTATAAGTCCTTAAAATTTGTTTGCATTGGTTTAATACCGTTTGAGAAAGAGAAAATTATTTAGGTCACTGCATTACAATTTTAAACATTGTTGATTGCGGTGGAGAAAAAATATCTCCAGTTGTTCGGATTTTAAGTCTTTTGAATTCTTTTTGTTATCTAAATAATTTCAGTTCAGATTAAAAACCAAAAGACGGGAAATAAGCCATTTTATATAATTACATGTCTTTGAAATAATGTGGCTATGATGAATGTCTCCACATTCCAATGACTTGAAGAAACTATTTTATGATAAAAAAAAACATGTTGAAGTTTAGTATTTTGAATAATGATGTTTATATTTATTTAAGAGAATTGTTTTATTTGAATTTAGTACTTTTAAATTGAAATGAGTTGGAACTATGTTTAACTTAATTTTAATTATGGGTAGATTAAGAACTGTGGAGAACAACCACTTGTCATATCTTAACATTTAGTTTTATAACCTAACCATCATTATCTGCTTCATTATCATCGTCATCATTGTCATTATCTTCTACATTATCATTGTCATCATCATTTTCATCATGATTGATCAGTATCAAATACCACCACAGTTACCTTCTTCATCATCACCAACAGTGTCATCATCATTTTCATCATGATTGATCAGTATCAAATACCACCACAGTTACCTTCTTCATCATCACCAACAGTGTCATGATCATTTTCATCATGGTAATCATTATCAAATACCACCATAATTACCTTCTTCATCATCACCAACAGTGTCATGATCATTTTCATCATGGTAATCATTATCAAATACCACCATAATTACCTTCTTCATCATCACCAACAGTGTCATGATCATTTTCATCATGGTAATCATTATCAAATACCACCATAATTACCTTCTTCATCATCACCAACAGTGTCATGATCATTTTCATCATGGTAATCATTATCAAATACCACCATAATTACCTTCTTCATCATCACAAACAGTGTCAACATCGTTATCATCAACATCATCTTCAACAGAATCATCAATGCATGTTTGAAGACTTATTTGTTAACGTTTTGATGAACACACCTTGTTATAATGTCAAACATGTCAGTCATAAAAAAAATCATCAAAGTGCATCATATATCTCAACAATACAGTCTGTTTTATGTCTATAAACTTGTCACGATTACCTGATGCAACAAAGACATACCATTTAGGCCATGTTAAAATTAATGTTTTGTGTAGAATATCTTGTCTTATAACTTATGTTACATTATACACATGTTGCATGCAATCTATCCCCGTGAGTCTATTAAAGTTGTGTGTCTAATTTAGTGGTTGCCATTAGCCAAACTTTTGTCCTAGCTGATTTCTTCATCAGAGTTAGTTTATAACCTTCACTCTATATTATGTAGACTATCTTTGATGATTCAGGTAATTCCTGTCTGAATGTTATGTATTACATAATAAGTCTTTTACTTTACTTCCAGCTCTGAAACTATTTCTCAATTATGGTTTTTATTTGTAACGAGACCTATCTTGCTTGCCTGATGAATCCATTTTGTTGAGGTTGTACAGAACAGGTATAATAATAATTCAAAATGTCTAGTATAAATAGAAACATTTCCGAAATATGTCTTTTAGTGTATATGTTATGTGATGTTATCTATGAGAGAAACATACATTTCTATCAATTTTAACTACAGTGGTACACTTTATGCACCCAGATATCAGTGGTAGTAAAAAGGTCCCTGTTTACTCAGGCTTACAATCAATAGCTATTTGTGCTGATGGCTAATTAGCTTTTTTACAAAGCTGACTGGTAACTGTTTTTAAAAGAATTATGAATGATTGAGGAATCCTACTGAAGTCTTTTAAAAAACATCTGTAATCTTGTGGAACACGAGCAATTTATGGCTAAACATTGACTGTGCTTCAGGCCTTGGTTCTGTGAATATTTTATCTGTATACCGTATATCTTGAATTCATTCTCCAATTGATGGTACTTCAGTTTGAATGTAAATCATATTGTAAACTTTCAATGTTGTTATAAGATTACACAGTTCTTCAAGACGGTGCTTCTGATTTTAGCATTATTAACTCCAGTGTTCCTCATTATTTACCTATATGTACCGTGTACATTGTGAAGTCATTATTCTCGTATGGTTTACTCATCATGTTTTTATGACCAGATTTCATTATGTTTTGACTAAATGGAGGATTCATCTATTTCCAGGGAGTTTTAAGCAACAATTTTAAAGAGTAAGATACAAGGTCAAGGTCAAATATAAATATGAAAATAAATAAATAAGCAATTATGCCAAGGTCTGAAATTGAGGCCACCTGTTGAATTTAATTTCTATTCATTTAATTGACATATTTATATTCTATGTTTGCTTATTTGGGGTTATAAGCACTGCAGTTATTCAACAATTTTTCAGTTATAAATATACTGTGGCCGACTCACCTAACAAGTTATCTTGGACTGTATTATTACCAGTACTAACTTACCCTTCCACAAGGAACCGACAACTTTTCTACATGTGGAGAAAAATTGATATTGTCCAATTTACATGGAGGGGTTTGACCTGCTACGATAGGGAATAGAACCAGAGTGGATTACTGGGTCTCTAATCCAGCACACTAACCATCTATAATCATTGAGGAAATTAAAGCATTAATTGATAGATGTCAACAGCCGTTCGTTCACTGCTTGACAAAACTGGGCACCTTTTTACATTAAGTAGTAATTTTATTGGTCCATATGGTAGGAACATGTTGGTTTTAATATAAAATCAAAATAGTTGTGGCTTGACAATCAATTTAAAATAAAGTCAAACATAATCCAAAATTTTGGGACTTTAAATCATTTTCAGTGTCTTCAGTGAATTATAAGTGAAAATATTTAAAAATGATTATTATGTTAATATATTAATGTAAAATAAGTATTTAGAAATGTTACAATTGGTTTAAATACTTACAGTAATCTGAAAGGACTGGTAATTGTAACACATTCTTTTTTAGGTCATTTACATTTAAGTTCTTAGTGTTAATACATCTTCAATACATTGGCCACAGAATATAGTGACATTAGGTCAGAAAAAAACTTTTGTTTTATAGTTTACCAGGCACATATCCCTATTTATGCTGGGGCTAAAGTGTCTACAGAAAAAATCCTAGGTAAGTTTTAGTCGTTGTGGATGTTTCATCCTAATTGTAGTCTCACAAAAGGCGTTGACAAAAAATAGTCAGAAAAGACAAGTTCTCCAGCCCACTTATCATAATTTTTGTGCAGTTTAAAACCCTTAAAACATGTCCTTAAGACATGGTTTATATTCACATTTATAATTGAAAAGTTTTGCCTGTTTTGCTTCTGTATCTGCTTTGCTTTGCATCATGTTCTACAGTAAATTCAGAGTTGCAGCACTTGAATTATTCAATATTATTTGAAATTATCATAACACCTGACCAGTCACGTTCTTTAAAGTGAACTTTTTAAACCCATTTAAGTCTCAGGTTCTTTGTCGAGTGGAATAGTGTTAAAGATTGCTGCCATATCACATGTCAGTAAAATGGCTTTTGAATCTGTTAATATATGAAATATGAATAAACTTCATTTTCGGATGATATCGCTAGGTAAAAATGTTGTTATGTTTCTTGAGAATTATACAGTTAATGGAAATATGTGAGACTTTTAAGAGTTATCAATGGTTGTGTAAACAAATTCAACATCAGTTTCATTTTATTACGTTAGATTCTTACAAACTCAGGACTGGGCAGTAAGGGAAATTCCCGCCACCCTCATAGACAAATATTTGTGTTTGTAAATCACTTTAAATTAAGAGTATAACTGACATATAACTGATAAGCCTTTGGGATCACTTGAACATGTTGTAGGAGCTTTCTGACTCAGACTCAATAAATCAAAGTGCTGAATCCTCTTAACAAAAACCTGATTATTAAGTAATCTAGTCATAGCACTGATGATTATCACCTGTCTGATGTACTTTGATAGATAAAAAAGCCTCCAGGAAGCTAACCTGGCTTCCTTGTGTTCTGTTCTGTTGTATGGAGATGGTACCCCTTCTCCCAGCTGGCTACCAGATTGTACAGTTTGGTATCAGACTGATCTGTATTTACTTAGTTGTTATATATTGGATGTGGTTAGTCCATTATGAGGAAATACACATGATGCATATATGTATTATACACATTCTTACCTTAGACATTTTTCGTGATTAGCAGATAATTCTTTGAAGTCTAAGGATTAATTGATTGCTTACACTTTTGTATGAAATATCTATTCCGTGTCTTTATCATATATGTAAACAGAAATCATTGAAATGGACTACATCCTCTGTGTTGGTAAACATTGCTTTAACCAATCTCCAAATTACTCCCAAGATTTTCTCATAGTCTTATAAATTTCATGAACAATACAATAAAAGGTACACGCTGACCTCAGTCTGTCAAAATATGTTTTTCATGAAGCAACAAACCAGTATTTGATGAAGCTGTGAGTTTACATGATTTCTCTCTTATGGTATTTTTTCAAGCCACCCTATGTCTTCTAGACTATCAGACTCATGTTCAATAATTTTCTTAACCATCAATTCATCATTTGTTCAAAGAATTTTATCTTCAAACTTCAGGATTATACCTGCAAATCTTCCTAACTCATGATATTAATTAGTGTTCATAAACAAGCACTATCACTAATTAGCCACACCCTCCAGAGATTGGTTCCTTACACTTAATGAATTCTCATCATAAGAGAAACAAGATTTCTTTAATTATAAGAATACACTTAATATGATTAGAAATTAGGGTAGAAGTCAGGAGTAGATAGTGTGTATTAAGAATTTCTTTGGTATTTATATAGTTTATTTATACACATTAATCAAGTATAATATGATTATTATCAAAGTCTTGCCCATCATTATGAATTATAAGTAGACATTTCAGTATAACTCCAAATTGTCTAACTGCTGGTTCAGACATAATGTGGGCTAGTATTTAAGGCCGCTTTTCCATTTATATGTGATCCGTTATCCATGTCATGGCTTATAATGTCCATGGCATTAGCATGGGTCCATTGTCCATTTCACAGTGGATGAATTGATTATGAATCAATTATTTAGGATGGTTGTACTTTAAATAGAAATTAAGGCCTGTATTGTCTAATAGAGAAGTTACTAAGGACTATAGATGTTTTAGTTTGTATTTGTCATAAATCATCCAGTTTTTGTACCTGATTAAGGAGAAAATAAGAGAAGTAAAGAGAAGAATTAGGTAAAATACAAAATGTGATGTAAAAATTGTGTTGTTTTATCCATCTTACTTCTGTATTTGTTGAATTCCATCCTTGAATCTAAATAACTGCGTAAATACAGTAGAATGAAGTAATTAATTACCCGAGTATACAACATTCTACTTGTAAACCGAGTTGCTTTGAAACACTAGCTTTACTTTTTCTGTATAAATTCATGGCTTACATTTGGGAGTGTCTCATTTGGATTGTTTTGATCTTTTTTTGCATCAGACACAGAATTTTTATGATATTTTTGTTGTATCATTCAATGTTGAGTTTTTTTGGCATTCATAGATCCTGTAGTGCCATTATCTCTTAGGAATGATATTAAAATATTATAATGTTTAACTGTTTGCAATACCACCAAACTATGCCTCGTCTTAACATTCCTTTTCATGATCTGTGTTAGAATAGTTTTGTATCTCAGTAGAAGCTTGAATGTCATTTTACAGACTCTGTGGAATTTACTGAGGCTGTAATTAAAGTTAATTGAACTGTTGAATTCTTTTGTTGCATTCATGCTTTACTCTCCAAGCACCTACATCTGGTCTGAATAAATACTTAGCCTAGTTCTACAAATATGATATACATTGTAGCTCTTGATTTCAATCCCAATTGAAAGCATGTCGAGCAGTTGGTCCACCAATGTGTCCATTACATTACTGGCATTTGAAGTTTTAGGCCCAGCTTTAACCTGAAGTTGAATGTCATGAAGTACAATTAATTCAGGTGTCACATTGCTGGGATTGGTAGCCTTACTGTCTGTGTTTTGAATGTTGTTTCAGAACATCTTGTATTATGGAAGTATCAGAACACACAGTATTCTTGATTCTATAGGGTCTTCAAGGATGGTCATTGTCTTCCACATAACTATAGCACTCTGCATTCATATGATATGATTGTAGAAATTCCACTTGACAACATGCAGGCTTTTAAGTCTTTTAATAGTGACACTAACAAGTATGAATTGATGATAGGTTTATAACATTTATCAACATGCCTATGTTTTAATTCACAGCAAATAGTGTTATTTTGTGGTATGGAAATGTTTCATTTCACATATTTAATACAAATTATGAATGTAAGTCAATCATGAATCACATTCAGTGCTTTTTGATATTCAATACATTTCCTCTTATTTGATAAGGCTTTGACTTATTGCTTAAAAGTCATACGCTAAGTTTATCGCTTAGCATTACATGTTCCATGTTTTACTCCAGTGTCCGCAACCTTGTTGCCTGGGATACTATTGGACATTGTGCCATGTTCTACTACTCAGAGTCAGTCAATAGACTTGTTGGACCATATACCATGTATTACAGCTTTTGTACTTTTGGTTGTCGTTGACTTTGTTCTGTTTGGATGTCATTTGTTTGTGTTACATACTTGTTTGACATTGCACTATCTGGATACCATTTGCTGTTATATTAGGTATCAAGCATATACACAGTCTATACATGCACTGCTCACAGTTATAAGCTTTTGCATTTGTCTAAAGATTGTATCATTGTCCTTGTATGTTAAGTTTGTCATTTAAAAATATTTTGTTACATATAATAATAATAATTTTATTTGTGAGTGAGTTACTACATACAAATCAGAGCGTTTTCAACAATTTCATGGTAGCTTCAATAAAATTACTTAAATTCCTTTGAAATTGAAAGCCAAATGATAAGGCAAAAAAAGTGGAAAACTTCTGTAGTAAATTCAGTTTTATTTCTGCAAAATTTTCTTTCCTCTCCAAGTGAAGGAATTTTTGGGTTATAAAGCTTATCTCATTAAATTATATTTGATGTGCTGTCTGCCAACAAGATACTCTGTGTTAAAGTCTTCAGGATTCGCAGGTGAATGGGTGGGGTACAGTTATAGCACTGTAAAACTGTATATACTTGTATAGTTATTAAATTTGGTAGGATGGTTTGTTGACTATTGATGATGTCCAGAATAATGCTTTTAACTCAATACTTGGTCTCCTAAACGCACAACTGATATTCAATCGTGATTTACTCTTCTTGCGCAATGGATCTTAAAGCCATCTATGATATGAGTACACCATTTATCCTCAAAATCATATATATATATTGTATTTTATTTGGTATGGAAAAATAGGCTATCCAACAAAGAACTACATGAACTTTATATGGTGATTACCAGACTCGACATGACCCTGTTCCAGTCAGAGTATGTGGTCAATGTCTTGTTAACATTGTTATTTGTTTGAAAGTTCAATACCATTAATGTAAATATCAGTTTTTAGGTAGACATGTGGTTTATTGGCTATCTTTAAAATTGATCGAGCTGTTATCTTCCTAACAAAAAATATTTTCCTCGTCCATATTTTGGCCCGTTAACAGTTTCTCTTAATGTATCATTCTATTGATTGTTTAAGTTTAATTTCTGTTACCATAATCTGCATTCTTCATTTAATTTAATACATTATGAAAGAAGAAAATTTTATGCTTACCCCACCAATATTTTTCATTGTTTTGGTTGAGTTTAGAATTTTATTACCATGGAATTAACGTTAACTTAATTGATTTTGGAGTGGTCTAAGTGGTCTGAGTTTAGATCGCTGCGCGGCTATTAGGCAGACTTGAGTCAAGTTTTTGCATTAAACAATCTTTGAATAATAGACATGAACCTGTTAAAATCCAGGAAGCCTTCAGTTAAAACTTCAACCTGATCAGGTATGCAATATTATATCTTGCAACTTTGAATGAAACCATACTGTATAGTATTATCAGGAAACATTTCCAAGTTTACAGTAACAGCAACAAACTCTGTGTATGAATGATATCCAACTCACCTGTATATGTTTGTGTATCATGAATCAGGAATGTAGAAAATTGGTCGTATCAATCAGTTAGCTGGCAAAAAATCCTCTCTTTCCTCATCTTTATCCCTATCTACTTGTTGGAATATATTGATTCATAGAATCACTGTATGGAGTTCATTTTCTTCCTCAGGTACATCATTAGTTGTTTGGATTATTGTCATATCAATTATGATACCAAATTTCTCATTCAGATAACAAGGGAATGGTATGTACTCTGCAGGCCTAAATACATTTGAGCAATTTCTCTATATGATAGTCATGGTCCATTTTCATTGAGATGTTATCAGAGTTGACCAATGTTACCTTCATCTGACCATTGTGCCAAGAATTGAGAAATAGAAAACACTCAGGGCTATTCTTGTATGCCATAAATTGCTCCGAGATGTGACCATTATAGCACTCTGACCATTGCCACTAATTAAAGCACACCATTGCTCTAAGAGGTCACAGATGAGGTGACTTAAAGTGCACTAATCTTGTTATAACACATGGTAACTAATGGTAGTTACCTTGTAGTTACTCTTTCACCTTAATTGGTACATTATACGAGTACTATAGTACCACTAGTTGACTGGCCATTGACTGACAGTTAGGTTCCCGATATAATTATAATATAATATTTTGTTCTGTTTATGGACCTTTATTGTTTACTGTGTCTTACATGCTGTTAAATAGAAAATGGATTTTCAGTCTGCCCTGGTTAAGATTGTAGCTTAAAACTAACTAACTTGGTGATTATGTTAATGAATGACTTGCTTGTTGAAACAACAGAACAGCAGGTGTGTTGATAATGGTAATAGAATGTACCAACTTTCTTAATTAATGTTTACCCCTTCAAAGAAGCTTCATATTACATTACTTTCTTGTATTGCCCTTATTATAACTGAATATAAAATATTATATGTTAGACAATACCGGTTTTTGTTTGTTTGTTCGTATGTTTGTTTGTATGTTTGTTTATATCCAGCTTTACGCCCCTTTTCAACAGTCAGAGTCATCATAAGGCAGACAGTTTACCTAACCATTGTTTCTGGGAAGAACTGGTACTAGATGCCCGTCCTCCGTAAGCAACTGCCTACTTTCTCACATAAAGAGACATGGTCGGTACCGGGCTTGAACCCATGATCTTCTAACAGTCAGAGGTTATAGTGATTATAATGAAGTCAGCGACCATATCCACTCGACCATGGAAGCTGGTCGACAATACCGGTATATGCTTGAAAAATGCTAACACAATTATAACACTTATGTTGGGGACACTGTTTCATGAGTTCCTATTTAACTAAATTGCTGTTATTATAGTAACCATTATAATTGATGGTCAATATTTGTATAATGGAAACTGCTTGGCAGTCAGTGACTTTGTGCCCTCTCCAGACATCAGTGAGGTATATTCTGTACAGTTCTCAGACTGTATATATTTGAGTTTGAATGAGTGAAGATGTTGTTCTATGTTAATATCTTCAATCACCAGGTGTGTTGAATGGTGTCTAACTGTTAACACACTTTGTATGGTGTAATCTAAAAGTGTGTAGGTAAATACTTGCTCTTTGTGTGATAGGGTACATTGGAACTTGCAGAATTTTATCATTTCTGGCACTTATTTCTGTGAGAATAGCTTCCTATCTATCAGTGTTTATTGTCAGGTCTTGGTAAATTTTATTTGAGGCTGACATTGGCAACTGTGGAGAAACTGTCTGTTGATAAATATTCCCTGTAAAAATTTCTTGAAATATTTCCATTATCTTAGAGTCTGGTTTTACCTGAATTTCTTAAGCTTTTTCAGTGGACACTTTGAGTGATCTAATTTGTTGTTGCTTAATATCATGTAACCAGCTAGACCTGTGCACAAAGTACACCAAAAGATAGAGATGGATGAATGATCCTTAATGTAGTTGTTCTTTATATCCAGAGGTTTATTTAGTTAATTAAGTTATAATATGTTGTGTGCTGCAGTTATACAATCAATTGCTTGCATTTTATTCTATAAATTTGAGCCTGAACATTTTGGTGAACAATATAACATTTATGCACTGTTGACCTTTAGAATGTTCTTAGATATCCATTTACTTAGGTTTTATTGTGTCTAGATTTGTTAAATTTTCTGAATAGAGTATCCTATGATTAATAAATTGACAGCATGTTAAATATGACCATCCCTCAAAGAAATATAGATACCCTTTTTTTCATTAGGTTATGTGAAAGTCTTATTTGGTTATGATATTGTATTATGGATAAATCAGAATGAGCATTAGGATGGAATATCCATTGATCTCTCTCCCACACTATGACCCCATGTGATCCCACCCGCATTGATATATAAACTGTCAGGATTTGAACTGACATCTTTAAATTGTCACCCATATTTTTGACAGTATTTTATGAAAAAGTTTGTGGGTGTAAAAAGAAATTATGGTTTATAAATAATTGAGTTGATGAGATATTGTGGAGGGTATTTGGAAATTTATGTCTGTTCAGAGTACAAAAACAAACACATCAAAGTTGTTATAGTTAACGATGAACTTCCTGTTTGAAAAGGGTGGGGTTTTATTTTTTAATACAATTTATAGCTTATCTTGGCTTATATGAGATTTTTGTATTTGCTGTGCATATCTTAAACTTCAAAATGTTCTGTTGAAATGACATATTTATATCTTGAGATTGATTTTGTTTTGATTTTTTTTTTAAAATAGAATTTTATCAATCCTCTTCATTACAATATTGAATTGAATGTTGTTGCTATGTTATATGGTTATTCAAAATCTCAGAAATTCAGATGAATCACTTCAGTTATAAAGCCTTTATACACATACCATCTTTAAATTGTTTGGGAGAATTTCAGTTATTTTAATATTTTTATTGTTTTCATTAATTTTAGTGATACCTGTTAACATAAAGTATTCAATCTTGAATTCTCTTGTTTTTTTAAACTGATATTAAATCTCTAACTTTTTGTTGAAATATTTTGGTAAATTTTAAACTTAGTATTTACATTTCTTCTGACATATTTACTTTTTCTAACCTGTTTTAAAACTATTTTGGTCCAGCTTAGCTATAATGTGTCCTACAATATTCAATACTTCAAACAGTGTAATAAATTCATACCTTACCTTATATGGTAAAACAAGCCAAATACAGCGTTCACATGATATCAGACGAGTCACTCAGTTCGTATAATTGTTGTATGGATAATTTATGATGACTTATATGATTATGTTTAGTGTACTTTAATGATTTATATTGAATTTTTATTGATAATTTTTGTCATAATAAATGTACAAGTCTGTTCTGATGTGTCTACTTACCTTATGTCATATTTATTTGTACAATGACTGCAATGTCTTGTCAGAAATCCAGAATAAACCTTAACTGATGATTTTTAATGTAAACAAACCAGAAATTTACCTAAAGATTTATATTTCTTCAAATTTCCCCCATGTCAAATATAAACGCCTGTCCAACTCTAAATTGATGTTATTTAGCACAGTAAGACATTGTTTGCTTTTTCTGACTCAAAAAATGATGATTTTTTGTTTATGTTTGTAAATATTCCACTGAAAATATCTAGGTTTTCTTTCATAATGAACAACATAACCAAATTATCCCTAATACATGCTCTGAGGGGGTTACATTTAGTTCAAATTGTCAAGTTATATTGGTAGAAAGATGTCTGACACTGGGGGGGGGGGGGGGGGGTTAATTGAGAGAGGGATTAATTTGGAGAGGGGTGTTCATTAGGGGATAATGGGTTATTATCATTGCATATTTAGACCTTATGGTTCATTTGCTTGGCCTATGCTTTGTTGATAATTTTTTTTATCTGGAATCCCTTTAATGCATGAAGCATGATCCAAATGAACTATCATACAATCTGATATGTCATCCATATAGTAAAAAGAGAGAATTGTCAAGTTATAAATTTGATTGGTAATGAATCCTCTATGATATTGTCCTCTGTCATACATGTAATATTCACTTCAATTTCTTCTAAATTCTCTGTTTTTGTGCTGATAAGATTGTATTATGTTTGTGATTAAATAGTACAGTGCTTATACTTGGTAAAGGGAAATAACTCTTAAAGGCTTATATATCCATTCTCTGTAAATAATTAGTCATGAAAGAGTTGTCTCTCTTCTATGAAGTTGATTGGAAAATAATGAATTACAATCTGATAACTAAAAAGTACCTTAATTAACAGGAATTTTTATGGCCCTGTATCGATAGATCGGGGGCATATTGTTTTTGGCCTCTCTGTTTGTCTGTCTGTTTGTTGTACCAAACTTTAACCTTGCCTATAAAATCAAAACGCCTGCACCTACATCCATCAAACTTCATATGTAGGTTCCTCATGACAACCTCTATAGGATCTGTGCATTTTCAGGTCAGTAGGTCAAAGGGCAAGGTCACAGGGTCATTGTGTTTAAAAAAATTCCATCATTTCTTTTAGGATACTACTCCTACATTTTTCATGGGACTTTGATAAAACTTTCACAGACTTGTTGTTACCAAAAACCCCCACACATATATTCCGGGTTTTGTGATTTATTTTTCTGTTTATTTTGTGTGATTGTAACAGTGAAATACTCTTGTTTCCTTGTTTTCTCAAGGGATTTTGATAAAACTTTTATGAAACAATTGTTATCGAGATACCCAATGCATGTTGTAAAGGTTTTATGATTCGATAAATTTTGACAGAATTATGGCCTTATGTAATATATAGAGAAATACTCTTTTGTTTGCAACTTCTTCCATATTTCTCAAGGGATTCTTACCAAACTTTGATAGAAATATTGTCACCAAGTTCACCAGCACATATTGTCAGGGTTTTTGTGATTCGATAATTTTTAGCAGATTTACGGCCCTTTGTTTGCCTGTACCAAACTTAAACCTTGCCTTTTAAATCAAAACGCTACCACCTGCAATCATCAAACTTCATATCTTGGTTCATTATGACAATCTCTACAGGACCTGTGCATTTTCAAAAAGGGCAACCGGAGGGGGCATGGTGTTTAAAAAACACATCTTGTTGAAACTTATTTTCTAAAATCTGTTTTTGTTGTTTTGGTCTGCTGTATATAACTGAAATGTCATAAAAAACAGTGTTAAACTCACTGAAACCAGGTAGTTGTATTTAATACATTTACTACCTGCTGAAACAAAATGTAATGAACAGGAATAATCTGATGCTACTTTTTCTGTAGAAATGTCTTAGTTCTTAGATGAAATAAACTGATAATGTCTCCAAACTATACCACACTTGTGAACAAACCTGGCTTGATGTCAACTTCATGTAGTGATAATCCATCTAATGTTTACAAGTTACATAACTGTCAGTGTTTCCCCTATTTATCTTGTTTATAAATTGAAGTTTGTTACTTATGTTGAAGGTTTCCTGTAAGTAACAGTATTAAGTGTTAATGATGTTAAGTAATACACTTAATGCATGCAAATATTAAGCAATCATTTTTACTCTTTTTTGTTATTTTGTGTGCTTTCCAATGCTCATTGATTTTACTATTGTCAAAGCAGAATTAAATAAGTCTGATTTGAAAAAAAATAATATTGACTTACCAATTAATACCATTTAAGATATGTACAGTCCTGAGGCAACTTGTGAATTATGCCAGTTAGTTTTCTGGCATTATGATTTATTTATGACTTCACAGATAATTTCATTTTGAAGTCTAAATGGCTGCAAGATAAGCTGCAGTATCTTGAAGCAAACTGTTGTTTATTCCTCTAGCAATGATCCTGTCTTCTAATAATAGGGACTTCTGAGATGCTGGGTTCTTCTCCAGGTGATTGATTTAAAATCCTCTTTCATTTTAGCATGTTGGTTCCCATGGTGCAGGACTTGAATTTAACACTAGCAAACTAGCAAAATGCTTGTAAAAAGTATATTTTGCTAGTTCATTTTAAGACCACTAGCATTTGTTTGCAATTAGAACTGAGTGTCATAAGGCCGTTATTAAAAAATTGTTTGTTTGTAGTGCTCCAACTCTGATTTCCAGTGGTGGGTAGGTTTTTTTTGGGGGGGGGGGGTATTTTTTCTGAAATTGCTTTGTTAAAATACACAATTTTTTCATGTAGTCTGCTCTGCATTAAACATGTAATTAGACAGAATATAGTATGATGAAAAACCAGTTTGTATTGGATGAAGGTCATGTATTTCAGTACAGTTTAAAAATGGGTGCAAATAGATTGCAAAAAGAAATCATCTTAAAAACCTAAAAAAAAGAAAGATGGGTCCATTTTGAGTAGTCAGTTGGAGTACAGTAATCTGAGCACTACAAACAAACAATTTTTTATTTTCAGCCTAATAACCTTATTTCTTATACAATACAATCACATGTACATAAAATACAGTCTGTTTTGTTATAACATGAATATTTCTGAAAAAAAAAACTGTTGTGAAAAAATTGCTAGTGGATTTCACATTTTGCTAGTTGAAATTTTGTGTACCGGGTACTAGCAAAAAAATGCTAGTGGCAGAAAAAGTTAAATTCGAGCCCTGTGGTAAAGATAAATTTCCTGTAGTCTTTGTTTCTGATAATTTTTACTTTAATAACACCTACATATACATACCGGAACATTAATTGTATTGAGTCATTTCTTGTAACTTTAGGCAATCATAAGATCTGCCACTCTGTCTGTCACTATCAAGATACGTGGATTATATCAGTCTAGATTACATTGCTGAGAAGAAAAAAATCAGATCAAAATTTATATTTGTTTGTTGGGAAAAATCAAGATAAATGGAGACTTAATCATGTTAATGATTGTTATCTGAACTTAATCTTAGGTTTGTACAAATACACACCCAGAGGTATCATTTATCACCTATATTACTGTATTGTTTTAAGTTTTATCTTTTCTGGTAACAAGTGTCAAAATATGGCTCTGAAATGTAAGCTTTCTTATGCATTTTCTGCTCCGCACAATTAGTTTTCAAAATGACTTCAATGTTCTATTTGTCATTTTCCAACTTCAAGATCTTTGTAAAGTGCCTCCTGCTATGAAACCTGTGTTTATTCCTGTAATAAAGTTGAATTTTAGTGTAGAAGAACATCAATTATTTCCATTTTTTTATGCTCATTTTGGAAATAGATAAAAAGTTGGAAATGAAAGAATTTTCTTATTTGAGATTTCTTCGAATCCAGTCTCTTATTATTCATGTTTGCAAATTGTGCTCAATTTTGAAAATTTCCAAAATGTAGATGGAACAGAAATCTAGCTGGCATAATCAATGTTTGATGTTTATTTCTTAATTTATATAAGAAACACTGTCTGTGATTTTTCAAGTAATCTTCGACTGTTATAATAATTCAGCCTGTCTGCTTAGCTCAATAAGTGGAGGTGTATTGACCTTAATTGGGTTTGCAAGTTCGAACCCTGGTTGCCGTTTATGACCATTTGTCCTTAACTGCTGCTCAAATAATCTTTGGTGAGGTTGGCATTTCGAGAACAAGGTTTAATTTTAATTACTGGTTCTGAATCTTGGAAAACTAGTTTCTGTAAATTCTCTGTTCATACAAAAACAGGTGTGAACTCATTTTTTACTGCATGAAGCCATTCTGATTTTTATGGGTATTTTTCCAGTGTGCACCAAATTTTCTCACATTTCATCAAATTCTTCAATAAATGTCTGTATTTAAAATACATAAATACATTATCAAGAGAGTAATATATTTGCCTGAAATTATAGAATAAAGCCACCAAACCAATTATTGAATAACTTGGAATCAAACATTGGTGCCTGGCGGATGTATTAGAGATTCGAAAAAAGTCTAAACTATGCCAGAAATAACATCAAAGTACGAATAATATCACCAGTAATTGGAGGATGGATAAATATTTCTGTATCAAAATGTTCTGATCCCTTCCAAGATTTGATTGGTTGAAAATTCTGCCAGATAGATAAGGGGGTACCTGCTACTTTTAAAACAGTGTCATAAAAACTTCAGATACATGAGAATGCTTGCTGTGATTATTTTATGCTGTATGTTGTTTTATGGCTATAGTTCAAATGTCTAATACAGGTGTTCTTGATTGTGCTTACAGTTCGGACATGGAGAGATTTTATTAACACTGGAATCTGAGTTCTGTACATTTAGAGGTTATATGTTATTTTCCAACATCTGTAAATTGATGCCTCAATGTCGATGTGGCATTGTGTTATAATAAACAGGTGGTAAAGGCATATTTATGTTGTGTTTTTATATTCAAACTAATGGAGTTATATTTTATTATATTAGATCAATTCAGTATCATGTTATGCTCAGACTGAGTGACTGGTGACTTTTTTATTTTGTTGCAATATCTGCTGGAATATATTTTGTAGAAGATTTTAGTATTATCAAAACTAGCTAGGTCTGCAACTGCCTATATAATTAATGCTGCAACTAATGTTTGGATGCTTACAAAATTAATACAAGCCAGAGACTGCCTAAATTATAAGTGTGTATCCTCTCTGGAACTTACTGGTCAACCATTTTATGATTCAATTGTGATTCTACATCTCAGAACATGGTGAAAGTAAGTATACTATACTTTGATTCCTGTATTAAAATAAGGACTGATATTTTCTGACTTAAAGATGTAAGCTTATATATTACCTACATTGTATATGGGATATAATTTGTTGTATGAATGAAATTTACTTTTCTAAAAATGTTAATACCACTGTTGTAGTCCACTATAGGTTTACAGTACAACCTCTGTATCTGCAAATATTGGCCGTTGTTTAGAGGTTGTTGCTCTGCAGAGGTTAAATTTGTAGTAAATATTAGCTTAGGGAAATTTTGGAGGTGTTGTTATAGAGAGGTTGTGGCTCTACAGTGGGTCACTCTGGAGAGGTTTTACTATATGAATCCATGCAGAGTTGGAGTTTTAGAAAAGTTTCCTTTAAATAAATAATGATTCATTGACAAATATTTTATAAGTCTTGTTCAGTTCGGACTTCATTTGCTTGAAATTATAATTATAATAAGACGTAATTCTGATGATATTTTCTAATTTTGCATGAGAGTAATGGCCCTTGATTAGTGAAGCCAACTTGCTTAAATGCATTATCCGTGACTTACTAATCAGGAAATGTCTGGTTTAAATTATGCATACCATGTTAAACATGGTCTTTAACTGACTGACACAAACCATTACATTAAAACTGAAATAATGATTGATATATGTTGGTATCTCACTTGAGCACAGTAAAATTAAAACATATATTCTTGGTTGTGACACCATGATACTCAAGGAAGGTTTGGTAATGTTTTGAAGCTGAGCTACAGTCATTCCATAGCCGTCACTTGCTTGATAAAAAACAATTGTACTATGGTTAATGAATTTAATATTCAAGCCTCAGATTTCATATTGTTATTACCCTTCATTTATCAACTACAACTACTGTAAAATGTTATAATTGGAATATTATCTAATCATCGTTTGATTCCTGTATACAATGAATTAAATAAATCTGAACACTTCTAGATAAAATGGTTAAAAAAAGGAAATAGTAGATCTGTTATATTATCTGGATGTAACTAGATGATAATTTTATCATTACAACAGCTGTTGATACAGATAAGCCCATGATAATTTAGTCAAGGTGTATAGATTGAGTGGAGATAATAATTAATAAACTTTGTAACTTTTTACTCACCTTGAATAACCCAGTAGTATATATAAGTGGTAAGGTAGACATATCTTATACTTTATGACTAGATACTAAGCCATAATGAAGATTTATTTTAGAGGTGAAATGGGGTCTTGATTAAATTTTATTTTTAAAGGTAAAGATATATATTTTACTGCCTGGAGTTAATGTTGCCTGCTGTCAGAACTGCGTAACTGTTAGTTGTGGAATTCTGGGATGGTTACATTTTTGTCTGAATCATGAATCAGAGGTTCCCGAATTTTGTATTTGAGATAAGCATCTAATTAAGACAGAAAATTAATAGGTACCAGAACTCATGAGTAATAATTATGTTTGTGTGGCAAAGGACCATCTTAATGATCTTTTCAAACATTTGCACTGTGTGAATGATAATAGCATAACAAGGGTGCTTCTTTCATGCTGTCTTTAATATGATCATTATGTTTTGGTATATTTATAGAAATTTATATGTGAACTGTGTTCAATAAAAATGATTGGATAGGAGTAACTGGTTTTTCGTTTGTAAATTTCAAAAAGATTTCAATTTACATGAAGTTTCAGGTGTTGAATGGCAGTTTATTTTGTATTGAAACATGTTTTGTTGTGCCATGGCAAATAGATGTTTGTTATTATCTTCATCAAACTTGGTCGCAATGAATATGGCCACAGTATCTTAATTGGCCAAGTTAATAATTTGCCAAAGTCAGACTAGGACTTCAAGTGTTTATAATGGGACCTTGACTCTGAAAATCTGCTATATTTAGCTTGTTTACACTCTAGCATCCGTCTTCATTTCTTCACAAATCCTAATCACATTTACAGTGAATATGTATGACATAAAGGTATTATGGGTGAAATCGGACTAGGACTCTAAGAGTTATTGGCCCTTGGCTTAAAAAATCTGCTATATTTCAGATTCTTTACACTCCAGCGCCTTCATTTCTTCACCATTCCTGAACATATGTGAATGTGTAAGACCTGAATGACTTTGATGGGTTTGATTATGGGCGAAATTGAACTAGTACTTGCAGAGTTATGGGCCCTTGTTTATCTAGTAATCCTGTTCTTACCTACCGGTATATATCTGAGTTCAATGGTGACATTAGCCTTGTTAAGTAGTGGTTAGATCGCATAACTGTTGATCTTTAGTGCATGCTGTCAGGACAACATGATATGCAGATGTTTTATATCCTGGGTCATTTATTTCCCTTCTTACTTCCAAACGTATTATCGATATAATCCCCTGTCAAATATTAAATTTTATTTTTTTTATTATACTTCATGCACTATT